>OX243895.1:31366210-32010087 GCA_945859665.1 Anorthoa munda | reverse complement strand
GTTTGCACGAAAATACCAATTGGTTAGAGCAACTGCCCAGTGCGTTGTTCGGCATGCGGGCTGCCATTCGCACGGATAGTGGGGTCAGTGCCGCGCAGTTAGCATTCGGTAGATCTTTACGTTTACCTGGCGAGTTTTATGAACGATCCAATGATAGTCATAACAACGACCTATATAGTTTGATTAAAAATATTGGGGAAACTATTAGTTCTTATAGTCCTACTAGAAATAAGCTTAGTTCTAAGAAGATATTCATACATCCCGATTTACAAAATACAGAATTCGTATTTGTTCGAGACGATGCCGTTCACAAATCACTTAAACCACCTTATGACGGTCCTTTTAAGGTACTTGAACGTGATTCTAAAGTTTTTAAAATTCAATTGCCCGATCGCGAAGCTCGTATCTCAATCGATCGATTGAAACCAGCTTTTACGATTAACGAACAAAGTTCTCCTGTCTATGACAAATTGGAAGTTAAGGATGACAATATTCCTACAACGCAATTGCCCGATACGCAGAAAAGTACACAACATGAACCGCAAGTTTTGCGGAGCGGTAGGGTAATACGACGTCCTGTAAGGTTTGCGGACTAGGTATTTGCACATCGTAAAGTGTAAAATAAGTTAGGTAGATTTATTTCGTAGTTTAGGATTTGGATATCGTGGGATAATAAGAACAATATGCAATTGGTTTTCTGTTACTTAAGAAAGTAATTATTAGATTTTAAACCTTATTCCATACGGAATAAGATTAGATATTGTATAACGCGGGTTGAATGACATTCTGTAATGTAAGTGCGTTTATGCGTTTGGGATACTATACACAAATAGAACATAATATTAGTTTACTAATAGATTGTATAAGTTTATTTATACGTTAGAATGATTGAATCTATGAATGCGTTAGTTTATAACTAATTATTACAGATAGATACATAATATTGTTTAATATTTTTTATTAATTTTTGTTGATTTCATTTTTAATTAGGGGAGGATGGTGAAGGTACATACATACATGCATACTTATAAGTGCACGTGCATAGCTATATATGTGTAAAGTGTCATCTTCACAATTCTCATCCATTTTATTCATTGTATAAAGTAAAGTAGTCCAGTTTAACATCTTGAACCGTACAAAATGCCTAAATTTGTATATCTAGAGTATCTAGTAATAGTGAAATATTGTCACCCTGAAACACAGCAGTACGAATAGTTTTCTAATAAGCGTCGTATGTAGTGCAACAGTTTATAAGTGGTAAAGGGAAACATAAATTATGTGTAATAAATATTACGAGCTGAGTGCTCTATAAATAATAGTCTAACTTATTGAAACACAGAGTTTTGAGTTTTGAGTTTTTTGTGATGTCGTCATTGTATAAACAAATAATTCGAAAGTGTTTGAAATATTTTTTACTTACTTAGAAGTATATTTTTAAGTACTACTTGAGCGCACAACGCGCTAGCCATATGAACTTATGAAGTATCCAGATAAGAGAATATTTATGTTAACCATAAGTGCCGCGTTAGCATAATTATAAATGAACAACAGAGATGCTTGAATTTTTTTATTGTTATTGATAATTCGAGTACGGCAACTTTTTTTTATATTTGAATTGTTTCAACTTATATTTATTTGACAACTTACATAAGAAATTATAGAGAATAAGTCCCGGAGATTTGTGAATCGTAATATAAGTTAACTGTTCTATTTTTGGTTTATATCGTAGTTTACTTGTTTTCATTTATTTTTTGGGGAGGAATGATGTAGCGCCCCTGCTGAAGTGATAAGATTGTTTATTTACATTAACGCAGGCGCTACATTACTTAAGACGCCGGCACAGGACGCCACTTGCCATTCGTTCGTATGCACTCATACTGATAGGTTAGGTTGTAGAATAGTTTAGAGTAAAAATTAATTAGTATTTGTTGTAAGTTTGATGTGAGAACAATATAATACGGTTTTATTTTATTGTGAATTGTTATTTCATTTGACCACCAAAACACACACAACATAGTATCCTAAAGTGAAAATAGGGAAAAATTTAATTCTACCCTTTAACTAAATAATTACCCTGGGCCATGTACCACAGTCATTCCAAACAAACTTAAAAATTCAACTGCAGTAAAAACTGCCAAGCTTACAGAAACTCTCGAGTAAAACCTCTAACGCCACGACTCTATAGCCGACCAGCAATTATATTGCTCTCACATAACGGTCTCTCTAGACCCCGACCTCCGCCAGAATCCACTGGTACGGTCAAACATAATATGGCTGATAGACTCAATTACTCGACACCTTAAGCTTGCTCATTATCATCAAAATCTTTTTGACATCAACATCGACTGGTACATAACCCGCTGGTAACTTCCTTAGCCTACAGTGTGCATACTTGTAGGTCCTAAGCGTACCTATTTAAAGCTCTCAGTGTATAACTATCACCGTCCTGTCACAATCACCTATCGCGGACTTAATACAGGGCCTATTTACTTTTCGTACTAGAGATTCCCACATAACGCTTTTTTTTTGAAAATGGTCCAACGATCAAAAAGTTCAACAACTAAACAAAGTAATTGTAACAATTCTGTTACTCTTTACCATAATTCAAAGGCAATGCATACTCAACTCATAAAACTTCTTCGTTGACCCATCGCCACATGTTACTCATGAGGTGCGGTCCAAAGTTTCTAGTATGAGTAGACATGTCAATCATATTTGGTTTCACTACCACTATCATCAACTATGACGGTTAACTATTGAGGAACCCTGCGATCGAGGAATCTTCCCATTAGATTCGGGCTTTTTACTCAAAGATTTTGGAACATACCGACTGTTAATATGAGGGAAACAATTAAGCCCGATAATATTTGCTTCTTAATACATCGTGTGAAGGAGCATCACGAATTAACTCGGATCAATATCTTTAAAATCAGATTATTAACAGTAACCCTTTACTATCGCTCACTAACTCAGTTTTTATGTAAGGAAAACGATCGCGACTACTGTTATCATAATATTACTTTGAAAGTAAGTGAATTCAGATCTGAAGACGGCTGTGTAAGTCGTAACGCAACAAGATCTTTTCTGAGTACAGGTAAATGACCAGTACCGTTACTAACTCGATACAATTTCGATGCCACTACGACATTAATAACTCGCTTTGCCACTGAAAAAGACTAGTTGTTCAGTCATTTTGGATATCTCAATTTCTTCATATGGGATATCTCATCCTAAGGTTCGTACTAAACCTAATATTGAAACTAGGAAAGTACTAACTAGCCAATAGGAAACTCATTAGCTACTTGCTTTTTACTAAGTGTGTCTCAATTACCAAGTGATATTGCAAGATATAACCACGACCAATTCAATGGTCAAACATGAACACCTAAAACTCGAAATAGCATCTCTTCACTAGAGAACATTCGACCTCACTATCTGAATAACATGGAAGCGACTCACTGAGTATTCCAATCCAAACTTGCGCGCTCCCGACATCACAGCTGTTGTCATAACGTTCGGCTACCACCTGCGAACTGCTAGCCTACCATCGGTCTTAACCTCTCAGATGTTGACACGTCAACCTTCGCGCTCAGCATCTGAATCGCTAGCCTGCAGCAGAGGCTTCAGGCTGCGACACAATATGGTATCTGAAACATGAAAAACATTACGAGAGTATATGTTCACACAGTTATTTTAGCCTTACTCAGCTTTGATGGAAATTAACCTAAACCAATCAATCAATCTGCCTAGCCTTTTCCCAACTACATTGGGGTCGGCTTCCAGTCCTACCGGATTCAGCTGAGAACCAAAGTTTTACATGGAGTGACTGCCTATCTGACCTCCACAACCCAGTAACTGGGTAACACGGTACCCCTTGGTAAGACTGGTGTCAGATCTCAGGCCTCTGACTACCCGTAACGACTGTCAAAGATCTTCAAATGACAGCCGGGACCAACGGCTTAACCTGCTTGCCGAGGCACGGAGGAAACCCGGTATGTTGAAATGGTCACCCATCCACGGACCGACCTAGTCAAGCGTTGCTTAACCTTGATGATCGACCAGTACGGCTGTTATGATTTAGCTACGAGCTTCTAGTAGTAGTAGTTACCTACACCGGCATGACCAAATAGGTTATTATGGATACCGAATTTGAGTGCAGAGTTCCTTTCCAAAACATGAACCGCACATTACAGTGTCCCTAGTGCCCAGGTAGGTATATGGGCTTTGGAGAATCCAATGAATGCCATAGCGTTTTAAGTCGCAATTAACGAGGTCTGGTAGGGTTCACCACCTTTTAGATAGTTTGGCCCTTCGAAAACAAAAAAAGAATACACTGCTTCTTCTCAAACTTGGTTAACTCTCACTACATAAAACTATCACACTACAAAACTAATCAAAATATTTCATTTGGCATTATAATATTTTCCAGACTGAAGTGTAAGGTAGGCACCATATCGTTCTAAGGCCGTCGGCGTCGCAATAATAGTCGGCCAAGGCTAGTCAAGGGTCATTGCCAGTGTTAGCAGAATAATAACTCTTCAATAACACCAAAACTTGACCAGCGATAACTTACATGAGATTATGGACCCGACACGGGCCACCCAGACGATCCACTGACTGCCATTCCGTACAGAAAACCAGAATTTTGAATAATGAACACTCTTTGTCATAGTCATAACAAAATGAAAACGACTCACCATATTGGCATAAAGGTCCGTATGTATGGATCTTTCCACACATCCACAAGCTCCTCCTTGACCTGTCCAGCTCCTTGGTTGTTGCTAGCCTCCTTGCTGCTCAGTTCCAGACTGGTTTTTTATTATCAAGACCGAGGGTAGTCGCAACTGACACCGCGATTTTTTTTGCAAGAATGTAACCGCCATTAGCATTGCTTTTACGTGTGATCTCATTAGCACGACCGAATCCCAATTCTGATGTCGCATCAAGGCTGGCCGATAGATGAAAACCATCGGGAAGTCAGGATGTTTTTCCCTTAGGTTAAGACATCGTGTTTGGGCTGGTCGGTGGGTACAATCGTGAAAATGAAATCACACAAATTATTCGATACACTGGGTTTATTCAAATATTCACAGTTACAATCTTGCTTACTAATATTACGGATCGACACTGATTCTACAACGTGTTACATCTAAGGCTGTCAGTACTCAACTGCCATATTCTATTATCCCCACCACGCAAGTGGCTAGAGAAAGTGCGCCAATGCGTAGTCGTTCTTGCTTTGCCGCCAGATGGGGTGCTTGCGATTTGTTTTGCCGTCCGTACTATTGACTAAACCCGACATATAGATATATAGTCTATAATAGCCTGACTAGTATTATTATTTAATAACTTTGCAGAGAGACGAATTTAGTAGCGTCATTGCCGAGTTCCGTCAATTAATCGGCAGGACCAATCACAGTGCAGTACCCCGCTTCCTCACACCGCATCTACTTCATAGAATTGTTTTGAAGATAAACATCTAACATTAGGCGACTAGAGGCAGACGGGTGTCAGTTTCATTGGTACCCTTACGGTACGGAACCCTAAACCAAAGAATAATAATAATCGAAATAGAACATACCAACTGTTCTCAAAGACTCTGTAAAAAAAAACATTTATATATCAGTTACGGTGCTGAAAAAATGTTTATAACATACAACCTAATACTGAGTTTCAAATCGCAACAAAGATATACATTTTGAATCTCGCACCTTGCATGCCTCTTAACATAATAATAAATAATACCAGCCTGTAACTGTCCCACTGCAAGGCAAAGGCCTCTTCATAAACAGAGAAGACATGAGCAATAATCACCACGCTTGCTCAATGCGGATTGGCGATTTCAAGCTTATATTAACTAATATAAGTCCAGATTTCTTCACGATATTTTCCTTCTCCGTTGTCAGAGATGTCAGAGATAAACTCAAAAATTACGTATGAATTAAAAAGTTACATTAATACTTGTCCGGATTTGAACGCACGACCCTAAGAAGAAATGCGGTCGCAAACATGCGTCTGAATTTTCTAAGTAAAAAGTCGTAATTCGAGGTTTGGCTCTCGCATATTTCCTCCTCCAATATTGGACCAATTCAAAAGATATTACAAATTCTGTAGAAAAAATATATATACTATGGCTCTATGTTTTCCTTTTTGATGATACATTACCTTTAAAAGCAGTAGAACCCTCTAACAATATTCAAAATTACGCTGTAAACAAAGGCCTATGGTACAAAACTGACTACTATAAATAAACAAAAACCGGCCAAGTGCGTGTCGGGCCACGCGCAATAATAGGGTTCCGATGTTGCATAATAATGCGGACTAAGAAGAGGGTTTTGTTGTTGTTACATGAACATTAAAACGGTTTTCGAAAATACTTCTGCACTAACACAAAATATACTCCCCCGCGCGCATGCGCCGTATGGACTCCGGCCACTACAATGCGTTATTCGACCTTAAACATTATTGATTTAGAAATCATTATTATTACGGATCATATGATATTATTTTTTATATTTTTACATGGTTCATAAGCATATATTTACTATCTGTTTTACACAGCTAACAACGTTATTTAAGTAACTTTTCAATGGCATTTGTACAATATTTTTACTGTTCCAAGTACATTTTATAAGTTGGTCGACTATTACTCGTAAACTTGTAATTTTTTTTTTCATTATTTTGTCGGAATTATCAATATGTATACGAGTATCCATGCCAAATTATAGCTTTCTAGTATTTAGGTTCTCTGAGCTAAGCTGCGGACGGACAGAGAGGAACTATAAGGGTTCCTTGTTGACTTCAGAACCCTAAAAAGAAAAACATAGGGTCATATTCGTAAAAAGCACAGCGCTAACGATTTTCCATAATTAGCAATAACTACTAATTGCTTATGTATATTCGTGTATTTAGTTTATTCTTTGAGTATATATTGTATTTTTAGTTTAGGTATATGTATTTAAATAAATGCGATTTGCTTAACTCAACATATTGCACCTACCACTGTTTGTCTCTATATCGGTATCGGTCGACTGGTAGAAAATGCCCAAGGTATTAAGTCCGCCTCTGTTTGCGTTTGTGTGCATAAAGTATTAAATAAATAAATAGTAGATCTTTCTTTTCCAGTTTATGGAATATCTTTTAAATTGGTCCAATATTGGAGGAGGAAATAGGCGAGGGCCAAACCTCGAATTATGACTTTTTACTTAGGAAATTCAGTCGGAGCTCTCTGCCCACAGAGCGACATGCGAGATCCTAGCAACTGGGCCACCATGAGACACGACACTAATAAATCAATGTTTTTTTTTTATTGTACATCGACTCACGCTTGACCACTATCTAACTTAAAGGTAAGCGATGATGTGATAATTGTATTAACGATAAAATAACACATACGTATGGCAGATTCCGCTGAAATCATCCGGAAGTCCCGTTGTGCGTGCCCCCGCTTGTGTTTGCTTAGACGCTGCTTCTGAGCTAAAGGCTTAATATCTGATGACAAAGAAAGGAGTTTATAATACAACATCTTCACGTTCAAATTAACTCCTCGCTAGAATGCTCGCCCACTCCCGCCTAGTGCGCGCCGCCCGGCGCGGCGTTCGCTTCGTGCGCCAATAGCGAGAGTCGAACGTCAGAGTGACGGCACAGCGCCACTCGCCAGGTGCACAGTTAAATTGACCGTGTTACAATACAATAAATCTGCCTTGCTTTTTCCCAACTATAATAAGGTCGGCTGCCAGTCTAGGCAGAGATCCGCTTATTGGATTTAGAGTGATGTCACTTAGCTGACCGTGCATTGTTACCCGACTGCAGATTATTTTGCCTTATTTTATTTTATTTTTTATTTTATTTTATTTGGGAAACAAACAGATGCATAATCAAACATAAGCATACAATTAGATCAACACAATCCAGAAACAGTTTCCACAGATTGATATACACGTAAATTAATCTAAGTTACAGTACAACCAGAAGTTCACACAATACAAAGAAGTGACAATTCAATATTATATTATTGTATAACATTACATTATTTAAATTTATATGCCAAAATATTTTTTATGCAAAACCTAAATTTGGGTAGAGAAAGGTGAAAAATATCGAAATCTTGATTTTCTTTTAATGAGATTATGTCGTTGTACAAACGACATGCTCTTTTAATAAAAGTATTCTTGCCGTAATTGGTTCGGGAGAAACCAATTTGGAAGAGAGTTCTCCTGCGTGCATTTAAGCGTGGACATCCAAAACTTATTTTGCTGAGAAGATAAGGGGAGTCCAATTGGCCTCTAATTATTTTATATAAATATACTAGATCTCGCTCTGCACGACGTTCCTCCAATTTCTGAAGCCTAGGTGTATGATCAGTTCCAGAGTTAAATCGCCAACTCAAGTGCTTAGTAAATTTATTTTTATAAGGGCGGCTAGGATGTCGTAATAAAACGATTTCAGTTCATTCCACGATAAACACTTTAATACACACAACACTTTGTATATTAATGTTCTTACGCGCTAGCAACAGTATATAACTAACTACTCGTACAACTAAACTTAAAGTTACGACAATAGTTATGGCGGGAACGAGCTAGAACCGTAAAATACCCGATCTATCTAGCGTGCGCGACTCGACTCGAATGTCTACTGACTGCTGGTCAGCGCGTCTGGGGCCAGCGTGGGCGCGTGGATGGGGCTCATGCCACACATCTGGCGGCCATCTGTTAGAGCGGTCTCTGTACCTGCGGCTCTCCCAGCCGTAGGCGTCCACACTGAGCGTTATAGTCTCCCCCTCTAACCCTAACGAACGTCCTCGCGTTTGGGTTAGCTTCTACGAGGCCTTCCCCTCTTACGCTTCTCTTGTACTGGAGCTTGGATGCGACCAACGAAGGGTGTCAGCACGGAAGCGTGATACTTGCCTAGCACCGTGCCATCGCTGAGGCGCTCTAGTATGTAAGTGGTGGGGCTGACCACGGCCTGGACCTTGTATGGTCCGTCGCGGCGAGGGATGAACTTAGATGTCTGCCCTCTTCCGGTGTCATTAGCCCCTTGCGTTTTCAGCAAGACCAGGTCACCAACCTCACAATCCGGCGCAGGACGACGATGTTCATCAGCATACTTTTTACGCGCTGCCTGGGCGTTCTCATAGACGTCGCGGGCATCTAGGAGTACTGATGAAATTCTCTTTAAATAATTTGTAATGTCACCTATGTAGTTATCGTTCTCGATAATGGCGCGCATCTCAGACATGGCGTCTGCTGGCGCATGCATGTCTCGCGCGAAGTTCAAATAGGCGGGCGAGTAGCCCGTTCCTGAGGTGACTGCCGAGTTCATGGCGAAGCGGATTGCTGGTAAGTGAATATCCCACGTACCGTGGTCTTTACCTACCAGGATCGCCAGCTGCGGTTTTGAGGTCCCGGTTCTTGCGTTCCACCGGATTAGCTTCCGGGTGATAATACGAGGTGAGTGACTGCGTAATTCCCATTGCGTGGCAGGTCTGCTGCATCACCTCGCTTATAAACTGGACGCCGTTGTCACTAACAAGGCGCCTGGGAACCCCGAAACGTAAATAAACTTCTGATACAAGTACCTTTGCACACTCCTCACTGGTAGGTCACGTGCAGGTGTCCTCGACTATCAGGATCCATTTGTGTCCCTTTGCTGTTTCAGGTAAAGGGCCGAACAGGTCCACGGCCAACACCTCAAAACGGCGTGTAGAAGCGGGTGTTTGAAACAACCCAGCCGGCTTCCTGGTGTCCGCCTTGTAACGTTGGCAAGGTACACAATTTTTAATGTATTGGGTAACGTAGGAACGCATCCCTGGCCAGTAATACTTACCGACTAAGCGTTGCAGCGTACGTTCCGCGCCCATGTGACCAGCGGTGGGTGCATCATGGTACTCAGCCAATACTTTAGCACGCTCGGGTTCTGGGACCACTAAACTGGCGTCGTCATGTTCCTCGTTTTCAGGACAATACCGGTACAGGACACCTTCGGCGAGCACGTACCCTTTGTTTGCCCATACTCTCCCCCTAGAGGGATCGTCGGACTCCAGAGCTTCAACGATCTTACTCACCTCCGGGTCTTTGTTTTGGTTCTCGCGCAGGTCTTTCAGACTGCGAGACGGTATGTCAGCCGCCGCGCAGCACAGGTCACAATCGGCGTCTTCAGCACAGGCCGGGCGTGACAAAGTGTCGGCTATAACATTTGCCTTACCTGGAGTAAACTCTATCTTCAGGTTGTATTCCTGGAGGAGCAGGGCCCATCTTGCTAGGCGGCCGCTCGGAGACTTCATGCTCATCAGCCATCTGAGCGGTTGATGGTCTGACTTGATCACGACTTCGGCAGGCACCATCTATGTACCCCCTGAACTTGGAGACCGCCCAGACGACGGCAAGGGCCTCCCTCTCCGTCGTGCTGTAGTTCCTCTCGGCTGCTATCAAGAGTCGGCTGGCATATTCAATTGGGCGCTCGTCAGCCCCCTCCCCCTGGAGTAGAACTGCCCCGAGAGCATACCCACTGCTATCAGTTCTGAGGACGAAGGGTAACGTCGCATCAGCTTGACGCAGGATCGGAGCCGATACCAGCAGTTGCTTAATCTGCTCGAAAGCAGCCTGCTGTTCCAGGCCCCATCCCCATTTTCAGTAGCACTGTCAACGGTTTGGTGACTTCGGCGTAGTCGGGAATAAATCGCCGGAACCAACTAGACATCTGCAGGAAACATTTGAGATGTTTCACGTTCCGAGGCTTCGGCATCTCCGCGATTGCTGCGGTCTTCCCTGGATCGACGTGAATACCACCTGGTAAGATAACATGCCCTAAAAACTTAACTGATTCCCTCGCGAAGTGACTCTTCTCGCGATTTATTCGCAAGTTGAACATAGCGAGTCGCTCAAACACGCCGCTGAGGTCGGTGAGATGCTTCTCGAAGCTCTCGTCGGTCATTATCAGTAGGTCATCTAAGTATGCTAAAAGAGTGATACCTGGCAGGTTTGACTTGAACCGATCGATCAGTCTCTGGAAGGTAGCACCTGAGTTGCGCAAACCCATCGGCATGCGCTTAAATCTATACGTGCCGAGCGGGGTCGTGAATGCTGTCTTGTCTCTGTCATTGGGGTCCACAGGCACCTGGAAATACCCGGCTCGAAGGTCAAGCGTGGTCATATACTTAGCTGTTTTTGCATCGTGAAGAATGTCCTCGATCCTTGGGAGAGGGTACCGGTCGGGCTCAGTGACTGCATTGAGCTTACGGTAGTCAACGCACAGTCTGAAGCTGCCGTCTTTCTTCTTGACGAGAACGACATTCGATGCCCACGGTGACTCGCATTCCTCAATGACCTCAGAGTTCATAAGATGATGGAGCTCTTTCTCGAGTGCCTCTCTCTTAGGCGGTGATAATCTAAAGGGAGGAGAAGCCAGAGGTTCTTGTGTGTCACTTACCTTAATTTTATGAACAGCGAAGTCCTTAGGAGGTCCGACCGAAGCGAACTGAGCGACTCTATGTTGTAGAAACTCGTTGAGTGCAGCCCTGTGCTCCGGTGATAACGTCGTACCTTCCTCTGGCCGCAATGAAACGTCACAGATGTCTGTGTGCATCACGGCTGCGCTACTCAATACGTAAGAGTGCATAAACGGGAACTGGTCTCCTGGACTATCAGCAAAATGCCATGACTCCTGGCCTATGTCGATTACGATACCTGCGTTTGCGATGAAATCACGACCTAAAAGTGTCTTGGTGTCGTCACCGGGGAACACCATAAACTCTGTGTCGATTCTCCGACCACCTAGGGTGACAGGTACTGTAGCCGTCTTTACCATTTTCCTATGACGGGAGCCATCGGCAAGTCCGATATAACGTTCTGTCTCTTCAAACTGCACGTTGTTAGCCACTAACAACGAGTATAATGATGGGCTAGCAACACTAAGCGTAGCCCTGGTGTCGACGATCGCTACCCCTTCTTTATCTACTACCCCTATTGTTACCAAAGGGTGCGATGACGTCATTGTGCAACAGTCACCTTTTACGACGTTTAAGTCGGACAGTCTGGCAGGTGCGGCTTTATCCGAACAAGTCTCACACTTGGACTTTACTACCCCTGGCTGGCCGCATCCGTAACAACGTAATGTACTTTTACCGTTGCTCGTACTTGCATTCACCGCGCTTTTAATGTCGCTATTATTCGGTTTATCGGTGTTATCACTACCGAATTTCCTAACTTCCCGACATTCGTTAGTCGGATGACCGAATGCTTTGCAGTACGAGCATCGAATGCGATTTCGTTTATCGTTAGAGTTAGAGGTGGGACTGGAACCTAAGGTTGCGCTCGGGCTGGAAATACTGCGGTCAACGACTTTAGGTAGGTTCGGATTATCCGCGGAAACAATCGCGTTGCTACTAAGTTCTACGATCGAATCTTCCACGGTTCTCGCTCGCTCTAACAAAAGATCAATATTACTAACACTATCTCGCGACAAACGTTTACGTATTCGACGGTGTAAAAGGCCGTACACTATATCTACTATCATAACACTAGGAACAACATATGGTAATTTAACTAATAAAGAGCGTACCTTAGATATAAAAACTTCAGCACGTTCACTTTCACATTGTTCGTGCGCGAATATCTCGCGCAGCACCCGGTATGCAGGCCTTTGTACGCCGTAGGCAGCGCGTAGGCGCGCGAGCGCGTCCGTCCACGTGGTGACGCCGGTCCGCGCGCCACGCCACCACACCGCCGCGTCGCCGCTCAGCAACATGGAGAGGCCGCGTAGCGCGTGCTCATCGGTCGCGTCGGCACACTCCTTGTAGACCTCCACTGCATCCATGAATGCCTCCAGTACCTCGGTGTCGCGTGACTGCCCGTCGATACTCGCGGTACATTTCGCGAAGTTACCGCCGCTGGAAGTCGCGGGCGCGTTCGCCGTGGGCGATGCCGCCGCCACGTGGTTGCCATGTGGTAGGGATCGTAGGCCTTCCATTAATGTGCGGTTGGTCTCCGCCTGCATTCTAGCGAACGACTCCATCATGGTGGACAGAAGCCGTTCTGTGTTGAACGCTGCGGCAGGCGCGCCGATATGGGCCCCGCTGAGCGTGTAGTCTGCTGAGGCAGGAGCGCCGGTACGGGCCCCGCCAAGCATGTGGTCCGCTGCAGCAGGAGCTCCAATGTGGGCCCCGCCGAGCGTGTGGTCGAGGGCGGCGCCCCCCTGGGCGCGCGTCTCCTCGGTCGCGTATGCGTGGGTGGCAGCGGCGCCCGCATGGGCGCGCGACTCCACCATGGATTCGCAGTCCTCGTCGGAATAACTGTCGTTATTCTGTTCCATCGCCTTGCTGTTGATAGCTCTGGTTGCGCGCGTCGTTCGTGGCATGTTAAACTTTAGGGTTGGTTTGTTCACACACTGTTACACTTAACTGCGTTTACAACACCACGTGTTATTTGACAGTATGTGGCCGCAAGTTGGGCGTCACTATAAGGGCGGCTAGGATGTCGTAATAAAACGATTTCAGTTCATTCCACGATAAACACTTTAATACACACAACACTTTGTATATTAATGTTCTTACGCGCTAACAACAGTATATAACTAACTACTCGTACAACTAAACTTAAAGTTACGACAATAGTTATGGCGGGAACGAGCTAGAACCGTAAAATACCCGATCTATCTAGCGTGCGCGACTCGACTCGAATGTCTACTGACTGCTGGTCAGCGCGTCTGGGGTAGGGCATGCATTCCGAAATTTCGAAATTTCATAGTTTCGAAATTTCGGACCATATTTGCATGTTTATTAATTTCGAAATTGACACCCCTAATTTCGAAATTTCGAAACTGGATTTAATTTAAATATTATGTTATTTTTCATACAATTATGAAAATTTATTATTGAAACCAAAAGAGGATCATCTGAGTGATTCGTATTCAGACTCATCAAATGAGTCTGAATACGAATCTAAAGCCAATTAGACCGTTGCGTTTGGGCCACCTTGTGACCATGGTGTAAAATAAATAAAGAAGAGTGAAAGAAGCTCGGCCATTAATAAAATCAAGCTTTATAATAATGATGGCCCGTGAGGGTAATACTTTGACAAGATTTACAATAGGCTGGGAATGCCCATATTTCTTTGCTATCGGGGGGAAACCGTCGCCTGAACTCGCGCCTGAACTTTTGGGAAAAAACCAGGCAGTGTGGTATTTTTACCTCATAAAAACCAAACTCCATCAGCACTTCTTAAAATACTACATTCTTGGGGAGACTATAAAGAAGTCTCCCTTGAGCCTCGCTGTGCACGGCAGCACGTGATCACTGTGCCACTGTCTTTCCTGAGATCACTCGGTGGACGGACAGGGACTCTGTCACACTCTGAGCGCCCGAATCCCTGGCGTTCCATCTGCCTTAAATGATACAAGCGGAGTTTCGGCGTGTCTACATCGAGGTGGTTGCCTCCACGATGCCTTCTTCTCCGAGTGGAATTGGACTTCTCGCGATTCCACTCAGTGGCTATTTCCCTCTAATTGCATGTTGCCACCTGCATATTCTTCACTAATACTGGCAGAGACAGGTCTCGCCCGAGCCTGGCGATCCTAAGACCCACCGTTCAAAGGCCCAAGAAGGTACTCCTCGAGCGTGTGCTATGCAGAATCCAAGTTGCCTCTACAATGATGGCAATTTACTGTGGCCTTTCACCCAATCCTATTCCCTGAATCACCTGAGTACCTGTACTCACTGAAGCAACCGTGCCCGATCAGTACCTACCTGAATGTGCCGGTAGGAGATGCGCTCTGCTCCTTTTAGCCATCCACGTGCTATTCAAATAACCATTTTTCACTGCAAGCTGTTGATTTTAGTCCGACGCTGGACAACTGACAGTCTATTTCTGCCTCCAAGATTGGGCAGCAGTCTTTGCAAAGCACCCACTGGCCTACCAATGCGAGGAAAAGGCACTCGAAATGTTCTTCGAAGCCCCACCGTACATGGTTAAACCAAGATAGAGGACTTGCGCATCTCCTATTGTCACTAACGAGCTGGGCAGCTCTCTGCTCTTCGGCAGTGCCTCAATTCTATGAGGCGCTATCTGTAATTATCTTTAACGCCAGCTCGTAAATCAACGCTGACCAAAGAGAGAGTCTCTTGCCACTCCGAGCTCGAAAAGCTAGATGGTATTGTCGAAGGTGTTCCCAGCAGTGGAGTATTTGTAGTAGAAGTCTTCAGGAAAAGAATATTCACTTTGTTTGAATATAAATTGCACTTAGGCACCTCTCCAGACTACAAATTTTGCATTTTGAGTTTAGTTTAAGTATTATTCTGATTTTCCATTATATTTGGCTCCTCCAGTCCAATTTCGTAAGCTAATTTCGAAATTGAAAATGTACGAAACTGCATGCCCTAGTCTGGGGCCAGCGTGGGCGCGTGGATGGGGCTCATGCCACACATCTGGCGGCCAACTGTTAGAGTGGTCTCTGTACCTGCGGCTCTCCCAACCGTAGGCGTCCACACTGAGCGTTATATTTTGCAATTTTTGAATTTGGTCAATATAAACTGCATACTGGGGATTCCAAACCGCTGAAGCATATTCAAGAATTGACCTTACAAGTGTCTTATAAAGAAGGATCAATGTTGATTTATGTTTGAAATCCCTACGAACTCTTAGTACGAATCCCAACATGCGAGATGCCTTGTTGGTCATAGTGGTAATTTGAGAATCAAGAATAAGTTTACTGTCAAGTTGGACCCCAAGGTCTCGCACCTCAGTCACTCTATTAATATGATCATTATTGATTTTATAGTTATATTTTATCGAGTTCATCTTTCTAGAAAATGTTATAATATTGCACTTTTTTACGTTAAGGAACAGACAATTTTTTTTGCAGTAATCACACAGGTTGTTAATATCATTCTGTAGTTCTATGCAATCTTCTGGTTTAGTTATAGTTTTATAAATTTTCTTATCATCTGCATAAAGAATAAATTTAGAATGTTTAAATATATTAAATACGTCATTTATATATAAATTAAATAATAGAGGTCCGAGGTGCGAGCCCTGGGGCACGCCGGATGAAACAGGCATAAAGGATGAGCAATACCCCTTTACCGTAACTGCTTGACTGCGTTCCTTTAAATAAGATTCTAGCCATCGAAGTAGATCACCGTGTATACCGATATACTCAAGTTTTTGAATTAACAGATTATGAGAAATTTTATCAAATGCTTTTGAGAGAGGTTTGTTTCAGTTGATTTTTTAGAAACAAATCCATGTTGCTGAGGTATTATAAGTGGCTTTAATAAGGGCGTTATTAAGTCACAGACGATTTGCTCAAAGAGCTTAGGTATAACACTCAACTTAGAAATTGGCCGGTAGTTTGTAATGTTATGCCTGTCACCATTCCTAAATATAGGTACAACGTAGGAACGTTTCCAAGCCAAAGGCATAGTTACCCGTATAGTGCCTTGTTACCCATAGTGCCTTGTTACCCGGTCCATATAATAAGGCATCCATTGACACCTAATTTATCAAAATCAGATGAATAGTTAAGACGCTACGGAGGAACATACGTAAATACAACATAGACTGCTAAAATCATAATCTTTCCTTTTGGCTTTGCAGTAGTCGGGAAAAAACAACGTGTAGATACGCAACATTTCAGCGATAAATAAGGGACCTTACCGATGGCTTCACATTTGACCACTATCGCACCTGATGGTAAGCGATGATGTGGTCGACGATGAGGCTCTCTTGCCTAGAAGTAACCTATTCACTCTTGACTTACATACTCCCAGGTTGTAGCTATCAGGAAATGCAGACTTCGGCAGTAAATGTCACTCCTTAGCTGTACTACAAAGTCCTTAACTGTTAAGGACTACTGGCGCTATATTGAATCCTATCATAACGAAGACTACGGTCTAAGGGTAACCGACCTCATCTAGTTCAAAATTGACAAAAAGGGTAACATACGAGTATACGTACTCGCCATAGTGCTCTAATTGACGACATGGTTGAGCAATCGGATGTAGCGCTGCGTGTCGTGGTTTCGATGCCCGCACGGTACAAATATTTGTATGGTCAGATCAGTAGTTGTTTCCGGGTCTGGCCGTTTGTTTATATTCTTGTAAACACGGGAAATTTCAAAAAGAGGGCATTCTTAATTAATTTCGTTGAAATGATATTTTTCAAATAATGAGCCCGTGGCACCTTCCGTGGTCAGAGGACGCACCTGTTTGGGGCGCACGTAGCTCGCACCTTCGTCGACCGTGCGATGTATTTACCTCGCCACCTGCGCCCGCGCACCTGCGACACCCGCACGCCCCGCGCCAGCGCTGGGTAAATAAACCACGATCGCTCGGTCATCAGCACCAGTCTGCACGCGCTAATTGTTTTGATACTGTAATTACGTTTCGCAACTTATCTTACCTAAAGTCTCAGTTACCTTCTAATTCTTGATTCTGTACCTTCCTATTGCTTGTTCTTTCTTATAATTCAAACAATAAATCTATTCTATTAAAACTTCTATCTTCAACTTGAAAATCGACAACTTGAAATGACCAAAGTTACCGACATAGCTCGAAGAATTGCGAAACTTAAGTATCAGATTGCTCGCAGAACGGTTGATGGGGCCGAAAAGTTCTGAAGTGGCAACCGCGAATCAGAAGACGATGCGTTGGAAGGCCTAACTCTAGGTAGACTGATGACCTGGTTAAGGTTTCGAGAACCCGCTGGATGCGAGACGCACGGGATCGGTCAATGTGGTGACGCCTGGGAGAGGCCTATGACGTCTTTTGGCTGAAATGATGATGATGATGACGAAAGCATCGCGAGTTCTTCCGGCAAAAGAGACTAACGGTTGCTCAGAGGCCCACCCCACAGGACCCTTTTATGGGATAATAAAATAGTATTTTTTTTTTTTTTTTGGGTGGGAAATCATCCAATGACTTCTCCCGCTCTGGGTGAAGCGGGAGGGCGTGTCAGACTTTTACTGACTAAAACCCACCCGTGTTCCTTCAGTTGCTTTTGCCAGGGCCACGGTAACTCTCTTTCAAATTTATCCGCGACCCAGACAGGCATCGGCCCTATCGGACCCCGTCACTGTGCTGACATCTCTTTGAGGCGCGCGTGGAACACTACGCGCCGTAAACTCGGGCTTGGTCCTTATCGGACGGCGAGCTACCCATTACTTTCCGTCCGCAAGCCCGCGCCTACGGTGGCCGGGAATCGGCTTGTGACTCCCGACGCCCGGGTCGTCTCCTGCGGTGGTTACGGGCATGAGGGCGCCTCCTTTGCGTCTCCCTCACGCGTTCCGCCTCCTCCTTTGCGAGCATTACTGCTTCGCAGAAGGAGGAGACAGCTTCCCATGCCCTCTCGCTCCGTACCATGGCCTGCACCAGGGCGGGACGCGAGAGGTCGCCACCGCCGATCGCCTCCATGAGGACACGGCGGTGCTCCGCCCAAGCGGAGCAGATCTCCACCGTATGCTCCACCGTGTCCTCAGGGCGGTCCACACAATGGTGACACCCGGGCGTTTCCTCCCGCCTTATACTGAACAGGAACCTCCCGAAACAGCCGTGTCCGGTGAGGACCTGCGTCAGGCGGAAGGTGAGGACGCCGTGACGCCTCTCAAGCCACTCCTCAAAGAGCGGCCTTACCGCCGCAATTGTGGCGTGCCCAGCACTGGGTTGCGACAATCGCCCTCTCCATGTCGCCATGAGATCCTGCCGGAGCTCTGTCCGCTGAGCCGCAATTTGTCGCGGCAACGGAGTTTCGCCCCGGCATTTAGCCGCCTCGCGCCACTCCCATATTTGCGCGAGGACTTTGGCTTCCAGATCCCATGGCGGCAATCCGGCAAGGAGGCTCGCCGCCTCACCGGAGACCGTGCGGTATCCCCGGACCAGCCGGATGGCCATGACCCTTTGGGACGCGTTCAACCGGCGGGCTGGTCGCCGCCTCAGGGAACATGCCCATACCGGTGCCCCGTAAAGGGCCATGGACCGCACGACCCCCGCGTAGAGCCTCCGGCAGGAGGCGTTTGGACCCCCTAGGTTGGGCAGCAGCCGCTTGAGGGCAGCCCCCGCCCGCTCCAGTCTGGGAGCCAAACGTCGGAAATGCTCCACGAAATTCCACCGGCTGTCGAGGACAAGTCCCAGGTACTTCATCGTCGACCCGACGCCGATGTGAACCCCTCCTACCTTTATTTGGGATCCCGGCGGTGGTGCGTTCCGAGGACCGTGAAAACACATGGCCTCGGACTTGTGCAGGGCCACCTCGAGTCCCAATTGCCGGATCCTCTCGACGATTGTCGCAACCCCGCGTGTCGCTATTTCAGCCGCCGCCTGGTGCGACCTCCCTTGTGCCAGGACCAGCGTGTCGTCAGCGTAGCAAACCACGCTGACGCCACTAGGGAGATCGGCGCGCAGCACCCAGTCGATGTCTAGAGACACCGCCAAGACGACTCCACCCCGGGCCACTGCTTCCCCCGTCGTAAGGGCTCGTACGCGCATGATGGCGTCCACCGTGGAGCGACCCTGCGGAAACCAAACTGGCACTCCGCCAGATCCGGCCCCACTCGCACAAGCTGCGCGACGAGGCGGTCTGCAATGACTCTTTCAAAGAGCTTGCCCACCTCATCGAGCAGCACGATGGGCCGGTAAGCGGACGGAGAGTCCGCAGGGCGCCCTGGCTTCTTAATGAGGACCAGTTGCCCCATCTTCCAACGAAGTGGGTACTGGCCCCGCTCCAAACATGCGCTAAAGAGCCCCCTTAGTCGAGGCCCGAGAGCCTCCAAGGCCAGGACCCAGACTTTTCCAGGTAAGCCGTCGGGTCCTGGGGCAGTATTTTTGGCATTCAGCCTGCGTACCGCCACTCTCAGCTCTACCTCGGTCACCTCCGAAGCTTCCTCGTCGTCGGCGGTGTGGTCCGCATTGGGCACCGCAGGAGGCGGAGCCATGGGCGGGGGAATATATTCCCCTCGCGAAGGGAACAGAGCGCTCACCACGTCCTCTACGAGCTGCGGCCGGAGACTCTGCGTCAGTGGGGGAGCCCATGGGCGGAGTTTATCCCGCACCAATTTGTAGGGGCGTCCCCACGGATCCCTGTTCAGGGTTGCCAGCGACTCCTCGCGGGCCAATCCCTTGGCCCTCTTGATCTCCGCTCGGAGGGCGGTCCTCGCCGCTCTGTACCTCTCGTATAGCTCCGCCTCAATGGCTTCCGTATCCGGGGGGCGGTTACGGAGCCTGCGATGCCTGGTGTACCGGCGTCGCGCAGCAACGCACGCCTGGCGTAGAGCCGTAAGTTCCGGCGACCACCAGTACACCTGGCGCCGGGCGTGTCCTGGCTGGACCCGGGGCATTGCCACGTCACATATCTCGGACATGGCCTCCCGGAACCACTCCGCCTCGTCGTTGATATCAGCAGGCCTGTCCGTGATGGCACCCAGGCCTGCACGATCGAGGCTTCCAGGAATAGCTCCCGGTCCAGCTGCTTCAACGCCCACCGCGGACCACTCGGGGTCTGTCGGACCGGCACGCTCGAGGTCTGGGTGGAGACGTCGAACCGGATATACCGGTGGTCGGAATAGGTCTCCACCTCCTCCATGACGCGCCAGTCGACGACACGCGGTGACAGAGCGGGGCTGGCGAAAGAAATGTCCACCACCGATTCGCCCTGCATCCGCACACACGTGGGGACAGAACCCCAGTTTAGGATGACCAGGCCTGTCTCCAGAGCCCAGTCCTCCACCATCCTGCCCCGTGTGTCCGTATACCGGGAACCCCAAGCCACATTCTTGGCATTGAAGTCCCCCAGAACGAGCACAGGGAGGGAGCGAAACTCGACGACGACGATTCTCAACTCCGCAAGGGAGTTGTGGAACTCGGCGAGAGTTCGGTTCGGAGAGAAGTATACCCCCACCACGGCAATCTCACCGAACCGTGCTGCCACGCAACCCTGTCCCCTCTTGACACCCTCGAGGGACGGGGTACCGGCGGCGGCTGACGAAATTAGGGTCACTGAGCCGCTCAGGTCCTCCACCCAGTCATCCCTGGGCGGGACGAAGTACGGCTCAGCGACCACGGCGATGTTGATCGACCACTGCGCCATGCTCTGGTGCAGCAGATCCTGAGCAGCAGCGCAGTGGTTGATGTTCGCCTGGAGGAGGCGTAATGGGGCCATTATTGGCACTCCATTTCCGCCTCCTCCTGAGCCCCCTGTTTGGGTCCTGCCGCGGTGGTTTCCTAGAATTATAATCGGTTAGGATTTTTTGAGTTTATCCATTACAAAACAATTTTACAAACAATCTAATCTTTCCTCTTTATAATCTATATATATAAAATGCTTTGTCCTGAATGACTGACTGACGGATCAACGCAGAGCCCAAACCGCTGAACGTAGAGACCTGAAACTTGAAAGGTGTATTCTTTGTATGATGTAGGCATCCGATAAGAAAGGATTTTTCGAAATTCTACCCCTAAGGGGGTTAAAAAGGGGGGCAAAGTTTGTATGAAAAATCTAATTCCTTCGGCTAATATTTTTGAAACTTGGCACAAATAGTAATCTAAGTACATGATAAAGATTGACATTATTAGTTTTTTGAAACTACCCCCTCAAGTCGATTTAGGGGGTGTTGAAATTTGTATGGCAGAATCTTATTTCATGGGTAACTAAACTTGAAACATTACACAAATACTAAAATAAATAAATAATAAAGGTTGTTATTATTAGTTTTTCGACACTACCCCCAAAAGACGATGTAGGGGGTGTTAAAGTTTTTTTGAAAAATCTTTTTATTAGGTTAATAAACTTGAAACTTGGCATAAATACCCAACTAAGTAAGCAACAAAAGGTTGCAATTATTAGTTTCTCAAAAATACCCCCAAGAGTTGATATTTTTTTTTGAAGAATCTTACTTCTTAGATTAATAAACTTGAAACTTGACACAAATATCAACCTAAGTAAACAATAAAGGTTGTCATTATAAGTTTTTCGAACCTACCCCCAAAATTCGATTTGGGGGGTGCTAAAGTTTTTTTGAAGAATCTTATTTATATCTATATAAAAGCGAAAGGTCACTTATTCACCTATCACGAAATATCGAAAACTGCTTGACGTATAAAGATGAAATTTGGCAGGGAGGTAGTTTATAGTTAGTAGACGTCCGCTAAGAACGGATTTTCGACAGGCCAGATTAAGGGGTCTCAGGGCTATCGCAAGTTAGTATGAAAGTCCTTAATTTTTTGAGCTTCTAACTTAAAATATGGGCATGGATGTAGTTTATAGATAGTAGACGTCCACTAAGAACGGATTTTGCTAGAGGGCTGGATTTAGGGGGTCTAAAGGCTCTCGCAAGTTTGTATGAAAGCCCTTCATTTTTTGGACTAATTATTAAAAATTTGGCAGGGAGGTAGTTTATAGTTAGTAGATTTCCGCTATGAATGGATTTTGCGACAGGACTGGATTTAGGGGGTCTAAGGGCTCTCGCAAGTTAGTATGAAAGTCCTTAATTTTTGACCTACTAACTTAAAATTTGGCAGGGATGTAGTTTATAGATATTAGACGTCTACTAAGAACGGATTTTGCGACAGAGCCGGATTTAGGGGACCTAAGGGCTATCGCAAGTTAGTATGAAAGTCCTTCATTTTTTGAGCTACTAACTTAAAATATGGGCAGGGATGTAGATTATAGATAGTAGACGTCCGCTATGAATGGATTTTGCGACAGGGCCGGATTTAGGGGGTCTAAGGGCTCTCACAAGATAGTATGAAAGTCCTTCATTTTTTGACCGACTAATTTAAAATTTGACAGGGATGTAGTTTATAGATAGTAGACGTTCACTAAGAACGGATTTTGCGACAGGGCTGGATTTAGGGGGTCTAAGGGCTATTGCAAGTTAGTACGAAAGTCCTTCATTTTTTGAGCTACTAACTTAAAATATGGGCATGGATGTAGTTTATAGATAGTAGACGTCCACTAAGAACGGATTTTGCTAGAGGGCTGGATTTAGAGGGTCTAAAGGCTCTCGCAAGTTTGTATGAAAGCCCTTCATTTTTTGGACTAATTATTTAAAATTTGGCAGGGAGGTAGTTTATAGTTAGTAGATTTCCGCTATGAATGGATTTTGCAACAGGACTGGATTTAGGGGGTCTAAGGGCTCTCGCAAGTTAGTATGAAAGTCCTTAATTTTTTGACCTACTAACTTAAAATTTGGCAGGGATGTAGTGTATAGATATTAGACGTCTACTAAGAACGGATTTTGCGACAGAGCCGGATTTAGGGGGTCTAAGGGCTCTCGCAAGTTTATATGAAAATCTTTAATTTTTTGAACTGCAAACTTAAAAGGCAGGGAGGTAGTTTATAGTTAGTAGACGACGCTCAGAACGGATTTTGCAACAGGGCCGGATTTATGGGGTCTCTCGCAAGTTTAAATGAAAGTCCTTCATTTTTTGAGTTACTATCTTAAAATTTGGCAGGGAGGTAGATTATAGTTAGTAGACATCTGCTAAGAACGGATTTTTGACAGGGCCGGACTTCGGGGGTCTAAGGGCTCGCGCAAGTTTATATGAAAGTGCTTCATTATTTGAACCATAATCTTGAAATTTGGCATGGAGGTAGTTTATAGTTATAAAAGCCCGCTAAGAACGGATTTTGCGACAGGGCCGGATTTAGGGGTCTAAGGGCTCGCGCAAGTTTGTATGAAAGTCCTTAATTTTTTGTGCTACAAACTTGAAATTTGTCATGAAAGTAGTTTATAGTTAGTAGATGTCAGCTAAGAACGGATTTTGCGACAGGGCCGGATAAAGGAGGTCTAAGGGCTCTCGCAAGTTTACATGAAAGTGCTTTATTTTTTTAACTACTATCTTGAAATTTGGCATGGACGCAGATCATAGTCAGTAAAAGTCCGCTAAGAACGGATTTTGCGACAGGGCCGGATTAAGGTGGTTTAAGGGCTCTCGCATGTTTGTATGAAAGTCCGGATGTCTTTTTGTTCTACTGTCCTGAAATTTAGCAAGTCTAGAGTTTATGAGTAGGAGACTTACGCTAAAAAAGAATTTTGTGATACTCTATATTTTTTTTTTAATTCGTGCTTTTAAAAATGATGCTTAGTGTGATAGGCATTTTCTGTTTACTGAAATATAAAAATAGCTTGCGTTAAACATCATTAAACTTCATCTCTTCTTAATCACGCGGACGAAGTCGCGGGCAACAGCTAGTATTAGTATAATTGTAGATAGGCTCGCGTATGACTACTATCCCAACTGATGGTAAGCGATGATGTAGTGGACGGTGAAGCGCGCTTACCTAGAACTAACCTATTCACTTTTGACATTAAGACCCCCAGGTTGTAGCTATCGGGAAACATACACTCCGGAAGGGAATTCCACTCCTTAGCTGTACGCAAATAGATGTATTCCCAAAATGTTTAGTGTGTATTGGTAGGATATGTGCGTATGATGTTTGATCCTTCGCGCGTGCCCGCTTTTACACCCGCGGCAGTACCTCAACCTGGCTGCGGCCTTAAAATCACTTTCACAACAATCTGAGATAAAGCAATACTCACTTGTTTCTTTTTTGACGACTTCACGCAAATGCGGCTTAATCGATGGCCTGGCTCGGACTGCTATCCTCTTCACATGAATATGCGCTTTACCTAGTACAAATTAGCGTTATAAATTAATTGGGATATCAAGGATAGATAAGGATTTTTAGGATTCCGTATCGCAAAGCGAAAAACCAACCCTAATGAATAACACAGTGTGCGTTATTCGTAAAACTAGAATACGATTTCGCAGTGATTTTATATTTTATTTTTATAATAATCTGCTCAGGTGAAAATAGAGCAAAAATATACCCAGAAGTCTTTTTGCGTGAAAATACGGAGAAAACGATTTTTTCTAGATATGAGACCTAGCTAGATCGATTGTTTGCCCTTAAAAGTATCTATATTACAAATATTGTTGCAATCGTTGGAGCCGTTTTTGAGAGCTCGTTTGCTCGTTTGCTCGTTTAATCGTATAGGACCTAGTTCGATACGTCTGTTCACTATGATAAGCAAAACATCAGTATTGAAAATGTGACTTCTCTAAAGCGATAGTCGCGTCTCGGTATGAGCTCATCTTAAAGGACACACAAGGACCGGGTTTGGACCAATTGCTGTCCAGACCCGGTCAATGTCCACAACACAAATCGTTAATCGACAAATAAACAAATAAAATCGGTCCCAGGGTTAAAAAGTTATGATCTGATACGTTGTTTACCTACTGTGATGGATGTAAAGGTCACATGCTGTAACAAACCTTATTACAGCATACAGGTTGGCAGAACATAGTTCTGGCTATTTTCTGCCAGCCTGTATGCATTGATGCCCAGAAACATTTAAAAGTACCCCCGTGTCTAGGCATTTGGTCCAAACCCGGTCAAATGTTCTTTCAGCCTTGTGTTGGGACTTTTTTTTTTTTTTTTTCTTTGAGGAATGGTCATGCATACTGCACTACCACGGGGAGATAGTGCAGTTATGTGGGACTCTAACCCACTAAAACTCCACGGTGTCCTCCTGTGCCGCTTATGGCGGGAGCACGGGTACGCGTTAGCACTCACCGCGAACCCACCGCGGCTGTCCGTCACCGGACCCTCCTCGGGGTAGTCCCCCCATCACCGGCGCACCAGAACACACTGCACGCCGTGACCACCCCAGGGACCAATCAGCACATGGGCGCCAGACGACCCCGTGTATGGCACCCTTGGTCCCTCTGTGACGGGTCAAGGTCAATGGCCCCGCCACCTACCATTGTTCGGCCGCAGGGGATAGGGAGAGCGGCTAACGCAATACCGACACTTCTCCTCCCCTGCGGCCTCCAACCCTCAGCCGCGACATCGTATGGGACCTGGGTATCTCCATAAGACATCGCGGCCCGCCTCAGTTGCGATGTCGCCTGTTACCAAGCGGCACCGCAACCTACTAGTTGGCCGCTAGGTCGTCGGCTTAATCGGCAAAAGCCCTGACGAGCGGCCCCTCCTCGGGTTCCTCTTCGCTTCACCGTGGGTGACCAAGCCACGGTTACTGAGCCCAGTCAACGTGGCGACCATTTTTTAACCGACTTACCAAAAAGGCGGAGGTTCTATGTTCGACATTGCTTGTTTCTTCTCACCGGACACGGCTGTTTCGGGAGGTTCCTGTTCAGGATTAGGCGGTTCCTGTTCAGGATTAGGCGGGAGGAAACGCCCAAGTGTCACCATTTTGTGGATCGCCCGGAGGACACGGTGGAGCATACAGCGGAGATCTGCCCCGCTTGGGCTGGGAACCGCCGTGTCCTCGTGTAAGCGATTGGCGGTGGCAACCTCTCGCGTCCGGCCCTGGTTCAGGCCATGTTACGGAGCGAGAGGGTATGGGAAGCTGTCTCCTTCTTTTGCGAAGCTGTAATGCTCGCGAAGGAGGAGGCGGAACGCGTGAGGGAGACGCAACGGAGACGCCCTGGGCGTCGGGAGTCACAAGCCGATTCCCGGCCAAGTAGGTGTGGGCTTGCGGATGGCGAGTAATGGGTAGCTCGCCGTCCGATAAGGACCAGGCCCGAGTCGACGGCGCGTTTTGTTCCACGCGCGCCTCAAAGAGATGTCAGCAGAACTGACGGGGTCCGCGAGGGCCGATGCCTGTCTGGGACGCGGATAAATTTGAAAAAGAGGCCTGGTTCAAAAAACTGAAGGAACACGGGTGGGTTTTAATCATCGTCGTGTGGAGTTTTATTAAAAAACCTTTCGAATTCGTCATGTTTTACACATCTGATCAGACCATAACTGTTTAACCCTTGGATATACTTTTTATTTTTTTATGTATAAATTGATGTCAAGAAACATTTGAAAGCACTCATATGTCTGGACAGCATTTGGTACAGCCAACGCAATGTCTTTTGTCGCTTAATTCACGTACCCTCCTCATTTGTCTGTTTTCCGGTTACCAGTTCAGCGTCGTGTTGACAAAATTTCATGGCGACAACTTTGCCTTCCACGTCTAAAATATAAATAAAACATATGGAATTAGAAGAAAGGAAATGGGATGGAAAATTATTTCAGTTTAATGCTCGTTTTCACTATCATTAGAGGGCAGCGTTTAAAAATATTAAAATGTCAATCAGGATTAAAAATATTGATTGTTATTAGTTTGGACTAGTTAGAGAAAGTGATCACTGATGTCATGTATTGTTCCTTAACTTTGTAAATTATAAATAAGTGCCGTCATTGTGCTAGATTTTATCAGAAAATACATTTATTCATCGCGATCGCTGTTACTGTCTATTAATGTAAACACTGATATAGAGATACCTAAATGAAAACGTAAAAAATATATTATTGCAGTTGGTCCACTGCCTAATCTTTCTCATGGCTAAATCCAACTGATAGATTACGGTTTAGGCTTTGAGCGTTTAGCACTGCATCCGACCAGATTCAGAGAAATGTAATGTCAGTGCGATAGTAGTCATAGTACCTACCGCTTGTTGGAGGGGTAACCCCTCCAAATCCGAACACAGAACTCTTCGCAGTCGGATTGAACTCGGCACTCCGCCTCTGTACGTTTGTGTGCATGAAGTATTAAATAAATTATTACACGCTCTGAGCAATAGGGTACCGTCGCGTCCCGTCAATCAATCACTCATCAATTATTTGTTAACATAGGTGTTTATAAATACAGATCTTAGCTTACATGAAATAGAGCGCTATGTTATGCCAGGAGGCGTACAAATATGTTGTTCAAATTTGATTTAGTACAAATTAGTTAAAAATTTAAATCAAATAAAAAAATGTCAATATAAAAAAAGATATTTTTAGTCACACTTACAGTACTAACTTATTGAAAAAGATAAAATGAATATAATAACAATATAATGCCATGTAAAATTAATTTGTCATCTAAGTATTCGTCAACAGTATAATAACATTTATCAAAAAGTAATAATTTAATTTTTTTCTTCATCATCATCATATCAGCCGAAAGACGTCCACTGCTGGACATAGGCCTCCCCCAAGCGTCGCCACATTGACCGGTCCCGTGCGTCCCGCAACCAGCGGATCCCCGCCACCTTCACCAGGTCATCGGTCCACCTGGTGGGAGGCCTTCCAACACAACGTCTTCCGGTTCGGGGTCGCCACTCCAGAACCTTTCTGCCCCATCGGCCATCCGTTCTGCGTGCAATGTGCCCTGCCCACTGCCACTTAAGTTTGGCAATCCTTTGGGCTATGTCGTCGGTAACCCTGGTTCTCTTACGGATCTCTACATTTTTGATTCGATCACGCAAGGAAACTCCGAGCATAGCCCTCTCCATTGCCCTTTGAGTGACTATAAGCTTCCTGATGAGGCCCATTGTAAGCGACCACGTCTCAGAGCCATATGTCATCACTGGCAACACACACTGGTCATAGACTTTTGTCTTGAGACACTGTGGTAAGTTGGACGAGAAGACACCGCGCAACTTCCCGAACGCTGCCCAGCCGAGTCGGATTCGACGGTTGACCTCTTTCTCGAAGTTGACCCTACCCAACTGGATCGTTTGTCCCAGGTAGACATAGTCGTCCACAACTTCGAGTGTAGAGTCTCCAACCTTGATTGGAGTGGGTGTAACATGGGCATTCAACATCACCTTGGATTTGTCCATATTCATTTTCAGACCCACTCTTTCGGAAGCTCTACTGAGGTCATCGAGCATTGTTCTGAGGCTCTCCATGGTCTCATCCATAACCACTATGTCGTCGGCAAACCGAAGGTGAGTGATGTACTCGCCATTAACGTTGATGCCTAGGCCCCTCCAGTCCAGAACCTTGAATACATCCTCCAGCGCAGTAGTGAACATTTTCGGAGAAATAACGTCTCCCTGTCTCACGCCACGCTGGAGAAGAATTGGTTTCGAGGTCTGATCATGAAGACAGACTGACATGGTGGCGTTTTTGTACAAACACTTCAACACCTCAATGTACCGGTAGTCGATCTGGCACCGTTGGAGAGACTGCAGTACAGCCCAAGTCTCGATCGAATCGAAGGCTTTCTCGTAGTCCACAAACGCTAAACAGAGAGGCAGTTGTACTCTTCGGTCTTCTGTATAACCTGCCGCAGCGTATGTATGTGGTCTACGGTGCTAAAGCCTTTTCGGAATCCGGCTTGTTCGGGAGGCTGGAAATCGTCAAAACCTGCGCGCGAGACGATTCGTGATGACTCTTGAAAACAACTTGTAGACATGGCTAAGAAGTGAGATGGGCCTATAGTTCTTCAGCCGGGCATTGTCGCCCTTTTTGAAGAAGAGTACCACCACACCCCTGCACCATGCCTGTGGCGTTTTGCCCTCGAGTATGACGGAATCGAACAGCTTCTGAAGGGCCTTAAGGACCGGTTTCCCACCCGCCTTCAGGAGTTCAGCCGTGATTCCGTCGTCACCCGGCGCCTTGTTGTTTTTAAGCTGTTTCAGAGCCATCCTAATCTCGTACAGGCTGACGTCCGGGATATCTTCGGTATAGTGTCGGGTCAATCTAGCTCTTGGGTCGTTTGCTAGATTCGCAACGGGTTTGCATGTTGACGTGTACAACTGCCCATAGAATCTCTCAATCTCCCTCAGAAGCTCCGGTTTGGCGGATACGATCCTGCCATCATCGATCTTCAGTTTCGTGAGCTGGCTCTGCCCAATAGACAGATCTCTTGTAAAAACCTTGGAGCCCTTATTCCGCTCAATCGCATCTTTAATACTTTCGGTATTAAAGCGGCGGAGGTCGCTTTTCAAGGACTTTGAGATCCGTCTATTTAGCTGCCGGTATTTCACCGCATCGTCTGAAGACTGCAGGATCATCTCACGCCTCTCCTTCATTAGCTTGAGAGTAGGATCAGAGAGCTTTTTAGGGTTCCGTACCCAAAGGGTAAAAACGGGACCCTATTACTAAGACTTCGCGATCCGTCTGTCTGTCTATCTGTCTGTCCGTCTGTCTCCAGGCTGCATCTTATGAACCGTGATAGCTAGACAGTTGAAATTTTCACAGATGATGTATTTCTGTTGCCGCTATAACAACAAATACAATAAATAAAAACAGTATAAAATAAATATTAAAGGGGGGCTCCCATACAACAAACGTGATATTTTTGCCGTTTTTTGCTCGATATTTATAACGGCAACAGGTAGACGCTTGAAATATTCACAGAATGTTTAGTTGTATATATACTTCAAAAAATAATAATTAATAAGTTAAAATAAAATAAATTAAGGGGGGCTCCCATACAACAAACGTGATTTTTATGCAGTGTTTTGCGATAATGGTACGGAACCCTTCGTGCGTGAGTCCGACTCGCACTTGGCCGGTTTTTTTTGTATCTACCTGTACGGCGGGTCTTGAAATCTTAGACCCGACCGTATGGACAGCTTCCACGAACTCATCGCTGTATTCGTCCACGGAGCTCCCTAGGCACTCGAAACGATTCTGGAGTTCAAACTGAAAGGTTTCGGGGTTCTGGATCTGGATCTGTGCTGGACGGAGCGTGGACTTCATCAGTCGAGACCTTTCAAGCTTGATATTAATGTTTAATGTGCCTCTTACCATGCGGTGATCGCTCCCGGTTTTCACCGAATTGATCACAGAGACATCATTGAACATATGCTTCTTGGTTGACATGATGAAGTCAATCTCGTTTTTAGTTGCACCATCGGGGCTTTGCCATGTCCACTTCCTGTGCTCACGCTTTCTGAAGAAGGAATTCATCATATAGAGGCCTTCCTTTTCCATAAAACTGGCCAGTAGGTGACCCCGGTGGTTCCGACGTCCAACTTCAAATTTCCGCACTTGCAGCTCATCCTCGTCTCGTTTGCCCAGTTTTGCGTTGAAGTCCCCCATGACAACGGTGAAGTGAGTTTTGAAACCATGTATGGCTTTAGAAATATCGTCATACATGGTCTCTACCTCGTCGTCGGGGTGTGCCGAGGTTGGGGCGTAGACCTGTTTGACCTTCAGCGAATATCTTGAGGATCCACCACGCTGGTCGACACACTCTCGATCTTCACCACATTGTTCACAAGGGACTTGTGAACGATAAACCCGACACCACCCTGGGACTGCCGGTCACCCTCTCGGAAATAGAGCAGGGTACCGGATTTGAGGATTATCGAGTCCTCTCCCTCTCTTCGGACTTCAGATAACCCTATAATACTCCATCGTAACCTGCTCAATTCTTCCTCGAGTTCGGTTATCTTCTCGTCGGTCCGGAGTGTTCGCGTGTTATAAGTTGCCAGGTCCAGTCGTCGGTGTTTATTGGTGTAGCCGGGTCCATCGCCTCGACCGCTACCGTAGTCGAGGGTAGACGGGCTGCCGGGCACTCGGGGCCGCTTTTTAATTGTGCTTTTCATGGTTTGGGGGGTTTTGCCGTAATCGCCACGCTTGGCAGGCGGGTTGGCGATCGCAGTTTGTTCTTTAAGTGCACAGAGAACGCTGCTGCCCATTCTCTGGTGTTTCCCTTAGTCGCCTCTTACGACACCCACGGGAAGATATGGGATGGTGAAATTCTTTAAGTCCGTCACTATACGGTACATTTTTTTCTTGAAATGTATTAAATCTAAATTTTTTATAGCATCTGGAATTTGTATTGTAAATACGTAGTGGGGCCATACGCAGAACACTCTTTTTTATTAATGCAGTTTTACATTTGCGATTACACAAGAAATTTTTGTATTGACTACGAATTGGAACATCTCGTACAGTAGATATTTTTTCAAAAAGGTTTGGATTTGGTGTAGGCAGAAACTACAGAACGCCACCTGCAACCATCCTTAAATACTCCTTTTGCTGTACTACGTTCATACATTGGTGGTACACGCACGCCGGTTATGAGTACTGCGCACCTGGCTTTTCTGAAGAACATCACCAATAAGTGGCGGTGATGCTTGCTACACACCACGTCAATTATTCTTATGGGGCTGTAATAATCCTTTCCTAATAATTAAAATCTTACCATCACGACATTTCAAGTACTTCAACTCGCATTTATGCGCAGCAATAAAATAGTATGAAAGACCGGTAGCAAATTGTCTCATTTCGACGCATTGGGGATCATCGATGTCTGGACAATTGAAATGTTGACAAAACTCGTGTGTGACGAACACACTCTTAGGAGATTTATATGAATTTCGTTGCTCAAAAGCTGCTTTTTTGCTCGTTGTTGCATGGACTGCTGCAAAAATACATTAATACTGTTATGAACTGGGGTTCAGAGATAAATTATTCAAACAATAGTTTCACTATAATTTATATTATTATACGTCGCACTATTTCGCGTTTGATTACTCCGGATCATAACTGATCCACAGCATCTCTTGGAAGTTGAAGGCGAGCGGTCTCGGAGCTACACTCCCTAGCCGCGAGTGCAACACCGGGGCTCTCTACGGTGGGTACTTTTGGTGTCTCAACACAATTTTAAGCCTAATAAGATGTGTTGTGTTGGCACGTTATGAAAGATTAGTATACTAATATTATGTTTATTTTTTTTTTCTTTTGGCTATTAAATAAGTATTGTCTATCTTGAGGGATATTTTTAGTTACATTCTGTGAAGTAGAAGCAAGTTGCTCTATTTCAAATCCAATTTTTATTATCTTCTAATCCATTTTACTTAAAAAATAATGGATAGATGTTATATACATTTTTTATTTTTCTTTTTTTATCATTCTCATAAATATGCGACAACTCGTTCTGTTTGATATAAAATTGCAGTAATTTCAGTTTTTTTAGTTTTCATTTCTTATGTAATTAAAGTAAAAAAAAAAAAAAAAATTTAAAAATATATTTTCTTATAATGTCCTAATACAAGCAATTCCTTGCTTAAAAGGTGATCTCCAATAATATGTATCAAAATGCCCTTTGTAATTGAAATAAACATTTTTTTTTTTTTTATAATGTAAGTTGCAGTTGTATCAGGATTTTATTTATGTTTCAAAAAATAAAAATAAATATACTTAAAGTTTGCCTAATACATATATTACGTAATTAATATATTAGTGTTTAATTATAACCGTATCAATCATATTAGTTTTTTATGCTAAGAATTTTTTTTTATCGTTTATATTGTCATTATTGTTGTATTCAAGCGTGAGCGTATACTCCTAATACTCTCGCCAAAAAATTTAGATCCCGTATTTCGTTTTAATAATTTGTCCCTTATATCTTGAATAAATGATATGTTATTTTATAAAATGAACCTCAGATTTTAGAAAAGGCTGAATCGCATTTATTTTTATTTTTAACAAAACATTAATCGAGTTTTTTACAAACGCATTCATATTCTTTTACAATCACTAAAGAATTAAAAAAAAATTAAACAAAATGTTATGAAAATGAAGGCCGCCGTCGAATATGGTTATTAAGCTAACCTTAAAAGATAGATAAATGCGGACTTTTCTGTATATTATATATCTATAAAAGAGAAATACTTCCACCATACATTGTTTTGTTATATCTCAAAGGGATTAGGCAGCGTTATTGATGAAAGCTCCCAGGCGGCTTAATTTTTTTCGATATTTTCAACAATTAGGTTGTTGAATTTAAAAAAAAATACGATTTTTTAAATGTATTTTGAAACTTTACATATCATAAATTATATTGTCGTTGCAGAAATCTCTTAAATATTATTTTTTCAATTTATTATAAGCAATTGAAAATCGATAAAATTTTAAAAAGAACCACCATGTCTACAAACGGGCCATGTTGGTCGCCATGTTGGTGACGTCATAACGTTCAAGGAATTTCACGATAATACGGTGTCAACTGCACGTGAATTGGCTAAAAATATCCGAAAATAAGTGCAAAAATATTATTAAACAACAATTTTTATTTAGTGATGTGTGATAAAGGATCCATAAAGGCTAATGTCGATAATATACCCACCTGATGGACGATTTGGAAGTTTTGAGCATAAATAAAGTAGTCGTAATAAATATTACGTGTTAGTGGACCGGTGTTAGCTATTGTTGTTTACCAGGTACATTTAGAAACATAATTGTCATAACTTAATCGTTTTTACATATGGGTAGGTGATATTGGTGTAAAATTAAAAGTAAACAATCACGATTGAAAAAAAAATCATTAGATACCACTAAATATGATACACATAAACATAACATTTTCGTTAATTCACATTATTTACATATCCCTTAATAATATTAAACACTAATATCTATATTACATATTTACAAACACTAAAAAGTTTGTAGAACAGAAATGTGAAAATTAAGGTAAACATTGAGGTAGGTATTAATGTACTAATGTGAAAATATTAACTTGGTAGATTTTCCTTACACTAATTCGTCATCTCTTAAATGCGTCTACCGATTTTCATAATTCAAACAGAAATATTAGTTTTACACCTATATCTGTCATTTAAGAATAAAATAATGAATATATCTCCATAAACAAAAAACCGGCCAAGTGCGAGTCGGACTCGCGCACGAAGGGTTCCGTACCATTATCGCAAAAAACGGCAAAAAAATCACGTTTGTTGTAAGGGAACCCCACTTAAATATTTATTTTATTCTGTTTTTAGTATTTGTTGTTATAGCGGCAACAGAAATACATCATCTGTGAAAATTTCAACTGTCTAACTATCACGGTTCATGAGATACAGCCTGGTGACAGACAGACAGACAGACGGACAGCGAAGTCTCAGTAATAGGGTCCCGTTTTTACTCTTTGGGTACGGAACCCTAAAAATCATGTTTTCAAGTTACGTAATTATACAACAATGTCAACTTTGCTCAAAAGTTCCCTTATAAATTTACTTTTCTCAGTCTTTAATGATCAAAGTAAGAAATTAATACGGATCTAATACTAAATTAAAACAAGATAACAACATAATTAACACATTATAATTGGAATCTAGTAAGACATAGAACATTTCTCAAATTTAGTACAGATTGCTAGGTACTTGGCTATTGCGCGAAACACATATAATGGGGATCTTTTTGTAATGTTCGTACATAATGATTCGAAGCAAGCACGATAACTTTTAAGGTTCAATATTTATGATCAATATATTCTTAATTCTTAATTCTTTATTGTACACAAAAAATAATTACATATACAACATGAGTGATTTTAAAGTTGACGTACAAAGGCGAGCATAACTCAAAGAAGAGTTTTCTACCAGCAAACCTTAGAGTGATGGAGAGAGTTTACAAAAGGAAGAAGAGAAGTAGTCCAGTGTACAATTTTAGAATAAAATAAAATAAATCCTAAATATGAAAATGATCTTTGATTTTCCTCTTGAAGACATTCAGAGAAGGGCTGTCGCGTAGGGAATGTGGTAGAGAGTTCCAGAGACGCACTGCAGTAACAGAGAAGGAGCTATCATAACGGCTGGAGGTGTGACGTGGGGTACGAAGGAGAAGAGAAGTGGAAGTGCGACAGGGTTTACCCCTCGGGACAAAGTACTCAAAGCGTTCACGAAGGTATTGAGGAGAATTAGGATTGTGTAGGATAGTATAGAGGAGAGATAGGATATGGGTATCACGACGACGCCGAATCGGCAGCCACTTCAATTTAGTCCGAAACTCCGACACGTGGTCGTATTTGCGGAGGCCAAAAATAAAGCGGATGCACAAGTTCTGCAGTCGCTCGAGTTTATTTAGAAGTACCTTCGTTGCATCTAGAAAACAGACATCCGCATAGTCTATGAGCGGTAGAAGAAGAGATTGAGCAAGAGTGACCTTAGTGTGAAATGGTAAGAGTTTTTGGAGACGTTTAAGAGACTGAAAAGAGTAGAAGACCCTCTTACTAACATCAGCAACATGAACCTCCCAAGAGAGGTTAGTATCCATATAGACGCCTAGGTTTTTCACGCTTTTCGAATAACATATGGGCACTGAATCATAAACTACTGGCGGGAGGGCTTGGTGATTTAAAAGGCTGAGCATGTATCTACCACCAACAATGAGCGCTTGAGATTTGGTTGGGTTCAGTAAAAGTCCAAAGGATTTAGCCCATTTGTTAATATTTTCAAGGTCACTATTGATGGCAGACACAGCCCCTACCAGATCACCCACTTTAAAGTGTCGATATAGCTGCAAGTCGTCTGCATAGAGATGATAGTTAGAAGTTAGGACCTTAGTGATAGCATTTATGAAAATTGAGAAGAGGAGAGGAGAGAGGACGCCACCCTGGGGAACGCCCGCAGTCAAGTCACACCAGTCAGAAGAGTCCTCGTCGGATCGAACAGACTGCGAGCGGCCCTGAAGATAAGATTTGAACCACTCAATTACCGACGCAGAGACATTAAGAGAGGAAAGGATGCCTAAGAGTATGTCAAAGTCAACCGAGTTAAAAGCACTGCTGAAGTCCAGTAGAACCAATAAAGTAAGACATTTATTATCCATAGCCAGTCTTATATCGTCAGTTATTTTGACAAGAGTGGTCACAGTACTATGGCCAGGTCTGAAACCGGATTGGTAAGGACTCAGCAGGCTGTTAGAGGACAAATAACAAGAAAGTTGCTTCTGAACAATACTCTCGAGGACTTTGGAGAGGATTGGTAGGATGGATATAGGACGGAAATGGGAAGGTAAGGAGGGATTTGAAACTTTAGGAAGCGGTAGGACGTGAGCCCTCTTCCAAGCTGAAGGAAAGGAGTTTTGGAAAAGAGAAAAATTTACTATGTGAGTTATGATAATAACTCACATAGCTAAACCATAGCTATATAGCTATAGCTGCTGAATAGGTAGGAACATTTGGAGTTGAAGGCCATCATCACCCACCGCTTTAGTGGATATGGATTGGATACTTCTCTTAATATCTAGTTCAGTAACTGGGTGGAATGAGAAAGAAGTATTTGCTGGCAAAGGAAGACTAGAGAGTTCTTTGAGAGTGGAGGATTTAACGTGATTGTCGAGGGTGATTGGTGACTTAGAAAAGTGTGCATTAAGTGCATTGAGGTCCATCTTATCAGGAGAACTCTTGCTAATGGCTTTGCCAATACCAAGAGTCTTTAAAAATTGCCATACTTGTGCTGGGTTGAAGTTATCAATTGAGTTGTGAATGTGGCGCCTTTTTGCATTCCTACACAAACGACTGCAGCGATTTCGCATCTTCTTGTAAATTTCCCAGTTTTCCTCCGTGGGCCGCATCCTATACAAACGCTTAGCCTTGTCACGCTTAGCCATCTGAGTTTTTATGACGGGGGATAGCCAAGGCGTAGGAAGGTGTTTCACTCTTACCTTTTTAAGGGGAGCATGTGCCTCGTACAATTCTAATATAGTCTTGCTGAAGGTTGACACCATAGTGTCTATATCCTCGCAGGTGAATATAGACCCCCAGTCAATCATACCCGCATCAGCCCTCAAACGCTCCAAATCAATGTTTTTAAAACTTCGAAGAAATAGAAATTTGGCCTTGCGTTTAGGAGGTCGAATCTTATAGGACAGATAAATGAGGTCGTGATAGGAAAAAGGAGCAGGAAGCTGTCCATGTGAGGCTACTTTGTGAGGGTCAGAAACCAGAATAAGATCTAAGAGAGAAGGAGTACAGTGAGGAGCCCTGTGAGTAGCATTTAGTGGAAGTAAGTGCATATTGACAGAAGAGACAAGTGATTGGAGTCTACGGCTGCGCGAATCTTCCTTGAGTAGACAAGTGTTGAAGTCTCCGAAGATAAGTGTATGCTCATAAAGTGTGGAAAGATTTTCTAGCTTAGCTTCGAAGGAGGAAAAATAATCGATTTGGCAAGAAGGACTGTAATAGACACCCAAAAGTAGCTTTGTGTGAAGAAAGTTTATTTCGATAAATAGGTGCTCAGCAAACTTAGAGTAGACACTCGGAGACTGGTCAACAATCTTGTAATTTATATCCCCGCGCAGATAAATGGCAACCCCTCCACATCCTTTGCCCGTTCTGTCATTGCGGACAATCTTGTATCCAGGCAGAGAATACTGCGTGGAAGGAAGTGCAGGCTTGAGAAAAGTTTCGGATACAAGGACAGCGTGAACAAGATCTGAGTCGAAGGACGACAGCAAATCAGAGTAGTGAGCAGGGACGCTTTGAGCAATTATGTGAACAGCGTTAAAGAATTTGCGATAGTTAGAAAAATTAACAGAAAGGTGGTCTCGAAGATTAAGAGAGTTATCATCGCTAAAAGCACAAGATAAGCTCTCATCTGACGCACAAGAGGATGAGCATGAAAATAATTTTTCATCAATTAGATCATCAGACATAATAAAAATAAATACTATAAATTAAACAAAAAAATGAAATTTAAAAAAAAAATGACTATTAAAATCAATTAAAGTAAGTACTCCAACCTCGATGCACACGCCGGTTACATAAAAAATTAAAAAAAAAAGAGTACAATCGCTAAAAAGCCCATAGGCCAAACCAAACAATAAACAAATTACAAATTATTGTGTTCCCGAACGTAACTTTGAGTGTCTTTGGGAAACAACAAATAAAACGTCAAGTGACATTGACAATTAGTAGTGACACTGACAGAGACAGTTAGACTGTTTCATGACATCAAAACAATCAAATCGTCAAAACACAACACGTAATTAATAAAAATAAAACAATATAGAGTGACCGACATACAAGAGAAAAACAATTTTTACAAGTACCTATACTGCCCATACAAGGAGTAGAAGGACGGTGACGCAGTACCATCATTTGGCTGGCTTGCGAGTTCTCTTCTCGGGCGCCGGCTTCGATGTTATGGTTAAGGCTGAGGATTCTACAACGGGAAACCGAGCAACAAGTTCTCGATATTCCATTGCAGACTCAATCTTCCGTCGTGTTTTGTCGGACACCTGGATGACAATTCTTCCCTCAGACGTCCAGCACCTATGCATCCCGTAGTATTTCCGAGCATTCATAAAAATTTCGTGTCTGGGCTTAGTGAGGAATTCGGAAAGCGTCAGACCAGACCCTTTTAATTTGGTTTTATTCCGCCACACCTCGTTCCTTACGATGCGGCTTTCAAAGCGAACCAAGAGAGGTCGAGGCTTGCTAGTGTTGCTTCCGAGGCGGTGACAGGCTGTAATGTCTTTTTTCTCAAACATGCTTGGAAATGTGATCATTATTTTGACAATCTTCTTCGAGATAAATAGAAATTGCTGTACTGGTCAAATACATGCGCGCAGTGGTCGGCAAAAGTTGTATGAAAATCCATATCTGTCGTGTCTAGCGGCCAAATAAATTCCATAGTAAACTCATATCTGTCGTGTAGTTTAAAAATGGAACGATGTTTTACTCCGAAACATGGCAACCAAGAAGGTAACTTATCAAAGGTTTTATTTAAATTTCGAACTGGCTTGCAAATAGAACGCTGTTTATTGAAAAAAAAACAAAGGAACACTTTAACGCGGGAACAATTATTGTTGTTCGTCATTGATTTTGACAAAATGAGTTCTAGGTACTATAGTGTGATTTTTAATTTCGTGGACTAAACTGACAGCTGCCGATGACCTTATTTTTTTTAAATGTTGCAAGCGCGGAACATAGTGTTGTAGGTAAGGCTCAATCATAAGTGATTCATCGAATCGATGTGACATGAGCCTTCAATTTATTTTTATAAATTGGTGTAAATAAATGTTTTATGAATATAAACGTAATATATTTAAATATAACAGTATTCATACACATAGTACATGAACTTTTATTGTGTTAAATATGAAATCAACAATAAAATAAATGCGATCGATAAAATGAAGTCTGACATAAATGTCTAGAAACTAAATGAGGGCTGCTAGTTTCAAAACAATTTTTTTTTTAGCCGTGATGTAGTTTCATTTTCGATCTACTTCGATTTTCGATTAACTTTCGATCACTCAGGATAGTTAGGGTACGACACTATTTTTATGGGACGATAAAGTGACAACCCCCCAAATGTCAGTTTAGTCCACGAAATTAAAAATCACATTATACTTAGTTTTAATTTCCGCGCATTATTTGAGAAAAGTACTATACAAGCCTTGGCCACAACTAGGTATTGATGGACTTACGTATGTGTGCCGCGGCTTCGCCTCGGCCCACATTTACACGTTCGTCCATCAATGCCTATTTTGCTGGCCGCTGCAGTAATGTACTATTGGGTGACTCCTTTCATCAGCAGACGCTCCGACAAAACGGTAAGAAAACCAGCAGTAGGATCAGCATCCTTCCTCTCAGATAGGCCGTGCAATAGAAGTATCTTAGCACGGGACGCCATTTCGTGCCTATCCAGCCCCACCACAAGCAACTCCATCTGCGACTTCAGTGCACTCAAGGTTTTCCATATGAGGCCCTTGAACTCGGTGAACTCCTTCGACAGGCTGGCAATAGACTTGTGAGTACCCTCACCGCTAGCATTCCTCAGGTCTTCCTCATACTGTGTCATTCTTGTAGAGAATGTAGCCGTAAGCTCCTCCATGCAGGTTGATAATTTGGTGTATAGGTCCATTTTAGCGAAGTGCAGTTCTGGCAGCGTAGGTAAGTATTGAAGGAGAATTGATAAAAAGAATGAGTGCACCAGAGGTTAATGTACTAATTCAACACTATGATTTCATTTAAAATCTGTTTTTACTATTTATTAAATTAAAAAAAATATAAGAGCTCTTTAATTTTGTGTTCACTTGGGGACTACCCTCTTTTTTATTTCGATACTCATCAATATATTGACGATAATAACAAGATTTAATCGGTTAAAAGTCAAAACACTGTATAAGCTATGTGCCACAATGAGTAGAAATGAACGTTGTGACGTCACACGGGCTCGGGTTTGTTCGGAAAATTGTCGGGGTGTTTTCGGTACTGGATTCAAAAAAATATTTTCAATTGGATTTTACTTTGTAATTACAATGAAAAAAAAACAAAAAATAGTTTGGTATGACAACTTATATATGATCTTTACATTCCTTACAAAAAAAAATGGTTCAACAAACCAATTATCATTATATTTACACAAAACCTTAACTAATTATACACTTACACCTTCCTCATGAATCACTCTGTCTATTGTTGAAAACCGCATTAAATCCGTTAGGTAGTTGTATATGTGATATATCTATATTAGAATCACATGAACACACAACAATTTGAATGTGTACATATCACTGTGTCAGAGCTAGTAACGCCCACCTCCAGAAGGGAGACAGAAGATAATAATCAAAACTAAAATACCTACGACATACATTGGATTTGAATTTTAAAGAAAGAGACGGGATTTGGAATCCGGCATTATCCGAGATAATTGCCAATATTCACGCGGATGAATCCGTTGGCAGAAGATCATAATCATCATCTGCCTAGGCTTTTCAGCTTCCAGTCTTAGAGCGACGGGCTTTATGACCACCACAACCAACCAACCAACTAGGTAACACGATACCTCTTGACAAGACCTGTGTCAAATTGACTGCTGGCAAAAGATAGTAAATAATTAAATTAAACGCACCCATTAGATAGCTGACAAACAAATAAAGTGACATCATGATTACTTTAATAAAAATCACTGAACAAGAGACTTGTTTCTTATGACAATGTAACGAAATGAATTCACTTGTTTTTACTTAATAATGGAACGTAAAAGAAAATTAAAAAATATTTTTATGATTCTAAATCCATCATGAATGAATTAAAAAAGTAATAGGCAATAAAGAAAACAACGAACCGTGAAATTAAGGAAATCCATAAAATCTTCAATCAATAAAACACGTGAAAGATTAAAATTTTGTATATAAAGGGTCTTTCAACAAGGACGCGTCGATGTTAAAATTGAATAAAACAAGATGTGTTTGAGATATTAACGAAATTTATTTTTTATTTAAAAGGTTTTTTTTTAAACGTAGCGTACCTCGGTGGAGTAATCGCCAAACTACGTTTGTATGGAATAATGATCGACTACGGCAACCTTAACGTCCTCATCTTAATATTATTATATTTACTAACGATATCAAAGACTACTTTAAACATTCAAATTTCTATACATTTAAAGGTGAACGGCAGATTCGGTACCGCATACTTTTTTTGTTGTTCGGTTATAGTTTCGCTCTGTCCGTCTGTCCATCCGCAGCTTAGCTCAGAGAATCTATGTACTAGAAAGCTATAATTTGGCATGTATATACATATACATATTAATAATTGCGACAAAGTGGTAATATAAAATCATGAAAAATATTTTTTTTTCGGGTACCTCCCATAGACGTAAAGTTGGGATGTATTTTTATTTTCTCATCTATCCCATGGTGTGGGGTATCGTTGGATAGACCATTCAAAAATATTATGGGTTTGTTAAAACCATTTTTAGATTCAGAGATTCGTTTGCGTAAAATTAAGCTTCAAGTTGCAAATTTATGTTAGAGTCAAGTGTGTCCCCCCCCTGCCAGCGAAATTGTTGCTCTTGGCTATGTGAAAAAATTCACGGCAGTAGTAAATATAACGAAATTAAAAGGAAAATTATCACGGATAACAAGGCTTTACAAGTTACGAGTAATAGTCGACCAACTTATAAAATGTACTTGGAACAGTAAAATTTTTGTACAAATGCCATTGAAAAATAACTCAATAAAGTTGATAGCTGTCTAAAACAGAGTAAATATAATGCTTACGAACCATGTAAAAATATACAAAAAGGAAATCATAACAGGCTTTACAAGTTTACGAATAATAGTCGACCAACTTATAAAATGTACTTGGCACAGTAAAATTTTTGTACAAATGCCATTGAAAAATTACTTAAATAAAGTTGTTTGTTGTGTAAAACAGATAGTAAATTTATGCTTATGAACCATGTAAAAATATACAAAAATAAAATCATAACATCTTTAATAATAACGATTTCTAAAATAATAATGTTTAAGCTCGAATAACGCATTGGAGTGGCCGGAGTCGTTGGCAGTACCAGTCCGTAGTCCAAACGGCGCATGCGCGCGGTGGAGTCTATTTTGTGTTAGTGCAGAAGTACTTTCGACGTTTTGTAATTAAAACGTAAAAGTAAAGTCAAATTAGATTCGTTTTCCAAGCAAATTACTTATTTTCTTTTGTCGATATCCTTCTATAAAGTCAATATTCGACCCGACTTCATCACTAATTGAGTAGCGTAAAACTTTCCAGAATGAAATAGTGAATAGTGTTAGAGGAGATTAGAGGTGAATACATACGATTTTTTTCTAATTCCGAAAGAGAAATAAACAAGGAGCGTGCACGCAAGGATCCAGGAACGAACTATACCATTCCCCGTGGCTCTAACGCTCGCTCGTATCGGCTCCTTTCGCAATTCGCACCCGCGGTGGTACTCAAATAGATAATATTTTTCTAACTTCAGTTGCGAAGTTGGATTTTATAACTCCTTCTTTAGTCAAGAGTGAAAAGATTACATCTAGGTAAGCGTGCTTCACCGTAGACCACATCATCGCTTACCATAAGGCGAGATAGTGGTCAAACGCGAAAATATAGATTAAAAACAAATCATCATTCTATGTGGGCCCGTTTTTAGACTTTGTGAGCCGCTGAAACCGTTCTAATGTTCATGTAACAACAAAAAACCCCTCTTTTTAGTCCGCATTATTATGCAAGTTCGGAACCCTATTACTGCGGGTGGCCCGACATGCCCTTGGCCGGTTTTTTTTTTGTTTAATTTTCTTATGACACAACCCTACCCATTCTTTGTTAATGTATGGAGATTGTATAAAATTGTGTCCAGACATTGCCCAAGTAATTTAACCTACTAAAACACTCCCAAAATTTGTCATTCAGAATTGGATTGTATTCTCTAGACATTTAACTATATTTTAGATTGTGCCAGCAATTAGATTTTTATCTAATTGTTTATTTTGGATTAAATGCATTAGGCAATGTCAGAGATACGAGACAAGACTTTGCCTTCTTTCTAAAATACCTCAAAAACATTATGTACATACGAAAATTGGCTTAAATAAATATAAATTCTATAATACTTGGGTTATTTCATCGATTAAATGTGTACACAACATGGAAATCAAGCATATTTTAATTTTTTTGTCTTACGTTAAAGGCCAAAAATATCAAAATCCGGGCAAAATCAGGGCAGTTGACGGTACTCTTTACACATTATGTAACATTTACCTATATGTGAATAGAATAGAATAGAAAACATTTATTCGACACAGACACAACACCACAACAACAATCACAAAGTAACAGAGAAGAATAGTAAAAAAAGTACAAACAAGTTTTAAAAATTATTGCGCCGGGCGTGCCCATACCGAAAGTGTTACCAACTCAGCATTTGCTGGGCGTCAGTCAGACACCCAGCGCTGATTTTCAGTTGGCACCCCGCTAGTGACACACGGACGTGGGTAAATAAAATAGATACTTAAAATAATGTCATAATGTGAATATGTGCTTAACTTATAAATTCAAAAAAAAAGATATATATGTAAAATAGATAATATAAAGTAATAAAAAAATATATATAATGTATTATGATATAAAGTGCTTCAATATGATGGTTAAAATTGTCATAAAAAGCCCCAAATGACAGTGTGGCATAGACGCAAACGGCTTATCACATCCAGCCAATCTCTTCCCGACTTTTCGATCGATTGATTCATATTAATGATGATTTATGATTAATATTAAATAATAAACATTGGATTGAATTAGATTAAAATAAGTTAAGATAAGAATTAGATAAACGATTTGTCAATATTAATGCCATTAAATTTTATTTGTGAAGTCAGAACGAATGTCTTTAGTTTGGTCTTAAAAAAGTTATTATTTTCGTTACGTCATATGTGTTAAGAAAAGGTGTAATGTGGCTTCTTGGTGGTACGTTAAAACAAAAACGCTCGCAAGCATTCTGAACCCTTTGAATCAATTCTTATTCTTATTCTTGTTCTTTATTGCACAAAAAAACATAAAATAAAGATACAAATACAGTGGACAGCTTATGTACAAAGGCGAGCTTAACCCATAATTGGGTTCTCTAACAGCAAACTTCAGTTGTTATTGGAAATTTGCGTATGAGGACAGTGATCTAAGTGCACAACAAAAACCCAAGTAAAAAAAAAAAAAAAAAAAAAATCGTTGAATATCAATTTAATTTCAATCTTACGGTACGTGCCAACGTGCCAACGTGCCAAAAGTCGAGGTCCCACAATGGTATCAGCGTAATTTAACTTAGACAGAACCAGACTTTCAACTAGCTGTATACGCAGCTCTTCACTTAATTACGGGTATCTTATATAATACTTTTAGACGGTAGAAGCAGTTTTTTACACAGTTTGCAGTATGAGCCTCAAAACGTAGTTCCTGGTCCATGATCAAACCCAGATTTCTCGCCTCAAAAACACGATCAATACTTTGGCCCATTACGATCACGTTAGCAAGACCACTGTTTATAGTATTTAGTTGACTCCTTGCACCAAAAAGCATAAATTTAATTTTAACCGGGTTGAGTAACAGGGAGTTTTGTTTCGACCAGTCCACAATCCTGTCCAGATCTCCTGTCTTCCAGTTTAAAAGAAATGTATAATTGAATACATATGAAATTTTAAATTTTTTATAACATTAATAATATCTGCACTATACAAAATAAACAAAGGAGGACCCAATATAGATCCCTGTGGAACACCCTTTACCACTGGAGTCATATTAGACAGAATACTAGATCCATTGGCATCTCAAATTTCAACCAGTTGTCTACGATTACCCAAATAACTGCTGAACCATGCAACCGTAGGTACGTCAAAACAGTAATACGTCATTTTAGAGAGCAAAAGAGACAAATTAATAGCATCAAATGCGCGGGTGAAGTCCAGTAGAACCAACAGGGTACAACATCCCTCATCTTGAGCCGCTAATATGTTGTCCGTAACATCTAACAGTGCCGTTGCTGTGCTACGGCCCCTCCTAAAACCAGATTGTGCCTCCGGTAGGATGTTATTTCTCTCTAAGAATGCAGTTAGCTGGGTATTTACTACTTTTTCCAGCACTTTCGACAAGAAGGGTAGAATACTTATGGGCCTAAGGTCTTTGATAGTGCTAGGGTTCGCGACTTTAGGAATAGGGCGCACAACAGCAATTTTCCATAGTTCAGGAAAGGTCGACGTAGAAATGGAATGGTTAATAATAGAAGTCAGCATATCTAATGTTTGAGGGAGAGTCAAGAGAAACATGACAAGCGTAATGCGGTCAAAACCCTCAGCATTCGATTTTAATTTTGATAATGTCATAATGGTCTACAGAATCAATAGAAAAAACCCCTCACCAAATCTATGAGACTCATAGTAAGCCAAACATGATGCTGGTGCTATACCATCACCTGGAACGTTCAGAAAATGCGAATTTATCTTATCTGGATCATTGAAGTGAGAAGGCAAGTCGGACTCACTTTTAAATTGTAATAAGGTTGACTTTAGATTTTTCCATAGAATCTTAGAATGATGAATCTCACTATTAATGTTATGTCTAAAATAAAAACTTTTTTGAAAAAAATACTACCGACTTCCAAGTAAGAAAACTAGAAAGTGAAAAATAACTTTATTTTTGGAAGTCGGTGTCTGTGGTAGGTACCAAATTTTTAAGTTATGGACACCGACTTCCAAAAATAAAGTTATTTTTCACTTTCTAGTTTTCTTACTTGGAAGTCGGTAGTATTTTTTTCAAAAAAGTTTTTATTTTTCACTTTTTAGGGTTCCGTACCCAAAGGGTAAAAACGGGACCCTATTACTTTAACTCCGCAGTCCGTCTGTCTGTCTGTCTGTCTGTCTGTCACCAGGCTGTATCTCATGAACCGTGATAGTTAGACAGTTGAAATTTTCACAGATGGTGTATTTCAATTGCCGCTATGACAAATACTAAAAACAGAATAAAATATTTTTTTATGTGGGGCTCCCATACAACAAACGTACGTCACACATGATTTTTTTGCCGTTTCTTGCGGTAATGGTACGGAACCCTTCGTGCGCGAGTCCGACTCGCACTTGGCCGGTTTTTAGTTGTACCTACCTAATAGGGAAGTAGTTAAGTAAGTACCTATAACGACAGAATAGATTACCCGAATAACATGAAACTTGAATATAACCGGTTAAATGAGAGACCTGCATACCCCTTTCGAGCGTACTGGCTCATGCCAGTACGCTCGAAATTATGTTATGTTACGAAATGGTATAAACAATAAACAGACATGCGATTGCAGCAATCCCGAGAGATTTGCCTTTATTTATTGAAGAGTTCTGTTGTATATCTCCGAAGTTCTTCATCAGATCTTTACCAAATTAAAATGGGACCAATTTCGGAATATACTCTTTCAAACAAAAAAAGAATTTTCAAAATCGGTCCACAATTGACGGAGATATCGGTGAACATACACAAAAAAAAAAAAAAAAAAAAAAAAAAAACATACATAATGTCGAACATAGAACCTCCTCCTTTTTTGGTAAGTCGGTTAATAAGGACTTGTTAACAAGACCTTTTAACTCCTTGTAATATACAGTTTTACTCTCTGAAGCCGAGTCTTTACACCGTACGTGTGCCTGATTGCGCAAGCACATCATTAGCTTTATGTTATCCGTTATCCATGGATAGGACCGTTCTTTAATAAACATAGTTTTACGGGGAGCATATTTACCAAAAAGCGCGGCGATATTACAGTTAAGATGAGCGACTATACAGTTTACGTCACCAGGCAAAGGTGACGCTTGCCAATCCACTGAGGCCAGGGTCCTCCTTGAACCTACCCATCGGAATTTTTTTAAGATTTCTGTGAGTTATAACTTGGAGGAATTTTACATACATACATACATAAACTCACGCCTTTTTCCCATGGGGGTAGGCAGAAACTACAGAACGCCACCTGCTACGATCCTTACATACTTCTTTTGCTTCACTCACAGAAAGGAATTGGAGGAATTTTCTCCCTTTTAAAATAAAAAAACTGCCTTAATAAAAGCATGTGCGCCAAGTGCACCAATCCAGTCCACCTCGATATCACGAACCTTCGCATCTGTGCACACCAGGTCTAGAAGTGTCTCGCTAGTAGAAGTAAAATGAGTATTAGATGGCACTAGTTGACTCAGGTCGAGACTTTGAAGAAATATATTTAGTTAGCTCGTTTTGGGGTCTGTTTGATTTAGACAATTTATATTGAAGTCCTCCAAAAGAACGATGTGTTTGCAAGACGTTATGGAATTTACTGAGCATGTTAGCGCGTCCAAAAATAAGTCAACATCCGTCTGTACGCAGTGCCGATAGCGATTTTAACACCGTTTGTGCTCAGAACTAGCCACATCTGTTCCACTGTCCCATGAAGAGGGTCGACCGGATGCACATGCGTACGCACCCTTGTCCCGCGCTTGATGTAAAACCCAACGCCGCCGCCGCGGCCGCCGAGCACGGTCACCGGCCGCGGAACGTGCCGCAGTCGGTAGCCGGGTATGGCGGGCGCGCTCCCTTTCTCACCCCTCCTGAGCCAAGTCTCATTTATAGCCATCACACTAACATCATGCGACTCTAATGCAGCGATAAACTCATCATGGTGAGTACCCAGTGAGCCAGGGTTGAGAAAACCAACTTTAAAATACTTTTCACTCATTACAGAGTATCACTAAATATCACAATGCAACATTAATGCAATAATGCAATTTAAAACATTTATACGCAAGGAGTTGGCAGATAGTTAATGGTTTTTCATAATTATAATAATTATTTAAATGTAATCTATTGTTATAAAAGGTATAAAGTAAAATTAAAAAGGGCACACACGTGAATAGAATGTCATTGAGTACGATCAATATTGTGTCAAAATGTATTGTAGCTTGTTATACAGGCTGTATCGAACCCAAACATTATAACCTCGTGCTAGTATGTACACACCCTGTGCGGCCATGCTGATCCAGCATTAGCTAAAGCCGCGGGATGTTATGACTAGCAGATGGCGACACGCCGCCGCGTCGCCGTAGAGATAAGGAACTTAGAACTAGCAACACTGTGTGTTGGACTTAGTTTTATGTAATTTAGTCTGAATTAAATAGTCTTCGCGACAAGACTCATTTTGTTTCTTTTAAAAAACCCTCGGCAGTGCCTTCGGTAGTTAACTGGCGCAGCCGGTAGGATATCCGCTGTCTAAACGCTGTGTTCGAATGCACAAAAATCAGTATCGGGCGCGGCTCGCGGGTATCCTCGAACCAAATAAATAAGTTTACCACATCTGGCGACGAGGCCACGGCACGTGCAGCTCTACGGGTAGGCATGGGATCGAGCAGACTGTAAGTAGACCTTTTTACTATCATGTCTCGTCCTTGTTATTTCCTGTGTTGCTCCTGTAGGACTTAATTGCGTAACTTTTAAACTTACATCGTTGAAAGTTATTTTTTTTTTTTTTTTTTATTGTCTATAGGCTTGCGCTTGACCACTATCTCACCTGCTGGTAAGCGATGATGAGGTCGACGATGAAGCACGCTTGCCTAGAAGAAACCCATTCACTCTTGACTTAAAGACCCCTAGATTGTAGCTATCGGGAAATACAGACTCCGGCAGGGAATTCCACTCCTTAGCTGTACGCATAATGAAAGTGTCCCCAAAACGTTTTGTGCGTATGGGTGGGATGTCCACCATGTACCGATGACGCAACGCCGTACGTCTGGTAGTCCGATGATGGAACGGGCTGGGCGGAATTAAATCATGCAATTCCATCGCACACTCTCCGAAATGTAACCGATAAAAAACCGACAAGCTGGCAACTCGGCGACGATGTTCCAGGCTCTGGAGCTTCGACTTGACCAGTGCCTCATTGCCGATGAGTTTCTTAGCCCGCTTTTCAATCGACTCTAGAGCATTAAGCTGGTGTTTGGCAGATCCATCCCAGAGATGAGAACAGTACTCCATGCACGATCGAACTTGCGCTTGATACAAGTTGAGCAGCTGTTCCGGCGTGAAGTACCTTCTCGCCTTCGCAAGAATCCCCAACTTTTTGGCAGCCAGCTGAGCCTTTGCCTCAATATATGGCCCAAAGTTGAGAGTCGATGTCAACGTAACGCCAAGAAGCTCAATATGGTCCGTTATTGGCACGGTCACATCACGGAATGTTGGAGCCGGGTGAAATTGGCTCTTTTTAGCGGAAAAAAGACACGCCTGGGTTTTAGCAGCATTAAACCTGACCAGATTGGCATCGCCCCATTCGGAGACTGCCTGCAAGGACAGGTTCAAACGCTCCACCATGGACTCACGGAGAGAGCGGATCTGCGGCCCGGTAGCCCGTGCGTTGGACAGGTATCTCTCAGCAACAGTGCTGTCGTCTGCATACCCAAAGGTGCCGGGTTTTAGCAGATCGTTAATGTGCAACAAGAATAATGTTGCTGAGAGTACCGACCCCTGAGGGACCCCGGCATTAATATCCATTTGGTTCGACGAGCAGCCATCGATAACCACTCGAATGGACCGATCTCTCAGGAAGTCTGCAATCCAATCACATAGACCACCGGGCAGACCGAATGAAGGAAGCTTACCGATAAGGCTTTCGTGCCAGACCCTATCGAAAGCCTTCGAGATGTCGAGGGAGACGGCAAGCGCTTCCCCGTGCCTCTCGATGGCCTCACTCCATATGTGAATGGCATACGCTAGAAGATCCCCAGTAGACCGATTTCGGCGGAAGCCGTATTGGCGGTCGCTAAGGATATCGTTAGTTTCTAGGTATGCCAGGAGCTTAGTGTTAAGTACACGCTCCATACTCTTACAGAGTATGGACGTTACAGAGATGGGTCTGTAGTTGGCCGGGTCAGCTCGACTGCCCTTCTTGGGCACGGGCTGTACGTTGGCTTGCTTCCAAGCATTCGGCACTTTTCCAGTCTCATATGAAAGGCGGAATAGCCGTGTCAAGATCGGAGACAGTTCAGGCGCACAGGTTCTAAGAACTATAGCTGGTATGCCATCAGGGCCACTAGCCTTGTTCACGTCGAGGTTGCGCAGCACCCTACGGACGTCCTTTTGATGGATGCGAATGTCCGACATACTCGTCTCGCATCCATCAGGAGAAGGAGGGGGCCGCGAATCACCAGGATTCAGACGCGAAGATTCCGCAAAAAGAGAGGCAAATAAATTTGCCTTCTCCTCAGCGGTGTGGGCCAGCGAACCATCGGGTTTCAGCAGTGGTGGTAGTGAGGGACGGCAGAAGTTCGACTCGACTGACTTAGCCAGGGACCAAAACGCTTTACTACCTGCTGGGTAAGAAGCTAGTTTGGCCCCTATTCGGCCAATGTGGTCAAACCGAGCCCTTCGCAACACCTTCTTGCAGGACTTGGCAGCCCTGTTGAAGGCTTTCTTTGACTTCTGCACGAAAATTGGCAGGCCTATTTTTAAGCTTTAGGTATTTTATATTATAATTATAATTGTTTTAGTATATTAATTTGATATAGTAAGTTATTGATAAAATGCCGGCTCAAGTTGGAGAAACTGTTCAAATGATCCCTAAAGATATTTTAAGTTTAATTCCCAAGTTTGATGATGACAAAAATATTTTAAACTTGTTTATAAAAAAAAGTGAATATGTTTTAAGAAACTTTAACGGTCCCAATAATGTTGTTCAATCAACTTATAATTTCCACGCTATCACTAGTAGATTGTGTGGTAGAGCGGCGGCTCTATTAAGTGAAAGGGAGGATTTAACTACATTGGTGACCTCAGATCAGAGGACTGCGTAGCTATTGAACTAGAAAGTTTAAAAATTAAAGCTGATGAAACTTATTTGGAATTCTGTAACAGAATCCAACAAATACACTCTGTTCTCTAAGGTCAATTTGCTCGCTAGTGAGGAAATAAAGGCTGCAAAAATGGTGATTTACAATAACTTGTCTCTTAACGTGTTTTTATATAATCTGTCAGAGGATTTAATCAGAATTGTAAGACTTAGAAATTGTACAAGCTTGGAAAGTGCACTCAGCGTCGTCATGGAAGAGGTCAATTTTCAATTTCAGTATAACGCAAAAAATAAAAATAATACAAAACCAGCCCCGCGTCCTTCAACTACTAATAATAGCTGCCAAGGTTTTAAATTTCAGGCGGCAATAAAACCTAATGTGCCAGTCTTAAATAATTTCGGCTATCCGGCTAACCAAAACTTCAAGTTCGGAGTTCCGTATTCGCCCCAAAATAATTTTAGATCTGGTTTCAATAACAACTATAGATTCGGTATACCAAACCAAACTGACTTCAAACCGGGTATGCAACCGCCTCAAGGTTTTAAACCAGTGTTCATAGCAGGCAGTCCACAGAACCAGAACAATTTTAAATTTGGTATTGTACCTCAACAAGGATTTAGACCTCAAATTAATAACGCTCAGGGTAGACCCAATTTTAATCCATCAAACCAGCAATTTAAATTCGATATACCGTCACAACAGCAACCACAGCGTAATTTACCCCAGTCACAAGACACTGATGTTTCTATGCGAACTGCCCGTCCCCTTAGAAACAACATGATTACAAATAACTCTGATAATGACAATGAGTTTTATACGTATAACAATAATAATGAAAAGCACATAATCCAAGACCAGGCTGAAATTTATGACCATAAACTCAGAAAATGTGGAGCCTGTTTCCAACGAGCCCATAAACCAAGAAGGATATGTAAACTTTTCTATAGTAGCCTCGGAAAAATGACCACCCGAAGTAATATTTTTAAATTGCAATAGTGTAAACCGATTACCACATATCTATGTTCCGGAAATTGATGCCCGCCTAATGATTGACACCGGAAGTACAAGAAGTTTTATTAGTCCAGGAAAAGTCGATCAATACTTTTCTGCCTACAAATCTAACGAACCTTTTGAAGTTATTAGCACACATGCACGTAGCTTACACGACCAGGTTATATACATACCCCTCCTGAAAACCTTCAAAAGTGTCTTAATCACAAGTTCTATGTTTATGATGTCGATAGGCGATTCGACGGATTAATTGGTTCTGATCTCTTAAAAATATTAGATGCAACAATAGATATGAAGACGCAAATTTTACGAACACGAGATACAGAAATACCTATAGTGTATAGAACTAGTAGTCTATAGAACTGAAACGCTAGTGAAAGTACCAACTGACCTTGATAATGGTGACGCAATCATTGATTTCAAAAATTTCGGTAATGACGTACGTAGGCGTTTTTTTCTGTTCTGTGTACGTATGCCTAGCGCTAATGTTACATGCATAGATAATTTTGCGACGACCGTTATCCAAAATGCTTCACAAAACATGACACTTGATAAATGTGTTATTTTTTTATTTTTTTTTAATTATAGATAGGCTCGCGCTTGACCACTATCTCACCTGATGGTAAGCGATGATGTGGTCGACGGTGTAACACGCTTGCCTAGAAGTAACCTATTCACTCTTGACTTAAAGACCCCGAGGTTGTAGCTATCTGGAAACACAGACTCCGGCAGGGAATTCCACTCCTTAGCTGTACGCATAATGAAAGTATTTCCAAAACGTTTAGTGCGAGTTTCTGAGAAAGGACACAAGATTACTAAAAATGGCCTAGAACCTAACGATGACAAAACCAGAGCAGTACTTAACTGCCCACTTCCCCGCACATCCACCGAAATCAAAAGTTTCCTTGGCCTGGTTGGCTATTATCGAGAATTTATTAAAGATTTTTCTAAAGTCACACAACCTCTTACAACGTGCCTAAAAAAGAGAAACAAAATAGAAATTACTCAATCATACATCGACGCTTTCCAAAGATGTAAAGAACTACTAGTCAACGCTCCTATACTACAATTCCCTGATTTTCAAAGCCATTTATTTTAACTACAGACGCGTCAAATTACGCCGTGGGTGCCGTCCTTTCACAAGGAATGATTGGAAATGAAAAACCCATTGCATACGCCAGCCGGACATTAAATGACGCGGAAACACGTTATAGTACTGTAAAATATGCACATTTATCAATATTAATAGTTGACTCGCCAACGCACCACCGCACAGGCCGACAGTCCGATAACGACTGATCGCCCCATTTTTTTTTTTTTTTTTTTTTTAAGTGACGTCTCGCAGTTTACAATCCAAATGATTGGTTACTGCTTAACCGGGCTATCCTGTGGAGACTAAACTAAGCCTCCAGCCAGGCACAAACTGATCGCCCCACCACTCGGACCGGTATTTATAACCGAGCGACGTGTGCGCACGAGACAGCTTTACAATACTGTTATCGGCTTGTAGCGCGATCTATTGATATCTACATACACTACATCCCTTCCTTGTTTTAACCAGTTGTATGTAACCAGAATTATTAATAAGACATTTATCATATTCTGATTTTTATTATTGGCATCTCTGGCATAACAAAATGACAGCACAATAATATTTAAAAATCATTTACTGGTTTAATTTAGTGTTTCCTTTTACCCTTCCTCTTCTTCTATTCCATTTTCTGATTCCCATCTTGGGCCTACTGATGAAGGTTCCCCCTCTCCATCCAATTTCTCTAACGTTAGTTGAGAACTCATGTTATTAATTAGTTACCTGGAACCAATAAATTAATACACGAATCGTCTCGCGCGCAAGCCCTACGACTTCGACCCTCCCGAACAAGCCGGCCTCCGAACAGGCTCCAGCACCGTAAGCCAACCTGCCTTTCCGCTCAGCGTTTGTGAACCACGTGAAAGTCATCAACTTGATCGAGACTTGAGCTGCACTGCAGTCCCTCCAACGGCGCCAAATCGACCACCGGTACATCGCCACTACGCTAGTCCGGCCTTGCAACCTGGCTACGGAATCCATCCCTCCGCAGCGAGGTGTGGGACAGGGAGACGCCACCTCTGAAACCGTCCACCGCTGCACTGGAGGACGCCTTCAAGGCTTCGTTCTGGAGAGGGCCAGGCATCGACGTCAACGGCGAGCACATCGCTCACCTTCGGTTCGCCGATGATATAGCTGTCATGGCTGAGACCATGGAGGTCCCCTGTACAACGCTCGATTACCTCAGTAGAGCTTCCGAAAGAGTGGGTCCAAAACTTAATATGGAGAAACCAAAGTGATGTTAAACACCCATGTCGCGCCCACTCCCGTCAAGATCGGAGACTACACACCCGCAGCCGTGGACGACCATGCCTACCTGGGACGAATAGTCCAGCTAGGCAGGTTCAACCTCAAAAGAAGTCAAACGTCGAATCTCACTCGGCCAGGCAGTGTCCGGGAAGCTGCGCGGCATCCTCTCGTCCAGGTTTGACGGAGACGGCCACGCTTTCTTTTGCCTTGGGGATTCCAATCCAGCGCTTGCTTCGGTATGTGATCAGAATCCCTTCGCAGCTTGTGGCCAATCGAACTCCATATGCGACGCTTGATCTGGCGGTCGATCGGGCTCTCGTGGCATTGCTCCAACAGCTCTACGTTGGTGATGGTCTCGGGCCAGCAAATGAAGAGTATGTGACAAAGACAGCGGTTTATGATGACTTGCATCTGGCGAGAGATGTCTTTTATGACCTTCCACGTTTCGCACCCGTAAAGCAGCACGGATTTGAGTTGAGAAGATTTTGAGTTTAATCCTTCGGGTCAATTACCGCGATTGCCAAACAGGTCTCAGCTGCGGCGAAGGTAACTGATCGTGTTTTAGCGATCCTTGATGCGATGTCCTCATCACTACCTCCAGTTTCTAACACGACGCTCCCGAGGTAAGTGAACTTGTGGACGCGTTCCACTACCTCTGTGCCAATCAGCAACGGTGAAGTATTCTTCACACCAGATCTCGTCTCTTGAGTCTTCCGGGTGTGAACAGTATGTACATAAAAAGAACCACTACTGCCGACTTCTTTTATTTTTTCTTTGATAACTGTCAATTTAATGACCAGTACGCATAATCTGCTGCTATTTCTGTCATTCTTTGATAACTGTCAATTTAATGACCAGTACGCATGATCTGCTGCTATTTCTGTCATTCTTTGATAACTGTCAATTTAATGACTAGTAGGCATAATCTACTGCTATTTCTGTCATTCTCTGATGACTGTCAATTTAATGACCAGTAGGTACGATCTTCTGCTATTACTGTCATTCTCTGATGACTGTCAATTTAATGACCAGAAGGCATAATCTACTGCTATTTCTGTCATTCTCTGATGACTGTCAATTTAATGACCAGTAGGTACGATCTACTGCTATTACTGTCATTCTCTGATGACTGTCAATTTAATGACCAGTAGGTATAATCTACTGCTTGTCAATTTAATGACCAGTAGGTATAATCTACTGCCTGTCAATTTAATGACCAGTAGGTATAATCTACTGCCTGTCAATTTAATGACCAGTAGCTATATTCTACTGCCTGTCAATTTAATGACCAGTAGGTATAATCTACTGCCTGTCAATTTAATGACCAGTAGCTATATTCTACTGACTGACAATTTAATGACCAGTAGGTATATTCTACTGCCTGTCAATTTAATGACCAGTAGGTACACTCTATTTCATTTGTGTGCTCTTTGATTTATTATTTTAGAACAAATCATGTAGCACAAATCAAATAACTAATCATGAGGTCACGGGTTCGACTCCCAGGTCGGGCAGTGTCACTCGGTTTCTCTATCAGGAACCTCCCAATAATACACCATATGTGTGATGTTATGTTATATCAGTGGTTGCCACCTAGGCTCACAGTTGCCACAAAGGCCAACTAGGCTATTCTTTAACAAACCATATTATTGGGTTCGTGAAAATAGGGAAGTTTTAGAATTCTAGTTTTTTTCCAACTAAATCTTACGTTTTAACTAACTTTAACCACAATCGTTCTACTACTCTACTGCAGCAAAACTGCCAAACCAACAGGAACCCTCGAGTAAAGCCTCTAACGCCTCGCCTCACTAGCCGACCAGCAATCGCATTGCCCTCACACAACGGTATATCTAGACCCAGACTTCCGACAGAGCTAAACGCAATGTTGTGCACCTACGGACTACTTGTGTTGCCTCAAAATATACCGATTTACGGCCACGACTACGCTTTACCACTGGTACGGTCGAACACACACTACGGCTGCTAGACTGAATTACTCAACCTTCTACAGCTTGCTCATCAATCATTTTTATCGAAATCAACATCGACTGGAACATGAGTGCGTGACCCAGTATCATCTTCCTAAACCTATCGTGTGTATACTTCTAAGTTCTAAGCTTACCTATTTAACGCTTTCAGTGTATAACGATCACCGATAGCGAAAGGTTCCTCTAAGCCTTAGTAGTGATCAAAACCCGTATCAGCTTAGATAATATACAACGCTCATGGCACGACTGCCGCAGCAGCTAGTGAAACTCATGCCACCCATATCGTCATTACCTCAAGTGACCAATACGATGTGTGTCACTTCACATAGAGTCTACGACTTCTAGGTTATTACAAAACCAATACAACGATAGTCTCCTTTGAGACCCGTGTCCCGGCTACATCACCAGCTGCCCATCGCCCCCTGAACAACTCACAAGTGAATTGCAGGTAAGATTACAGACAAGTGCGTACAGTGCGACCTAATAGCTTCGGTATGTGCTCTCCAGCTTGGTGGAGGAACTTATCTCACTGTTTTCTACGTTTAACTCGTTAGGAGCACTACTTGGAGGCATCCTTTGTATGCCTCGTGAGCGTACTTATTCATTCTATTACTATTTAATGATTTCACAAGATAGCGATCGCGGGATCTAATACTATAATAATATTACTTTGAAATTAAGCAAGTGAATTAAGATCTGAAGATGAAATCGATTGATCGATCGATTGAGATTGTTGTAAATCGTCCCGAGACATAAGATCTGTTCTGAATTCATGTACTTGCCCAGTGGCCAGTACTGGTTAAAGCAGCTACAATACTAATTCGCTCAGACACTTAAAATGATAGTTGTGCAGTCCTTCACAAGGGATATCTCATCCTTACTGAACAAAATTTTGAAACTATTACCGTCAATAATAAATTCATTACGTACTGGCTTTGTACCAGATATGTCTCAATTACCTAGTGATAGTGCTAGGTATAACCACAACCAATTCAATGATCAAACACAATTAACTCAAAACATATCATTTTATTTGGAATTATCATGTTTTTCTCGAATGAAGTACGGCATTGTTACTATATCGCTCTAACGTCCAAACAAAATTAATCAGCTAAAGCTAGCTAATGGCCAACAGTGATATTCTTCAACACCACTAAAACTTGGCCAGTGATAGCCAATATGGATTATGACCTGACATGACCCATACTATATACAAAACCGGAAGATTGAACAATAAACACTTCTCCTGAGCCATAACAAAATGAAAACGACTCACCAGATGGGCATACAGATTCGTGTGTATGGATCCGCACATCCACACACTTCTCCTTGACCTGTCCAGCTCTTTGGTTGTTGCTCCGCTCCGGACTGGTTATTCATTATTCGAAATTCTGAGGGTAGTCGCAGAAAACTCGACGACTCCTTAAATTAGTCCCACATTGTTCCTGCCATGTAGACGTGAAGCAGAAGGACTGACTTCTTCTGCATTCAGTTTTGGTGGGACCAAAACAATACGACGCCGACGGTGTAGTGTGTCACCAGTGTGTACAGTGTGTTTAAGAGGTTGGATTCCACAGCACTACTCAGCAAATACACTACTTATCGTGTAAATTTGATGCAATTGCACTTCAAAAACGAACCGCCACTGATTTTAACTGTCACCGTCATCACACACCTTTTTTTTTTATATTTTAACAAAGTCTTCATGTTCCTTTTAGTGAAAAACAACTTTATTTCACTCTACGGTTTTCTCCTCGTCGCCAATGTAAAATATGCACATTTATCAATATTAATAGTTGACTCGCCAACGCACCACCGCACAGGCCGACAGTCCGATAACGACTGATCGCCCCACCACTCGGACCGGTATTTATAACCGAGCGACGTGTGCGCACGAGACAGCTTTACAATACTGTTATCGGCTTGTAGCGCGATCTATTGATATCTACATACACTACAAGTACTATAGAGAAAGAATTGCTAGCCATAGTGTGGGCAACAAAACACTTCCGTCCATACTTGTATGGACGCAAATTCACAGTATATACAGATCACCGACCGTTAGCGTGGCTTAATTCAATCAAAGAACCAAATAGTATGCTAACTAGGTGGAAACTAAGGTTAGCTGAATTCGATTTCGATATAGTATACAAGAAAGGTAGCCAAAATAGCAACGCAGATGCCCTATCTCGTATAAAATTGAATGTACTTACCAATGAAGATAATAACACATCCTTGCAGGGTAATGTAGGTGATACTGAAAGACCTGACAGCCCAATAGCAATATCAGACTCTTCAGAAACATTGACCGCCCCGTCACTTTCAGCTTATCCAGTCCGATCATCTTCATCTAGCACCCTCACAGCAGTTTCATTACCTGAAACAATACACTCAGCACAAGATATCGATTCAGACGGCTTCCCCATCCTAGATGAAGCTGTAGACACAAAGCCCCATCAAGTTCTTGTTTTTACCTGGAACAGAAATTAATTATCAGTAAAAGATGTATCACGATATAAACAAAAATTTTTTGAGGTACAGTTACCTGTAGATAATCCCAGCCTAGTAAAACAATTTCTTCTAGAATATATATAACCTAAAATAAAAAAAATATTTTATTTTGAGTATCAAATACACCGTAATCAGTTTACAGACGCTGTTATTAAACTATTTAAAAAGGATACTGTTAAAATTTACGAATGTACGAAAATAATTATATACGTGGAGGACGAAGACGAACAACGTGCAGTCGTACTTACTTACCAACAGGGTAAAACCAGCCATCGCGGCATTAAAGAAACTGTGATGAAAATAAAGCGCAAGTAATTCTGGAATAATATGGACGTAACCGTTGCTAGCGTAATCAATTCATGTGAAACCTGTAAAAAACTAAAATACGATCGTAAGCCATTGAAACTAGTGTTACAATTAACACAAACAACAAAACCCTTTGTTGAAATATTCATTGACCTTTTCTCAATAGAAGGCAAGTACTTTTTGACGGTAATAGTCGCTTTTAGTAAATTAGGACAGGCTTTCATGCTCTCAAACTGATCCACCCCTGAAGTAGTCCGTGCATTAATTTAATTTTTCTCGTTCTATGGCGTACCAAACCGAATAAGTGCCGAACCCGGAACCGAATTTAACAACACCTTGCTTAAAGAAACCCTACAATTTTACAAAATCGATCTGCACATAGGTACGGCACATAACCCCAATTATATGGGTTTAATAAAGCGTTTTCACTCAACCATCTTAGAAATATATCGTATCGCATAATACGAACGTCGAATTACTGATGCTGCCGACGTAATGACATACGCTGTTATGTCCTACAACCAAACTATACATTCGAAAACAGGTCTTACACCCTTCGAAGTTGTCTTTGGACACACTGATTCGAATAGCACCTTTGCGGTTAACTTTAATAAACAATATACGCAACAATTAGTCAACGATCATATGAAGTGAACTAAATATCACTACCAATACTTAACGGATAAAATAATAGGAAACAAGAAAAGGGTTATAGAAAAACGCGGTGGTGAAACATCATTCGATATACAAGAAGAAGACACTGTATTCATAAAAGGAGTAAACATTAGACGAAGTAAAGACAAACCGCGTTGTCAAAAAGCACAAATGTCTGGTGAAATTTTTAGGAACATTTGTCCTGTTAGAATAAATAATCGTGACACAAAAGTAACACTTAAGGACATTAAACGACCTCCACAGATCCCTCCTCGTGCTCTTGGCCCTGACCATCGGGATGCACACTCTTCAACTTCAAAGGATAAATAAGAATCCTGGCGTATTGATTTTGAAGCAAGGTGAAGCTAGCGTAAGTTATAATAAGTGGACTATAATTAAGGTTTTAGATTTAAGTTTGATTCATGCCCAAGTAACACAAACGTGCTGAATAAAGATTGAGTAAGAGCAATCATCAAGAGCATAAGCTGAATAGTAAGCTGAATAACGTCTGAGTACCCGTCTATTCAGCTGTTATTCAAGCAAAAAGGGCCCCAATTTTGAATGCTTAACGCTGAATAACATCTGAGCAAGACCTGAGTAGGAGCTTAATAACGTTTCAATTAGCTTAATAACCTTTGAATAACAGCTCACATTGCTTTTATTAAGCTCTTACAACTGAGTTACTCAGCTTAATCGAATTGATTATTGTATTCAGAATTTATTAAGCATTTAAATTATTGTTCACACTTTTACAAACAATATTCATACAAATTGTGAAAATAATTCAATTGGATTAAATATTTTAATGTCGATGTCGAATTTAAATGTGATTTGACATGGTGAACTTATAAAATCGGTAAGTAAATTTTAATTTACAAGTTAGAGGTCTGCTATATGTTAATTGTTAGTGCGCAAGTAATTTTGTCGTGAATAGTATGTTTTTTTTTCATTATTTATTACGCGCCGCGTTAATAATCAAGATAATTGATAGTAAATAGTATTTTCATACATACATAATAGGTCTGACAAAAGTACTTGTGACGAAATAGCTAATACTAGCAATTTTAATCCAACAAAATAACTTGAATCGAGTTGAAAATGTTGTAGTTGTAAGATTAAGCATTTTGGTATCTCGTAAATTCCGTGAAAGTATAAATTACAAAGATTTTTAATGGCGATCGATTGTTTTGGTGTATAATGCTGAATAAAAGTGCACACATGCCTTGTTACTAAGCTATAACTTGAAAAAAGTAGTCTCAGTACACTAACTTCTGAATATCAATTATATAGTTGATCACATTTCTAAATTATTCAGATTTTTAGGGTTCTCTAATCGACTTAACAAAAACCTTTTCTATTGTGGAATTTCACGCCCGGCTTTCACTGAATTCATTACATTTAAAATTATAGCGTCTTCGCTTGCATTTTTTTTGAGAAAATCTCATTTATGATTAAAAATGTGGTGCACACCACACACACGAAATCTGCTATAGATTTCGCGTGTGTGGTGTGGAACAAGGGCCCATGTTTAATCCGTGTTTTGTTATTTGTTTTATGTACAAACGCCAGTACATCAAGCCACCCGAAACTGTCAAATTGAAAACTGAACTGAACCTCAAGGCAAATTGAAAACGTAGCCATGCAGCTGTCACTTGGCACTGATGGACACCAGACGTACAGACTCTAGAAGGAATCAAGAATATATACGCGAAACCACAACATATTATGGAGAGTCAAGACAAAATCATGAAAAAACTTGAAAAAATTTATGTGCATGTTGGAGAATTAAGAGTCGCAAATAAAATATCTTATCACAACGTAAATTTTATTTTCTTTTACTGTAATACCTTCTGCTAATAAAATAATCATTTCTTTTTCTATTAAAATTGGCCGAAATTATTTCTAAGGGACTATTTAAAATTGGATGACCTTCCATGTTTATATTCAGTGATATGTTTTCTGGCAAAATGTTTGTGTTAATCAATATTTTTTAAGTGTCTCAATGACGCCATTGTGCCAGTATTCACCTTGCTCAATAGACTTTATGTGGACTTGTCTCGGTGTATTTAAAATTGTCCTTGGATCATTAGGTAAAATGTCTGGGAATCTTTGATTTAATATTTCTGCCAAATCCTTTAGTGCTACTTGTGTGATCTTTTTTCGAAAGCCCATTTTCAATTTTTTCTCGAAATATCAAATTTTTAATGTATCTACATTGTTCTTCTTCGATATCTGTACACTGCCATCAGATGCATTCTCATCTTGTGTGAATCGCAATGCTGTTTGACTTTTTGGGGGACGGAACCCTCTTCATTGCACGGCAACCACGCATGCTGGCTGGGACCGGGTTCAGTTTTGTTCAAACTATTTTCATAAATCTTTTGATGACCAGAAACACTTGGACATTTACTATTGCTGATATTTAAATATTCTTTTAACAATTTTCTTTTGATGTAACCAGTTCTCTTACGTTTTTTCCACGATTTTCGATTCATATTAAATAACGCAAAAAATAAATACGGTCAATAATATTTTAATTAAGCTGGTATTAAGCTATGGGCGCTATAACAACATACATATGGTCTTTAATTTGAATAAGTTAGTTTCAAACTCTCTATTAAACAGGAAAAAGCTTAATAAAAACATAAATAATATTATTTATTCAGCAGCTGAATAATTAGTAAAACATAGAATCTTATCCAGTTTGAAGATAAAATAAAAGCAATTATTCAGTATCAAGCTGTTTAATAGAATTATGTAACAATATTATTCAGAAGGTGATACTTTATTCAGCATTGAGCTGTTTCAAACGCTAATAGCTTAGTAATGCTTTTATAATAGCAATACAGATTATGGATATTCAGACAAATGCTACCGACGGGGCTGTTTTTCAGCTTTAAGCAACCTGAAACGCGTAATGCTAAATAACGTCTGTATAATAATCCTACGGTGACTGGTTATTAAGCGTTAAGAAGGTAAGGACAGAAATACAGAATTTATTAAGCGTTAAGAATTTTAAGGGTCCGAACTCAACCTAATTCAGCATTTGGCTATTCCCAAAGCTCTTATACAAACTATATTCATCTTTGAACTGTATAATATGCAAAATGTGTACTTTTATCTTGCTTATGTGTTACTTGGGTGAGGACTTAGAATTTAATATTAAAAGGTATGGAAACTTTAATGAATACATACAGAAACTTTTGGGCAATGAAACCTCGAATTATCAGCTGCTTGATGTAAAACTCTGTGGCAACACCGTTGCACAACTGGCCGCACAGTGATTTTGATAATTATGAAACAATGCGGAGACAGCCTCAGTCACGCCAGATTTTTCCTACCAACCAAGCTGAGCTGGTTGTGAAATGTGTATTCCTTATTTCTACATACTCCTAAGTTAAATTATACATCATCCTTCTATAAGTCGGCGTTTCATTTAACTCGCAAGATCCGGGCAAGAAACTACCGAACACACTCAACTGCCGCCCAGGGGCATAGGCGGCTGATGCCCCGGCAATATCCTGGAGCCGAGGCGTCGTAACATACGTTCCCCAAATTGGTGAACCCCGACGTTCGGATGATCGAGTTTTTGCTGATTTGATTTATTTATTATTTGGATTTACATTGACATTTTCAAGTGAAAGCTAGTGTCATTCAGTAGAACTATTGACAGTGCTGTTTTTAAACTTCGGCACTGTTTTACCTTAGACTGTCATTCTGCGATCGTTAAGTTTGTCATCCACGTCAATGTCAGAGTTGTCAAACAGTTTTTGTAAACAAACTTTTAAATCTCGTTGTAGTATTCATGAAATAATTTCATAATTTGAAATCAGAAATCAGAAATCATTTATTTTGCAATGAATGTGGGTACAAAATAAGATGTAAGCATTATAAAAACAGTTCCAACACACTCTACCTTACGGCATGCAAAAGTATAACATAAAGTAAAACATATTTATATCTACTCAATCATATAACCAAATAAATAATAAGTAAACAAAATAGTACAGGTTTGTGGATCTAATCTGCCTACATAAACTAAACATCAAAATTAATTAAATAACAATCTTAATTCTATATTTTACAATTAAATTAAATCGATTATTTTGCATACATTATCAAGGCACATAATAATATTTGAAACAATACAATAAATTAATATAACATTATATCACATTTCATTAAATCATTATCATTCTTTTCTTTATCATCACCATCATTTTATCATTACTTCATGTTACGTTATTATCATTCAAAAAATCTTGTATAGAATAATAACATTTATCTATTAGTAAGGATGTTAGCTTCTTTTTAAATATGCCTAATGACTCTTCTTTGTAGGCCTGAGGTATTTTATTATAGATAACGGGTCCCATTGATAGAAAGCTTTTTCTTAATAATGCCGTTTTGTATCTACCTGTAAACATTAGATTTTTGTACTGCGATCTAACAGGTCCCGGACGTGTTCTAATATCGTCCATTAGGGTAAAAAGATGTTTGTTTGTTCTAACAAACATTGCAACTTCAAGTATATACAACGACGGAAAGGTGAGTAATTTTAGAGACTTGAACAGAGGTACACAACTGTCGGTATTTTTAAGACTAGTCATTGATCTTATGCAACGTTTTTGGGTTTTGAAAATCCTCTCCCTCTCAGTACAGTTACCCCAGAATATAACTCCGAATCTCAAAACTGACGCAACTAGACCATGATAAGCTTCCAGCACAGTGCGAATGCTTACTTTTTTTGCCAGGTTATAAAGTACGTACGCTGACTTGCTTAACCTCTTACATACATCCTCTGAATGCGGTTTCCAAGTCATTTTGTTATCAATTAGAATACCAAGGAATTTTGTGACATTTGTCGAGTCTACTTTTTGTCCATTGAATTCAATATTATAATTTTCAGCTCCTAGACGCTGATGAAAATGCATAACTTTTGTTTTTTAGGGTTCCGAAGTCAACAAGGAACCCTTATAGTTTCGCTCTGTCCGTCTGTCCGTCCGCAGCGTAGCTCAGAGAATCTAAGTACTAGAAAGCTATAATTAGGCATGTATATACATATTAATAATTCCGACAAAGTGGTAACATAAAATTATGAAAAATAATTTTTTTTCGGGTACCTCCCATAGACGTAAAGTGGGGATGTATTTTTTTTTCCCATCTATCCCATGGTGTGGGGTATCGTTGGATAGGCCATTCAGAAATATTATGGGTTTCTTAAAACCATTTTTCGATTCAGAGATTCGTTTGCGTAAAATTAAGCTTTATGTTGCAAATTTATGTTAGAGTCAAGTGTCCCCCCCCCCTGCCAGCGAAATGGTTGCACTTGGCTATGTGAAAAAATTCACGGCAGTAGTAAATATAACGAAATTAAAAGGAAAATTATCACGGATAACAAGTCTTTACAAGATTACGAGTATTAGTCGACCAACTTATAAAATGTACTTGGAACAGTAATTTTTTTTTACAAATGCCTTAGGAATTTTACTAAAATAAAGTTAATAGCTGTGTAAAACAGAGTAAATATAATGCTTACGAACCATGTAAAAACATACAAAAATGAAATCATAACAGGCTTTACAAGTTTACGAGTAATGGTCGACCAACTTATAAAATATATTTGGCACAGTAAATTTTTTGTACAAATGCCATTGAAAAAATACTCTAATAACGTTGTTAGCTGTGTAAAACAGATAGTAAATATATGCTTATGAACCATGTAAAAATATACAAAAATAAAATCATAACATCCTTAATAATAATGATTTCTAAATGAATAATGTTTAAGCTCGAATAACGCATTGGAGTGGCCGGAGTCATTGGCAGTACCAGAACGTAATTACTTATTTTCTTTTGTCGATATCCTTCTATAAAGTCAATATTCGACCCGACTTCATCACTAATTGAGTAGCGTAAAACTTTCAAGAATGAAATAGTGAATACCGCGGATTAGAGGATTCACCTCTAATCTGCGGTATTAGAGGAGATTAGAGGTGAATACATGCGATTTTTTTCAAATTTCGTAAGATAAATAAACAAGGAGCGTGCACGCAAGGATCCAGGAATGAACTATACCATTCCCCGCGCGCTCGTATGGGCTCCTTTCGCAATTTGCACCCGCGGTGGTACTCAAATAGATAATATTTTTCTAACTTCAGTTGCGAAGTTGGATTTTATAACTCCTTTTTCAGTTACCAGTTAGTCCTTATTTAGTTTAAGTCAAGAGTGTATTTACACTACATCTAGGCAAGACCACATCATCGCTTACCATCAGGCGTGATAGTGGTCAAAATCGAGAATATACATTAAAAAATCCTATGTGGGCCCGTTTTTAGACTTTGTGAGCCGCTGAAACCGTTCTAATTTTCATATAACAACAACAAAACCCTCTTTTTAGTCCGCATTATTATGCAACTTCGGAACCCTATTACTGCGCGTGGCCCGACACGCACTTGGGCGGTTTTTGTATATTTAATATTAGATTATTTCCATTAAGCCAATTTATTATGTTTTTCAATGTATTATTAATGTCAGTTTCATAATTATTTTTATTGCCGCATTTTACTATTGCCGTACTGTCGTCTGCAAATAAAACCATAGGTTGTTGAATATGGCGAGGCAAGTCGTTAATTTATAAAAGGAACAATAACGGTCCAAGTACACTACCCTGTGGAACGCCATACTTGACTTCTCTGTAGCCGGATAGATATTTATGTTCTCGTTTAGTTTTCACACATATCCTTGATATTTCTGTGTATTGCTTTCGATTAGTAAGGTATGACTTTATTAGATTTAAGACGTTTCCTCTAATGCCGTATGTGTAAAGTTTATTTATAAGAGCTTCATGGTTTACGTAATCGAATGCTTTCGTCATATCAGTATATATGGCGCATACAGGTATTTTATGGTCCACACTTGGCATTACGTTATTCAGTAGGTCATATATTGCCAAATTAATATTTTTATTTTTTCTGAACCCCTTTTGTTCGTCACATAAGATATTATTTTGAGTTGAGTTGGTTGTGTTATACATAAGTGCTAGTAATAGTAAAGTTTTTTTTTACGGTAGGTCTCTTATAGTAAGATAGTGAAACTAAGTAAACTATTTCCAGCTGGTACTTAATATAAGGACGACTTTACAAAAGATAAAACATACTAACGTTATCCTCTGTGCTCCGACCTACAAATACAATGACTATAAAACTATGTACAATTGGAGAGTAGAAGTATTTAACAACTTACTTTATCTCGACACATTGACACATGAGCATGCATACTTTCTGGACTTTCATACGATGTTTTTAAAACGCACAGGATCAATTAATAACTATGGCATGCATACCATCTTCATAGATATTGACAACTTCATTGAAGGAATTAAAAAATATGACTTATTTAATATAGAAACCACGCCGTACCAAACTGACGAATTGCCAAGTAACCAGCTTTTTCTTTTTTATTTGCATATCATGCATCAAAATATAGCAGGACTCCTAAGTAAATCAGATGCTCTTACTGTGTGCCTAGAAGAACTAACCACGAAGAATATCAGTGTTGACGTAATCTGCATCTCTGAACACTTTATTATGTCAGGCTATGAAGACTTTCTGGCTATTCCCAACTACAATCTGGCTGCGTGTTTTAGTAGAGCGGAAACAAAGCGAGGTGGAACTTGTATCTTGGTCAAAAAGGGACTTCAGTGGTTAGATTTGCCTGATATAAATAAACTAGCAATGAGTAAGTCATTTGAATGTTGTGCTATCGAATTAACGCAATCAAGCACTATTGTTATTTGTATTTATAGAATCCCAAAAACGAATAATTTGACTATGTTTTTTGAACGCTTGGAAAAATTATTAAAGTTAGTAACAAAAAAACCGGCCAAGTGCGAGTCGGAATCGCACACGAAGGGTTCCGTACCATTATCGCAAAACACTGTAAAAAATCACGTATGTTGTATGGGAGCCCCCCTTAATTTATTTTATTTTAATTTAATAATTATTATTTTTTGAAGTGAATATATAACTAAACATTCTGTGAATATTTCAAGCGTCTACCTGTTGCCGTTATTAATATCGAGCAAAAATCGGCAAAAATATCACGTTTGTTGTATGGGAGCCCCCCTTTAATATATATTTTATACTGATTTTAATATTTGTTGTTATAGCGGCAACAGAAATACATCATCTGTGAACAGAAATTTCAACTGTCTAGCTATCACGGTTCATGAGATACAGCCTGGAGACAGACGGACAGACAGACAGACAGACGGATCGCGAAGTCTTAGTAATAGGGTCCCGTTTTTACCCTTTGGGTACGGAACCCTAAAAACAAAACAAAAATATTGTAATATGCGGAGATTTCAATATTGACATGTTAAAACGAAATAATATATCCTTAGATTTAGAATGCCTGCTACTTAATTTTAATTTAAAGTTAGAACTTAACCAACCAACCAGGTTAAAAAGTAACACTTGTAGTGTAGGGATGCTAAAAGGCGCCACATCCACAACTCTGTTCAAAATTTCAACACAGCACAAGTATGGCAATTTTTAAAAACCCTTGGTATCGGTAAAGCTGTTGATGACAGCAAGCCTGATATTGACCTTAACGCAATTAATTTTCATTTTTCTAAATCACCTGTCATTCTTGACGACAACGTTAAAGCTTCCACTTTGAATAATCTCTCTAAGCTTCCTCTGCCGATGTGTACTTCTTTCTCTTTTCAACCAGTTACAGAAGGGGATATAAAGCGGGCCGTCAAATCTATAACCACGAAGGCGGTGGGTGATGACGGTCTGCAACTCCAGATGCTCCTTCCTATCCTGAATGAACTCGCTCCTGTCATCCTTCACACTATCAACTACTCCCTCTTTTCTGGCTGCTTCCCTTCCGCGTGGCAGAAAGCTCATGTTCTGCCTCTACCCAAAGTCCCTAAACCCTCGTCAGTTACCCAGTTCCGTCCAATCTCCATACTTCCAATCCTATCTAAAGTCCTAGAAAGTGTTGTTAATAATCAGCTGTCTCAATACCTTTCCTCTAATAGCCTGCTAAGTCCTTATCAATCTGGATTCCGTCCTGGCCACAGCACTGTACCGGCCTTAGTTAAAATAACTGACGACATCCGACTGGCCATGGAAAATAGGTCCCTTACAGTTTTGATTCTACTGGACTTTAGCAGTGCATTTAATTCAGTTGATTTTGACATCCTCTTAGGTATCTTATCCTCTTTAAATATGTCTCCTTCTGTGATTGCGTGGTTTAATTCTTATCTTCGGGGCCACTCGCAGTCGGTCCGCTCAGAGGAGGCTTCCTCTGACTGGTGCGATCTCGCTGCGGGTGTTCCTCAGGGTGGCGTCCTTTCTCCTCTTCTTTTCTCGGTTTTTATAAACGCTATCACTAAGGTCTTATCTTCACACTTTCATCTCTATGCAGACGACCTACAGCTTTATCGCCACTTTAAAATCGAAGAGCTTACTGAAACTATCGAGGCCATCAATAATGATCTTGGAAACATCTGTCAGTGGGCTAAAAATTTTGGACTCTTAGTGAACCCAGCGAAATCACAAGCTCTCATTATTGGTGGCAGATACTACATCAATCTGTTGAGTAGCCAGTCTCTCCCCTCTGTTTTGTACGATGCCGTCACCATAGCCTATTCCAAAAAAGTTAAAAACTTAGGGGTTTTCCTTGACTGCCACTTATCTTGGAATGTTCACATTGCAGAGGTAAGCAGGAGGGTGTTTTGCTCGTTTCGGTCTCTGAAGTCTCTCCAGAAGTTCCTGCCTTTTATGACTAAAGTTACTCTTGCTCAGTCTCTCCTTCTTCCTCTTCTTGACTACGCTGATGTCTGCTTTCTTGATGCGACTGAGGAACTTCTTGATAAGCTCGAACGTCTACAGAATTTGTGCATCCGTTTCATTTTTGGCCTCCGAAAGTACGACCATGTGTCGGAATTTCGGAAGCGGTTGAAATGGCTGCCTATTCGACAGCGCCGAGATGCTCACATTCTTTCATTACTCTTTTCTGTTCTTCATAATCCTAACGCTCTTTTGTATCTTCAGGAACGCTTTGAGTATCTTGTACCAAGAGGAAAACCTTGTCGTCTGTCATCATCTCTTCTCCTTCGTTTTCCTCCCCACTCTTCAAGTCGCTACGGTGGATCTTTTACTGTTCGCGCTGTCCGCCTCTGGAATGCTCTTCCACACTCTATACGGGATAGCCCTTCGTTGGAGGTTTTCAAGAGAAGAACTATGGAATATTTCCTATCAACATGACACATTAAATTTATGTATTCACAATTATAATATTTTAGTTTTGTAATTATAGTATGCTGTATGTATTATGTTTATACATTGTGTATTGCACACGTATTTGTTTAGTTTATTAGTGAGTAAGTATTTAAAATTGTTTTATATTTATAATAAGTTTTTGTTGTGCACATGGATGTACTATCCTCATATTATGCATATTTCTTAACGCAACTGAGGTTTGCTGTCAGAGAACCCAACTATGGGTTAAGCTCGCCTTTGTACATGAACTTTCTTTTGTATTTGTATGTTTTTATGTTTTGTGTACAATAAAGAATAAGAATAACACATGCATCGACAACTTTGCGCATAATCTTGGCAATAAATGTAAAGCTAACGTATTTGAATTTGCTTTGTCAGATCACACCTGTCAAATGTTAAAATGTCACATAAAAAGAACCTACCTTTTAAATCACTGGTATATAAAACGGCGAGATTTTTGTTTAGAAAATATGAACAAGTTTAGAGAATGCCTGCAAAACACTACTTTTTTCAGAGATATATCAAAGTGATGATCCGGACAAGGCTTACACCCTGTTTCTAGGGACATTTGCCATGTTCTATCGTCTGTGCTTTCTATTTAGTACAATAAAAAAATTAAATTAAAAATTTAAAAACCCCCGACTCAAAAAACCCTCTAAAAAGTAAGAAATAATATGTACTGGCACACTGGCACTTTACGTTTAAAATACCTAACTACTATTTAATTTTATCTATACTATTTAATGAGTCCAAAGACGAAACTTCTGCTGTAAGTTATTGAGGAGTTGGGTGTCTTGTGATTCCTGGTGATGCCCCAGCATCATGTCAAGATTATTATGTTTTAGCAATATCATAGAACTGACAGTTTATCTTTCAATCCCCTCTCCATCACCAGCACCATCCACCATCAGACCGTGATCAACATCTACCTAAAACCTATTCAATGAGACCATTCCAATGAGTCCAAACCCGATACCTGTGCTGTAAGTAAGCATGGAGTTGGGTGTCCTGCTGATTCCTGGTGATGCACCAGCATCAAGTCAAGATTATTATGTTTTCGCAATATCATTGAACTGACAGTTTATCTCTCAATCCCATATCCATCACCAGCACCATACATCTTTTTTTTTATTTTTATTATTGATAGGCTTGCGCTTGACCACTATCTCACCTGATGGTAAGTGATGATGTGGTCGACGATGTAGCACGCTTACCTAGAAGAAACCTATTCACTCTTGACTTAAAGACTCCCAGGTTATAGCTATCAGGAAATACAGACTCTGGCAGGGAATTCCACTCTTTAGCTGTACGCATAATGAAAGTACTCCCGAAACGTTTGGTGCGTATGGGTGGGATGTCCACCATGTACCGATGACGCATCGCCGTACGTCTTGTAGTCCGATGATGGAACGGGCTAGGAGGAATTAGTTCATGCAATTCCATCGCGCACTCCCCGAAATGTAACCGATAAAAAACCGACAGACTGGCAACTTGGCGCCGATGTTCAAGGCTCTGGAGCCTAGACTCGACGAGTATCTCATTGCCGATGAGCCTCTTGGCCCGTTTTTCGATCGACTCTAGTGCATCCAGCTGGTACTTGGCAGTTCCGTCCCAGAGATGAGAGCAGTACTCCATGCATGACCGAACTTGCGCTTGATATAAGTTGAGCAACTGTTCTGTCGTGAAGTACCGTCTCACCTTCGCAGGAATCCCCAACTTTTTGGCAGCCAGTTGAGCTTTTGCCTCAATGAATGGACCAAAATTGAGGGTCGATGTCAACGTAACGCCAAGAAGCTCAAGATGGTCCGTTATCGGCACGGTCATACCACGGAAAGAAGGAGCCAGGTGGAATTGGCTCCTTTTAGCGGAAAAAAGACACGCCTGGGTCTTAGTAGCATTAAACCTGACAAGATTGGCATCGCCCCACTCGGAGACTGCCTTCAAAGACAGATTCAAGCGCCCAACCATGGCCTCCCGGAGAGACCGGATCTGAGGCCCAGTAGCGCGCGTGTCGTATAAGTATCTCTCAGCAACAGTGCTGTCGTCTGCATACCCAAAGGTGCCGGGTTTTAGCAGATCATTTATGTGCAGCAAGAACAATGTTGCTGAGAGTACCGATCCCTGAGGGACCCCGGCATTGATATCCAGTTGGTCAGATGAGCTGCCATCAATAACCACTCGTATAGACCGGTCCCTCAGGAAGTCTGCGATCCATTCGCACAGTCCACTGGGCAGACCGAATGAAGGAAGCTTAGCAATAAGGCTCTCGTGCCAGACCCTATCGAAAGCCTTCGAGATGTCGAGGGAGACGGCAAGCGCTTCCCCGTGTCTCTCGATGGCCTCACTCCAGATGTGAATGGCATACGCTAGAAGATCCCCAGTTGACCGATTTTGGCGGAAGCCATATTGGCGGTCACTGAGGATGTCGTTAGCTTCTAGGTATGACAGGAGCTTGGAGTTGAGCACCCGTTCCATACTCTTGCAGAGGATGGACGTAACTGAAATGGGTCAGTAGTTGGCCGGGTCAGCCCGACTGCCCTTCTTGGGCACAGGCTGAACGTTAGCTTGCATCATAAGACCCCGATCACCATATATCTACAACCTATTCAATGAGACCATTCCAATGAGTCCAAAGACGATACCTCTGCTGTAAGTTACCGAGGAGTTGGGTGTCCTGCTGATTCCTAGTGATGCCCCAGCATCAAGTCAAGATTATTATGTTTTGGCAATATCATTGAACTGACAGTTTATCTCTCATCCCCTATCTATCACCAGCACCATCCACCATCAGATCCTGATCACCATTCATCTACAACCTATTCAAAGATACCATTCCAATGAGTCCAAAGACGATACCTCTGCTGTAAGTTACTGAGGAGTTGGGCGTCCTGTGATTCCTGGTGATGCCCCAGCATCAGTTCAAGATTATTATGTTTTAGCAATATCATTGAACTGACAGGATTCTATATTTCAAATCGATTAGACCTATGAAAGTTGCTCATATCTTTACCTCAATTAGTAGAGAGCTGATTATCTTCAAATGGCTGAGAATATTTTCTTGAATCATGGCTAAGAACACTCTCGATTAAGTCACATTTTAAACAAAAAAAACTAAATCAAAATAGGTCCACCCGTTTGGACGCTATGATGCCACAGACAGACACACATATACACAGATACACAGCAACACACGTCAAACTTATAACACCCCTCTTTTTGCGTCGGGGGTTAAAAATAAGGTTACACAAACGACCTCAATGGGTATCACGAGGAATCAGAGCCTGTAGTAAAAAAAAGAGGGCACTTCTGTGGTCTTACCGCCTAAACCGAAATGAGTCGAATAAAAGAAAACTTATACTGCTACCTATAAGCGTATAATTAAGTTAACCCAACGTGCTCAAAATACAAACAAAATAAAATCTGCAGTTAACAAATCAAAGGCGACATGGGAGATCATAAATCAGACCAAACCAAAACGACCTAAAAATACAATTGAAAGAATAAAAATGGGAAATAAAAATATAACACAACCTCGTGACATAGCTAATGTATTAAACGATTATTTTATAGACAAAATTAAACCTATCTGCAATATGGGAACACAAATAGCGTCAAATATATCCAAATCGAACAACCCAGGCAATCACTGTCCATTCCAGGTTGCCTGGAAGAGATCGCGGAATGCGATAAGGCCGCCCGTTGTATATTTTTAGTTTTAAGTTTCTTTTGTTACTGTATTTTCTGGTGTACAATAAAGAATACATAAATAATGTCACGTATTGTTTTTGACATACAATTGTGTACTGATAGTAACTTTTTATTTATACTTATGACGAAATATGATTGTAACCTTGACATTTTTTTTTTAATTGTTTATTTTACATGACATCATTATTAGTTCTATCAGACATCAATATTTAATTATATTAAGTTTTTGTTTAATTAATTGATAATTTACAAATTGACATTATAAATATTTATTGACATCTAATTTTTAATTTATTATTTGAAATCTAATTTTTAAGGTTAAATTATTTTTGATATCTAATTTTTAAGGCTTATTTATTATTTGACATCTAATTTTTTAAAGATATTTTAATAATTGACATCTAATTTTTAATAATGTTTTAATTGTTTTATTTAATTTTCAATTAATTTTTGCATGTTTTTGTAATCTATACTGTATATTATGTAATGAAAGTCTAGTATTGACCCTTCTTATTATTTGGTAGCTAATGATTTAATCTTCTTCTTAGCGTGTCGATGGCAAATATAAAAAGTTAAATATTGTGTTTGGCCCAGAATTCAGCCACAGCAACACCATTCGGTGATGCAGTCATAAGGTCTTCGTACGTACAGGTGACAGGGCATGCTGCGCACTCCGTGAGATGGGCCATGGTCTGCGGAGAGACGCTGCAGAGGCACTGAAGACTAGTGCCATCAGAGAACCCCCATCTGTGGAGGTTGTCCTTGCTGCGGCCAACCTGAGTGCGGAGCCTATTTAGGGTTTTCCAGGTCGACCACGGCAGAGTGTGCCCAGGCGGAAGGCTCTCCGATGGCCCAATGAAATTTTCAGGAGGCTTGAGTTTCTCTCGCCAAAGGTCGCATCTCGCCGAAGAGGAGTTTCCATCACATAGACCCACGCATCCTAGAAAACTTTTCCGGCTTTTTAAGCGCTGGGGCACTGAGCTGTAATTGTGCATTGGATGGCGTGGATCGGTTTCTAGTTTCGCCCTCTCTGTGCGACTTGCTATAGTCCTGCGAATTTCCGGAGGCGCGATGCCGATAAGTGGATACAGCATTCGCACAGGAGTTGGTTTGAGGCAACCTGTGGCAATCCGGCACGTCTCATTCAGAGCTGTATCCACTAATTTGGAGTGGGCAGAGCGGCTCCATACTGGACTTGCATATTCACCAGCGGAGAAACAGAGTGCCATGCCAGTCGTTCGCAGGACTTGAGGAGACGCCCCCCATCTGGTGGACGTTAGGCGGCGAAGCAGGTTATTCCTTGAATGCACCTTCCACTTGACATTCTCGCAGTTATTTCTGTAGTTGAGGGACCTGTCCAGAGTAATGCCGAGGTATTTTGGATGGGAACTATGGAGGATGGGCACCCCCTGCCATGAAATGTTAAGCGTTCGGCCCGCTTGCCTATTACGTAGGTGAAAGGCGCACGACTGTGTTTTTGAGGGATTTGGCTTCAGAGCGTTGTCAGCATAATATTGGCTGAGATCTGAAAGGGCGATGGAAAGATTAGCCTCGATCTCCTCAAAATCAGTAGCTTGGCAAGTTAAAGCTAGGTCGTCAGCGTACAGGAAGCGGGTTGTGTTACTACTCACCGGTTGGTCGTTGGTGTAGATGTTGAACAGCAGAGGAGCCAGAACGCTACCCTGAGGCAGACCATTCTTTTGGACACGCCACCTACTCCTATCATCCAGAAGATTCACTTGATATCGTCGGTTACTGAGGAGTTCTCTGAGAATTTTAATGAACTTTGGGTCCTCTGTTAAGTTGGTAACCTTCCATAACAAGCGCCGAATATTAACGGTGTCATAGGCTGCCGACAGGTCAACAAAAACTGCACCCGTCACTTTCCTCGTTTCGAACCCATCCTCGATATGTTGGGTGAGGTTGATGACCTGGCCACAGCAAGATTTTCCAGGTCTAAATCCAGCTTGCTCTGGAATAAGTTTTGGATCAACGAGGTCTGTGAGACGGGCCAACAGAAGCCTTTCAAAAAGTTTGTAGGTGTGACAGAGGAGGGATATAGGGCGGAAGTTTTTTGGGTCGTCATGTGGTTTTCCTGGCTTGGGTACAGCAATAATCTTTGATTTCCTCCAAAGACGAGGTATATTTGCTGTTTCCAAACAGTTGTTAAAAAGTTGCAGCAACCACGAGACGGATACCGGACCGAAGTGCTTAATTTGTTCCACCGATATATCATCCACCCCAGAGGCCTTACCCCAGCTCAGCTGTCGAATAGCTGAGATGATGTCCGTCAGTTTGAATGGGTCGCATACGGACTTACAGGGTGAACAGGGTATACTAGTTTTGGGCGTTCTGCCAAGGCATTTTGTGGGTTTTCCGTTAAGAAGGAGTTGATGAGCCACTTGGTTAGCCGTAACTGAGCTAGGTGAATGAGCTGGTGGTGCTTCACTAGTAAGCTTGCGAATAGTATTCCAAGCTTTTTTACTATTGTGGGTCATGTCGATACTGGTGACGGTGTCCATCCATTTTTCCTGGCGTCGTTCACTTATCTGTGCCAGCAATCTTTCTCCAGCTTCAACTGTCTCTTCCGAAAAAGGGTCGTTGTCGTAGAGACGTTCGTAGGCTTGTAGGAGTTCACCAGATTCTTGGGATATGCCAGGAATGTACGAAGTACGACAACCTCGGGGAATACATTTTCGGGATATAACCGAAACTACACCCACGAATCTGTCGTAATTTTGTGGGGAAGGCGGGATGTTATGTAGTTCTTCGTCCACAGATTTCGAAAATTGTTCCCAGTCAGCTTTAAGGTAGTTGAATCGGCGTTTGAATGGCATGGACACAGGGCGAACGACGGATTGTACAGTGCAGACGATCGGCCTATGTTGCGTTCGGGGGATTGGGCGACACATAGTCTTTTTGGTCTGGGTGCTGATATTTGAGCTAACAAATATTAGATCCGGATTGTATCCGCGCTTCCATCTGCCGCTATTGAAAGACGCTGGTTGTTTAGGGTCATGGATTAAGGCCATATCGTGAGCTTCTGCCCAATCCTCAACTGCTTGGCCGTCTGAATTTGTAGAACTATAGCCCCAGCTGGAACTATGGCTGTTGAAGTCACCAACTACTATTTTTGTGCGCCGAATGTCAGTATCAGGTGTTTCCCATTGAAACGGAATGCCTGGGGGTTTATACACCGATGTCACTGTGCAGTTACCAAGGTCTAGAGAGATAACTTCTATGTTGTTTGCACTAGAGCATTTTGTAGCGATAACACTTACGCCGGGAGCAACAAACACTGCGTTACCGTGCTTCGGGTGACAGATCTCGGCGACAAGTGACAGTCCAGGAACGTGAGGCCTGCCCTGGGTGGAATCCCGGTGGGTCTCTTGAACACATAGAATGTCACAGTGCGTGTTGCGGGACAACTCAGAAAGAATTTCTGCTTTGTCCCGAGAGAACCCTTCGATGTTAATCGAGACTACACACAAGGCCGGTTTTGTGAGTGGACTGTTTGGACCCGAGAAAGGCCGATTAGGGCTTATATTTGCCATCGTGGTGAAAGGATTAGCCAGTCGACAGGAGTCGACTGCCCAGGGCGCGCCGGACGTAGCAGAAGGTCGGAAAGTACGTCACTCGGGGAGGCTCCTTTCTTGCACCCCAATGATTTAATGACATTTGCTGATTCATTGTTGTTCTAATTTGCTAATGATATTTGTACGCTTCACGGCAAAACATAGAGAATCTCACATACCATGTACCACCTATGTTTACAAATAAAGATTATGATTCTGATTCTATGTGAATTGTTTTTCAACTGCATGCATTGCTTACTTATGTACTTACAACTTGACGTTTAAAACTCTTCTTGATTCTAACTTATTGGTATAATTTGCAAGATTTATTTCGTGCTATATGGTTATTGTGCATGTTTAATATTTGTGTTTTCGCCGATATCCAATTGTATTTGTCGACGATGCGGTTGGCCCAGTTGGTAGTGACCCTGCTTACTGAGCCGAATGTCCTGGGTTCAAATCCCAGTATGTGCAAATATTTATTGGTTTTGTTATGCCACTAACCCCTACCTCATTTTAGCTAAACAAGTCTAACTAAACGTACTTTCTTTTTATGTCTTTTGAATGTTTGTTTACGTGTATACTAACAACTATGGCTGACGAGTTAAAAGCTTTGGTTGAACGTTTGGAAGCTGAAAATACTGCGCTTCAGCAACAGCTGCAACAAACTTCAGAGGTTTGTAAGGTTTCTGTTAAATGACCAACCTTTTGGCCTGATAAACCTGCAGTGTGGTTTGCGCAGGTTGAGGCTCAGTTCCAGATAGCAGGTATCACTGCCGACAGCACTAAATTCATCTATGTCGTTGCTCAACTGGATCAAAAATTAGCTGGTGAAGTGGAAGATCTAATCATACGGCCCCTAGTTAAAGGTCAGCAGTACGTGAAACTGAAAGAGGAGTTGATTAGAAGCCTGTCTATGTCTGAGGAACAACGGGTTCGTCAGATTATCAGCGAGGAGGAGCTTGGAGATAGACGTCCATCCCAGTTTCACCGACACTTACGCTCACTTGCTGGCAGCGCGCTCTCTGACGAGAATATACTGCGCCAACTGTGGCTTCGTCGACTTCCACAACAAGTGCAAGCTATACTAGCTTCGCAGGCCGAGCTTTGCCTTGATAAGCTTGCTGAGTTAGGTGACAAAGTGATGGAGATTTCAGGGCCCAAACAAGTTTTCACTTCTATAGCCCCTGCTGGTTTGTCTTTTAATCAAGACACTCTTTCACAGCGCATGGAACGATTAGAGCAACAGATAGCTGCCTTATCGTTTAACACCCAGCCTTCGCGCACGCGCCACCGCTCTGCGTCATCTCATCGTTCGCGCTCACGTTCTCGTGGTTCCTCGTTGAGGAACGGTCCTAAGGTATGTTGGTATGATTTAGTGAAAGCCTATCATTTGAGGCAGATATTCCGAAGACAGCCATCGTTACCCCGTTTGGCCTCTTCGAATTTCCTTTTATGACCTTTGGTTTACGTAATGCTGGTCAAACCTTCCAGCGGTTTATCGATGAGTTCACACGGGGTCTCTGTTACTGTTTTCCTTATATGGATGACAAACTCGTTTTTTCGCCTGACACAGTTTCCCATAAGGAGCATCTTCGCGGATTGTTTTGTCGTTTATAAGAGTACGGAGTAGTGATAAACCCGTCTAAATGTGTCATAGGTGCAGAGCAGGTTAAATTTCTTAGACATATCATCAATGCTGACGGGATCCAACCTCCACGCGAACGTGTCTCCGCGTTGCTGGAGTACAAATCTCCTGAAACAATCAAAGGTATGAGGCGGTTTCTAGGCGTTCTTAATTTCTATCGCCGTTTTATCCCTCAGGCTGCTAAGTTTCAAGCCCCTTTGATCGACGCGGTGGTTGCCTCCAACGGATTCCCGAGCTGCATAAGGCATTTGAGGAATGCAAGCAAAGCCTCTCAGTTGCTACACTCCTACATCATCCTGTGAATGATGTCCGTTTAAGCCTTTTCACGGATGCATCTAGCTTGCACGTTGGCGCCTGCTTGCAACAAGAGGTAAATAATCAGTGGCGCCCCCTGGCGTTTTTCAGTAAGAAACTGACTCCACGCCAGTCGGAATGGCCTGCTTATTACCGTGAGCTTTTAGCGGTGTACGAAAACGTACAACCATAGATATATAAACAAGAGGAGATATGCCCGGTAGGCGAAAATATATCGGAACCCTGTCTGCAGTTTGCCCCTACCACACGGCAACTACTACACATGCAGTTCAGTAAAGGCAATAGATACGCAGTCGCGCACACACCCGCATTTCTTATATCAGAACGTACTACACAGTCAATTATAAACCTTATCGCATCGAACACAGCGTTTATTTACCATGTACTGTACAACTTACCCAAACAACAACATTGAGCGCTTTCGTTGTGCTGTGCAAAAGCAATTTATTTTACATATACGGTAGTGATTGACTAAATCGGAATTTTATCGATATTTCCATTTATTATTGAACAAATTTTTTTTTGGTGTCCTGAAAATAAAATAAATAAAAAATAGCATGTTCAGAAAATATTATAATAAAAATAAACAATATGTAGCAAAAAAAAATTGTATTAAGTAAATCAAATAATTCAAAAAATCAAAAATCCAGTTACGTTAAGCCTGCGACTTTTTTTTAGAGGCTGGAACATTTCTGCCTCAAAGTGAACCGAGAATATGGTGCTATTTTTTGTAGGGAACCAGTTAAATAGCATGCCTGTGGCATCAATCCATTCCTTTTTTAAATTCGCATCTTTTGGGAAGCTGAAAAGGTTCAAAAACAACAAATTTAACATTTACATATATCCTAAGCTACTTCTAAACCTCACCATGTAGTAAGCAGCACCCTAATTGTGTAACACACTATCAATCAAAATCTAATGATTTTAAAGCATATTTCTAATCTATTACTTCATATGATCGACAAATTGGTCTGCTCATCAAAGTAAATAATGCAATCAATGTTGTTGAACTGTCATAATGAAACCGATTCCTACTGTAAATGTGTAACGCAATCACCCCGCAGGTTATTGTTATAAAAAACCCTAGTTAGTAAATAAATTCTTAAATATATGAAAACAAACAAACACCCATGCATAACAAATAAATAGCATGAATATGTTGACTTATTTTAAGCAATAGTCACTAATATATTATGTGAACCATGCCGATTACTATAATGCATTCGAAGCTTTGTCGGAAGTAACATACAAAGACCATAAATAAGTAAGGAAATAGCACGAGGATAAAGCATAATATAGGTACAATAATTCAAAACACAATCCACCGATTATAAACCTAAAATTTTATTAACTTACTTTACGAAAGTTGGTTACGCATTTCTCTACTACGCTGTAAAATAATCAAAATAAGTAATAAACATTATTTCACATCGATCTTCCAACCGGGTTAAAACGGTTGACAAATTGAAAAATAAACTACAGTAGCAATATATCATTCGTCAATCGACATTGTTGTCGATAGCCTACGTTAGTGGATCTGCACAAGCACATCACTAACTCATCGCAAGAAGCAGCGGCCGTACTACGCGATGCGTCCGCTTAATAAAGTATCGTTTTGTGATTTTTACATTGCTTGTTCAGTCTCTTAGCGACAAACATAGGTAGTGTTTAAGAAGCAATGTATTTAACGCAAAAATTGTACAGTCGTTGTGATATTTGAAAACAAAATAACATAGTACAAGCAAGAAATATTTTTCGATTTGTTGTTTTTTATGATTTTAAAGGCAAATATAGAATAATACTTGTACTTACATATGGTAAGTGATTCCATGATTTTTAAAGTTTTGGTTTAGGCTTCGGTTTTTACAAGAAACCACTGAACAACACGGCATTCTTATAATTTGTCACGATCACGGTCGAAAGCGCACTAGTTCGCGGAGACGGCCATTTGTCTATGATATGCTCAGTCAGTCCATGTCGCGCGGACACGGACACGCCCCCTTGCCACTTCTCCTGTATTTAATATTTCTATGCGTACAACATTTCCGCTACATTCTCGAGGTACAGCATGCCACTATTTTTACCGACCACAAGCCGTTGTTGTACGCTTTTGTACAACATCGAGAAAAGCTACCATCACCGCAACTTAATCAACTGTCTTTTATTAACCAGTTTACTACTGATATTCAGTACATTCGTGGAGAGGACAATGTGGTAGCTGATGTCACGTATATAGGACGTGTATAAGAGATTAATAAAACTAGGTTTAGAATTAATAAATATGTGGGTATATTGAAAAAAAAAAAAAATAAGGTTCTGCCTAGGTCTTGCGCACTTGTCTAGCCTTCCACACTTCCCTGGCGAGCTCCCGTCCTTCAGGCGTAGTCCCCGTAGCTCGGCCACTCCACGCAGGTGATGTAGGCGACAGATCCGGTATACGGTGTCGGTCAGTAAAACCGTGACGTAATTCCTAGGGACAAGGGTCACATCAGTAATCTGCTGGTATAGGGGTGCACGGGAAACGCTAGGTATGCATGGCAAGAACTAGATTGGCAAATTAGGGCTTATAAGGGCGGGAAGAATTCTAGGCGTGAATCTAAATAGATTATGTACATGTTCGCTAGCAGAGGCGGTTACAAGCATTACACTAAGAAGAACATAGTGAAAGAAAGGCAAAGCATTACACACAGGATAGGAATACACTACGATATTCAGACGGGTGCGTACCTTAAAATTAATACAAGATAATACAATAAAAATAGGTAGGTAACGGCCGTTAGACATCTTAATACAAAATTGTGCATAACTTACCCAAGTTTGGGAATCACAGTCACTTATATTAATTAAAACTTTAATCTAAAAGTATGGAGAAGCAATCCAGTTTTAGATAGATAAAAAATGTATTTTATTCCGTTTTTTTTTTAATGACGGTAGGCAAGATTTAAAAATTAGTCAGAGCGACAGCGTCCGTGCCTCAAGAGCTTTGGCTGCGGACTGTCCGTGGTGTCGTCTCGCTCGCCCTCGCGCCGGCACGGCTCGCGGCCGGTGGCGGGCGCTACGAGGAACCCGTTACTCCGTATATATAAAATAATGCGGTTGTCCGCATCACTTGTTTGTTACACTACTACAACCTCGGTTCAATTTTAGTTTTATAGTTATGTATGTATAGTTAAGTACCTAATAGATGTAAATAGTTGATTTATTATTTTTAGTAGTTTTATTTATGTTATTTACTTAGTAAGTTATATTTTTAAATTGTTTATTTTTTTTTTAAGTTAGGTTGTTTTTTTTTTATTTAAAATTTATAGTTGTAGTAGTAATGTACAGCGTTATGTACACTATGTTACATTACCCCTCTCCCCAGAAAAAGGATTTCAACTTATTGAAATCCGCAAAGAGATATTTTGATAGGAACGTAAGTTTAGCTTACGACGGGTATATCCTAAGCTTGAGATCCTTGATATGCCAGACGCCAAGATCGCGACCATTCATGTCTTCCAAGACGTAAACTAATGGTGATCGTTTGACTTTTACGCGGCATTTTTGAAATTTAGGAGCCAACTTTTTACTAAAATGAGCATCTTTATCGCTCTGGAAGTAGCAACGCTTCCAAACGATATCGCCCACATTAAACTCTGCATGTTTTCGGCGCAAGTTGTAATGCTGTGTATTCTTTACATGAGCTTCCCACAAAGCAACCTGCACTTTGTCGAATATTGGCGATAATTGGCCCAGGTTTGCAGCATAAGCATCACGTGGTAGAAATATTAGGTCTGTTGGATCTGGATATTCGAGGTAATGAGAACCACAAACGACTAACTCTCTTCCGTGTACCAAGAAGGATGGAGTATACCCAGTGCTTTCATTAACTGAATTATTAATTGCGAATTGGATTTGTGGAAGGTTTAAGTCCCAAGATCTATGATCCCCATCTACGAAACTAGAAACAGCAGTTATTATTGTTTTGTTGTATCTTTCTACTGTATTAATTTGTGGAGTGTACTTCGGGGTGAAATGTATGTTGGGAATTTTGTATTTTTTGAAAAGTTTATCTAAATCTCGGCTAATAAACTGACTTCCATTATCAAGAATAATAGTTTGTGGAATTCCGTGAACGAGAAAGACATCGTCCTCAAGATGTTTAACTATCAAATTCGAGGTAGCTCGACGAAGTGGAAAAAGAAGGCAATATTTGGAAAAGCAGCAAGTCACAACGAAAATAAACTGATTTTGTTTCCGGGAAGAAGGCAACGGACCAACCAAGTCAATTGATAGAACTTGGAAGGGACGAGAAACGTCTTTAGGCCTACCCATTTTTCCGGAGACACCATGGGTAGAATGTTTATGAGCTAAACATGTTTCACAATTTGCGATGAATTGAACTACGCTAGAATACATACCGGGCCAATAAAAACGAAGTGTTAAGCGCTTATATGTCTTAAACACGCCGAAATGACCGGAAATAGATTGAGAGTGGCACTCAATTAAAATATGTCCTTGTTTTTCTTTTGGAATAACCCTCTTCCAAGCAAACTCAACCGTAAGGTCGACCTTAGTCTTCATGTACCTGTATAATACATTATTCTCCACCTTGTAGTTTGGGAAATTTATAGGATTAGCCTGACAACCCTGGAAGATCTTCAGGTACCAAGAATCCTGAGTATCAGGTACTGGAGCAGTGGAAACATCAGCGTTTGAAATTGCCTCAACAGGAACACTTCTAGATAGGGCGTCTGGGACAACATTATCTTTACCACGGCGGTGTCTTATTTCAAAATTGAAAGAAGAAAGGCGAACGCCCCACCTTGCTAGCCGACCGGTCGGATTAGTGAGAGACATAAACCACTTAAGAGAAGAATGGTCCGTATAGACTAAAAAGGTTTTGTCGGTCTCAAGGTAACAGCGCCAGTATTCTAGAGCAGTAAGAACTGCAAGTGCCTCCCGTTCTGTTGTGCTGTAGTTTCTCTCAGGTTTACTTAAAGAACGGCTCATGTACGCAATTGGATGTTCCACACCATCAATTGTTTGAGCCAACATCGCACCGATACCGTAATTACTAGCGTCAGTGTGCACTTCAAAAGGAAGGTTAAAGTCAGGGCAAGCAAGGACAGGTGCTTGAACTAGTTTAGTCTTTAATTCTAGGAAAGCCTTGTCAGCCTCAGGGGTCCACTGAAATGCAGGGGCGTTCTTTTTATTAGAAGTTAGCTTATTTAAAGGACCTGCTACAGTACTAAATTGTGGAATAAAACGCCTATACCACGACGCGGTACCCAAAAAACGCTTAACCTCCTTTCTATTGACAGGAGCGGGAAAGTCTAATATGGCTTTGACCTTATCTGGGTCAGTCCTTAAGCCATGAGCATCCACTATGTAGCCAAGATACCGTAGCTGACTTCGGAAAAAGTGACACTTGTCTAGATTGACAGTGAGATTAGCCGATTGTAGTTTTTGGTAAACTTTCTGAAGCAGTTCTACGTGTTCCTCAAAAGTTTTGCTTATGATAATTACATCATCTAAGTATGCAAAGACTTTGAGTTCAAATTCAGGCCCGAATAAAAGATCGACAAGTCTTTGCTGCGTAGCAGGAGCATTGGTAAGTCCAAAAGCTGTGACCTTAAACATAAAAGTTCCTCGACCAGGAACATAAAAGGCCGTCTTCTCTCTGTCTTTTTCGTCGATTAATATCTGCCAAAATGCTTTGGACAAATCTATGCTGGAAAGATAACGCGCATCCTTCAGATTATCTAAAATTTCAGACACATATGGCAGCTTATATGCGTCTTTCTTTGTTACAGCGTTCAATTTACGGCTGTCTAAGCAGAAGCGAGGCTTTCCATCCTTCTTGCCCACGACTAGTACTGGAGAAGACCATGGACTCTCACATGGTTCAATAACATCTAGCGCCAACATCTCATCAACCTGTTCAGCAACAATACGTTGCTTTTCTGGTGACATGCGGTAATATCGCTGACGGATAGGTTCAGCATTACCAGTATCTATACGATGTTTAATGACGTTAGTACGACCTAAACCTCTCTCTGTGTACGAAATGTCTTTGAAAAGATCTACCACGCTGTCAGCTAACAGTTTTTGAGAAGGGTTCAATACGTCATAGCCACATAGGTGTTGTGAAGATGACGTTGAAATTTCCAAGAGCCCGGGGTCGGTTAAGAATAAGTTTTCTTCCTCTGATAAATACTTAGGGCACAGGTTAAAAGTGTTCCAAAAATCGATTCCTAGGATTAAAACGGTTTCGATCGCTGGTATAACATGCGCCTTGATAATAGAAAACCTGTTTTCGAAGGTCAAGGGTAAAAGAATATAACCAAGGGATGTTATCCTCTGACCTCCTGCTGCAGTAACAATTATCCTCTCATCGTTGCATAAAATCAAACCTAGGTTTATCAACAGTTCATGAGAGTTCTTACCTAGGATAGTGACGGCGGAACCAGAATCCAACAAACCATATAAAAATAAATCTTTATTGATTCCCACTTTTGCATAAGGCCTAGGGTCGTTACTCGGTTTGACATTGAAAATTGTAGAAATATCTTTCCTAGAAAAGAAGTTTTTAACAAACATGAGCCAATCATTCCAGTCCGAGCTATCTGTATGAGTAACCGCATGCGTCCTACAATTCTCAGTTTTTAGTTTTTTTGGTTTGCAGTTTGGACACTCCGGTGTACGAACTTCCTTCATGCCACACTTAAAACAAAAAACTTTGCGCTCAGCCGTGCAGTCTCTCAAAGAATGCGTGTTAACGCGGCAACGGTGACAGTAAGGAACTTTAGATATAGGCGAAGTTTCGGCCTCGGAAGCCTGAATTTCGGAGACCCTGTGCGACCCCTGCTGGTGAGCACCTTCATACCTACGAGCGTAAAAATTACCTTGGCTACTAGTCGTCGACTTACGCTTTGAAGACTGGTAGCCAAATTCTGGAGCTAAAGTATTTACTGAAACTGAAGGTGGTTCCTTGAAGAATTCTGAACGAACCTTAATACGTTCGTAATTTTTACAAATTAATTTTAAATCTTCAAGTGATTTAATATTAGGGCTAGCAGCTATAATACTAGAGTAGGAAGGACGAATATTATGTAATATAATTTCAAGTTTTTCGTCTTCCTTTAAGGGTTTACTTAGCCTAGAAAACATGCCTTGCATTATAGATATATAAATCGTAATGTTCTCTTCCTCGCCCTGTGTACGCTGACGAATTTCTGAGGCCATGCGATAGTCGTAGTCGGGAACATCAAAATCATCCTTCAACGCAGTCAGTACTTCGTTCCAACTACCGACACTGCCCCCGATGTTACGGTACCAGTGTAGTGCGTCACCAGTGAAAATATCAGTGGCCGAACTTAGTATTTTATTTTCGTTTATATTTTTGGTCATACGGAATTCTTCAACCTTTTGTATAAAAGATCTGACACAAGATTTGCCGTCATACTTTAATTTATTCAGTTCTCCTACTAGCCCGCGATCACATGAAACGGCGATATTCATCCCGGCTAAATTAGATTTATCAGGCAATTCCTCCTCAGAAGTAACTGGAGACGCGACCTGTTCCTGGTCCTTGACCTTTGACTTATCAAGGCTCAAAAGTATTTCATAATACCCTTCGTAACTTTTCTTTAATTTATTTATGTTGACGACCATCTCGACTGCCCACAACGCCATCTAGCGGCCGTGACCTGTACTAGACGCGACAACAGCAGCGCAACCGACGCAGGGTGCGGGGGCCGCGGGAAGGCGGACACCGCCACTATATTAGCACCGCACATCAGTTCTTCAGCTCTCATTATTTCTTTCATCATTCTTCCATACATAAAACCTCTCGAAACCACGCATTGTCGGGATCTACCTTGTAATAATAAAAAAATAAATTGTATTTTTTCAAGCCACGCATCGTGTCTCTATTCTCATCATCAACCCTGACCCAAGCCACCACACACGCATCAACATTTGGTCCTTCGAGCCGAACAACTGAGAAGAAGCAGCGGCGGCAGCGTCACACAGCGGCACCTTCTGGGGTCCTGGAGGAGCAACGCAGCAACGGTCAGGTCAATCGATCCTTTTTTATTCCTTCCTAAATCCCTAAGCTTCAATTTGTGCTAATTCCTAACTATAAATTCTAGTGTCTTATACTACGTCGTAAAACCGTATTATCCTACATACCCACTTGACTTCTTCCTCTTGCAAACCGTCATTATGTCAAAAAAGGGTGATGATATTGTCAGTGATTTAGTCAAAAAACGCGGGTCTATTAAACGTAAAGTCACTTTGTTTTCAAAATACGTGCAATCATTTATTTGTTCAGACCTCGAGATAGCGGACGTACAAAAAGCCGAGTTAGAGGAACGTTTCAGTGCCTACAAACTATTATTCGAACAATACACAAAAATCCAAGATGAGTTGGAATTATTCTTGCCCGAAACGCAGCTAGACGAAGAGCTACTGGATAGGGAAGAATTCGAGAACCGGTATTATTCTATTATAGGCAAGTGTAAATGCATCTTAAAATCAAATGATAATAGTGGTACTCCGACACAAAACGAGCCGAGTCAAAATCGCGTTCCCAGCGGTATGAAACTACCCACAATTACGTTGCCCGAATTCGACGGTACATATGACCAATGGCTCGAGTTTAGAGATACGTACTTCTCCATGATACACAATTGCGAAAGTTTAGGAAATATTCAGAAGTTTCATTACTTGCGGTCGGTACTCACAGGCGATGCACTACAAGTGGTCAGGGCGCTGGAATTTACTGCAAATAATTATTTAGTGGCGTGGAGTTTATTACAAAATAGGTATAATAATGACCGTTTGTTACAACAAAATCACGTGAATGCTATTCTGTTCGCGCAACCGCTAATTAGGGATTCAGCTGTGTCTATTCGAAATATTACTTCGGTTTCGGCAATTTAAATATGTCGCGACTGCCGACGTGGAAAAAATGTATCGGCAGATATTAATTCAGCCTGACCAGAGGAATTTACAACTAATACTGTGGCGGGAAAACATTTCCGACCCGCTCGGTGTATACCAACTTAACACCGTGACTTACGGGACGGCGTCGGCGCCGTATCTCAGTATTAGGTGTTTAAAACAACTCGCGTTAGAATGTGCAGATGACGTCATCGCGCAAGTAATTAATGACGACTTTTATGTCGACGATTTAATAACTGGACATCAGGATCAACAACGGTTATTAGAAATATGTAAAGGCGTTTCTAAAGTACTAGATTCGGGTTGTTTTCCACTTCGAAAATGGATATTTAATTCATCAGTTTCAAAGTCAGAGTTACCATTGGGAAATAAGGAATTATCATTGGATGAAAACTACCATACCAAGACATTGGGTATGGGATGGTTTTACGCATCCGATGAATTGCATTTTACCACTAAATGTGAACATGACGTCACACACGCTACTAAACGTCATATTCTATCGGTTGTCGCACAGATCTATGACCCTTTAGGTTTACTTACGCCAACTATAATTATAGCCAAAATTCTATTACAAAAGATGTGGCTGTCTAAAATAGGCTGGGATGACGTAGTGCCTAACCCTATACTTGCAGATTGGCGAGACTTCATTGATAAATTACACTATTTACAAGACATACGTATTCCACGCTACGTACTCGGAGATAATACACGCATCACCGAATTACACATTTTTTGCGACGCTTCGCAAGACGCTTACGGCGCGTGCGCATACATACGTAGCTATACAGACGTAACAGACGCACAGATAACAGTCCATCTATTGTGTGCGAAAAGTAAAGTCGCGCCGGTCAAACCGGTTAGCATACCGCGCTTAGAATTATGCGGCGCGGTAGTAGCTGCTAAGTTGTTTACAAAAATTACCCACGCGCTAAGATTAACATTTAATAACGTTTACTTTTGGTCAGACTCCACGATAGTTTTGGGATGGCTCAAGATGTCACCCAATCTATTGAAAACATTTGTGCAGAATCGTGTAGTACAAATAAATGAACTCACGGGTGAAAAACCGTGGCTTCATGTCGCGGGTAAAAAAAATCCTGCTGACCTCTTATCGCGCGGCGTGCATTTAGATACACTCAAATCATGTGAGATGTGGTGGCGAGGCCCGCCTTTCTTACACGTTCCTAGCACGCAATGGGAACATAACATTAGCTCTTGTAGTGTTGGTCACTACGAACTACCTGAATTAAAATCACTTAAGACTTCATTACTCGTTCAAGTAAATTCAGATGATTCCATATTCGAACGATATTCAAGTTTTAATCGTCTGCGACGAGTAGTGGCGTACATTATGCGTTTCATAAATAATAGTCGCATGGAAATAAAAACACAGCGTCTCACCGGCTGTCTTTCCGTAGAGGAATTAGATATTTCGGTTAGAATTTTAACTCGCATCGCACAACAACAATCTTTTCCAGACATTGTCGCTCAACTAAACAATAATGGCCAGTTACAATGTCCTCGCAGTATTTCTAGTCTGAACATATTCTTTGACGATCATAGGTTGATCAGAGTAGGTGGCAGAATAGAATACTCTGACACGTTCTCGTATGATAAAAAACATCCTTTGTTGTTGTGTGGTAAACATAAATTCACTCGCCTCATATTTGAGCATCAGCACAAGGTATTATTACATGCAGGGGCTCAGTTATTATTGGCCACCATTCGAAACACCTGGTGGCCCCTTGGAGGGCGTAACTTGGCCAAACAAGTGGTGCACGCCTGTATGAGGTGCAAGCGCACAAGACCTAAACCATTAAAAATTCAAATGGGTAACCTGCCTACTGAACGATTGGAGCCAGGGTATCCATTTATTCGCAGTGGTGTGGATTATGCTGGGCCATTGTTCATGTTGAATCGTGCTGGAAGGGGGGCTAAACTAATAAAATGTTACATCTGTCTCTTCGTCTGCTTCGCTACGCGCGCAATACATTTAGAATTAGTCACAAGTCTAACTAGTGAGGCATACCTACTGGCACTGAAACGGTTCATCTCTCGTCGCGGCAAACCATTACAGATTTATTCCGACAATGGTAAGACATTTGTAGGAGCACAAAAGGAATTTACAAATTTTTTAAACATTTCAAAATCTGACATAATTAACTTCACGTCTGATAATTCCATAGAATTTAAATTTATCCCACCTTATTCACCTCATTTCGGTGGATTGTGGGAGGCAGGAGTCAAGTCTTGCAAATCTCATTTATGCCGTATTATGGGCAACGCACATTTGACGTACGAAGAGTTGAGTACGGTGTTGACACAAATTGAGGCTGTCCTCAACTCCCGACCAATGTCCCAAATGTCCACCGACCCAAACGACCTACTTCCTTTGACTCCAGCTCACTTTCTGATTGGCCGGCCGCTCACTGCACCCGCTAGCCAGGACCTCACCGCGAAGGCTATCCAACACCTGCCGCGCTACGACCGCATAGAACAGCTGAGGCAGCACTTTTGGCGTCGCTGGTCAGCGGAATACATCTCCGAGCTCCAGAAGAGGACAAAGTGGCAGCTCGGCCAAGACACGCTAGTCCCTGGCGCCCTCGTCGTGGTCAAGGACGACAACTTGCCCCCTCTGAGATGGCGGCTCGGACGGGTACTGGACACGTTCGCCGGCAAAGATGGCACCTCACGCGTAGCCACCATCAGAACAGAGGCAGGTAACATCCGACGGACATACCCAAAAATATGTCAACTTCTACCCCCGGATGAAGAGCAAACTCCATTGGAACCAGAGGCTTCCAAGGCCGGGAGCATGTTGACGACCATCTCGACTGCCCACAACGCCATCTAGCGGCCGTGACCTGTACTAGACGCGACAACAGCAGCGCAACCGACGCAGGGTGCGGGGGCCGCGGGAAGGCGGACACCGCCACTATATTAGCACCGCACATCAGTTCTTCAGCTCTCATTATTTCTTTCATCATTCTTCCATACATAAAACCTCTCGAAACCACGCATTGTCGGGATCTACCTTGTAATAATAAAAAAATGAATTGTATTTTTTCAAGCCACGCATCGTGTCTCCATTCTCATCATCAACCCTGACCCAAGCCACCACACACGCATCAACAATTTAATTTGGCTAAATCATCTACCGCCTGCGGTGTTTCAATACGTTGAAGCCTATAGTTTAAATGGTGTAACATTGATTTAGTCCTGTTAAAAAGAGGTTCATCAAAATAAAGTTTTAAGGCATCAAGATTAGTCTTGACTTTCTCTAGCGTCTCTTGAGAGCCTTTGCTATCCTCTAAAAACTGATAAACCGAATCTACTATGTCTTCGGACGAATATAATTGTGTTAATTTAGTGACTTGACGTCTTAATCCAGCAACGCTGTCAGAAGGAAGTTCTCCCCGGATAGCCACCTCATACATCAGCTCAGACTTTTGGAGCAGCAGATATTTAATTGGCATTGCCATATTGAAATATTTAAAATTATATGTAGGTAGTGATAAAAAAACTGGGCAGGCTATGCACAATTATTTACACACAAAAGCCAAGCAAAATCCGCTCTGTTACAATTTTTTGAAAGAACACAGACACAAAGAGCAAAACATAAAATAATGAACAAGTGAAGTCAGGTGTAACACACTAAGTTACTCTGATTCAAACAACTTTAAATTTTTTATAACTACAATGAGAGATAATAGAAGTTACGGTTATTAAACTATAAAAGTTTATGTAATTACATTTAATTACCAAAGTTACTTAAGGTTTTGAAAAATTTAGGAGAAAGACAAACACTTCTAGGAAAACCACCACCGCATAGAACCACTAAAATGACCAAAGCAAGTACGAAAGACCTTAAACCACGTTTTTGGGCGTAATTGTCACGTATATAGGACGTGTACAAGAGATTAATAAAACTAGGTTTAGAATTAATAAATATGTGGGTATATTGAAAAAAAAAAAAAATAAGGTTCTGCCTAGGTCTTGCGCACTTGTCTAGCCTTCCACACTTCCCTGGCGAGCTCCCGTCCTTCAGGCGTAGTCCCCGTAGCTCGGCCACTCCACGCAGGTGATGTAGGCGACAGATCCGGTATACGGTGTCGGTCAGTAAAACCGTGACGTAATTCCTAGGGACAAGGGTCACATCAGTAATCTGCTGGTATAGGGGTGCACGGGAAACGCTAGGTATGCATGGCAAGAACTAGATTGGCAAATTAGGGCTTATAAGGGCGGGAAGAATTCTAGGCGTGAATCTAAATAGATTATGTACATGTTCGCTAGCAGAGGCGGTTACAAGCATTACACTAAGAAGAACATAGTGAAAGAAAGGCAAAGCATTACACACAGGATAGGAATACACTACGATATTCAGACGGGCGCGTACCTTAAAATTAATACAAGATAATACAATAAAAATAGGTAGGTAACGGCCGTTAGACATCTTAATACAAAATTGTGCATAACTTACCCAAGTTTGGGAATCACAGTCACTTATATTAATTAAAACTTTAATCTAAAAGTATGGAGAAGCAATCCAGTTTTAGATAGATAAAAAATGTATTTTATTCCGTTTTTTTTTTAATGACGGTAGGCAAGATTTAAAAATTAGTCAGAGCGACAGCGTCCGTGCCTCAAGAGCTTTGGCTGCGGACTGTCCGTGGTGTCGTCTCGCTCGCCCTCGCGCCGGCACGGCTCGCGGCCGGTGGCGGGCGCTACGAGGAACCCGTTACTCCGTATATATAAAATAATGCGGTTGTCCGCATCACTTGTTTGTTACACTACTACAACCTCGGTTCAATTTTAGTTTTATAGTTATGTATGTATAGTTAAGTACCTAATAGATGTAAATAGTTGATTTATTATTTTTAGTAGTTTTATTTATGTTATTTACTTAGTAAGTTATATTTTTAAATTGTTTATTTTTTTTTTAATTTAGGTTGTTTTTTTTTTTATTTAAAATTTATAGTTGTAGTAGTAATGTACAGCGTTATGTACACTATGTTACACTGACGCTCTGTCAAGAATTGAAGCCATTTCTTTAGAGGTGGATTTCGCTACTCTTGCTTCCTCTCAGACTACTGACGACGAGCTTGCCAGCCTTCGCCGATCCAAGAGCTCCTCTCTCAAACTTGAAGATTTCTGCATTCCGGGGACAGATAAAATTCTCGTGTGCGATACATCTACTAGTAAGCCGCGACCGTATGTGACTACTGCATTTCGTCGAGACATATTCGACAAGCTGCATGGTCTGAGTCACCGCTATATTTGGCCTGGTATACGAAAGGACTGCCATAAATGGGTAAAACACTGCGTGGCCTGTCAGAAGTTCAAGGTGACGAGACACGCCTCTACGCCTCTTGGTGAATTCATCACGCCTTCAGCCAGACTACGACATGTCCACCTGGACATAATCGGTCCTCTTCCTCCATGCAACGGTTTCAACTACTGCCTCACCGCCATAGATCGCAGCACTCGCTGGCCAGAAGTATGGCCGATGGTTACTATGACAGCGGAGGAAGTGGCTGAAACTTATACAAGTGGCTGGATAGCCCGGTTCGGTGTCCCGACAGTTGTCACCATCACCACCGACCAGGGCCGCCAATTCGAATCTTTACTTTTTCGGAAACATATGCATGGTGCCACCAGAAACAGAACGACTAGCTATCACCCGCAAGCCAACGGAATGGTGGAACGGCTCCTCCGTCAATTGAAGGCTGCTCTGATGTGCCATGGCAGCTCGTGGATCAGTGCACTTCCAATGGTACTCCTCTGCTTTGAAGGAGGACATAGGTTCATGCGCGGCCGAGCTGCTATACGGTGAACCATTGCGACTTCCAGGCGAACTGCTTGTCACTCCAGTCGCAGTTGAGCGTCCTACCGACGCCATCAACTTTGTCGACCAGCTACGTGCCAAGATGGCTCTTTTTAGACCTGTTCTGGCATCGCATCACCATCAACATTCTATTTTTACTTTCAAGGACCTGTCAACAGCGACCCACGCGTTTCTTCGCGACGATAATATGCGTCGTCCGTTGCAATCATCCTACACAGGTCCCTATACTATTTTGCGCAAGAGGGACAAGACCATTACCTTACTGATTAAGGATCGAGAAGTAGAGATTAGTATTGACCGCATCAAGCCAGCTCATGTGATGACTGACGACCCTGTTTATCAAACTTCAAACGACTCGCCGTCTACGGTGCTGACATCGGCCGGCTCGTGTCCCGCACCTACACCTCACCAGCAGGTTACAGCTGCTCCCTCAGCTCACCTGGTACCTGGAACAGCTGTTTCTCCTGTGCCAGTTTTGTCAAAGTATTCCCCGTTACCAGATCTGGTAGACGAGTTAGAATCGAAACTTTTGATTAGTTCTTATCATTTTACTTTTTTTTTAATTTCAGTTTTAACTTATAACCTTCTTCGCAATATGCGAGGTTGTGTTTCTCCATAGGGGGGTGGTGTGGCAACACCGTTGCACAGCTTGCCGCACAGTGATTTTGATAATTATGAAACAATGCGGAGACAGCGTCAGTCACGCCAGATTTTTCCTACCAACCAAGCTGAGCTGGTGAGATGTGTATTCCTTATTTCTACATACTCCTAAGTTTAATTATGCATTATCCTTCTAAAAGTCGGCGTTTCATTTAACTCGCAAGATCCGGGCAAGAAACTACTGAACACACTCAACTGCCGCCCAGGGGCATAGGCGGCTGATGCCCCGGCAATATCCTGGAGCCGAGACGTCGTAACATACGTTCCCCAAAACTCCAAACGGATTACGTCATGAATATAATAGCATTGAAAATTTTAAGCAGTTAGCTCCATCGATGAGGATTAAATGTGGAATTCTAAATCCTCTAGGATCTATTATTAAGATTATTACCGGTAACCTAGACAATGAATCATAAAAGATTGTTTCTGCCGAAATAATCGGAGTAATGATAATCACCCCAATGATAATCACCCCTCCGACGATTTCAAACTTGTGGGGGGAGATGTTATACAGGCTGTATCGAACCCCAACATTCAAATCAAATCAAATCAAATAATCTTTATTGACATAATATTTGGTTACAATAATTTTGAAGCCTCTGACTCCCGAACTAGGCGGACCTGTATGACAGGAGTCAGCGCCCTACCCATTTTATTTCATCTTAATATCTAAAGTCAAATCAAACTAAAATCAATATTACATTTTGAGGAAAATGAATTAGGTACATATTAATAATACTAATTGTTATTATAATATCGAATGTCAAATCAAATTAAAAATTAAAATAGATATAACATTTTGAAAGAAAATTAATAAGTAATAATAATAATATAAAATTTTAGCATATCATAAAATTCAACGAAAATAACTAAATCTAAGTTTAAGTCGTGCTGTGTGTGTGTATGTATGTACGTGTATGTGTGTGCGTGTTTGTGTATGGTGGTATGGGCAGATGACTGAAATTATGATTGAATAAGTTTCTGTAAAAAATAAACTAGATTGATTTAAATATTAATTAATTGCTATTTAGTATTTTCTCCACACTATCGTAATCAAGAGTGAAGAGCCAGTTCTTCACCTTTAATTTACAGTCACGTAAAGACATCGGATAAAAGTTTAGGAATTTAATAATTTTGTTGTAGACATAACTAGAAAGATAGGCATTTTGCCGTCTTGCAAAAGCCGTGCGACATCCTTCCGATTCAATGACATTTGGTATTTTTCGTTTATTTTGAAGTTTTGTATGATCATTTGGGGTACATTCATGTTGCTTAGTTATCAGATGAAGAATATAAAACTGTCTCACCGTGAGTATAGCATAGCTCATACAGAGATTTTGTGGGAAATATGAATGGTTTAAATGTCATCGTCTTCAGCAAGGACCGTTGTGCTCTTTCTAGGCATAAAAGGTACGTTTTGCGAGCACCTCCCCAAGCCCCTATATAGTAACCAATAACTGATTGAGCCAATGCTTGATAGACTATACGAAGGAGATCACTGTCTGCCACATCCCTGAGATTTTTAAATACCCATGTAAGTTTCCTTACTCTTGACGAGACCATGTCGATATGCGGTTGCCAGGTTATCCTCTCATCCAAGAGAACTCCAAGATATCTTACAGTTTTAGACTTACTCAAAGTTGTACACGAGCACTGTTGGGTAAACGGTGGTTCACATGTGTGGATCCGAACAGTTACATTCGGCTGTTTTATACGAGCATTAGTGAACTGTACATATGAGGTTTTAGATACATTAAGGGTCAGCAAGTTATGCGGGGCCAGCCACGAGCTGGCTTTATGGAGCCCTATCTCCGCATTTTGTTTCATCCCAAGTCTCTCCCTGAAATATCAAGGCTGTGTCATCTGCGTAAGTAAATATTTTGCCTTTATCGAGTGTCATTTGACATAAGTCATTTAGGAAGAGACTGGGACCAAGAATGCTGCCCTGTGGGACTCCGTAAGTGACTGCGACATCTGAGCTAATGGCACTGCCAACCTTAACCTTTTGCAATCGACCAGTAAGGAAATCTCTGTAAATTTTGAGCACCATTCCCCTCACTCCACATCTCTCCAGCTTGTCAACAAGAGCAGAGATCGAAACAGTGTCAAAAGCTTTGGCCAGATCAATAAATACTCCGACACACTTTTGTTTATTATTTATACAACCTGAGACGTAATCTACCAATGAGCCAACAGCACCATCTGTACTTTTCCCTACCCTGAAACCTAACTGAGAGTCAGATAATATGTGATTTGCTCTAAAAAATGTATGAGCTAGTTATTTAGTATTTTAGAGAGCGCTGGCAGCACGGCAATTGGTCTGTAGTTTGTAACACTGTCTCGAGCCCCACTCTTGTAAACCGGAGTAATGAGGGCCCTTTTAAAAGCACTAGGAAAACGCCCTGCTCTATACATAATCTAACAATCGTGGTAAAGTGCGGGACAATAATGTGTTTAGCCAGTTTTAGAAATCTACTCGAAAGTAGGTCCCAGCCCGTTGCAGAGTCGTTTTTAAGATTCATGACAAGGGATTCAATTTCTAATTCATCTGGTGGGAGCAGAACCATTGAGTTTGGAACACGTGGTATACTGAATTTTATTGATGGCTGAGTGATTTTGGGGCTATTAGAAAATTTTGTTTTGTCCGCAAGTAGCTTTCCGACATTCGCAAAATAACTATTCACAGCTTCGACGTCCTCAGTGGGATTTTTACTGTTCTTTAGGAGATCATTAGAAGGTATTTTCTGCTTGGTATTACCAGTGATTGATTTTATGGCTGTCCACGTTTCCTTATTACTTTTTGCGTTTTGTAAAAGATGTTTTTCATAATTAATTATAAACTTCCGCAGCAGAGCGTTACAGAAATTTCTGTAGCGTTTGTTGTGTGACAAGAGTTGCATTATTAGGATTTTCCTAATCTCAGCATGAAGCCTATCGCGGTGTCTGATACACCGAACCAAGCCAGGTGTTATCCAAGGTTTAATAGCTTTCTTGCGACCCGAAATAATGCTAGATGTTGTATGGGATGTGATAACCGAAGTTAAGCTTTCAGTAAAAAAGAGCTGCCGCTTCTTCCGCATTAGCTGAAGAAGAGATGTAAGAAAAATCCATACCTTCCAGTTATTTTAGTATTGCACTAAAATCAGTCTTAGAAATTATGTTAGATTGCCTCATCTGTTCCCGCTTACAAGATAAGCTAACAAGGACAGAGTCATGATATGTGACAGTAGACTCTATGACAGTGACTATAGCTGGCTTATTTGTTTTGATAATGACGTGATCCAAACAGTTGTTTAGTCTAATTGGTAATGTATGCCCTGGGAGAAGACCCAGTTCTGCTTTGAGGTTTAAATAGGGTAGACTATTTCTGTCACTATTATCTGGTTTTATGTCAATATTTATATCTCCAATAAGGGCGCACGGTTGGCGCAGTGGTTGAGCGATTGACTGCTGCGCTGCGTGTCGCGGGTTCGATGCCCGCACGGAACAAATATTTGTATGACCTACAGATAGTTGTTTCGGCTCTGGGTGTTTGTGTATGTGAGTTTATATGTTTGTAAACGCACCCACGATACAGGAAGAAATTCCTAGTGTGGGAAAAAAATAGTTTTTGTCTTAACAGGATGAAGTATGTTATCAATGGAAGTCAAAAAGTTGTCGATACAATTAAAGGATGGAGATCTGTACGTGGCCAAAATTGTAATGTCATTGTTAATTGTTAGCAGCAAAAAAATCAGGCTCATTCACTGTACACTTGATATCATTAGTCACATAAATGACAATTCCATCATTTTGATTTAAACTTTTCCTCGAAAAGTAACACGAGTAATCGTCCATAAGTGGAGGTGGTTTATTCTCACTCAGCCAGCACTCATAAATGATTATGTCGGGTTTAAATGTAAGCCTAGCCAAATGAGCGATAAATCCATCCATATTCCAATAGATGCTGCGAATATTTTGTGAGATTACGGTCAATACCTTAGAAGCAAACTTGACTAACTTTCCACATTCTTCCGGTGCACATTTATAAGATTTAGCCAACATTATAACCTTGATCTAGTTTGTACACACTCTGTGCAGCCATACTGATCCAACATTCGCACTAAAGCCGCGGGATGTTATGACTAGCAGCTGGCGACACGCCGCCGCGTCGCCGTAGTGATAAGGAACTTAGAATTAGCAACACTGTGTGTTTTTAGTTTTATGTCATTTAGTCTGAATTAAATCGTCTTCGCGACAAGACTCATTTTGTTTCTTTTAAAAAACCCTCGGCAGTGCCTTCGGTAGTTAACTAGCTATGTTAGAAATAGTAAACAGGGGCGAAACTTGTGATAAGTAAACAACATAACATAATATATGGTATATTAAAAACTGGTTACGATGGGGGTAAGCTTGTAATAAATAAATAATATAACATAATATGTGGAGGTATATTAATAAAAACTTATTACGATGGGAGGAGTGTACCAACAAACCTGTGCCACCGCGGCAGATGCCAACCAAAACAATACACACTATCGGCTGGGTAAGCTTCGGCCAGAGAGACACAGAAAAACAGTCAGGAAACAGATAAAGTAGACAAATACAGAGACATGGGTAAATAACAATAAAAGACAAACATAGATAAAATTTTTAGGTAACAAACAAAGTAAACAACCGCATACATGAGTAAACAAACATGTATTTTAATAAGTTCTTTCAAAATAAACAATAATCCGATCAAACCGCACCATTGCCAAAAATTCTGACCTGTTTCTGAAAATTCTGACCTGTATGTAACAATCTACATTGGTACACTAGTACATAACCTCAAAAAATAAAACTGGTTTTAACTTTTACGTCCCAAGTTCAAAAAATCTAAGAATTTAAAAATAAATTATCTATCATAATAACTACCATTTAAAACAAAAAATATCCCAAAACACGAAACTTTATTAGCGGTACGAAATTCCCATTCGCCTTTACACAATATAGACTGGAGTCAATAGTCAGTACCCCTGTACTCTTAATTTAGCTGCCGACGATTTTATCTTATTCACAAGGTTGTAAATCGTCGGTGGCGAAATTATGATTTATATTCCGAATTGTTTTAACTGTTGTGCATCAGATGTTTGTCTGAGAGTTTGCTTGTAATCGAAGTATTATAAGTTGAGTCTAGTGTGAAGAGATAAAATTTAAACACACTTTACGTGAAATAACAATATATTTACTAAATTACAAGAGGTAATTAACAATATGTGTATAATAAACATTAAAAATATGGAACACTTATATTTTAACAACAAGAATAAACCCTAGTAGTCTGTCTGTCTGTCTGTCTGTCTGTACACACGTACATACACAGCACACGTCCAACAGTAACTGGCTCACGGCAAAGGAAGTGGTAGATGAAAATAAACTGAAGCTGGCCATAGCGGGCTTCCAGCCTCTCAAATCCCCTGGTCCGGATGGCATCTACCCAATACTATTGCAAGAAGGGGCATCTGTTTTGATACCCCATCTAAGTAAGCTCTACAGAGCCTGCATAGCTTTTGGGTACGTACCCAAGGCATGGAGGGAGGTCAAAGTCACCTTTATACCGAAGGTGGGTAGACCGACTTATGAAGAAGCTAAGGCTTACAGGCCTATCAGTCTATCATCCTTTCTCTTAAAAACTCTGGAGAAACTGGTAGACAGGTATCTAAGAGAGGGACCACTGAAAGTATTCCCTCTACATAAACTACAGTGCGCCTAAAGCCCTGGCAAATCTACTGAAACGGCATTGCACTATGTTGCGAGTCGAGCTGAGACTGCGCTAGAGGGACAAGAGATCTGTGTCGGGGCTTTCATCGACATAGAGGGAGCCTTTGACAAAACAACATTTGAGTCCATACGCATTGCTGCAAAGGAACATGGCATCAACGATGCCACGTGCAACTGGATCGACCATATGCTGAGAAGCAGAATAGTCAGATCGGAACTGATGGGAGACAGACTTAGTGCAAAAACAACAAGAGGTTGCCCGCAAGGCGGGGTGCTGTCACCATTATTGTGGTGCTTGGTAGTAGACTCGCTACTCACCAAACTCAATACCGGACCATTCTACACAGTAGGCTATGCAGATGACATAGCAATAATGGTCAATGGTAAATTCCCGAACATAGTGTCTGGATTATTACAACAGGCATTGAGGATGACAGAGGAATGGTGTTCAAAGAACCACCTCTCTGTCAACCCAAGCAAAGCAGTCATTATTCCATTCACGAGGAAGAGACAACTAGAAAACCTAGGAGAGCTCTCCCTCAATGGAATAAAGCTGCCATGGTCCACCGAAGTTAAATATCTGGGTGTAACGCTTGATAAAGAACTCAGGTGGAAAACTCATGTGGAAAATATAACGACAAAGGCCTTACGAGTGTTCGGCATGTGTCGTTCCACCTACGGTAAAACTTGGGGGCTAAAGCCCAAAGTGATACGATGGCTGTACCGGACAATGATAATACCTATTATCACATACGGAAGCATAGTGTGGTGGCCTAGAACATAGATTGCTTCATGCAAAACGCCACTTACCAGGTTACAAAGAACAGTGTGTCTCGGCATCACGGGTGCTTTCAGGACAACACCTACGGCAGCGATTGAGAGATACCTCAATATTCCTCCTCTGCATATGATGGTTGAATTCGAGGCAAGGAAGGCATTACATCGTCTTGCTATTGCTGGACTATGGGATGCCTCCAAGCCAAAGACTAACCATACAAAGTTTGATGAGAATGAAGGCCTGGATCGGGTAACAAGCATGTTATCCGATAAAATGCAACCTATATTTGTGTTTGAAACGTCTTTTAAGGTCCAAATCCCTACAATAGAGGACTGGAAGAAGGGACTTGATCCACCAGAACAAGACAGTCTGGTGTGGATCCAAAATGGAATCAGGTACAGGAGCGGGCATATACGCAAAAGGTTACAAATGTAGCAAAAGTTTAGGGAAGATGGCAACTGTATTCCAAGCGGAAACATTTGCCATAATAACCTGTGCTCAAGAGAATATAGATAGAGGAACCAGAGGTAAATCTTTACTAATATTATAAAGAGGAAATATTTGTTTGTTTGTTTGTTTGTACCGAATAGGCTCCGAAACGACTGGCCGATTTAAAAAAATCTTTCACCAATAGAAAGCTACATTATTCCTCAGTGACATAGGCTATTTTTTTATCCCGATAACGGGTCCTGTGGGGTGGCCCACGGGAGCGAAGCCACGGGGAACAGCTAGTCCATATATATTCTTAGTGACAGTCAGGCTGCAATTAAAGCCATGGCATCCTACAAAGTGGACTTCGGGCTTATTCTGGATGCTATCCAGGCCCTAAACAGGCTTGGGAAGCACAACAGGGTAAGACTGATGTGGGTCCCTGGGCACAAAGGAATCCATGGTAACGAAGTGGCTGATGAACTGGCAAGAGAGGGCTCAGCAAATGACTTTGTGGTTCCAGAACCATGTGTAGGCATTTCGACGTGTCTCGTAAATGCCGCATTTAGGGAGTTTGCAGATCACAGACAACGAACTTATTGGCTGTCTAATACCGGTCTGCAACACTCCAAGAAATTCCTAGGCTCTACGTTCAAAGCCCGGGAATGCATTTGGAACATGAGCAGGGGGCAAATCCGCTACCTGCTAGGGGCCTTTACTGGGCACTTTGGAACCAACGACATGCTCATGAAGATGGGTATAACCGCGACACCAATGTGCAGGTTGTGTGGGGAACATACGGAACGCATGGAGCACCCTCTGTGCACATGCGATGCACTGGCTGGTAATCGAATGAGTCTACTAGGGGTTGGATATCCAAAACCAGAAGACTATAGGCTCATATCTCCTAGTCTCGTTGTAAAACTCATGAAAACAGTTTTCAACGAGATTGATAGATAGATAAACTCTTTATTCAGTGCACACAAAAGACACAGCACAACACACAAAAAATAAGAAACAGGAAAAATACATTATACAAATAAAAGTGACACAAGTAACATAGGTACCTACTTCAATTATTAGTTATAATGATTAAAACACAGTGCGGTGTGCGTCTCAAGGTTGCACCGAATGGGAGTTCAGCTCAGCACGTGTCAGGCAAATATACCTGACGCTGATATTCTGCTGGATCCCTGCAGTGGCGTACGGTCGCTGAGCAGTCGTTAGATGTTTACAGTGTGTTTGAGTTATTACAGAGGAGGGAGGAGGGGGAGGAGTAAGTTATCTAGGGGACCACAATAGATCCCAATGGGTCGAAGTGTCCGAGATATTTCTCGGCCCCTCCATAAGATAAGATAAGAAACCCAACAGATCGAACCATTCTTGATATCATAAAAGAGGCAAAAACCTTCTTTCCCGACACGGACAAAGAGTTGGAAATTTGAATTTGAAACGTGTACGGTACAGTTGCGTAGCTTTACACGTTAGACTCTGTACCGATATTATTACAATCGCTGTAGATGTAAGGCTCGTACTACAAGTGGAAAGCTTCATGTGCTCTCGAATTAACCTACAATTCATACTTTTCTCATTTTCTATATCAACTTGCCCCTCCCCCTGGGCCATCGGCTGGCGACGCCCTTGCTGTAGCCTACGAGATTAGCAAAGTTTTGACAGTGCTATTGACTAGCAATAATCATAATCAAGGATTACACTAATTTATAATATTACAGTAATACTCCGATACTCATAATATCACTCTCTCGTCACATATACAACCATGGCAAGCGAAAAAGAGATGAGAATGGGATCTTTGTCTTTGTGCTCAAAATCGGAAGGAAGCGCGTTGAGTAAGATACCAGGGTGGCGAAACGTGGCTCTGCACGACCGCTGCAGCATGCATGACATGACGAAGATGAAGGAGGCCTTCCAGCAAGCAAGTGGTAACAAAATGACGGCAGACGGGTTCAGGGACTTCCTCAAGACCTTGCTGAATGTGGAATACGATGATGATGAATATAAAATAATGTTTTTGAAGGTAGCTAATGTTTTAGGCCTGAGATGACAGTCTTAAGGTGAACGCGCACCTATCCGCGCCGCAGGAGCCGCACGCGCCGAAGTCATCGCATTTTCTCAAGGCCCCGCGCTATCCGCGCCGAACGCGCCGAACGCGCCGAACGCGCCGTACGCGCCGAATGGCCGAAAGCGCCGCACGCTCAGTGTTGTCAGAATCATATTCACTTCTGTAAATCTTATTATATGAAAATTTTCTGTATAGAACGAACGTACGTAGTGTACTACGGCACTTGATCCTGTTATTGTCGGTTGCGTATTGTTAGAAGAAGAAAATGAACGAAAAAAAAATGGGTTCGAGACATTAACTTAAAAAGAGAACAGTTTGGAGAGTATCGCACATTATTTCCTGACTTGAGATAATTTAAATTAAGATCCGGTGCCCCACTACAGATTCTCGAAAGCATTCATGTCATATAAAAAACATGTTAGAAATTATAGCTAAAAATTTTGCTACCAGTTTTATTAAATAGTAGCCGAAAAATTGCTTGATTTAGCTAAAAAGTAGCTAAGTTGGCATCACTGTACGCATTATGTCTCCGCGCCGCCCGCACCGCACTCGCCGCAAGCATCGAACGCGCCGAATCTGATGACGTCATCCGCATCCGCTGGTGGAATCCGTGTACCTACAGCATTTTGCTGAAATGCGGCTCGTGCGGCGCGGATAGGTGCGCGAGGCTGCATACGATTTCATATAAAGATTTATAAAATGCGATGACTGCGGCGCGTGCGGCTCCTGCGGTGCGCGTTCACCTTTAGACGGTAGGTATAAATAATAATATAATCCTTGATTCATCTGATCTCCTGTATGTTATGAATTTTGGTAAATTCAAGTCGAAACTGTCAGCCTGGGTTAAATGCAAGTATGACACGGTAAAAAATAATAGTACTTATCTGCTAAACTACTCCTAATTGATAAGATGAACACAAGCCGCACTGGTGAGGTGGACTGGGAGGAGGTGGTGTCGCATCTGATCCTGGGCTACTTCGGCAACGATGCGGAGAACCAGCGGCAGCTGCTGGAGCTGCCGATCCTGGGCCGGCCCGTCGTCATGAGCTCGGGACACAAGCACCCTATATCTAGGATACGCTTTTGTCCCAATGTTGAAAAGGTTCTTCCATCCATACTAATATTATAAAAACGATAGTAACTCTGTTTGTTTGTTACCTTTTCACGACTAAACGGCTGAACTGATTTAGATTAAACTTGGTACACAGGTAGACCATGTCCTGGCTTAGGACCTTTTAACCGGAAATATGTTCGCTTGGAATTATTTCCAAATTTCACGTGGGTGAAGCCGCGGGCAGAGACTTATAAATCATATGAAAATGTTTAAGGTTCCGTAGTCAACATGGAACCCTTATAGTTTCGCCATGTCCGTCTGTCCGTCTGTCCGTCCGCTGCTTAGCTCGGGGACTCTTAGTACTAAAAAGCTATAATTTGACCTAGATATAAAAATAATCACGACCGCAAAGTGGTAAAATAAAATCAAAATTGTTGATACTTTCCGTACACGTAAAGTGGGGTTATTTTTGGACAAGCCATTCATAAATATTACGGGTCTGTGAACATCATTTTTCGATTCAGGGATTATTTTGCGTAAAATTAAGCTTTCAATTGCTAATGTTTGTTAGAATCAAGTGTGTCCCCCTCCCCTGCCAGCTAAATGGTTGTTTTGGATATGTGAAAAAAATCACGGCAGTTGTATATGGACCAAGTGATTAACACTGCATTACTCATAATGCCCGGGCAATTTGAAAATGCGCAATTTGAGTAGGCAGTATGATAAAACTATTGAAATAATTAAATTGACCGGGCTTTCTGAATAATGCCTATCACTTAATGGGCCGGGTAATAAAAGATTTGATTTTTTTATGATTTTAATATTGCCATTGGTTTTAAGGTTACACTAGTCGACGGCACGAACTATTTTGTGCGCGGGGTTAAAATGCGTGCTATATCAACCGACAACACGTGCAGAACAGATAGATGCTGTTATGAGCAGTAAGAAGCTAATACGCGTACGAATACACACTTTTGCATATTTGCAGCGATATGGATGATGATTTAGAACGAAAACGAGCGCGCGAAATTTTATAAACAGACCTTTGGGAGTCTGGATATCATGAAAAAATGACTGAATGTATCTGTTCAAAATAAAATTATTTGCTTTGTTGAACTACTAATCTATCCCTGTATGGAGGCCGTTTTTCAATTTTCCTTCTTCTTAGGGTACTTATTTGCGCCCAAAGATGCGTTAAAATGAGTGATAAAATATGGAACTTTCGAAGCTCATAACTTTCAAGTAATTTTTTTTTTTACTTTTTTGCTTCCATACAGGGCTAGATAATGATGAGACAAATTGATATCATTTTTTATTTTGAACGTACATCGTCAAACAGTGGAGTAAAAGCCAGACTACGTTTGTATGGAAGAATTTTTGACTAGTTTACCCTTAATATAGTGTTACGAGCTGGGGTTCAGGGATAAATTATTTAAACAGCAGACTTCAATTAATCACACTTTATTTAAAAAACACTTCTTAAACAATTCTATTACTTCGCACTATTTTCCTTTTCCGATCACTCTGTTTCCAAATCGAAACTGACTCACCACGACACATCCGACCGCTCTTTATATAGCACGGAAGATGTTTCTAAAACGTTCCATACTGTTCTAGATAATTCGAGAATCTTCCAGAACAAACGACTTTCGAACTCATTGTTCCCGAAGCGACTAAAAACTTCCAGAATGTTCGGCCTGAATTGACGAAGACGGAGTCGTTCGCGGCGTCTTTGTCCGCGGCGTTCGAGGCTCGACGTAAGTCGGTCCACAGTTAACGAATTTGTGCTCGGCTCGTCTAGCGTAGACGCAGCTTTAGAAGTTTATATCAGTATTCATTACATTGCCCGATTTGACTTGACTAGATTCATAATGCCCGGGCATACATAGTGCCCTGATTAATCACTTGTTCCATGACATGTATAACGAAATAAAAAGGCAAACTATCTCAGATCAGTAAGCTTTACAAGTTTACGAGTAATCAACGAGGCAACCTTATTAAGATCTATCCACACATATCAGGGACGTGCCCGGGACGTGACAGGGCCAGACCCAATCATTGAAGCTTCGTCACTGGCCCGTGCACGGACGTGTGTGAACGAGTTCATATAAAATGTACACAACTATATTTTTTTGAGCCCCTAACGGGGCCCGGCCCTGTCACGTCCCGGGCACGTCCCTGATATGTGTGGATAGACCTTTACTGCGCGTGGCCCAACATGCACTTGGCTGTTTTTCTATGTAGGTATTAAGAGATATAAGATGATCACAAATCTACCTATTAAGAGGTGTATTATTTATGATCATCTGTCACAGGACCGTAGTACGGATCCAGTGCAAGGCTTATACCTAACGGCGAGCCGCGATGGTATGATCAACTGGTGGTCGCTGGACATGAAGCTGCTGAGGACTGCCTGCTCCTCCAGCCGTAAGTAGCGAGCTCAAGAGATATTGAGACAGACCTATTCTGCTGTACTCTGGGTGAATTCACAAGGAGTGCATTGTTTAAAAATTGTTATAGATAAAATTTGTTATGTAATAAACTAGTTAACATACAATTAGTTTAGATACTGTTATGTAATAGATTAGGTTTACTGTAGTTACGGATGTGAAGTAACTTAGGATAAGCGCATTTATCGTATTGGGTGTAATTCTGTTAAGATTTATATATATTAAGGTTGAAATATATGAATATTTTCTATGTAGGTACGTAAATATTGTGTCCTGATAACTCTGTTCTACAGCCCATCTAAAGGTGCACACCACGTGGGTAACGGACATGGTGTGCATGCCGGACGTGAACATCATCGTCACCAGCTCCACGGAGCGCGACCTGCGCTTCTACGACTGCACCGCCAAGACCTTCACCTTGAAGATCGTCATCAGCAGCTGGGAGTATATGGCAAGTAAAATCGATGGTTGTTTTAGTTTTCTCCGGAGGTGATTGTTTAGCAAATTGATAATTTAGTTAAATAGTCTTTACATTAGAACTGTCATTCTTTAAGAGTTGCCTGAAATATTACAACACCATAGTCAACTATGTGTGTGTGTGACAGTGTGTTTAATAATCTAACAAAATTTAGGCGACACATTTTTACACAGTACTAGTACTATTTCTAGTCAAACCGCAACCTGTCGGCAACCACGGGATTACTGGATATATGATTATTAACCTACGACTATTTCCCAGATCTGCACAATGCACTATCACTTTAGCAAGGATATAGAGGAGCAATCGAAGCTGATCTGTGGCGACATGGGTGGCAACATACGGGTGCTTCAGTTCTCTCCGGTGCTACGGGGCCCTTTCAGGAACGAGGCTGGACTAGTCTTGAGAACGCTACGGCATGTAGATCTTCAGAGGCGGGTGATTATGATAAAACTCTCCATTTATTAAATGATTCGGCTTCAATAATAACTTAAGAGTTAAGTATTTTTTTCCCGTCTTGTTATTCGATTTTAAATACGTCGGATCATCAGAGGCCTCGAACGTGTGAAAACTATCCTGATTCTACTGTTAGAGAGAAAGATGGAGACTATACAGGACGAAGAGTACTATGCCTTTTCACAGCGGAATGATGATGGGCTTGACACGTTATGGTACGGCCCCTGGTCTTGAAACACGTTTACACAATCATTGTGCTATTATTTATTTATTTATTAGATGGAAAACCAACAGCTATACATAAAATTAATAAACAAGTTGAGTATGTTACATTAAGCCAATTACAGGTTCTCACGGCTAGAGAAAAAAATAAATCTCTGTTTCTTTACAACACACATATTTGACACTTGATCCCCTATTACAGCCCCACATGCTGCCAGAGATGCAGTTGATGGAACTGCCCCGCATTCACATGGAGTGGGTGCGTCAGGTGTCTTACTACGCGTCGCTCAACTGCCTGGTCTCCTGTGCCACCTGTCCTGACTCCCTGTACATGTGCGATATCCGTAGCTCCAACACTTATTCAAGTAACATGTTCAGGTTACAAAAGGTAAGAAAGCCTGCACTGTTCTCTTCAACATTGTCCTTTTACTTTCTTACAATCGGTTCTAACGACAAAGGTGCTTTAGCCGCTTCTAGCTTTTACTTATCCAGCTCAACCCTCTCTTAGAGAAGAGGTAGCAGTAGGAACATTTGGATTGAATGCTGTTTATGCTGTAACTAACCCAGTACATTTTGCAGGGCATTCAATGCTTCACGTTTGATGAGGAAGCGCACGTGCTGGTGACAGGTGGTCCCGACTGCACAGTCCGAGTGTGGAACCCGTTCGTGCCAACAAAAGCCAATTTGACCTTCATCGGCCACCGCGCCGGCATCACATGCATCGTGCTACAGAACAAGGCGCAGACCATCTACTCGTTGTCTAGAGATAGAGTTATCAGAGTGTGGGATGTACAAAGTCAAGCCTGCGTTCAGGTAACAATGATTTTTACATTGATGTAAATCTGGAAATGCCACAGACAGTTCACCGTGAAGAAATCCTCGGCAGAATGAGGTCGCTCCGCAAAGCCTGTGAAACTCCCAGGAAACTTCTGTGCTTTTGGGCGAAGCTGGGTTGGCTTTGTTAGCCAGAACCCCCACGCACAACGGACTGAATGAGAGTCTAAATGCAGCAAAGGGAGTCCCCATCATCAGCATGCTGTGGCTGTTCAAGTACTTAACGATAAATTGAGAGCCTAAGTCTACAATATTACTAATAGTACAAGAGTCGTAAACTGGTCGTAGTATTTTTACAAAAAGTGAAAAAAGGAAGGGGAAAAATATGAAAGAATGATCAACCAAGTATTTAAAACTAGCTTTTGCCCGCGGCTTCGCACGCGTAGACTACATGCTTCTCCTTACCATATTTTAACAGTAAGTAGAGAAAAAGTAAAAAATACTTGAGGTGTCAAGGGACACCCGGATGGAACGAAGTTTCCTATCGTAATATTCATTTTTTTAGGGTTCCGAAGTCAACAAGGAACCCTTATAGTTTCGCTCTGTCCGTCTGTCCGTCCGCAGCATAGCTCAGAGAATCTAAGTAATAGAAAGCTATAATTTGGCATGTATATACATATTAATAATTCCGACAAAGTGGTACAATAAGTGTCCCAGCTAAAGTCTGGAAATTTCTAAGATCAATGGGAGTGGGAAAATCGCGCCAAGATTCTATTCCTAAAGATATAGATCTTGAATTGCTTAATCAACATTTTTCCACATCTTCTAACTTCAATGGTACCATCAAAGCAAAAACGTTAAATGATCTTTCATCTATTCCCACTCCCGATTATGCACCTTTTGTCTTTAATCAGTTCTCCGATTGTGATGTTAAGAAGAGCATAGAATCTATCTCGTCTAATGCTGTTGGTAGTGACTGTATTAGTCGCAAGATGATACTCCCTATCCTTGACGAAATCCTTCCTGTCATCTCACATATCCTCAATCATTCCGTATCTAGCGGTGTTTTTCCCTCCTCATGGAAAGAAGCCCAAATTACCCCTCTTCCTAAGAAGCGCAATCCTGTCTCCTTCTCTGAATTCCGTCCTATATCCATATTACCATTTCTATCCAAAGTCCTTGAACGCCTTATCCATAACCAACTCAGTACATTCCTATGCAAGAATCACCTCCTTAATTTTTTCCAATCCGGGTTTCGTCCAGGACATAGTACTACAACAGCTCTTGTTAGCATTACTGACGATATTAGACTTGGTATGGAAAACGGAAATCTGACGGTCCTTTCCTTATTAGACTTCAGCAATGCGTTTAACACCGTCGATTTTGACATCTTACTTGGCATACTCAGCTCTCTTAACATATCTCCAACGGCAATTGATTGGTTTCGTAGTTACCTGTGTGGCCGCCGACAACGTATTTGCATTGAAGGTTCTTCCTCGTCATGGTGCAATACCTCTGCAGGCGTACCACAGGGGGGCGTTCTATCTCCTCTTCTCTTCGCTATTTTTATTAATTCTATTTCCAATGAACTTCTCTCGTCCTACCACCTTTACGCTGACGATCTGCAAATATTTTCTCAAGCTCCAGTAGATGAATTGTCTGAGGCCGTTAACATAGTCAATCAAGATTTAGCTCGTATTTCTGAGTAGAGTTCGGCTCATGGTCTGCAGGTTAATCCAACGAAGACTCAAGTCATTGTTGTCGGCAGTCCTAGGTTGCGCTCAAGGATTAACTGGTCGCAGCTCCCCCGGATTGTTTTTGATGGCTTAGCTATTCCATACAGCGACTCGGTGAAAGACCTGGGTATTTTAGTTGACAAAGACTTTTCGTGGGGTCCTCAGCTGCAAGAAGTTAGTCGCAAGCTGTTTGCGTCTGCGGGGTCTTTACGCAGACTGCGCAATTTCCTTCCTACTGCCACTAAAACTGCGCTTGCCCAATCCCTTCTTCTCCCAATCCTCGATTATGCTGATGTCAGTTATTTAGACCTAACTGAAGTGCAGCTAGATAAGCTTGAGCGACTCCAAAACTTTTGCATAAGGTTCATATTTGGTTTACGCAAATATGACCATGTTTCTGATTTTCGTATTAAGCTCAAGTGGTTGCCAATCCGCCTTCGCTGGAATGCCCATATTTTATCATTACTTTACAGTATTCTGTTTATACCTACAACCCCCATTTATCTCAAAGAACGCTTTAAGTTCCTTCATGACACACATTCAAGAAACTTGAGATCATCGGAAAATTTGAGACTTTCGATGCCTACTCATTCCACTAAGTTTTACGACAAATCGTTTACGGTCCAGGCTGTGCGATTGTGGAATGAGTTGCCCTTGTCAGTAAGACAAGCCCAGTCACTGGCTGCTTTTAAGAACCTGGTTAAAAACCATTTCCTTTCTCTATAACTTTTTCTATCATTATTCAACCCTTTTTTTTTCCATCTATGAATATGTGTAACACGTAATATTATATATGTATGTTTGTATATATATATATATATATATAGTAATGTAATTTTGTATGTATGTATTAAAATTTTTATGTAGCATTACACCACAGACTACCCCCTGTTTTATTTTAAGTTCTTTAGGTCCATCCAAAGGTTGTCTGGTAGATATCGCTGTCAGCGATAAGGCCGCCTTTGTACCCGTAGAAATAAGTAGGTATTATTGTAAAAGAGATGTGTAACTTAATTTTTTGGTGTACAATAAAGTATATTCTATTCTATTCTATTCTACAATAAAATCATGAAAAATATTTTTTTTTCGGGTACCTCCGATAGACGTAAAGTGGGGATGTATTTTTTTTCTCATCTATCCCATGGTGTGGGGTATCGTTGGATAGCCCATTCAAAATTATTATGGGTTTGTTAAAACCATTTTTCGATTCAGAGATTCGTTTGCGTTAAATTAAGCTTTATGTTGCAAATTTATGTAAGAGTCAAGTGTCCCCCCCCCCTGCCAGCGAAATGGTTGCTCTAGGCTATGTGAAAAAATTCACGGCAGTGGTAAATATAACGAAATTAAAAGGAAAATTATCACGGATAACAAGGCTTTACAAGTTTACGAGCAATAGTCGACCAACTTATAAAATGTATTTGGAACAGTAAAAATTTTGTACAAATGCCATTGAAAAATTACTTAAATAAAGTTGATAGCTGTGTAAAACAGAGTAAATATAATGCTTACGAACTATGTAAAAATATACAAAAATGAAATCATAACAGGCTTTACAAGTTTACGAGTAATAGTCGACCAACTTATAAAATGTACTTGGCACTGTAAAATTTTTGTACAAATGCCATTGAAAAATTACTTAAATATCGTTGTTAGCTGTGTAAAACAGATAGTAAATGAACCATGCTTATGAACCATGTAAAAATATACAAAAATAAAATCATAACATCCTTAATAATAATGATTTCTAAATTAATAATGTTTAAGCTCGAATAACGCATTGGAGTGGCCGGAGTCGTTGGCAGTACCAGAACGTAGTCCATACGGCGCATGCGCGCGGTGGACTCTATTTTGTGTTAGTGCAGAAGTATTTTCGACGTTTTGTAATTAAAACGTAAAAGTAAAGTCAAATTAGATTCGATTTCCAAGCAAATTACTTATTTTCTTTTAGCGATATCCTTCAATAAAGTTATTATTCGAACCGACTTCATCACTAATTGAGTAGCGTAAAACTTTCCAGAATGAAATAGTGAATACCGCAGATTAGAGGATTCACCTCTAATCTGCGGTATTAGAGGAGATTTGAGGTGAATACATTCGACTTTTTTCTAATTCCGAAAGAGAAATGAACAAGGAGCGTGCACGCAAGGATCCAAGAACGAACTATACCATTCCCCGTGGTTCTAACGCGCGCTCGTGTCTTGCTCGGCTCCTTTCGCAATTCGCACTTCACTTCTTTTTTCTAACTTCAGTTGCGAAGTTGGATTTTATAACTCCTTCTTCAGTTACCAGTTAGTCCTTATTTAGTTTAAGTCAAGATTGAATAGATTACATCTAGGCAAGCGTGCTTCACCGTAGACCACATCATCGCTTACCATCAGGCGAGATAGTGGTCAAACGCTAGTATATAGATTAAAAAATCCTATGTGGGCCCGTTTTTAGACTTTGTGAGCCGCTGAAACCGTTCTAATGTTTATGTAACAACAACAAAACCCTCTTTATAGTCCCCATTATTATGCAATTTCGGAACCCTATTACTGCGCGTGGCCCGACACGCACTTGGCCGGTTTTTTTTTTGTTTTACAGTTTTAGGTATTTTTTTACTTCCTTGTTTTTTTTTAATTTCTGCGCTTCATAATGTTTTTTTCTTCTTTCTGCATTAGTTTTAGGTTTTTTAGCTTGTAATTGATCAGTCTCACTACATTCATCTGATCTCTCTGCAGTTATATTTTGAACCATTGTATTTTGTAATTACTTTCTCTCACGATATTCTCTATATCTTTGTGCATTTGTCTTTTTCCGTGATGTTATAGTTTGCACCTCAGTAGCCGATGCTTTAGTTGATTCGCTATTGAAAAAAAAAGGAAATATATATATATATATATGCCGGAAAGTATTACGTTACCACAACAAACATCGATGTAAGTGATGGATTAGTTAAATGGTGCCGTTGGTGATATATAATATTTAACACCAACGGCACCATGTAAGGTAAGATACCTTGTTGTGGTAAGGTAATACTTTCCTTTTACAAAAGTGATTTGGTAAGGTAATCCTCCAGTATCGATGACAGATTTTTTGTTTAGTTGTAATCTAATAGAAGCTTCTTGTTCTTGATTTTTAGATCCAGTTATTATATCTTTTGCTATTGAGATGACTTGCAAAGTTGTTGTTGTTGAGTTGCTGTTGTTGTTGTTGGTTGTTGTTGTTGTTGTTGTTTTGTAGTTGTTGTTGAAAATAACGAAACGAAAATAACTGGCTTGCTTTCTATGAGAGAGAGAGAGACAGACAGAGAAACACGCGCACGCCGCACGGCTTACAACTATACAACTATAGCAAAAAGTGTCTATTTCCGTCTAGCCCCCATTCGCAACGCGCGATAAGGAACTTTTGTTGTTGTTTTTGTTGTTGTTGTGTTGTTGTTGTTGTTGGTTGGTTTTATTGAGTTGTTGTTGAGTTATTGTTGTTCTAGTTGTTGTTGAGTTGTTGTTGTTGGTTGTTGTGGTTGTTGTTGTTGTTGGTTGTTGTTGTTGTTGAGTTGTTGTTGTTGTAGTTGTTGTTGTTGAGTTGTTGTTGTTGTTGAAAATAACGAAACGAAAATAACTGGCTTGCTTTCTATGAGAGAGAGAGAGAGAGAGACACAGACAGAAACACGCGCTCGCCGCACGGCTTACAACTATACAACTATAGCAAAAAGTGTCGTTCCAACTTTTGGCCTTAATTTTTTCCGTCTAGCCCCCTTTCAAAAGCGCGATAAGGAACTTCGTTCCAAAAATAATGATGATAAATATAATGTTATGTGAAAGTGTTTCTTTAGACAGACTTATACTTACCTACTTTATCATCAATAATCTCTATCCTTGTCCAGTCCCTATCCCTTCACTATGTCTGTGTTTATCCATGACTAATAATAAGTAATCATAAGCATAAGTAAGTAATTAAATTAAAGTATTTTCTTATAAACAACATTTTTAACCATTTTGGATGTCGACGCCAATATCACCAGACTATTTGATGAACTAACACGTGAACACGTTATATAGAACTGTCCATGGCAAAAGCAATTCTCCCTCAAATCTACACCAGCATACTTCAGAGTTTGTCCTTGAGCCTTATCAATTGTCATGGCGAAGCAGATTTTCCCGTCCGTATTTAATTCCTATATTTATGCGTTGAGCCATTTTATAGTTACTTTAAAGTCTTGAAAGTATTTTTAATAATTTTTCTTCTGTAAAAGAAGGACTTTTGTACACAACATTTCATCCCTCATGATCCACCCCCACAAGGATGGAATTCCCAAAAAACCTTAATTTGCGTTAGATTTTAATCTTCAGCCCAAATTCAAAATTCGAAGATCCTAACTTCAAAACTGGCTGACTTTAATACAAACTTTCATCCACTATTTCACACCCTTAGGGTTGGGATTCACAAAAATCCTTTCTTAGTGGATGCCTGCACAATATAAAGTATCTATGTGCAAAATTTCAAGTCTCTAGACGATTTCATTATTCCCATGACCCTTCACCCTCATGGGGGTGGAATCTTCAAAATCGCTGAGACACGTGTAAATTATTTATTAATCTTAAGCCTAAACCTAAAATATGAAGATCCTGACTTTAAAAATGACAGATTTTCATACAAACTTTCATCCGCTATAATTTCACGCCCTTAGTGGTGGAATTTCCAAAAATCCTTTCTTAGTGCTCACCTACACTACCAAAGGAACCTACGTGCCAAGTTTCATGATTGAACATTCAGCTGTTTGGGCTGTGCGTTGATGGTCAGTGAGTGAGCCAGTCAGTCAGTCAGTCACTTTCTTCTTTTATATATTTAAAATTAATTTTTCATGAATGATCTTTGGCAGTCCTACAATGATATTCCGGCAGAAGTGGATGGACAATGCGAGCGATCTCTCATTTCTGCCGTATACAACCGAGCTACGCGCCAGTTCATCCTAGCTAGCGTGAAGATAGCCATCGTGTTGCTGGACGAGCAGCTGAACCCTCTCCACACCGACGGCTTCACTCACTCACGCACTGTGAGCAAGGTCCTCTTCAATCCACTGTTCAAGGTGATCATCACTTGCGGTATGGACAGCATCATCATTAACTGGGATCCAGTTACTGGTAAGTCTTTGACAATAGGATTTTTTTCTGATCGTTTAGCTACATTGGATGGTTATAATAACACTAGCATGTTACTGTCCATTGCAGGGCACTGACTATAGATTTTGTTATTTTCGATTCTATAAAAAGTAACTCGATTCTGAAAAGGACATGGTGCCTTTTGCGGAAATTCTATCCTCGTGCTCAATACATCAAGTGTATAGGTAAACGTAACGTCCTCATCCGCAAAGCCCACGTGCGCGTGCTGCACGGCGAGACCATCCCGGTGGAGATTACCGCAGCGTGCTTCGACCCTGGCTACCTGCTGCTCCTCACCGGTGCCACGAGTGGCGAGCTCAAGGTTTAATAGCTCAGCTTCCTAGTATGCACAAGTACAGGCCCTATACTACTTGCATTTGTGTATAAAATTATGATTGTGCAGTCGGCAGGGAGATTGATTGACGAGCAGTTCACAAACTCCATGCTGCTACTGACATAGAATGACAGTTTGGATTGGAATTATTATAGATTTATTTATATAATCAGCCAGTAAACGGCTGTCTATCATCTACAGATATAACTATTGAGATGAGAGATGTAAGAAAGAAGGCTTCTTCCTATTCACCTTCATACTACATACCGTCACCGACCCCAAATAAATTGGATTAGGGCTGGTGATGATGAGTTGACGCTTAATAAGCGGAATTGGTGTACATTGGCATAGGATCCTGTTGTTTGGTAAAAGCAATAGGCCTTTGCCTTGCAGTAGGACAACACATCCGCTTTTTATTTTCGATTTTCATAATTATTATGTGTTAAATTAACATTTCACAGCATAAAAAAGGCAACCTAGTGCGCACTTGCGCAATTGCAGTCCGTAACGACAAAATATGTTTTTAATCCATAGATAGGCTTTGCTTATCTGTTGTCTAGGTGTGGAACTTCAATACAGGCGTGTGTTTAAGACAGATGTCCATCGCGCACATGTGTGAAGTCACTGGCTGCTTCTGGGTGGAAGGCAGGTAAGCTGATGAGTTCTGCTTCTTGAAAAACACTCAACAAGTTCAAGGCTGTGTTTTAGAGCTACAAAAAACAACTGCCTTTGATCAGATTTTATGGAATGTTTAGCGCTAGCAGTTGATATGGCACAAGCTGCTTTATATATCCTTATTTTTTGTGCACTTTTTCATTGATTTTGGTTGTTTTCAATTCTTAAAACTAAGCCACATTGGATCAGAATTCTGGCGGTAGGTTGGAACCGCCACGTGGTGGAGTTCGAAGACACCGGCATGTCGACGACCGGCAAGAGCTGGGAGACTCGTCACACGGACGACGTGCTGGCAGCTGCCGTGCGACCCCCTCTCACGCTGGTTACTACTAGCTATAACTCAGAACTTGTGCTGTGGAAGCTGGAGACCGGTCAGCCCTACAGGTGAGTGGAGTGAACGCATATGTTCACTCCTGGTAGCATGATATTTGCACCAAACCATTTTCGTCTCAGACCATTCCCGGGTCTGCGAAAGCGCATAACTAAGACAAAATAGTTACAGTAGCCACAAACGTTCTTACAACCAAACAGTTAATAATGAGTTAACAAACAATTAAGTTGTAATTATGATTTCATGTAAGTAGCTAATAATTTGACAACTTCCAGGCTGTTCTCCTGCATAGAGCCAACACGGCGCCTCGAGATGCACTTCAGCAAGCGAGAGATCAAGACGACAACCATCGTCGACAAAGAACAAAAACGAAAAAAAAACCCCTCCGTCCCTATCCGCATTCCCTGGTTGGTAGATCAATGTGATATGTGCCTGCGAGAGGTATTGTTTAGCAAATTGGTCAAATAAAATAATTGTCTTCATCTTCAAATCATAACCGTCTATTTTTATCTGTCGTATCAATCTGCTAAGCAAACCCTACATTAATTTGCAGTATCGACTCTATCATGAGTTCATGACATACAACTAGGTTCTAGTTTTAGTGATCCTACGTATCCTCTGGAATCTGAAACCTAAAATAGTCATTGAGAACTTGAGGAAAAGCAATTCTTGCCGAGGTCGGTCCGTGGTGAATGACCATTCTTCCATACGGTGATATTGAGCTAGACTCTTCCGTGCCTCGGAAAGCACGCTAAACCGTTGATGCTGGAAGTCATTTGAAAATTTTCAGCAGCCTTTACGGTAGTCGGAGAACAGAAAATCTGATATCAGTTTTGCCAAAGGGATCTTGTTACCTAGTTACTGGGTTGTGGAGGCCAGACAGGCAGTCACTGCATGTAAAATGCTGGTACTCAGCCGCATCCGGTTAGACTGACCCCAATATGTAGATGGAAAAAGGCTAGGCTGATTGATTAAGACTTGGGAAGCTTGTGTTGTGCAGCAAAGGCCCTGCGCGCGACAGTGTGGACCCGTCGGCGGCCATGAGGAAAGCGACGGCGCGGCGCGTTTCCTGCGTGTCGATGCCCGTGCGTGCACAGAAAATGCGACACCTCTCCGTGCCCGCCTGCATCTTCTTGCGTACGAGGTCGCAGCACATGCAAGTCGGTTAGTTAATATCATGTTGGAATTTATAGTCTACTAGCTGTTGCCCGCGTCTTCATCTGCGTAGCATTCGTACTAATAACCTATTTGTTTATATCGCGCAATAATATTGTAGGAATTCCATACAAACGGCCGTCCTCCTTTCCACCCCCTTAAAGATGATTTCCGGGATAAAACTATCCTATGTCCTTTCCAGAGTCTCAAACTATCTCCATACAAAATTTCATCTAAATCGATTCAGCGGTTTAAGCGTGAAAAGGTAACAGATAGATAGAGTTACTTTCGCATTTATAATATTAGTTAGGATGCTACGGGAACCGATCATATTTCCGAATTTTTTTTTGTCTGTATTTCATTTTACCGAAAACTATTGACCGACGTGTTTTTTGCTATATGCATTATTTGAAATATTTTTAGATCATCGAAGTATCATGTGGCATATGTATTATTTTACGGAACTATATTTCGCTGAAATACAAAATAAGTATTTCAGCGAAATATAGTTCCGTATATTAATAATTTCATTTGCCATATTTTCACCACACCAAAACAACAATTTTACGGAATATTATTTGGTAACAAATATATAGCCGGTTTCTTGGTAGCGTTTTCAATTTAAAATTGAAATGGTGTCATAAAAAGCAAAACCGACTTCACGCAGTCTTGTATGTGTTTACGTATTTATTTTGAATTTTCATGCAAATGATTTATTAATAGCTGTCATGCATTAGACATTTTTATTAATTAATTATTTCAAAGAAGTAGTCTTATTCCTAGTCATTTAGGGCATCTCGACTTTAGACCCTGCAAACAGAAATAGGTCAACATTTTCTTTTAAGTCGCTGTTTAAAACATTTGTATTCGCCCACTGTTTCTCTCTCACTTAGTATTTTGATATGCGTATAAAAATAATTACTTCGAATAAATGTTTCAAGAGCTGGAAGTATGATGTCATTAATGACGGCGCCGCTGGCACCCGCAGCTGCGCTGTCTGCGCCTCGCGCGCCGCCCAGTTTAAAAAGTGCGAGCCTTTCCTTTCCAGAAACCCAAGAGCGGCTCCGTTTTCTAAAGTAGCGACCACTGTACTTGTAAGCTCTTCGGAGTCCTGCCTAAATTGGTCGCTGAGGTACTTCACGATATCACGCAAAGAGGCTCTTATATATTAGTTAAAAACAAAGAATTCAAAATAGTGTTTATATAAATTTATTCTAATACTTACGATTTATAGAACATATAATTAAGAATTGTTATGTTAGACTACTAATCCGTTTTTGAAAATCATTCTATTGGTAGAAAAATATACCCTGAGGCGTTTACGCGATAGATATTAAACTATAGTCTGATTTTTAGTTTCGTAGACTAAACTGGCATTTGGAGGTTGCCACTTTATCGTTACATTAAAATATTAATTATTCGATTAACCTTTTTTCGATTAGAATACTACCAATAGATTACCCATATACATGCTTTATTTATTTTAAACTTGTTAATGGCAGAATTCGAAAAAAAAGGGTTTGAACATGGAAATGTATTTGATTACTAATACAGATTCACCAAAAAACCGTACACTGGTTTAAATTTTTCCACATATATCATAGAACACAGAGAACATTGTATGTTTAAAATATCGATAACTCATTATCGATAACGGCAATATCTAATTGTGTAGCTGACTGTGACATGTGCATAGTTGGTGTTCGATACTCATCGAACACATCATCATCAGCAGTTTTGACTCAAGTAGGTCGCGCGGCCGCACCAGCGGAAAGCGTGAGCTACGCGAGCCAGTGCGCGATCGACCGGCATACTTGTAGCACTCATTACCATCATTAGCATTAATTAGCGTAAAGTTTCGGAATAAACGTACTCTGAATCTTAGCTCAGACTTATCATTTAGCACCCGAAATAGCTAGCAGCACGAACCTTACCGTTCATATTGGTCCTTCGAAACCGTCAAGGACTCCGCGACCGCGATAAATCGTAACGCGAAGTGCTTGTACCGTACCAGCAACCTGTGGGTTGCCGCGAACTAGATTAGGCGTGAGTTCATAGGGATTCACAACCACCGTGGGAGCTACCCGCGCAGCAACAACAGCGAGCCAGCAGCATAGCAGCAATAGCCGTAGGACAAGGCGGCTTTCAAGTAAGAGCGTTCCGTATCTTCTGTCTCGCTTAAGTCTAACAGCAGCACAATGGAGACTTTATACTTCCAACAAACTGAATTAGCAGAGAGCATTGCCAAGGTCCTTATTAATTTCAATAAGGATAGCAAACAGCGTAAGACCATCGACTACTGTAAAAAGAGACTAGATCTTTTAGAGTCGTATTGGAGAGAGTATCAGCTAAACAACGAAAAACTTGTGCCGCTTGAAAATAGAGGTCATAAGTACTTCGTAAATTCGGAGTTCGAGCGGACAATGGAGTCTTATAAAGCAGCAAAAGACGCCATATCCGAATATTATGACGCGTTATGTCACCAAGCAAAGCCGCCAGGATTCTCTGATCTAGAAGACAACCCTTCTAATCAGCAAGTAGCAGCAACAGCAGGTCCTCCCGGGGGCAAACACTTACAGCACCAGGACCACGAGCCATCCTCAGCATCCGCCAGCCCGGCGCGCGCTCGTGCCGAGGTGTCTAAAGGTATTTATAGCAAACTAGATGATATGATGCGCAAGCAACATATCAATTTCAAAGCATTCGCAAGAACCGTAGAAAGCATAGATGTCGAATCCTTGTCCGATAAATGGGAGTTTGAAGACGCCTTGCGATTATTACAAACTCGATGGACAGCCGTAGACAACAGCCATTGGGAACTAATGATGGAGTTAGAAGACGACGAGGCGTACGAATTAAGCTACATTAAACATGAACGTACGTATAACGGCTTGAGAAAGGCTATCAGCTCTAAGATGTGGGCAACATCGTACCGTGACAAGTCCACACCGAAGATGGAAATTCCTGTGTTCTCAGGTAACTATCAGCAGTGGGTATCCTTCAAAGATCTTTTCGATGAAGCAATCCACAACAATCCTTCTCTATCAAAGGCACAAAAGATGCAATTCCTGAAGAGCAAGGTAAAAGGAGAAGCGGAGCGCTTGATCCAGCATCTCCCGATTAGCGCGGACAACTATAACACCTGTTGGGAAATTTTAACTCACAGGTTTAACAACAAAAAGCAGATATTTATGTCCCACGTAAATTCCTTTTACAATCTTGCTAATATACCGCAGCAGTCGTACACAGCCATCAAACGACTTCATGATGTCACCTTAGAGAGCCTCCACGCCATAAAAAATCTAGGCGTAGATATTACGACATGGGATCCTCTTCTTGTATATATACTAGCACAAAAATTGGATAGTGAGTCTTATTCCGAGTATATAGAGTCGTTGAAGAATTCGCGAGAGCTTCCGGTACTTCGGGACTTTTTGGACTACTTAGAGAACAAGTTCACTGCCCTAGAGTCATCTCGGCGACGTCAAGATGGGACAACTAAGGCAGTTTCATCTCAATCATCCAATGGTTCATCCAATTTTAATCGCAAAAATAATTTTAAATTGGGCAATGAATCTAAGAATAGCAAGAAAATGGAAATGGCGAAATCAATGCATGTGTCTGAGTCAGTAAATAAATGCCCTCATTGTTCGGCAAAACATAATTTAATAAGCTGCAAAAAATTTACAGAATTACCAAATGAGCAGAAAATAAAAATAATTAGCCAATTAAATTATTGCGTAAATTGTGTTTACGATCATAATGGCGCAAAATGCTACTCGACAAAAAGATGTCATAAGTGCAATGACGAACATCATACGACTTTGCATGACTATTTCGCAACACAATCAAAGTCTAACAGCTTGACCGAGATTGCGAAACAAAAATGCGAAAACAACAAAAGCATCTACGCTTCTCAGCAAGTAACATCGGAGATTTTGCTAGCCACAGCGCTGGTGAAAGTCACAGCAGCCGACAGGACCCAGCACGTCATGCGAGCACTGATCGATCAGGGCTCACAAATTTCCGTGATCAGCGAGAAAGCAGCACAGCAGCTAGGATTAAAGCGAAAATCTTGTAAAGGGGTTATTTTCGGAGTAGGTGAACGTGAAAACAACTGCAAAGGAAAACTAACGATCGCTTGTCAATCGACTTACACCGATTTTAAGTTTTCTACTGATGTTGTCATAGTGAACAACTTAATAAAAAATCTGCCAAACGAAACGTTCGCTAAGCCATATTGGCAACATACAGCACATCTTTGTTTAGCAGATCCAGATTATAACATCAGTCGTCCGGTGGATCTTCTCCTAGGAGCAGAAATCTACGCCAACATCCTTTTAGAAGGATTAATTCGCGGACAAACGTCCTCGGAACCGCTAGCACAGCAAACTCATTTAGGATGGTTGCTGTGCGGTGGCAATACAAGCACCTCATTCCAATGCAACGTGATCTTGCATAACGTTGAAGACATTCAACAATTCTGGACAATTGAAGACATTCAAGAACAGAATTCTATGTCCGTAGAAGATCAGGAATGCCTAGATTTTTATGAAACTACGACGAAACGTCTAGAAAACGGTCGTTATGTAGTTAGGTTGCCCATGAAACCAGAATTAGAAGAGAAGCTAGGATCTTCGAAAGAGATAGCGATAGCACAATTTAAAAATGTAGAACGTAAGTTTAGCAAGAATGAAGACCTAGCGAAGCAATACAAGCAATTTATCCGCGAATATGAGCAGCTGCAACACATGAAGTTAGCGACTTCTAACAGCAAACAGAAGACGGAAATAGAATGTTTCCTTCCTCATCATGCGGTACTGAGAGCAGAATCTAGCACAACAAAGTTGCGCGTAGTATTCAACGCGTCGTCTAAAACTACTTTAGGCCACAGCCTAAACGATCTAATGTACAGGGGTCCAAACCTCCAGTTAGACCTGTTAGAGCTTATCCTGAAGTGGAGGCAATATCGTTTCGCATTCACAGCTGATATTGAGAAATGCTTCCGTATGATTTTAGTCGATGAGCAGGACCAAAGCCTACAACAAATCGTATGGCGACAAAGTCCGGATCAACCTATAAGAAATTATAAATTAACAACCATAACGTATGGAACTAAAGCAGCACCATTCCTGACAATGATGACTCTGCGAAAATTAGCGTCAGATGAGCAGCAAAAATATCCCAGAGCAGCTAAATGCATCCAGGAAGAGCTCTATATGGATGATTGGGTTTCGGGAGCGCATAGCATCAAAGAAGGAAAGCGGAGGATTACGGAAGTAAACGCATGCCTAAAAAGCGGCGGATTTTCACTAAGAAAGTGGTCCTCAAACGATAAAAGATTGCTTGAAACAGTTGAGCAAACTGCCGACAAACAGCCAGCAGTCTTTACATTTAAAACTGAAAGCTCATCAAAAACTTTGGGGCTACAATGGAACTCAACCGAGGACGAATTCATCTTCAAATATGATTCAAACAGCACACAAACAGCAAAACTGACCAAAAGAATGCTTCTATCCGAAATCTCTAAGATTTTCGACCCTTTGGGATGGTTAGCGCCCCTAACCACAAAGATGAAAATTTTATTCCAGCAAGTATGGCAAGATTCTGAGGTCCAGTGGAGCGACGAAGTTTCTATTAAAACCAAAGAAGAATGGATCAAATTGAAGGGAGATTTAAATCTATTAAATCAGTTCCACATTCCTCGGTGGTTACAAAGCAAAGAGCATGACGTCATAGAATTACATGGGTTTTGCGACGCATCAATTCAAGCCTTCGCCTGTGTAGTATACGCACGAATCGTATCCAATAACTCTACATCAGTAGTGCTAGTAGCAGCAAAAACGCGGTTAGTGCCCTCTAGCAAGGCTGTATCGCTACCTAGGTTAGAATTATGTGCGGCCGAACTACTTACGAAACTCATGTCAAAAATCGTCAAAAGCATCAACAGCTTGGCCGTGAAGATATACGGCTGGAGCGATTCTAAGGTTTCCCTTAGCTGGATTCAAGGATCCCCGGAGCGCTGGAAGCCTTTCGTAGCGAACAGGGTGAAGAAAATTGCTAGCATTATGCCACCAAACACTTGGCATTATGTAAACACCAAAGAAAACCCAGCGGATGCAGCTAGTAGAGGCCTGACGACCTCACAATTGCTAGAACACGAATTGTGGTGGCAAGGACCGACCTTCTTATCTTCATCGCATTTCAAACCTACGGGTCAAACGAAGTATACTACTAACGAAGAGATAAAAAGGCAGGTAAACATTGTTCAAAATCCTATCATGGATAGCAGCATAGTCGACGATCTATTACATCGCTACAGCTCGTTTACAAAAACAACACGCATCTTAGCCTGGGTACGGCGGGCATTGACACCTGTCGTTAGTAAACAGAAAACAAAGCATCTCACTTTACACGAGCTTAGATCAGCAAAACTTATAATAATAAAAAACGTACAGCGCGCTGAATTTAAAACAGACATTGAACGCTTATTGCAAAACCAGGAAGTAAAATCTGATAGCAAGCTACTCAACCTTAATCCATACTTAGATCAGGACGGGATCCTTAGAGCAAAGGGAAGACTCAGGCAGGCCAACATAAGCATAGAAATGAAGCATCCAATCATCATTCCATACAACAGTCGACTGACTGAGCTTCTCATCGCGCAAGCCCATGAGCTCACATTTCACGGAGGAGCTCGACTTACTATGTCCTTTCTTAGACAAAAGTATTGGATAATTAAAGGAAATCAAGCCATCAAAACGCAACTTCATAGATGTGTTACTTGTAGGAAACAGGCACCCAGGAAGCTACAGCAGATTATGGGAGATCTACCTGATTTCCGCACCAACCCAGCTCCAGCGTTTTATCACACAGGTGTAGACTACACGGGCTTCATATCTGTGAAGGCAAATAAAGGGCGTGGAATAAAAACAACGAAAGGATACGTGGCTTTGTTCGTCTGCATGGTTACGAAAGCCGTGCACATAGAATTGGTGTCGGACTTGACCAGCACTTCCTTTATCGCAGCATTGAGGAGAATGTCAGCGCGACGAGGAGCCCCGAAACATGTGTACTTGGACAACGGCACTAACTTTGTGGGAGCTAACAAAGTAATGCAGGAGGAGTACGAGCAGCTAAAACAAGTTTTCGGTGACTCATTTTATAGTGAGATAACGGAAATGGATATAGAATGGCACTGGAATTGCCCTTCCTGGCCTAGTGCGGGAGGATTATGGGAACGATCAATACGAAGTCTAAAGCAACACCTCAAACGAGTTGTAGCGGACCAAGCATTGACGTATGAAGAATATAGCACCATTTTAGCGCAAATAGAAGCGGGTCTCAACTCTAGACCACTATGTCCGATATCTGAAGACATAGACGATTTAGATTTCTTAACACCCGCGCACTTCCTAACCGGTAGAGCAGGTCTAACCGTTATTGAAACAGCCAGTGACGCTAGGACTAGATGGCACTTAATAAACAAGATTTTCCAAGACCTTTGGAGGAGGTGGAAAACTGAATATCTTAGCCAATTATCTGTTCGTAGCAAGTGGCTAAAGCCAAAAAGCAACATTAAGATCGGAAATATGGTGACCATCCACGATGATAATTTTCCTTCTGGAAAATGGCCAGTGGGGAGAGTTGTCGAGGTACACCAAGGGAAGGACGGGTTTGTAAGGGTTGTGACATTAAAGACGAAGAACGGTTTAATAAAGCGACCTATTATCAAATTGTCCGTCTTACCAATCGAGCAAGAGGACGCAGAAAAGGAAGCTGAAGAGCAGAGTAAAAAAGCCAAACCCAAGATCACAAAGGATGAAACAAAAGCAAGTACGAGAAAGCATCGTAATTTCGTCAACATCGTTTTATCACTATTATTTTTTATCAGCATTTGGAGCAGCAGCGAAGCATCGAACCACATTACCCAATTTAGCGGTAATCAATCCTTATACTACGACCCAATAGGTAAATTAAATCTAATACGGGATCAATGGAAAATTGTGTCCTACTACAACATGCAACCTTATTGGCAAGGTGATAAAGCCGGGGACACCTTCATTAAATATCTAGAGCAGACATGTGAACAAATCAAAGAGCCTAGCCATTGTAACATGATTTTATTACAAGTGCAGCACGATTACAACGAGCTCCAATATCACAATCAGCTGCTGCTAAATCAGCATTTCGGCACTCGGTCAAGAACCCGACGCGGCCTTGTCAACGCGGTCGGCTCCATAGCCAATACATTATTTGGAGTACTCGACCAAAGTTTCGCTGATAAATACCAACGTGATATTGAAATTATAAATAGCAACGAAAAGCACCTATTACAGCTTTGGAAAAACCAAACATCAGTGGTAGAAGCTGAGTATAATATTCTGAAACGAACTGAGAAGACTATTGATACTCAGTATAAGCTCATAAATAGACATCTAAACCTCTTAGATCAAGCGACTAAGCAGATACAATTGCAAGGTAAAAGTACATCAATGTTACAAGAATTCACTCTCGCAGCCATGGCTACGACAAACATGATACACAACTTAAAGCGTGTCCAAGATACATTAATCGACACCTTAGCGGATATTTATCATAGTAAAATTAACATGCATCTACTTACTCCAGAGCAGCTCAGCAACGAACTTCAAATCATTTCCGGTCAAATATCAAAAGAACTTACTTTACCTATCAACAACATCCAGGCCGATTTATATGAAATCTACAAACACCTAAAGATCAAGGCGAGAATGAGTAAAGAGTACTTCATGTTTGAGATCTCCGTGCCACTCATTAGCAGAGACAGTTTCCAACTGTACCGCTTAATACCTGTTCCTCTCCAGGTGGGAAAGGACATGATCAGCATTATTCCCCTCACAGATTACATAGCAACTAATCTGATGAGGGACTCCTATATCGAAGTCAAGAACGACGATCTTCAAACCTGCACCTATCAGGAGGAAAGTTATATCTGTCAGCTACGAGGTCCAGTCAAGCGACTGGGTCTAGAAGAAAAGTTCTGTCAAACCGAACAAATAGGTATCTGCCAGTCTAAGAAAGAAACCTGCAAGAATATGTGGTTACAATTACACGACCTATCGTCTTATTTGTATTTCGCATGCGATACCTATTCATTTACAATCATATGTGACAATGAAACCCGAACGCGCCGTGTCAGCAAGGCCGGGCTCATTCAACTCGATAAAGAATGCATAGCTAAGGGCCATGACATAACACTTTATTCATATCAGCAGGAAAACAAGCTGACTTTAAAACCTGACCTATTATTAGCGAACATAGCTCCAATACAGCACTATCATTTGGTCAATATTACGCTACCGCTTCTCGAAACAACAACAGAAGATGCACAGATCAACAACACACTAACAAGTCTCGGCAATCAGATAGCCGCTATGAAGAAAGCAGCTTTAGAAGAAGGAACATTAACTACGCATGATATACATCACTATGCCATATCATACGTATTGCTAGCAGCAGTCGTCGCCGTCGTAGCGTTCCTGGTGTTCCTGTGGTGGCGAGGCAAGCAAGCCTCACCCGCGCCCGCGCGTGACCCGCAGGCTCCAAGCGAACCTGCCGCGCCGCGGGCGGCGCCTACCAGCAGTGTGAGTGTTAGTGCTAGTGCGCGTAAATCACCCGTGCCCGAGCAAGGGCCCAGTGTTTGTGGGACCAAACGGTGGTCCAGTTTACGGTACAAAAGAGACAAATCAACGTCACCTATCAGTAAAAGACAATCGGTCTTTACGGTAGATCTAGATAGAGATTAGCTATCACTTAGGATAAGAACATTCAGCATTGTATTAACCTTCATTTAGCATAAACAAATACTGGTTCACCTATGTGTTACTAACCCTCTTAATTGTGTAATCATCTCATCTCATCTTTCCCATTTCTTCCACTCGGGAGCATGTTCGATACTCATCGAACACATCATCATCAGCAGTTTTGACTCAAGTAGGTCGCACGGCCGCACCAGCGGAAAGCGTGAGCTACGCGAGCCAGTGCGCGATCGACCGGCATACTTGTAGCACTCATTACCATCATTAGCATTAATTAGCGTAAAGTTTCGGAATAAACGTACTCTGAATCTTAGCTCAGACTTATCATTTAGCACCCGAAATAGCTAGCAGCACGAACCTTACCGTTCAGTTGGAATCTTCGAGAACAATATGTTTGAATTTAAAAGAAAGTAGACCTTAAATTTAACAACATAAATTTTATATCGAAATAAAATCAATTAATATTGCCCGATGGTATGTTATACCTCCATTTGATAAATGTTTGGTTCTGCTATCGTGTTTACATTCTAAAACAGCAGAATAGGGCATTTTTGTATTTTTTTTCAAGTTCTTTTCACCGTGACGGTTGCAACAAGACTGATGTGCGTTGTGTGGGCGGGGCAGCAGACATATGCGGAATTGTGCAAATCTCGGGGAACGCGGGACCCGCCTACTTGCGACTTCTACTGTAGAAAGCGTTTTTTCTGTTCTGTGGGTGGCAATACCCAGTAAAATAAGAGGCGAGACTTGTGGTCGTAAGTTCGATCCCCGCTTGGAGGCAAACCTTTTCCATTATATTTTCTTATTTAAATTGGTTATAATTTGTACCTATAATAAATTCTTTCAATAATATCACGCTACGTAGAACACGAACTCGGTCATCAGCGGAGACTACTTTCGAAAAATCCAGTATTAATAACACGACGCTAGATGGCAGCACAAATAGTCTACCAAAAATGTCCGACGACGAAAATGACGAAACTCAAGACTTAAAAAGTCAAAAAGGAAAACTAAAATTGGATTTATTATTAGCCCATGAAGAGATTAATGTACTCATCACTGATTGCAATCACTAACAAATGTGAGCTCTTGAAAAGAACAGCTAAAATGCTAACAACCAACGTAGGTTCACCAAATTCAAGGATAAAGAAGTTATCAACTGCGATAAAGCATTTATTAACACAACAAACGACTATTGAAGATGTAACTTCCCTGAGAAAATCGATGGCTGATTCGGGAAGACCTACATCAGCCATCGATTTTCTACTAATTTAGACATTAAAGAATTTAGTATGCCCAGTTTTTTAGAGTGTTGTGCCATCGAACTGATAACTCACAAGTTGATTATCATTTGCATTTATAGACCTCCAAAATACACGAGAGATGCTACTTCTATTTTCTTTGAAAAAATTGATTATATTTTAAACTATTGCGGAAGAAACTTGGGAAAACGAGTTTTGCTTTGCGGTGACTTTAACATCGATATTCTTCAAAAAACAAGAATATCCACTGTATTTCAATATCTACTACTGAACTACAATCTTAAGCCGAGTATAAAAGAGCCCACACGTGTATCTAGTGGAACCTGTATCGACAACGTTATGCATAGTGTTAGAGGTGGTACTGGCGAAGTTTTAGAGTTGGCCCTATCAGACCACACCGCCCAACTTTTTAAATGTCCTGTTAGAAAATCATGTTCAATTGATCACTGGTATGTAATAAGTTGAGATTATAGCTCAGAGAATATATCTAAGTTCATTGAAGCCATAAGTAACTTAAGCTTTACTGAAGTGTACAACAGCACAAACCCGGAAATAGCTTTTAATTCATTTTATGACACTTTTAAACTTTTTTACTACTTGTGCTTCCCTACCGTAAGGAAAAAGATTTCCACTTGTAAGACTCCGCGATGAATATCTAATGGTATCAGAAACTGTAGTAGACGGAAAAGAGAGATGTTATGGTTGTACAGACGATCACCAAATATTGAAAACAAACAATTACTTAAACAATATTCGAAAAGAGTAATAAGTCTGACACAAAAGTTTCAAAACAGCCATATTATAAAAAGTGCAGAAAATAAAATCAACGCTACGTGCAAATTAATTAATAGGTGTAAATCTAACTTTCCCTTTCTTTTAATCTGTAAAGCAAATGTTTATTGGTGATAAGCAAATTAACGATCCTAAAGACATAGCTACGGCTTTCAATGATTATTTTATAGATTCGGTGCATCCTGCAAACAATTATGCAAACGGTAATGCTATATATCTTTTACGACACTTCCCAAAAGCCCTTTTTAGGGTTCCGTACCCAAAGGGTAAAAACGGGACCCTATTACTAAGACTTCGCGATCCGTCTGTCTGTCTGTCCGTCTGTCACCAGGCTGTATCTCCTGAACCGTGATAGCTAGACAGTTGAAATTTTCACAGATGATGTATTTCTGTTGCCGCTATAACAACAAATACTAAAAACAGTATAAAATAAATATTTAAGGGGGGCTCCCATACAACAAACGTGATTTTTTGGCCGTTTTTTGCTCGATATTAATAACGGCAACAGGTAGACGCTTGAAATATTCACAGAATGTTTAGTTATATATTCACTTCAAGAATTATTAACTTAAAATAAAATAAATTAAGAGGGGCTCCCATACAACAAACGTGATTTTTTTGTAGTGTTTTGCGATAATGGTACTCGCACACGAAGGGTTCCCTTCGTTTGCGAGTCCGACTCGCACCTAGCCGGTTTTTTATGACACCAACAGATGCTATAGACATTTTCAGAATCATTAATCAGCTAAAAAATACCAATAGCACGGGATTTGATGAAATTTCTACTAAAATTTTAGAATTAGTGTCGCATATAATTGCACCCGTACTAAGTTTTATAATTATTCTATGCATAGAGCATGGTCACTTTCCAAATTTATTAAAAACGACTATATTTAAGCCACTTCATAGGAAAGGTGACAAAGCAAGCATTTCAAATTATCTTCCAATAGCTTTAATACCAGTATTATCAAAAATCTTTGAGAAAGTGACTTATAAATCGTATAACTCGTTCTTTGAAACAAATGATATACTCGCTAAAGAACAATATGGTTTTAGAAAAAGTAGTTATATATTTTTTTTTTTTATTTGTTATGGGTTTGCTCTTGACTCTAGTCTAGGTCAGAGGTGACAGAGACAGAGTGAATATTAACAACGCAGTCTATGAGTTAGTGGCAAAAATTGTTAGTAATGTTGACAAATAAAATCCTATTGCCACAGTACTCATGGACTTGTCTAAGGCACGCGATCACGTGGATCATACAATATTACTGGGTAAATTAGAGCGTTATGGTGTCCGAAGCAATATATTGAGCCTAATCAAGTCTTAATTATGTGGCAGAAAACAAATCACGGTTTTAAATAGAATTTGTCCCAATTCTAAGAGACAAGTTGCTCACAAGTCGTCCATTAGGTATACAACTTGCGGTATACCCCAAGGGAGTGTCCTTGGGCCCTTGCTTTTCCTCATTTTTAGGGTTCCGTACCCAAAGGGTAAAAACGGGACCCTATTACTAAGACTAAGCGATCCGTCTGTCTGTCTGTCTGTCTGTCTGTCTGTCTGTCTGTCTGTCTGTCCGTCTGTCTCCAGGCTGTATCTCATGAACCGTGATAGCTAGACAGTTGAAATTTTCACAGATGATGTATTTCTGTTGCCGCTATAACAACAAATACTAAATACAGTATAAATAAATATTAAAGGGGGCTCCCATACAACAAACGTGATATTTTTGCCGTTTTTTGCTCGATATTAATAACGGCAACAGGTAGACGCTTGAAATATTCACAGAATGTTTAGTTGTATATTTAATTCAAAAAAAAAATAAAAAAAAATTGAAATAAAATAAATTAAGGGGGGCTCCCATACAACAAACGTGATTTTTATGCAATGTTTTGCGATAATGGTACGGAACCTTTCGACTCCGACTCGCACTTGGCCGGTTTTTTTTTATAAATGAGTTGGCCGAAATGTGCTGACTATCAGACCGTCCTGTTTGCCGATGATACTACAATTATCATACCGTGTGAAGACTTAAAATCATATGAAAATGAAATAAATAATTCCATTCATTGCATTATAGATTGGTTAAGTAAGAATAAACTTAAAATAAACACAGATTACGTTCCAACAAAGAACAAAACAACTAAATTTAAATATTAAAACCAACAATGCTAGATTTCTAGGACTTTACTTGGTTAGTCATCTAAATTGGAAATGCCATGTGGAAACTGTTTGCAAAAAACTTAACCAATATTCCTATGCGCTTTATAATCTCGCCAAAATTACAAGTGAGTCTGTAGTTTTGATGGCATACAAAGCGTATGTCTCATCAACGGTACGTTTTGGAATAATGTATTGGCAAAATTCCACTGACAAAAATATTGCGTTCAATGCTCAAAAGAGGTGTGTACGTGCTGTGTTTGGGTTGAAAAAGACTGATAGTTGTAGGCCATTATTTAATAAATATAAACTTTTAACTTTGGCTTGTATGTACATCTACGAGACAGCAGTATTCGCAAAATTAAACTTGCATCTGTTTCAAACACTGAGATCGAAACGTCGCAATAGGGAGATATGTGCTATTCCACACAAGACTGCATTATACTCAAAGAGCTTTTTAGGAATGGCGCCCAAGTTATATAATAAGTGCCAATTTCACCCGGCTCCAACTTGCCGAGATGTAACCGTGCCAATAACTGACCATCTTGAGCTTCTTGGCGTTACGTTGACATCGACGCTCAATTTTGGCCCATACATTGAGGCAAAGGCTCAACTGGCTGCCAAAAAGCTGGGGATCCTTGCAAAGGTGAGAAGGTACTTCACGCCAGAACAGCTGCTCAGTTTGTATCAAGCGCAAGTTCGATCATGCATGGAGTACTGTTCTCATCTCTGGGACGGATCTGCCAAATATCAGCTTGATGCACTAGAGTCGATTGAAAAGCGGGCCAAGAAGCTCATCAGCGATGAGGCACTGGTTAAGTCAAAACTCCAGAGCCTTGAACATCGTCGCCGAGTTGCCAGCTTGTCGGTTTTTTATCGGTTAAATTATTACATGCATTAATTTTTAAATTACAACATAGTAATTAATAAAACAGCCAATTTAATTCAGAACCGTACAAAGTCATATAAACATCATTATTTAGAACACTTAATAACATATTTTTATTTATTAATTTAATTATTTAAATTTATACATAATTATTAAGTTTATTCTATTATTTAATTAAATACATTATTTATCTTATTCTATTATTTAATTTATTATATTATTAAATGTATTCTACTATTTAACTTATTCTGTTATTTAATTTATTATATTATCAAATTCATTCTATTATTAAATTTATTCTATTATTTAATTTATTTCATTATTTAATTTATTCTATTATTTAATTTCTGCTGCATGCAGCTGACGCAAAGGCCTCCCCCAACTCATCCCATTCTTTACTATCGCATGCCTTTCTGCACGACTTGCTTGTGTGTTTCGATATGTCATCTATCCATCTTGTTTTCGGTCTGCCAACTCTCCTCATCTTATCTCTTGGAACCCATTCTGTAGCCATCTTTGCCCACCTTCCACTTGCCATCCTGCTGACGTGGCCAGCCCAGTTCCACATTAGTCTTTTTGCAGTTTTAACCACGTCTTCCACACCTGTTGTCGATCTAAGGTCAGTATTTCTTATACGGTGGTAGGGTACTTTGTAGTACCCGCCTGGCTGGCAACCACCCTCAAGTTGAAAATCTGTCGCCAAGCACCTTCCGGTGTGTTCCGACAGCAGCACTTGAGAGCCAGTTCCCTTCTAGGCTTTGTGTGCTTACCATCATCGGCCACATCATCACTGACCACGGTGAGATTGTGGTCAAACACAGGCCTATACACAGTAAAAAAAAATAAAAAAAATACGGTCTATTCGCTTAACTCCAATCATAGATCGCTCCATGGCTCTTTGACAAGTGCTTAATTTCTCTTCCTGTTTATTTGTGAGGCTCCAAGTCTGGGCTCCATAAGTGAGGGTTGGCAGTATAGCAGAGTTGAAGACTGCTTTCTTCAGTCCAATCCATACTTCACTTTTCATAATAAACTTCAGACTCCAGTACTTCCTCCAAGCTTTAGCTATTCTGTGTTCAATTTCTTTGCTTTGTCGGTCTTGGAAGGATACAAGTTGTCCTAGGTAGATATAGTCATCCACATAATCTATATTATCGCCGTCAACCACTATCTGATTTACTTCCCCATTAGACATAATTTTACATTTGGTTTTGTTCATTGATAGACCGGCAGGTTCACAGGCCGTGCGGAACTGGACTATCATCTGTTGTAAATCCTCGGGTGTTTCCGAAAATATTATAACATCGTCCGCGAATCTTAAGTTGTTGAGGTACTCTCCATTTATTTTTATACCTTTTGTGGTCCAGTCGAGTCGCCTGAATACAGACTAACACGGCATTGAAGAGCATCGGTGAGACTGGGTCACCCTGTTTTACTCCTTTCTGTAGAGGAAATGGTACTCCCATTTTATCGGTTTTAATAGCTGCAGTGCTGTTTTTGTATATACTCTTGACTATATTTATGTCTTTTTTTATCATTAAGACTTTGTGATTCTAGTCTATTGAAGAGGAATTCGTGGTCTACTGAATCAAAAGCTTTAGAAAAATCGATGAAAGCTAAGTAGATTTTATATTTGTATTCAATAGCCTTTTCTATTATTTGATTTACAGTGTGCAAGTGATCAGTTGTGCTATATTGTGGTCTAAATCCAGCCTGTTCAGGCGGTTGTTCCTCTTCTAAGGTCTTCTGTAGCCTTCCTCTTATTAAAGTCATAAACAGCTTGTACATACATGACGATAGACTGATGGGTCTGTAGTTGTCAATATTCGCTTTGCTTCCCTTTTTGTGTAGTATAGCTATATTTGACGTGAGCCATTGCGTAGGAATTTTTTCTTCTGTTACAATTTTATTAAATATAGTTTGTATGTGTCCAAGAAGATTATCGTCTGAGTATTTTATAATTTCGTTGCAGATACCGTCGGGTCCCATTGCTTTCACATTTTTCAGCTTCCTTGCAGCCGATCGTACCTCATCCAATAGGAATGGTTCCCATGTTGTATCTTCTTTTGGGTTATATTTAGTTATATCATGATTGTTATTATTGTAAAGATTTTTATAGAATTCGGTGGCAATTGTCACTATATCTTTCCTATTGTGTTTGATTTTTCCCTTGCTCTCCAAATTTAGAATTAATTCCTTTCCTATGCTTTTGGTGTTTTCTGCTTTCCTTATTGAGCAACTTTGCATTAATAATTGTTCTATTTTTGCCATTCTACTGTTATCTATGTCTATTTTTTTTAATTTTCTAAGTATTATCTTTACTGCTCTCAGTCTATTATTTTCTGGTCTACTTCTATATTCTAAAGACTCTAGCTGTAGTTTAAGGTTCAGGAATCTTTTTGTTTGTTCACTATATATATTCTCTTCTTTTTGTTCTTCTACTAATGCTTCATTAATTGCTGATTTTAATGCACTTTCCAGTTTATCGTATTCTATCTGTAATGTGTCTGATACGTCTAGTCTTGTGGTTAAAGCTTCTCCCTGTTTATGAGTAATTGCTGGTATTGGTTTATATATGCCTATTTTTAGGGATTTTGTGTTCTTGTTCAACTTTCTTCGCTTTTTTTGGTACTTCCAATATCATCTCTACAGGTCTGTGGTCTGAATTAAATTGAATTTGTCTTATAGTAGATATGTTGTGTACATTGACTTTATTAGGTATTAGGAAGTAGTCTATCTGGGTTTTGTCTTTATTGTTTGGGTGTTTCCAGGTCCATCTTCTGTTGAGTTTACATTTGTATAATGTATTTCCTATCTTTAGATTGAGCGTCTGCACCAACTCTAATAGTTGTCCTCCTCTAGGGTTTCTTCTGCCGTAGTTGTATTTTCCCATGTTGAAATCTTCGCCAGGTTTTCTTTCCCCCACTTGACTGTTGAAGTCACCCATTATGTATATATAGTCACTTTTTGATTCGCGGTGTGAGTCTTCGATGTCCTTCAAGCAGCGTTGTACATCTGGGTCCAGAGCATCTGTATTAGTCGGTGCATATACTTGAATGAACGTGTATGAGTTCTTGTTTATTGCAAGCTCCAATGTTATTACCCTTTCTGAAGTGTGTTTTATTTTTGTGACTTTGCTTTTTACGTCCTTGTTAATGAGAAAACCCACTCTATGCGTTCCTTTTTTCACGCCATAGTAGTAGAAAAGGTTACCTGACTTCAATTCTATAAGATTTTCTCCCTCTCGTCGTACTTCCGATAGGCCTATAATGTGCCACTTCAAAATTTTTATACTCATTTCAAGCTCCTGCAATTTATGATCTTCCATAAGGGTTCGAACATTGTATGTCCATATGTACAGGTAGGTAGTTCTGTTGGTGGTGCGGTCGGTGTTTTGCCCCAGACTGACCAGGTTGCTTGGGGTGATTTTGTTTAATTTACTTTGTAATTCTGACGTGCTACGGTTCCGTTGGCTGTTGTCCCTATCCTATGGTTTGGATGAAGTAGAAAGATTGGCTAACCCTCTCATGACATCGAATGCATTTATCTTTTTTCCCTTAAGAGCAGGTTGCTTGTCTGGCTGAGTTGGAGTATTTGGGAATGTTGACAACTCTCTTTTCCTGTTTTCACTGTTTGGGACTTTTTCTTTCACAATTAGCATGTCATATTTAATTATTTTCTGTTTCATGATAGATGTTTTTATCCAGCCGCTGACAAAAGAGATGAGTATGGGTCTGCTTTTTCCTCTTTTTTTTCCAATTCGGTAGATTATATTTATATCTTTATTTTCTATGACAATATTTACATCAGTTTTTAACTTTAGTATAACTGTTTTCCTGAGATCTTCAAGAGACTTTTCGCTTTCCTCCAGACCATGCATAATTATGTTGTTCGACCTGTTAGTTTTTTCTAGGTTACATATTTTTATTTTAATGTTTGGTTTTCTTGCCTCAGTTCTTCTATTTCTTGTCTAACAGGTAAAAGCTTTTCATCCATATATGCAGTAAGTTCTTTGGTTTGGTTTTGCATTTCTATTTTGATTTTTTCAAAAAGTGATTGGCTGTCCATTTTTATTCAACTTGGTTTGCGATACGTGGAACGGAATGTAATTATTGCGCACCCGTAATGTTTTATGATGGCAATTGTTTACAATTCGTCCGTCTTTGACGTATTGAATGTCGTTAGATTTTGACAGCTTAACCATCAAAATATTGATTTGCTGTAATTTTACAAATTAACACTTCTTTCTTGCTGATTTCACAATATTTTTGCACTGCTGATATCCACTTATCGATTATATGGTATTTTTGAGTATTGGGTAAAAGTATTTCACGTAAACTTGAATAAAAACTGGCGCACTTTTATGACACGTCTGCTTTTGACACATCCGGAACCGTTTTTTTTTTAGCGCGGGTCATTATAGCCTCGTAACTATTTTAAGCAAAAGCTTGGTCTGATAAATTAAATGGTGCTTTATTTCTGCTCGTTAAAAAAAACATAATATACTTTTAAATAAGTTATTTTCAATACATTATTTTCTGTTTGAAGAAGGCCGTACGTTTTCTTAGCTATATAGTCAAAAAGAGAAATAATAAAGAGAATATAAATTCTCTTCCATGTTTCGTTGTTCTCATGGCTTTTTATTATACTAGCCTGAACCATCCCAGTCCTGGTAAAACTCCGCCCCCCTTTCTTCTACTTCTCTCGATGTTGTGCGCCGTCTCGCCAATTCTTGAGGAAGCCATCCAAGAGTCCCGCTCTCTCTCCTATCTTCTGTACTAGGGCTTCAGTGTAAACATAAATGGGTCCAAAAGTGGGCAAACTGGAAAACATGTCAAGCCCAGACCCATTCTAATCTTGCAGCTTTTTTAGCTTGTGGTTTAGTGTCACGAGGATGTGATGGACAACAACGAAGATTGTATCAACTCTCTACTCTTTTCAGCCTCTTTCCTACTAGCGCTCGAGAACGGACAAGTGCAGTGCTGGTCGGACCACTCGGCGGGAGGCTACCAGGGCTCGTTCCAGGCCATACACATGGCAGGGGACTACGTGTCGGCCTTCGCCACCGATGAGAACAACGAGTTCCTCTTCACTGGCACTACTATGGGATACATCAAAGTGTGGCTCCTGACTAATTACCTCAGCAATGAGACGGTTTGTTTCGCAAAACACAATTAATTATCCGATTACTTACTCCTTTGTTTTTGGTTTTTGCCTTTTGCCATTCTTGTTTTTGCTTTGTTACAATAACAGGTTTCGGACTACATTCAACGATTTAAATTCCAACCCGATTGTTTTTTTTACCATTTTACTAAACTTGATGTTGAACAAAATTAATTTTCAAGGTGCATGTGAACATGCCGCGGCTGCGCCTGCTGTTCCCGTTCCTGTGGCGCGACCGCATCGAGGGCCGCGTCAAGCGCAGCATGCGCGACCAGCCGCTGCCGATGATCCTCAACAGCTACCGCGCGCATATGCGCTGCGTCACCACCATAGCCTACATCGATGAAAATAAACTCATTTTTACGTAAGTCTTCCAAAAAAGATTTCGGTTGGCGAAATTTGGCAGAAACTTATCTATGTATTTATATACTTACTGGTTGTTTCATACGGTCAGGGGCAGCTCGGACAACAGCGTGCGCGTGTGGCGCCTGTCGGGCGAGTACCTGCAGACGCTGGGCAGCTTCGTGCCGTGGAGCCTGGACGTCACCCGCTTCCCACCAGACGTGCAGAAAGTCGCCAGCTCCACTACCTTGAAGGTCAGCTTGACGCATCTTGACAATTGGTTGCAGTCGATGTACCTGCATTCCATTCGATCTAGTGAAAAGGTTATGCAGATTTTGAAACATGTTTTTTACATATCACATGTAGCCTGAAGTGTCTGATGTGCAGGTGTGGCGCGGCGGCGAGGTGTCGCGCTTCGTGCCGGGGCAAGAGGAGGAGGACCGGCTGCGCGACATCACCGACCACGAGCTGCAGCATAAGACCTTCGGCAAGCTGCCAAAAGAGCCGCTGCTGGGAAACCACTTCGTTCTGTCGAAAAGACCGGAACGGGTGGACCGAATCATATTTGACGAATCGCTGCCCATCGTCAGTAAAATACTTATTTTGACTAGTTAGGTATTATGAACAACCACTTGATAGCTACAGAGTCGATACAAATCAAAATGACGGAATGTGATGAATTCCCGGGTGGAGTCTGTGTTTGCCGCTAGCTACAATACCTAGGGGTCTTTAAGTCAAGAGTACTCAAGAGTGAAAAGGTTTCTTCTAGGAAAGCGTGCTTCACCGTCGACGACATCATCACATACGAGGTGCGATAGTGGTCAAACGCGAACCTATCGTTAATAAAACAATCTTATCCTGAAAACATTGTTTGTGCGTTACAGATCCCTCTGTACTCGCATCTACGCATGGGCTCGACGATGCCGGTGCGGCGGCCGCCCACACCCGAGCTGGTGCGCCAGATGCGGCTGAAGCAAGGCAAGATCAAGAAGGCGCACTTCGAGACAAGCCCGCGAGCGTTCCATCAGACGCAGCGCTTGTCCACAGTGCTACCTTCTTTACCGAACATTGCCTCTAAAACTGACGCCAATACCCATTCAACGCACACGCCCCAAACCACACAGACCTAGGCATTGTCGTGAATCGATGTAACATTGTCTTTTTATGAACATTTTAAAAAGAAATTAGGGCGCGCATGTAGCATTGCCCTTCTTTAGAACTTTAACTTTTGGAGTTAGAAATATTTATTAGTCAGAGTTGTTTGTTTACTTACACCGTAGGTTTTATAAGTTCTTTACATTCTACCATAATAGTAAATCGTAGTGAAAATAGAGTAAAATCAATCGAATTTTACAAATTTCTATAGAACAAGATCCCAGATGCCCCAGACTGAGCGGCTTTCTGCACAACCCGACCTCCAAAAGAGGTTATCTAAATAGATAGATTAGATCTAAGTGTTTAATAGATTGTTTTAAACGATATATTATAATAGTAGCTACGATTCATCAAAATAAATGGGCTACTTCTTGTTCACGTGTGGTGAAGGTGTTTAAATAATCCATCTTGCGAGAATTTTTAATCTCGCAAGATTGATTACCAACGTACGCTGTCTGCAATAATCCGGTGACATTCATAGGTAAGTATATGTATATCGTGAAGTAGGTAATGTGCACATGTGTAAGTATGTATTATACTGGATATACCCCAGAATAAAATCCAAGTCCTAACATAAATGGTTTTAATTATGGAACATGGCATTTAAAATTAAGTCAACAATATACACCTTACGTTATCAAATATATAATAACAATAGATAATAGTAATAAGTACTAAAGGTTGATCTAATAATAACAAATTAACGAATAAGAAGGTAATTATAATATTGAAATGATCTAAGTAATTATACTAAAAATTAAAATAAGTAAATTAGTAAGTATAACAGTAATAAATTAAAAATATTTGACAGACATAAAAATTGAGACCGCGCGTAGCATGGACCCTGTTCCAATAAAGGAAATTCAGATTATATATTACAATGATTAAGCGGACGGAGCCTTTTGTCCTCCCATCGCCAGTCGGCTGGTGACCAGTCGGCTCTTGCCGGGCGGGCCGCGCGCCGGCTTGCCGACGCTGACGCCCAGGCCCAGCTGCGCCACGCGCGTCACGGCGCGCTCCAGCAGCTCGTCGATGCACTGCAGCTCCTCGCACCCGAGCGGTAGGTTGTTGCCGTCCACGCGCACGCGCAGCAGCCCTGACTCCGAGCGCGCGTTCAACATCAGGTTGCTCTGCTGCGACAGCACTTCGTACAGACATGTTATGCTCGTGAATTGCAAATTATTATAGGCGAGGTTCAGTGCACACAGCGCCAAGTTGCCGACGCAGTATAGCGTCTCGTCGTGAAACACCGTCTTATCTTTAGTGAATGGATCAGTGAACGTGCCCACTTGCCTTTCGGTCATGGCCTGCGCTCTCTGGAGGATCGTATTCGTATCCGCCGTGCTCACTTCTGTCTTAGCGATTCGAATGGGTTTAATTCGCTTGCTAACGCGGTCATCGGGTGTACTTTTGTCTTGACTCAGTTCTTTAACAATGTTAGCGTACGCCTCAGCTTTCATCTTGATGAAATTAATATGTCGCATACTTTTTGCTCTCATTTCGTCCTTCGTTAAAGGAAACTCCATGAGGCTATTAAAAATACTGATGGCGCCTGAGTCGGTGATATGATTGCCCGCTAGATTAAGGTAATGCAAACCTCGGTTGCTACGTAAAGTGTTGCCAAAGGTGCGAGCTCCTTCGTCACTGATCTTGTTAGAGGCGAGCTGCAGCACGTGCAGCGAGGCGGCTGCCGGGCACGGCGGCGTCAGCAGCGCCGCCAGCTGAGCGCAGTCCTCGTCGTCCAGCTTGCAGCGCGCCAGTGACAAGTAATACAGAGCAGACGGTCGCTCCAGGAGCAGGTTGTGGTTTCGACCGGCAAGCGGTGAGCCGTCCAGGCAGAGCTCGGTGAGTTGAGACATAAACTTGGAGAACTCGTAAATTATGGCAGGGGACAGTGGCGTCCTCTGCACCGTCAGTTTACACAAATGCGGCTGATAAGGTAAGGTCATTAAAATCACCTTAATAAGCATGACCGGGATCGGGATGCAGTGGTCGAACCTGAGCTCCACCAGGTTGCCGACGGCGTTCTGCACGGCGGTTATGACCAGGATCGGCGCTCCGCTGCTGGTCTCCCACGCGTTCTCCTGTTCCTGCTCCTCGCTGACCGCTGCTTGGTCGCGGGTGAACTTTGTTGCACTCGCATGAGGTTCGCCGCGCGGGCGATGCGAAGACTTTGGCTTATTCTTTGATTTTTCATCAACTCTGAAGTATTCAGCTGCAATGCAACAAATGCGCTATGTAAGTGAAAAATCTGACTTACATATTTACTGTAAAGTCCTTAGTTCGTTTTTGTGTTGTGTTTAATAAGGTGTAGATAAGAATTGAGGGGGAGGAAGGGGATGTTGATTTACATGTATTAATCTAAAGTAGTATATTAAAACATAAAAATTCAACGATAACGAAAGGTTTTAAAATAACAAAAACGTAAATTACTAAAAAGTTGTAAATAAAAAAAGTTAATTAAAAAAATCAAAAAACCCGACTGCTTAAAAATTAAACTAAAAAGACGTAAACAAGAAGAAAATCATGCTGTGCAGTCGGAGGATACATATTCGCGAGCTGGCGGACCAAAACCAGATGTATCCTCCGACTGCACAGCATGATTTTCTTCTTGTTTAGGTACGTCTTTTTAGTTTGCTTTTTAAGGAGTCGGGTTTTTTGATTTTTTTAATTAACTTTTTTTATTTACAACTTTTTAGTAATTTTTTTTAGAATTAGGTACATTTAAACATATAAGTGTTATATATTTTTGAAATTGCCTCTTAAAATACTTTATTTTGATACCCCACACGATGGGCTTGGAAGATTTTTTTCTTTTTTCCACACAAAATGGCGCCCAAAATACGCCATTTTTGTTTTGTTGTTTGTTGTTTTTTCCAATTTTAATGTAGCCAGTGACACTCGCTGGATTTAGACGAATCGATTGACGTAAGAATCATCAAAATCGGCCAACGCGTTTGGTCTCTAGAACGCCACATAGGAACAAACATACATACATACATACATAGACTGATAAACACATTACCCTCCTTCGGCAGTCGGGTAAAAAGTAGGTATGACGTCAGTCTAAGGTTGACATCTGTTGATAAACAAAGTATCTCATGGTATCTCTAAGTATTCTGTGATATACAAATGTGACCATCTGTGATAAGTCCGGAAGAGCCGAGGTTATAAAAATCTGACATTTGTGACATAATTTACGAAGAATTTACGAATTAGCTTCAAAAATATCTTTGCTTGCGTTACCTTGCACTTGGACGTTGATTTTGACGCAGAAGGAAGCCCCGTACTGGGCACAGGCAAACGGCACGAAAGCGTAGAAGTTCTTCGGAGAGGGTTGCTTGTCGGATAGTGCCGAATTATCGGTCTGCTCAACAAGAACTGATACACTCATAGTTTCAGCTTACCGTTAGAAAAAGAAAGAAAGAAAGAAAGAAAATATATTTATTTGGCACAGACTAAAAGACACAACATAAAATTATACATCAGATAAAATACAAATAAAAAATATAATAAAGTCTGACGTAAGAAATCAGTAGGAAAGTATGCCTCACGGCTGCGCCAAAAAGGCCCAGTTCAGCAAAAATGCCAGACAACTAGCGCCTGACGCTGGTTTTCAACAGGACCTGATGTGTGAGGTGACGAATGTAAATCAGTTTTTTACTGGAAAGTGACGTGTGTATGTATACTTAAGTATACTTACGTTGAAGTAGGTTTATTGATTTCCTAAAGTTCTTTGATTCACGCACTCTCACAGAAGCACAGAAATTGTTGACTGTTGGCCTATATTCAATGCACAGAAAATTATATATACAGTGTACCTATTCAGCACAGAGAAACTTATATATACGGACACTCTCTAGTATGTAATAGTAGCATATGCGGACACTACTCTGCATGACTCTGTGCAAAGAGTAAAATAATAACACGGACTAGACACCACAGAGGACTTTTTTTATATATGAAACTAGACACAGATAGAGATACTACCATGATACTACTGTGGATACTACGTAATAATAATATGGGAGACTCTGTGACTGTTGGAATATGACAAAAGTTTCATCGAATAGTCAAATCTGTACGAAGTTTATTTAGTGCCAGTCTTAAGGGGTAGAAAACCCAAATAGGCTTTATTTAAAAAAAATGCCAAATCTATTGAAGATGTTGAAGCGGAAAAAATAATAGTTAATCTTGATCATATTTCTGAAAACTTCTTTGTAGCCGAAACACGTTTTAGCACTAAAACATCGATACAATTGAACTGCAAAGTAACCTCTTAACGTGATCTTTAAAAAAAACCTCCATTACTACAACGACCAACGTACATTAGTCAGGAACAATTTTATTAACAACAATAACGTATATTAACAGGTATTCCCGTTGTCTCCGTAGGCCATGTCCCCGTTAATGGGGACAACGGGAATTTAAATTTTGTAAAAATGATTCCCGCTGTCCCCGTTAATTTATTGTAATATATCCTTTTCAAATTATGCCCGTTGTCATCGTTGTGTTAAAATTATATGAGTGAGAGTCCCTTAATAGAGAAATTAACCGTATGGTGTCGAACGTAAATAATAGTTAGTACCATCCCATACCTTCCCGTGGGTGTCGTAAGAGGCGACTAAGGGGCACACCAGAGAATGGGCAGCAACATTCTCTGTGCACTGTAAAAACAAACTGCGATCGCCAAACCGCCTGCCAAGCGTGGCGAACTGGCGATTATGGCAAAACCGCCCCTAACGTAGATAGTACGACATGAAAATGGCCCCTAGTGCCCGGCAGCCTGCCTACCCTCGATCACGGTAGCGGTTCGGCGTGGCAAGGGGTGCGAAGAATCCCCGGACGAGAGCAGGCTACCCAAATTCAAACCGACGACTGGCCTTGGCAACATATAAAACGAAAGAAGATCACCGAACTTGAGGAAAATTTAAGTGGGTTACGATGGAGAATAATAATTTAAAGATTACGTTGAGGACAAAAATCCCCGGTATCCCTTCTTAAAGTCCTTGAGAGTGTTGTTAATAATCAGCTGTCCCATTACCTCTCCTCTAATAGCCTGCTAAGTCCCTATCAATCTGGATTCCGTCCTGGCCACAGCACTGTATCGGCCCTGGTTAAAATAACAGACGACATCCGACTGGCTATAGAAAACAGGCAACTTACAGCGTTGATTTTACTGGATTTTAGCAGTGCTTTTAATACAGTTGATTTTGACATCCTCTTAGGTATCCTATCCTCTCTTAATATATCTCCTTCTGTGATCGCGTGGTTTAACTCTTATCTTCGGGGTCGTTCGCAATCGGTTCGCTCAGAGGAGGCTTCCTCTGACTGGTGCGGTCTTTCTGCGGGTGTTCCTCAGGGTGGCGTCCTTTCTCCTCTTCTTTTCTCTGTTTTTATAAACGCTATCACTAATCTGTAAATGTTTTTATAAATGTATCATCTCTATTCAGACGACTTGCAGCTTTATCGCCACTTCAAACTTGAGGAGCTTACTGAAGCTATTGATGCCATCAATAATGATCTTAAAAATATCTATCAGTGGGCTAAAAGTTTTGGACTTTTAGTAAACCCAACAAAATCACAAGCTCTCATTATTGGTGGCAGATATTTCTTAAATTTGTTGAGTAACCAGTCTCTCCCTCCTATTCTGTACGATGCCGTCCCAATAGCCTACTCCAAGAAAGTTAAAAACTTAGGTGTTTTCCTAGACTGCAACCTATCTTGGCAGGTTCACATTGCAGAAGTAAGCAGGAGGGTGTTTTGCTCGTTTCGGTCTCTGAAACGTCTCCAGAAGTGCCTGCCTTTCTCAACTAAAGTTACTCTTGCTCAGTCTCTCCTTCTTCCACTTCTTGGCTATGTTGATGTCTGCTTCCTTGATGCAACTGAGGAACTCCTTGATAAGCTCGAACGTTTGCAGAATTTGTGCATCCGCTTCATTTTTGGCCTCCGAAAGTACGACCATGTGTCGGACTTTCGAGAGCGGTTGAAGTGGCTGTCTATTCGGCAGCGCCAAGATACGCACATTCTTTCTTTACTCTTTTGTTTTCTTCATAATCCTGCCTCTCCTTCGTATCTTCGGGAGCGCTTTGAGTACCTTGTACCGAGAGGAAAACCTTGTCGTTTATCATCATCTCTTCTCCTTCGTGTTCCTCCCCATTCATCAAGTCGTTACGGTGGATCATTTACTGTTCGTGCTGTCCGCCTTTGGAATACTCTTCCTCACTCTCTACGGGATAGCCCTTCATTAGAGGTTTTCAGGAGAAGAATAAGGTTTCATTTCCTGTCAACGTGACGCAGAGGTCTTACATTTATAGATACATATAAATGTAAGATTTAGGTTGTATTATTTAGTATATATGTATTAGTTTATACATTGTGTGTTGTACACGTATTTATTTAAGTTTATTTAGTATGTAAGAATTTTAAATATTGAATGTTTTTATAAATTTTGTTGTGCACTTGGATGTACTGTCCTCATATGCAAATTTCTTAATGCAACTGAGGTTTGCTGTAAGAGAACCCAATTATGGGTTAAGCTTGCCTTTGTACATAAGCTGTCCTATTGTATCTGTGTCTTTATGTTTTTTTTTTTTTGTGTACAATAAAGAATAAGAATTCATGATACACAAAAGCAGATGTACAAAATAACATAAGATGTCTACATAAATCTACACAGATCAAGTAACCCTGTCTCCTAAACTAGGTAGTCCTGTATGTTAGGAGACAGTGATTAGGCCATACAGGGCGGTTAGTCATGTTGGTATAGCTGCAGCCAGGATGTATATCGCGACGGTGGTTAAGTAATGCATTTGTGTGCTGGTGTGTAAATATGTTTGAGTGTAATAGTATGTTTGAGTAAGTAAGCATATGTATGTGTAAGTGTATGAGTGGTGAGTAAGGAGAGGGTGATCGTGTATTGAGTGTGAGTCGGTTAGTGTAATGATTTTTGGGATTATTCTATGAATGTAAGTAAAGACTCCGTAAATGAGTAGTCTTTTAGTAATAGCCATTCTGTCAATTTGATTTTGAGGTTATGGGAGTTTAGATACATTATTTGTATTTGATAATGGATTTTTCCGTACAGAGACCAAAAATGTAAAATTGATGCCGAGCGAAAGTGGTTCTTTGATGCGTACTGTGTAAGATTTGAGTGCGTTTGTTCCGGTCCTGAGGTGGGAGGCACTTATGTGTCTTTAGTATTGCCTTGAACACAAAGAGCTGCCGCACTGTTAGAACTTTACAGTCGACGTATAGGCCAGATGTTGGATACCCAAAAGGCTTTTTGGTCATAATTTTTAGTATTGCTCTTTGTGCTCTTTCAATTCTGAGAAAAATGGTTTTAGCTGCTCCGGCCCATGCAGTTATACAGTACCCGAGTACAGATTGGCAGAGGGAGTAGTAAATCATCTTCAGCGTGGCTCTGTCGGCAGGGTCTCTGAGGGTCTTAAAAATGTGGATTAGACGCATAGTTCTTGAGGAAAGGGTATAAATTTGCCTGTCCCACTCCCACCTGAGTCCAGAATCGATGTGTACACCCAAATACTTAACAGCGTCTGATCGACTTATCGTGGGACAGGCACAGGGTACCGTGTGGTCAGGGCAGGAATGAGCTCCTAGGGTGAAGTCAGATCCCGGAGTATTACCACGTCTTAACCCAAAAGGAATGTAAGTGGTTTTATTTAGGTTTAGAGTTTAGCCAAATCATTATTTTAGACATGCAATGTTGCTTCCGCATTTGTCTTAACCATATCCCAGGTTGAACCGCGGACTAGGATTGCGGTATCGTCAGCGTAGGCGTAAATATTGCAATTTGGGAGGTTTATCTTATACAGATCGTTAACATAAATCTGAAATAGGGTTGGGCCCAGTATGCTTCCCTGGGGAACGCCGTAAGATATGGTTTCCTCATCGCTCAGGTAATTACCTATCTTGACGCACTGTTTACGGTTTGTAAGGTAACTCCGAAAGATATCTAGAGTAATACCCCGCACTCCTCCAGAATCATAGGGTTATCTGTAGTTCGAAGAGAGAAAGAGGACTCGATAATGCTTAAATCCGATAACCTGCTCTATTTCCGGGTGGGTGACCGGCAGTCCTAGGGTGGTGTCGGGTTTATCGTCCATAAGTCCCTCGTGAACAACATAGTGTCGACCGTTGACCAGGGTGGCGTACCTTATACTCAGAATATCCTCAAGATATTCATTGAAGGTCATACAAGTCTACGCTCCGACGTCGGCACACCGCGACGAGGAAGCATGTATTCAATGATGTATCTGTGCAACGTGATCAACGCGGTGAAAACCGGAAGCAATCATCGCATGGTAAGAGCCACATTGAACCGAAATATCAAGCTTGAAATGTCTTGAATGATGAAGTCTATGCCCCGTCTAGCATAGATCCAGATCCAAAACCGTTACGTGTGCCTAGGGAACTCCGTGGAAGATTATAACGACGGGTAATTGGCAACTGTCCATACGGTCAGGTCTAAGATCTACATGACTCGTTGTACAAATAAGAACAAAAAACTCTCTGATTCTACTCGAAAGCTCATGAAGAGAGAGGCCTGAAATGATCCTGCAGTCTTTAGACGATGCGTTTAGGTACCAACCACTCAATAGATGGATCTCCAAGTTCTAGAAAAGCGACCTCCACCGCTTGAATACCGAGCGTATTAAAGACTCGATTGAGCGGCATAAGGGCTCCAAGGTGTTTGCAAGAGATTTGGCTATTGGGCAGAGTCAACTCACGAAACTGAAGACCGACGGTGGCAGCAAGGGCGTCGCCAAGGGGGGGGGCAGGGAGGGGCAGCTGCCCCCCCCTAGAGATTCAAAAAAAGTTGTCAAATGTATGTAAAGCAACCAAAGTCAAGTCTTTGACTTACGGTAGTGCGATCGTTTAGTACCCTCAGGAGACTAAAAACCTGACTAAGAAGCAGTATGGGTAAAAATTGCCGCAATGGTCTGGCCATGATGAGTGTGCACAGAAAACTTATTCATGGAAACTTACAAGATTTTCATAACAAAGTGGTCGCAAAGTTTTAAAAAAATCACCGAAGATTATGTTTTAATTAACCTATTCAAAAAAAGAATATTTGGCGACCACTATAATATTAAAAAATGGTACAAAATTACAAAAAAAATACACTGTTATGGTACAAAATTATATTCAAATTCAAACTCCAAAATTATTTTTATTCTATTTTTCTAACAGTACCTAATAACTTATTTATAAGTTTTATTTATTGTACAGTCAAGAACTCGTGAAGCTTTACACGTTGGACTCTGTACCGTTATTATTATAATCGCTGTAGATGTAAGGCTCGTACTACAAGTGAAAAGCTTCATGTGCTCTCGACTTTATCTACAATTCATACTTTTCTCATTCTCCATATCAACTTGCCCCCCCCCCTGGGCCATCGGCTGGCGACACCCTTGGGTGGCAGGATAGTATTTTTTTTTTTTTTTTTTTTTTTTTTTTATTATAGATAGGCTCGCGCTTGACCACTATCTCACCTGATGGTAAGCGATGATGTGGTCGACGGTGTAACACGCTTGCCTAGAAGTAACCTATTCACTCTTGACTTAAAGACTCCGAGGTTGTAGCTATCTGGAAACACAGACTCCGGCAGGGAATTCCACTCCTTAGCTGTACGCATAATGAAAGTATTTCCAAAACGTTTAGTGCGTATGGGTGGGATGTCCACCATGTACCGATGGCGCATCGCCGTACGTCTTGTAGTCCGATGATGAAACGGGCTAGGCGGAATTAGATCATGCAATTCCATCGCACACTCTCCGAAATGCAACCGATAAAAAACCGACAAGCTGGCAACTCGACGACGATGTTCAAGGCTCTGGAGCTTTGACTCGACCAGTGCCTCATTGCCGATGAGCCTCTTGGCCCGTTTTTCGATCGACTCTAGAGCATCAAGCTGGTACTTGGCAGATCCATCCCAGAGATAAGAACAGTACTCCATGCAAGATCGAACTTGCGCTTGATACAACTTAAGCAGCTGTTCTGGCGTGAAGTACCGTCTCACCTTCGCAAGGATCCCCAACTTTTTGGCAGCCAGTTGAGCCTTTGCCTCAATGTATGGGCCAAAATTAAGTGTCGATGTCAACGTTACGCCAAGAAGCTCAAGATGATCTGTTATCGGTACGGTTACACCTCGGAAAGATGGAGCCGGGTGAAATTGGCTCTTTTTCGCGGAGAAGAGACACGCCTGTGTTTTTGCGGCATTGAACTTGACCAGATTGGCATCGCCCCATTCGGAGACTGCCTGCAAGGACAGGTTCAAGCGCTCCACCATGGCCTCCCGGAGAGACTGGATCTGAGGCCCGGTAGCACGAGCATTGGACAAGTATCTCTCAGCAACAGTGCTGTCATCTGCATACCCAAAGGTGCCGGGTTTCAGCAGTTCATTTATGTGCAGCAAGAACAATGTCGCTGAGAGTACCGACCCCTGAGGGACCCCGGCATTAATATCCAATAGGTCCGAAGAGCAGCCATCGATTACTACTCGTATGGACCGACCCCTCAGGAAGTCTGCAATCCAGTCACACAGACCACCGGGCAGACCGAATGAAGGAAGCTTACCAATAAGGCTTTCGTGCCAGACCCTATCAAAAGCCTTCGAGATTAGTAGTATCCGCTTCGTGATTATTAGTATCCGCCAAAATGGAGCTTCTATCGCCGCATCAATGTATGGAGAGGTTCTATGGGCAGTTGTACACGACAACCAGTAGACCCGTTGTGAATCTAGCAAATGACCCAAGAATTAGATTGACCCGACACTATAACGATGATATCCCGGAGAAATAAACTAGCTTCTGCCAGCGGCTTCGCCCGCATGATTGTCGAAAATTATCCAACATATTCCTGTCATAAAAAAGTATCCTATGTGCTATTCCAGACTATAATCTATCTCTGTGCCAAATTTCATCCAGATCCATCCAGCCGTTTGAGCGTGAAGAAGTAACAAACATACAAACACACACACTCACAAACTTTCGCCTTTATAATATTATTAGTTTGTGTGTGTGTGTGTGTGTGTGTCCGTTGTACCCGTTGCCCGTATGTACATAAGGGGGACAACGGTAAGGAATTTTTATGTCATTCTTTTGTCCCCATGACGGGGACACAGATGACGGGGACATAGATTACGGGGACAACGGGAATACACAATTAACAGGAAGCAAAACTTCTTTGTCGTATATTTTGAAGTTTCATTCATTATTTTTAAGTAATTTATTTATTATATGCTTTATTCTACACCTTATAATACAATTGTAAAAAGAAAATTAATACACATGCAATGGGCGGCCCTATCGCATTCCGCGATCTCTTCCAGGCAACCTGGATGTACCTAACCTGTATTATTATATGTTGACTGTAGCGCCCCTGCTGACGTGATAAGTTTGTTTATTTACATTAACGCAGGCGCTACATTACATACGACGACGGGCAGGCCGCAGGACGCCAGTCGTACGTCCGCACTCATACTGTTATGTTAGGTCGTAGAATAGTATAGAGTAAAAATTAATTAGTATTTGTTGTAAGTGTTATGTGAGAACAATATAATACGGTTTTATTTTATCGTGAATTGTTGTTTCATTTGACCACCAGAACACACGCAACATAGTATACTAAATTGGTGACACCGACGTGATTGTTTTTTTTGGGCCACAGTGTACTAACTTTTGTGACTATTTGTGTGCGATCAGTGACTTTTAAATTCGGTGATAATGACCACTGGTGTTCCGGACGTACCCCATATTCCATCTACGGACATTATGGCAGATATCGAGCAGTTGACAGCTGAGATTGCAACACAGAGAAAAATAATAGGATTATAAAGATCAATGCAACGTTGACAAACATGCGGCGTGGTAGATCAAGAAGTAACAACCGTTATCCGAGGCGCTATTCAAGGTCGTCATCAAGATATCGCACACCGGATTCCCCAGACTGGCTATTCAGTTATCACTTTCGGTACCGCCATAAAGCCAATCGCTGCGTACCTCCTTGTGCGTGGAAGCAAAGGGATTACAGCAAAAAAAAACCGGCCAAGTGCGTGTCGGGCCACGCGCAATAATAGGGTTCCGAAGTTGCATAATAATGCGGACTAAAAAGAGGGTTTTGTTGTTGTTACATGAACATTAGAACGGTTTCAGCGGCTCACAAAGTCTAAAAACGGGCCCACATAGGATGATGTTTTTTTTTAATCTAGATTCTCGCGTTTGACCACTATCTCGCCTGATGGTAAGCGATGATGTGGTCTACGGTGAAGCACGCTTGCCTAGATGTAATCTATTCACTCTTGACTTAAACTAAATAAGGACTAACTGGTAAGTGAAGAAGGAGTTATAAAATCCAACTCCGCAACTGAAGTTAGAAAAATATTATCTATTTGAGTACTACCGCGGGTGCGAATTGCGAAAGGAGCCGATACGAGCGCGCGTCAGAACCACGGGGAATGGTATAGACCGTTCCTGGATCCCTGCGTGCACGCTCCTTGTTTATTTCTCTTTCGGAATTAGAAAAAAAAACGTATGTATTCACCTCTAGTCTCCTCTTATACCACTACACTACTACACTACACTACTATTTAACTGTGGAAAGTTTTACGCTACTCAATAAGTGATGAAGTCGAGTTGAATATTGACTTTATAGAAGGATATCGACAAAAGAAAATAAGTATTTTGCTTGGAAATCGAATCTAATTTGACTTTAATTTTACGTTTTAATTACAAAACGTCGAAAATACTTCTGCACTAACACGAAATAGACTCCACTGCGCGCATGCGCCGTATCGACTCCGGCCACTCCAATGCGTTATTCGAGCTTAAACATTATTAATTTAGAAATAATTATTATTAAGGATGTTATGATTTTATTTTTGTATATTTTTACATAGTTCATAAGCATATATTTACTATCTGTTTTACACAGCTAACAACGTTATTTAAGTAATTTTTCAATGGCATTTGTACAAATATTTTACTGTGCCAAGTACATTTTATAAGTTGGTCGACTCGTAAAGTTGTAAAGCCTGTTATGATTTCAGTATTGTATATTTTTACATAGTTCATAAGCATATATTTACTATCTGTTTTACACAGCTAACAACGTTATTTAAGTAATTTTTCAATGGCATTTGTACACATATTTTACTCTGCCAAGTACATTTTATAAGTTGGTCGACTATTACTCGTAAAGTTGTAAAGCCTGTTATGATTTCATTATTGTATATTTTTACATGGTTCGTAAGCATTATATTTACTCTGTTTTACACAGCTTTCAACTTTATTTAAGTAATTTTTAATGGCATTTGTACAAAATTTTTACTGTTCCAAGTACATTTTATAAGTTGGTCGACTATTACTCGTAAACTTGTAAAGCCTTGTTATCCGTAATAATTTTCCTTTTAATTTCATTATATTTACTACTGCCGTGAAATTTTTCACATAGCCAAGAGCAACCATTTCGCTGGCAGGGGGGGGGGACACTTGACTCTAACATAAATTTGCAACTTAAACCTTAATTTTACGCAAACGAATCTCTGAATCGAAAAATTGTTTTGATAAACCCATAATATTTTTGAATGGCCTATCCAACGACACCCCACACTATGGGATAAAAGAGAAAAAAAAATTACATCCACACTTTACGTCTATGGGAGGTAAAAGAAAAAAAAATATTTTTCATGATTTTATATTACCACTTTGTCGCAATTATTAATATGTATATACATGCCAAATTACAGCTTTCTAGTACTTAGATTCTCTGAGCTAAGCTGCGGACGGACAGACGGACAGAGCGAAACTATAAGGGTTCCTTGTTGACTTCGGAACCCTAAAAAGGGAAATGCCAGATCTTCACAGTCGGAAAACTAATAAGCGCGGTGCAGTCGTCGGCGGAGGTCTGCGCTGTGGTGCCCTGCAGCCGCCTATCAGCCATGGACTAAAACACGGGTTTGCGTTTTCTCGTCGATACAGGCGCGAACATGTATATCTTACCGGTAACGAAGAGAATTTTTTAAAACTTAAGGTGTTCTGACTTCAAATTATATGCTGCCAACGGTACCGAAATTGCTACTTATGGCGTAAAGTCGCTTGTACTAAACCTAAAGTTACGTAGACCGTACCGTTGGGAGTTTATTATAGCTGATGTTAAGCAGCCTATTCTGGGCGCAGATTTTTTGTCCTATCATAAAATATTAGTAGATATGAGTCAGCGAAAACTTATAGATCAGACTACAAACTTAAATGTATCAGCCGCAATTGTAAAGATGCAACAATCTTCCGTTAATTCTATTATTGAGAGTTGTCCATATTATGATTTATTGTGTATGTATCCCGAAATCACAAAACCAGCGTCATTCAGGGAATCTCCTCCGCATAATGTGTTGCATTATATTGAGACGACGGGACCACCCGTTCATGCTCGCGCTCGTCCTTTAGCGCCAGACAGATATAACAAAGTTAAGAAAGAGTTTAGAATTATGCAGGAATTAAGTATCTGTAGACCATCTAAAAGTGCTTGGGCCAGTCCACTTCTCGTTGTTCCGAAGAAAAACGGTGAATTGAGACCATGTGGCGACTATCGTCGTTTAAACGCAATAAACAAAGCCTGACAGATACCCAATTTCTCGTTTGCATGATTTCACATACGTGTTGGCGAATAAAATAATATTTTCAAAATTAGACATAAATAGAGCCTACCATTGCATAAGTATAGCACCGGAAGATATAGAGAAGACAGCCATAATAACCCCATTTGGTCTATATGTATTTCCCCGTATGACGTTCGGTTTGCGAAACGCAGCACAGACATTTCAGCGATTCATGAATAATACTGTTTTACAGGGTTTGGATTTTTTATATAATTATTTGGATGACGTCATCATTGCTAGTGAAAATAGCACCCTCCATAAGGAACATTTAAAGCCGGGTACACATTGGTGCAATGTAACATGTAATGCAACATGCAATGCAAGAATTTGACGTCCACATTGCTGCAATGTATCATGTAAAGTAACAGAATTCCCATAGTGTAGACGCCTTGCGCGCACGAACCGCGTCTACTACGCGCACGAACAGATTGTTGCAACTCTTGCGCGTAGCGACCCGAAATTTGTCGGTTTTTTCCCCGAACACAAAGAGGCGCGCAGTATGCGCGGAGCGTCAGTGTGGACAGGTTGTGTGGTGTGTACGGCTAGACGCGTGCGAACATGGAACAAGACGACGCTACTGCGGCGGAGGAGGCGGTTACATTTACGTGGAGTGAAGAAAAAGTGCTTCAATTAATTGAAGTGTACAGATCAAAGGAAATTTTGTGGAATCCACAACATGAGAATTTTTATAAAAAACATTTTAAAGAGGATGCATGGATGCAAATTGCTAATTTGATGGAAACAACACAAGAAAAATGTTACAGTAAAATGATTAGTATTTTATTATCCTACCGTCGTGAAAAAGCGAAGGAAAAGAAATCGAAAGGAACAGGAAAAGGTAAATAAATAATAATAATTTACTATTTATTATTTATTCATATACTTTATTCTTAGTACAATCGTAGGTTGGAAACCGCAAAAATGTTTGTGTATTGAAATGTAAATTGGCATAGCCGACTAATATTGAAATTGGCTTTTTTCTCTACAAAATGACAACTTTGACAACAACTACAATATTTTAATGGATTGAAATCACAAATTAATTATTAAATGTTATTAATTATTATTAGTCAAGTTTACTTAAAAACAACTATGTTTAAAACTGACTGAATTATGTTTTTTATTTAATTTTTTTCATGATTATTATTTTATTTTTTCAGGTGCCTCGGAGACATACAAAAGTCGATGGTTTGCCTTTGATTCTTTGAAGTTCTTGGACAACCGTAACAAACCGAGAAAGAGAACGAACACGGTAAGTAAAACTGGATTGATTCTTTTACGAACATCTGTCTTGCCAATCAACCTTCCCTTCTTTCATAAAATAATCGGAGAGCTCATCTCTTAACGCATTCAAATGTGCAGGCGATCGTCGAGGAATATTTCTCATAGGTAGTAGTGATCTCATATCTTCATTATTTTGCCTACGTGTGTCTTCATTCGTAACTTCATCTTCAGTGTCATTCATATATGTATTTCTAGAGTGACGTCTCAAATAATTATGTAAAAGGACAATTGCCATAACCACTAGCTCAGCTTTATCAGGCTGTAAAAGCATTGGTTTTCTGAGAACTCTAAAGACAGACGATATGATACCAAATGCATTTTCAACAGTTCTTCTGGCTCTGCTTAGCCTGTAGTTGAATACTCTCTTTGAAGTGCCTTTTGGATGTACCCCAGCATATGGTTTCATCAGATTTTCACTTAAAGCAAAGGCACTATCACCCACAAAGAAATATGGTATTGGAATATGTCTCCGTGGGAGTGAATCAGGTGATGGAAGGTTTATTGTACGATCTTCTATCATTTCACAGAGTTTTGTATCTTTAAAGATGCCACCATCTGAAATCCTTCCTTGGCATCCCACATCTACAAATAGAAAATTATAATCGGCGTCAACCAAAGCAAAAAGAACGATGCTAAAGAAGTTTTTATAGTTGTAGAATTCAGTTCCACTTTTGATAGGTGCCTCAAGCACAACATGTTTTCCGTCCAGTGCCCCTAAACAGTGTGGAAAATTCCACTTCTCTTCAAACTGTTTGCTTATGTTCAACCAAGTTTCTTCTGTCGTTGGAAGCTAAAACAAAAAACTTTTATTTAATTTATGGCTACGAGACAGTCATTGTACTTAGTAGCCCAACACTGCCATTATAGTGAGCATCTCTTGATTTTATTGCTAGCTATATTGAACTAGACTAAAAAACGAACTAAATATTTAGTCGTTTCGACATTTGTCCATCGGTGCCACGATACCTACCTTCCTGGAGAGTTATATCTACTATCTAGTAGTTTATATCAAGAGATGGGACCTACAGTTATAAATTATTTTTATGTTTTTCAGGAGGCGGTTCAACAACCGATTAATGAAGAAAATCTGCAGAACGAATTTGCTACTCCACGTACACGGTATGAACCTACGCGAGCTAAACAAGCAAAAAAAGATGAAAGCAGCAGTGTACTGACCGATGTAGTGGGCATATTACAAACTACTGCCAATAAGTTGGGAAATTCAGGCGCTCCAGATTTAACTACAACTTTCGCTTCTTATATATCAGCTAAAATGAATACTTATTCCCTTCAAACCAGGAATTCGGTCGAACATGGAATTTTTGAAATTTTGATGAAGGCTGACAGAGGTTATTATGAATCATCATATCGACAGCAGGATAACTACCCCAGTTCATACCAAGAATCCAATTATGCATCACAGAAGAAAGGACAAGATTATGTGGATCTGACCGGATATGTTAATCGTCCTGGAACTTCCGAATTTAATCGTCCCTCGCCTTCCGCGCAAACTCCAGATACAAATCAAGCCGGACGCTATGGCTATACCACGGCAAGGAACGAAGAATATATGAACCAACAGCCATCGTCTGTAACGTCACTAGAATCTAACCAATCCTATGACGACTTTAATGATTTGATGTGATAATACTGTTCTTTAATATTGACTTATTAAGAATAAAACTTACCTTGATATAATCTTTTAATTCCTCAATTATGGCGGAGCATACTTCTGTAATAATGCCACTTATGGCTTGTTTTGATACTCTGAAGGTATACTGTAAACTTGTGTAAGAGTCACCACTAGCTAAAAAACGAAGTGTTATTGCCAGTCTGTCTTGGATTGAAATTGGAGCCCTTAACTGTGTGCGATTCCTAAAAATTCTTGGTCCGACTAATCTGAGTAGATCTTCAAATGTCGTTGGACTCATCCTTAAGAAATTTTGAAATTGTCCAGTTAATCTCATATCGGCCATTAGTTTTGCACCAGCTCTCTGACTATACAACTCTGTACGCCACCAACGTCGATGTCTTCTGCGTTTTATCACATGATTCACTATTAATAATGAAGCACTGACTATCATCAGAGCCCGCAATTGGTCGTCACGATCCATTCCTTTGCCTGTTCTTTTGCAGACTGAGCGATCCGTTCGCGCGCATCTCGGAAACAGATGTGAGTAGGTACATGCGCGGTTCGTGCGCACGTTGTGCGCGCCCCGCGTCTACACTGATGCAATGCTCGTTTCGTGTTGCATTGCATGTTGCGTTGCAGCAGTCTGTACCCGCCTTAAGGTTGGTTTTTGAACGCTTCAATACTTACGGCATCACGAAAAACTTATGCAAGTGTTGTTTTGGACAGTCGCGTATAGAGATTTTAGGGCATGAAGTTAGTGTATGGTATAAGACCGTTCGATGAGAAAGTTCAGGCAATTGTGAATTTTCCTAAGCACGAAAATGTAGCCGAATTGAGACGGTTTTTAGGCATGCTAAATTTTTATAGGACACATTTACCAAATTTTAATTTAAACAGCCCATACCGTTTAATATAGTGCACATTGCTTGTCTGACATTTTTTTTAGGTTCTAATCTATGTATTAAAGTAAATTAACATTTTTTCTTTGTTTAGTAAACGTAAATAACAACTGGATTTCAATGTAAAATCTAATGATTTTATAAGTAAACACCTTATTGTCAAATTACAAATGAAAAATAAAAAGATTTCTTTTTTTTATATTAAAACATCAACTTATTTTATACTATAACTTTCAAGTAAACAGTGATATTTTGAGAGCGCGTATTATAAGTATATTTTCGCCTATACCTAGTCATATACCTACTTTTGATAATAAACTCTCTTTTCCATTCCGCACATGGAGGAAAAAGCAAGTTTTTTTTTTACCGAAAACTGTCTATTTCATCACAAAATGTTTAACAGAAACAACATATTATCAAAATAATAAGGAGCCACTTGTGATTTTTCAATTCCATAGAAGCGTTAAAAATATTGTAGCTTGTGCTGAAAAATAGGTAACAAGAACTCTATTAATCGGCCATTGTGCTATATAAAAGGTTTCACATACTCTAATAATCAGTCAATGTTCTTGTTCAGCTCTCGGGATGACGGAACCTTTAATAATGCTCAAATAATGCTGATATAATGCAAATAGTTACAGTTATTCAGCTAACAGCTGTCTAATTTGTGCCCAAACCAGGGTTATATCAGCTGAAACAGCGCTTCTAATGCTCTTATTCAGAAGGCTTGTACAGCTTAGGATTCTATTGTGGACAGTGATTCAGCTAATATACAGCACTTCTATGTTACTTGGGGCAAGACCTACAGTTCACCTTGGTATAAATACTAAAATATCTATTCTGGCATTTTAAAGTCAAAGTCAAATATATTTATTTCAATTAGGCCAATAAGCGGCACTTATGAACGTCAAAAATTAAATGTAAATATTAAATGTACAAGTAATAAAAGGTACCTTATTATAGAACTAGCCAATTACCTCAACTAAAAAGTGGAAAATAAAACTTTTTTACAAAAAAATACAACCGACTTCCAAATAAAAACAATACAAAGTATAAAATCTTCATTTTCGGAAGTCGGTGTCTAAAAAAGAAGAAAAGAAAACAGAAACACCGACCGAAGAAAGTTTTTATAGTGTTTGTGTTCTTTCTGCCTTAATTATATATATGGCTTTTCTTTATAAATTTCAATGACATGGATAAAATCCGTGCTTTACTACACGAAATCGCAAACAAGTGCACTGACCCGCTTACTCGATACGTCAGTCTTTCCCTTAGATAAAGTACCTATAGATTTCGCCATGGCGTGGCCGCACATGAGACAACAATAGTTAGTTCTGGTGTTACAACAAGAACAACCTAACACTACAACCCACCATCGCACTGACACTTATTATCTATAAATAACCCAACTCCTTATCTCAATTAACACATAATACCACGAAATCACAGAAAATCACGACCGAGTTTGTTTGTCAAACCTGCCATAACATTAAAGTTTGACAAACAACAAAAGCCGGCCATGGTGACAAAAACAAAAAATAATCTATTGTTCTTTCGTTTCGTTTCGTTTCGTTTTTTTAAAAAAACTTTGCCCCACACTAGGAATTTCTTCCTGTATCGTGGGTGCGTTTACAAACATATAAACTCACATACACAAACACCCAGAGCCGGAACAATTATCCGGAATTCTTATTACTTACATGGGGCTGCCAACTAGCGATCTCGCTCTATCAATCACGCTCATTTTATGGCTAAATCTATAGGTACTTTATCTAAGCTCCGCACGTCTTGCAATGAGTGAACACAGAACATATTAATACCCTAGCGGGTGACTGAGGCTCCCTAACTTCCAGCGTTGCCAGAATGTAATGTTTGTTACATTTTACTTTACTTTTGTCCTTCTCATGTAACCTCCATGTGAAAAAATCTGGCAACACTGCCCAAGTGACATGTCTTTGTGCTCCGTATTTTAAAATTCTTAGATAAAGTACCTATAGATTAAGCCTTAAAATGAGCTTGATTGATAGAGCGAGATGGCCAATTGGCAGCTCCATGTAAATAATAAGGACAAAAGATTAGTTTTTGTCTTTGTCACCATGGCCGGTTTCTGTTGTTTGTCAAACTCTAATATAATGGCAGGGTTGACAAACAAACTCGGTTTTGTTTGATTTTCTGTGATTTCGTGGTATTATGTGTTAATTGAGGCAAGAAATTTGGGTTATTTATAGATAATAAGTGTCAGTGCGATGGCGTGCGTTCGTTGCCAACCAGTTGGTTGGCGACTTGTTTGATGCCGTGTAGAAGCTTGTTGACAACCACGCGTGTGACAGTCGCGCTTCTGCAGGCGGCGAGCGCAGACGCACGCGCAAAATATGGCTCAACAGAGCGAACGCAAAGTAATAACGGAACTTATCGATATATACAGAGACTGGTCCTGTCTTTGGGATTTCACATCAGAGTCATGTATAGAAGCAAATGAAAAAAAAAATGCTAGGGATATTTTTTTTTAAGTATATTCTTTTACTTCAAATGTACCTATATTAATTATACTAGCTTTTGCCAGCGGCTTCGCCCGCATGAAAGTGTTTTCTTATCCCAAGGGAACATTATACCGGGATGAAAAGATGCATACGTGCTATTCCAGATTATAATCTATCTCTGTGGCAAAATTCATCCTGATCCGCTCAACAATTTTAGCTTGATTGAGCAACAAACATACATACATCCATCCAAACATTTGCATTTATAATATTAGTAAGAAGATAGAAATTAGATAAGATTAGAGTTTAAAGTTTATTAGTATATTCTTTTTGAAGTTTTGATAGGCAAGGCGCCATGAAGTCGTTGTAATGAACGTACGGTACGACCGCTATACGTCCACTCTGCGCAGCGTTCTAAACATACTGACTGAGGTTGGGAGCTTGTTGCAAACCGTGTAGCCAGCATCGCCCCACGCGCTTCCGACCAAGGTGACCTTGGTTTTTGTCTCGGTCGGCAACCGTGTAGCACAGGCTTTAATTCAGGGTGGTGTAATAACAGTTAGGCATTTAGGGTTCCCAAAATATCGACCTTATTGACTCGGAATGGTCGAGTGACCCGGTATTCAGGGCCCTAAATACAGTGTAGTTTCAACAGTATTAAGCGAAGAATTTAGTTTCTGTTTACAGTTCCTGGATTTTAATAAAACATACTTGCCCTTCCATTTAACTTTAGACATTGGCAGAATAGTCGACATCGGCTTTGCTTGCCATAAAAAAATATAGAATAGAATAGAAAAACAAGATGGCGGATTGATTGACCGTGTGACTGATGAAAGATTCGCACAGTTGGTTTGTGTTATTGTTTGTAAACGAAGGAAAAGGAACTATTATTAAATAAAAACGTGGCACATAAATAAACAACGCAATGGGTTCTAAGAAACATAAGAAGGACTCAAAGAAGAAGAAGCACAGGAGTCGGTCTCGATCGCCTTTGGAAAACGAGGAAGTTCAACGTGAACGTACAGAACGTAAAAGACATCGCAAACACAAGGATCGCAAGCGCGACCGCTCTCCAGACGGTTAGTTGCACTTTTTATATTCTAGAATGAGATACGCCGGACACCGATGATTATTTCCAATTTGCTACCCATCCATTGATTGCAGGACATGGGTGCAGGCAGTTATTGCGCATCCTAAATGTAACATGCCGTTTTTTAAAACTCAATATTACTTTGGAAATCATGAATGGTGCCGGTGTTATTCCCATTTGGCAAAATAATGGCATTGTTTGCTCGTTATTTCAGACTCGGTGGTATTCGAGTAGTTCCACCGCGTCCCTGTGCTGCCGTCGTCAGGTAGGTATTGTGTGGAGCTGTGTGTACCGGTGCCACTATGGACTGTCAACTAAAAGAGGATTTATATGAATGCTCCAAATACTACAACTTCTTTAACATCTTATTCATCTGTCTATTTCTCTGAATGTTACACAGACATTTTACTTGGAGACTATTAGCCCTACAAGAATGAACTGCACTGAATAAATAATTTTTATTTCATAATGCACTTAATGTGCATGGTTTATTGTTAGATCTCAAAATTAGAAATTTTATGATATTTCTAACTTTTTGAGGCAATGGTTTTTTAATGTATGTATTACATAGGAAACTAGCTTCTGCCAGTTGGTTCGTCGTATTAGTAGTATTCATGACATGGACTACATGTATAAAGGTAACAGATAAGACAGAAAGACAAAGTTACTGTCACATTTAATATGGATTTCAATCATTCAATTCAATTTCGATCATCATCATCCACAGCCTGACTATGCTCACTGTTGAGCATAGGCCTCTCTTTTCTTGTGCCAATCCCTATGCCGTTGTGCAACTCCATTGAGCTCATTACCGGTATACTGATATCAAAGAACTTAGTACGTCTTCAAATTCCAACGTTCGGAATTCGGTCTAATAATCGAATGCCAAGCATGGAACGCTCCATGGCTCTCTGTGCAACTCTCAGCTTGTGCACAACCTCTTCCATGAGAGTCCAAATCTCTGCACCGTAAGTCATGGTAGGCAAAACACACTGGTTAATAAAGCGGGTATTACATTCGCAAAAATGATTTTTATTTTCTGTTCTTCGAGAAACACCTATTTGAAAAAAAAAAAATATGTTGTCCCTAATGTAAACTTTCTGTTTAATTGAATTCTTCAGTGTGTGTAATCCTACTTGCACATGACCAGTCTTTTAACCAATTCGAATGTTATACATCATATCTTTGAGTGGCTATTATTGCCAGTAAACTTGCCAAATGAGAGTCTAAATGCGGAAAAGGGAGTGCCATCATCATCATCATGTTATACATCATACAATTATAAAGGAATTCTGAAGTGTATGCAGCAGAAATCATGGCAATGAAAATAGATAATGTGCAAAGTAAAAAAGTTGGCTGTTAGAGGTAGGCAGGAACCACCGAATGCTACATGCTACAACACTTGTAAACCAAATACTTGTCATTATTGATGGAAAAGAGTGTCCATGGATTTTCTTGCACATTCTTCTCCATAGAGACCTACTGAGACATATGAATATGCGACTAACTTCATTTTTTTTTTTGTCTGACTATGCAAAAGTACCTTTAAATGGTCTAATTGAATCTTTTTTTTATTGTTTTGATTCTTTTTAGGGTTCCGTACCCAAAGGGTAAAAACGGGACCCTATTATTGAGACTCCGCAGTCCGTCTGTCGGTCTGTCTGTCTGTCACCAGACTGTATCTCATGAACCGTGATAGCTAGACAGTTGAAATTTTCACAGATGATGTATTTCTGTTGCCGCTATAACAACAAATTCTAAAAACAGAATAAAATAAATATTTAAGTGGGCCTCCGATACAAGAAACGTGATTTTTATGCCGTTTTTTTGCTATAATGGTACGGAACCCTTCGTGCGCGAGTCCGACTCGCACTTCACCGGTTTTTTTTTGTCTTCTTCATGGATCATTTACCTCTAAATGGAAAAAAAAAATCCACTTGTCATCCTTTATAATTTTTTCTCATCTTTTTTTATGTTGGGAAAATGCTAAGCATTAATTCAAACACCATGTTGCCATGAAAAGATTGTGATCTAATTGGCTTTTATAATGTAAGTCTGTTAACATTCTGTCTTATTATATAATTCATATTAGCCTATGATAATTCCATTTCCCTTTTGACCAGAATTTGGCATGGCAACAACAAAATGTATTGAACAATTTCCATATTCTGGTCCTTTACATGATCTTAAATCATGATCAACATTTCAGCCGAAAGACACAACATAGGCCTCATGCTCAATATGTTTAATAGTGGGGTGCTATTTGGACAAATAAAGCAATAAAACATGGAACAGTGAAACATGGCATTGAATGTATTTTATTAAACTAAATATAATTTAAGAGAAATAGCGAGGTAAAAAATTGGAGGAGCTCCTGGCTAAATAATAACAGCCGCACTGGTCGATCATCAAGGTTAAGCAACGCTTGACAAGGTCGGTCCGTGGATAGGTGACCATTTTCAATATACCGAGTTTCCTCCGTGCGCCGGAAAGCACGTTAAACTGTTGCTCCCAGCTGTCATTTGAAGATCTTTGACAGTCGTTACGAGTAGTCAGAAGTTTGAGATCTGACACCAGTCTTGCCAAGGGGTACCATATTACCTAGTTACTTGGGGTTGTGGAGGTCAGATAGGCAGTCGCTCCATGTAAAACACTGGTACTCAGCTAAATCCGGTAGGACTGGAAGCCAACCCCAATATAGTTGGGAAAAAGGCTAGACAGATTGATTGAGTTAGGTAAAAAATTACTGCCGAGAAAGGAAAGGTAAAATAATAAAATGAGATAGAAGCTGCCAAGAAATCAATACAAGAATGTTCTACTTGTCACATGCTATATGAAAATGATTGGGCTATATAGTTCTCGCTAAACTTCTTGGCCGGCCTGAAGATGGGTTGACGATGTGCAATTGTTGCTGTTTTTGTATGAGATTTACTACTGCGCAGCCATTGTATCCAACTTCAGGGTGTCCAAGAAGTTTCGCGAGAACATTTACATACATTTGTTCTACATCGAATAAAGTCATCATTTCCCTATTAACAATATTATTCTGTAGATACTGACAGGGAACTGATGTACGTAGTAGGTATTAGCGATTTGGTTTCTCTCTGGTTAGCTTTTTGCTTGAAATTTAAATCTGTTATGGAATGCTTCAATCCTGTTGCATTAAACATAAGAGCATGCTCTGGCATCTTATTATATTCTTTTAGGTCAATTTTCAATAGCATTTTAAGCTAAAACAGGATACTAAAACTAGTGACAGGTTTATGGTATGGATTAATAAGTATGCTAGTATACAGAGCTAAATGAAGAGTAAATATAATTAGTCAATAATTATAACTATTATGTATGAGTTTAAAAAGATTTAGTGAAGTAATCCAGCTTAGAACTTACATCAGATTATTGAGTTAGTTTTAATTCAATATGTATAAAATTGAAGTTTGTTTATTAAATAGTCCCTATGATGTAGCAACAGTTCTGTCAAGATGTATGTTTGGTGGCTTGCTGGGTGGTTGTAAAGCGGCTCTCTTGGTTGTTATAGTTGAGGAGGTGCCGGTGGACTCACACCTGGCGCGCGAGTCGGCGGCCCGCGAGTCTGCGGCTCGCGAGGCGGCGCCGGCGCCGGCGCCCGGGGCCGCGCACAGTCGCAGCGACAGCGAGGAGCGCGACCGCCGCGCCCGCGAGCTGCACCGCGCACGCAAAGATAGAGAAGATGTTGACTACCACAGGTAATCACTTTAGTTTTACCTTATTGAAACTATACCATTTGATTGCCCGTGAATAAACTAGTTGTCTCAATAGTCACTTCCTTTTTTTAGTACCATCTTTCTCCAAAAGAATTGAATATGATTGATGAACTAAAGCAAGTTCATCAATAATACTCAATTCTTTTCTCATTTTCTGAAAACATGGATTTTATATTGAGTGCTTATTAAATGTGTTGTAACAGAGAGCAGAGCTCGGAGAGAGTGCGATCGGCCGAGAAGTCGCAGTCGCCGCCGGGCGGTGGCCCGCAGGAGAGTCTGTCCATCGAGGACACCAACAAGCTGCGCGCCAAGCTCGGCCTCAAGCCGCTGGAGCGCGCGGAAAAGCCTGCAGGTACACCCGATCTTATAGCACACATCACCGCACCCAGTGACCTAAGACAGCCGAATACAGCCATTATCAACCTAGCACCATGCTGAATAGAAAATAGAAAAATGCTAAATTGAACTTAATTTACATACAACTAAGACCCATTTGTGCCAAAAAATTAACTCAGACTTAGGTGCTAGCATGAGGTTAAATTAAAATATGTCATTCATAATGGGCCTGTGTTAGCTATTAATTCTGAGTTAGCAAGATAACTAAGCCAGGCCGCACACCAGAGCAGCATACAACAAATACTTTAGGCAGCAATTAATAACAAACGCTCTACACATTTGATTATAAAGATGTATCCAGTACCGTCTTTTCCTCCTATTTCTTCGTAGCAATTGCCACATAAAAAATTCATCTTCATCGGAAGACGACATAGCACTAATTGCGTTATAGGTGTGCGTATTTTCGCCGCAAATGCGTCAAGGTGCAAATGTTAGAAAGCCAATACTGTACAGTGTTTGCTATTCGCTTGCTGCTTAATTGCTGCTCTGGTGTGCGGCCTGGTTAAGGGTGAAACAAGCAGGCTAGTTGGTATAATTGTTCTCTGTAGTGTGTTAGCTTATAATAATTTTTGCTCAAAACTTGTTTACTGCCCAGTGCACACTGACTGATTGACTGCCTTGACTGTTGGTAAACATAAATAAATTGTGTAAAGGAAACATTCACACAAGTTCACACAACAGCTTATTCTTGTTGCAAGCTTGATTTTCTTTTATTCTGACATTTGTGTGTTGCGCTGCAGAGGATGGCAAGATCAAGGACGACCTTGGCGAGTTCTACCACAAGCCGGCCGCCAACATCGCGCAGCAGAAGAAGTCTGAGAAGATACGCGAAAAGCTGCAGTTGCACAAGGAGAAGAGGAAGATTGAACAGAAGTCAGTACCGCATATGCTTGCTCGTAATATGGATAAATAGTACTTTACATTCTGCAAAGAAGTACTATTGATTTATAGCATGATTGCTTTTCTGGTCTTAAGTCTGCTGAGCATGTTGAGGGTTCCATCCCCTGGGTGGGCAAGGCATTCATGGGTTTTTCCGTTAAGTTTATTATCACCATCAGGTGAAAAAGTGGTCAAACGCGAGCATACTGACAAATAATAAGTCTTTTTACTAAACTTTGATAAAAAAAGCAACATGGCGCGTAACCGAAAAACGTGACGATAGAGTCCGTCCAACGAAAGAAGTCCCGTAGACGCGGCGCTAGTTTCTATGCGACTGTACGCTGTCCTCTAACAAATCTTGTTAGTTCCATGTATTTCCGCGGGACTTTTTTCGTTGGACGGACTCTACCTACAAAATTTTCTCCCATACGTCGATAAAGAAGTTTCACTTCAAAAAGAAAGGTTTTTGTGGGGTGGATGTATACCTGCTCATCTTCAATTCCATGGGATTAAAAGATATTTGAAAAAATGAGTCCATTTTTCATTTTAGTAATCTTTTTAAAACTACTTATTTCCTGTGAAACAACTTACTTTCATTACCCGTCTGTCTTCCTCTCCAAGCATAAGTTCGGGGGGAATGTGTGTGTGATGCCATGTTCAATAACAGTTATTGTGTAGGCTGCAGACGACGCTGCTGGCGGAGGAGTCCGACGAGGACGACGCGGTTGCCTGGGTGAAGCGCTCCAGAGACATGGACAAACAGAAACGTGAAGCCGCCAAGAGGGTAAGAATACTTGTCTGATACTGTAAGTGTGTTGCCCCTATGCAGAATATGACACACATGCTGGAGTGCCCCAAGTGTCCATGCATCTGTACTTTAGTTAGAAGACCGAACGCCAATCGACGTGACCACCTCACTCAAAAAAAAAGTTAATTAATAAATATTCGCGAGCTGGCGGACCAAAACCAGATGTATCCTCCGACTGCACAGCATGATTTTCTTCTTGTTTACGTCTTTTTAGTTTGCTTTTTAAGCAGTCGGGTTTTTTGGTTTTTTTAATTAACTTTTTTTATTTACAACTTTTTAGTTATTTTTTTAGAATTAGGTACATTTAAACATATAAGTGTTATATATTTTTGAAATCGCCTCTTAAAATCCTTTATTTTGATACCCAACACGATGGGTATGGAACAAAAAAAAAATCCCCACAAATTGGCGCCCAAAATCCGCCATTTTTGTATTTTCCAATTTTAATTTAGCCAGTGGCACTCGCAGGATTAAGACGAATCGATTGACGTAAGAATCATCAAAATCGGCCAACGCGTTTGGTCTCTAGATCGCCACATAGGAACAAACATACATACATACATACATAGACTGATAAACACATTACCTTCCTTCGGCAGTCGGGTAAAAAGTAGAAGCTATTTTACATACAATCACTTTTTATTTACCGATAAAATAAGCAATGTCTTTTCTTTTAAGGTACTTTTTTAATTTAATTCCGTTTTTGATACAGCTGTTGATCTTTTTATCTGAGAAACTTTAAAAATAGTTTTATCAAAGCTGCTATGGGTAATTATAGTTTAGTCAGCAAGCAGCCAGAATAGAATAGAATATACTTTATAGTACACCAAAAAAGAAATTACGCATATATTTTACAACCACTTAATACTATGGATACAAAGCCGGTCTTATCACTGAAAGCGATACCTATCAGACAACCTTTAGATGGACTTAAAGAACTTAGAATAAAACAGGGGGTAGCCTTCGGTGTACTACTACATTAAACAATATTAATACGTAAAAATAATATAGCTATATAAAAAAATACCCAGCCAGATGTGCTATTATTGTGTGGATGGATGTTTGTTACTCTTTCACGAAAAACTATGGAACAGATTTTAATGAAACTGAGCCTATAATTTACAAAGATATTGGGAGAAGTACTAATACCACGCGGACGGCAGCTAGTATAGCATATTATGGAGATCTTGACATACAGTTTTGTGTTGCAAAAGTAAGGAATAGTGCTTGATGTTTTATTATCAGCTTTTTAATGTTTCCACTGCTGGGTCACTGGCCTCGTCTCTGTGAGAGAGGGAATGGGTGTTGATGTTTAGTTGTCTATGTTGCAGGCGGCCATGTTGGACGAGATGGACGAGGTGTTCGGCGTGTCAGCACTGGTGGAGCAGGAGCAGCAGCGGGACCGGCAGCACAGCTACACACAGCATGAGCTGCGAGGGCTGCGGGTCGCGCACGACATCGACGCGGTGAGTGTGGCTCTGAGAGACAGATCGGCGCTGGTGGAGCAGGACAGGCAGCACAGCTACACGCGGTGAGTGTGGCTCTGAGAGACAGGTCGGCGTGTCGGCGCTGGTGGAGCAGCACAGGCAGCACAGCTGCATGCGGTGAGTGTGGCTCTGAAAGACAGTTCGGCGTGTCGGCGCTGGTGGAGCAGCACAGGCAGCACAGCTACATGCGGTGAGTGTGGCTCTGAGAGACAGTTCGGCGTGTCGGCGCTGGTGGAGCAGCACAGGCAGCACAGCTACACGCGGTGAGTGTGGCTCTGAGAGACAGTTCGGCGTGTCGGCGCTGGTGGAGCAGCACAGGCAGCACAGCTACACGCGGTGAGTGTGGCTCTGAGAGACAGTTCGGCGTGTCGGCGCTGGTGGAGCAGCACAGGCAGCACAGCTACATGCGGTGAGTGTGGCTCTGAGAGACAGTTCGGCGTGTCGGCGCTGGTGGAGCAGCACAGCTACATGCGGTGAGTGTGGCTCTGAGAGACAGTTCGGCGTGTCGGCGCTGGTGGAGCAGCACAGGCAGCACAGCTACATGCGGTGAGTGTGGCTCTGAGAGACAGTTCGGCGTGTCGGTGCTGGTGGAGCAGCACAGGCAGCACAGCTACATGCGGTGAGTGTGGCTCTGAGAGACAGTTCGGCGTGTCGGCGCTGGTGGAGCAGCACAGGCAGCACAGCTACATGCGGTGAGTGTGGCTCTGAGAGACAGTTCGGCGTGTCGGTGCTGGTGGAGCAGGACAGGCAGCACAGCTACACGCAGCATCTCGCAACTTAAATAAGTTATGAGATTTTCATTCTTGAGTTCTTGGTTATTCTGTGATATGTAAGTTTTAAAATACCCTTATGTTTGTTCAGAGTAGTGATACAGAAGTTGGCTATATTTTGTAACGTGTTTAACTGTATGCATTGTTCACAGATCGGAGACGAGCGTGAGGTGGTGCTGACGCTGGCGGACAAGGACGTGCTGGCGGACGACAAAGAGGATGTGCTCGTCAACGTCAACATCGTGGATGACGAACGGACTAAGAAGGTAAACACTACACCATTAGTATTCTATCAATTCAAGTTCTGAATAAATGCCTCGGATATGAATAGTATACACACATCACAGCTTGTAATTATCACATTTGCCTGTCTAGTTTATTATTAGTCTGTAAACTTTCTGTAAATTTATTTATTTATTTAAACTTCATGTACAATGGTTATACATAGGCGGACTTAATGCAGCAAGGCATTCTCTACCAGTCAACCTTTGGGTTCAAAAAGGACACAACAGTGATAGGTGTACAAAATAAAAATAAAGGAATAATTAAATTCGAATATAAAAAAACTACATAACTAATAAAATACATAAATAATTTCTAAAACAATAGACTAATAAATATAATAATAAATACCAAATTCTAAATGAGACTCAAATTTAAATATAATAACTATGACGAAGACAAATGAGAGGACAAATAATAGTTCCGGATTCTACGCTTAAATGACAATTTACTCTCAGCTTTTTTGATGTCAAGGGGAAGCACGTTCCAGAGTTTTATAGTTGAGACAGTGTAAGAATTAGATAGAAACCCAGTGCGGTGAGAAGGAATTTGGAGAAGTAAGTTTTTGGAAGCTCGAAGGTTAAGATCGTGAGAACTACCCAACACTTTAAAATATTGTTTTAAATAATCGGGAGTACAAAGATCGTTCATGATGGTGAAGAGCATGCAGAGGGATCTGATGGATCTCCTCTGACGGATAGGCAGCCATTTAAGCTGAGAGCGGAAGGAGGAAATGTGATCATATTTACGAAGGCCGAAAATAAAGCGAATGCAGTTGTTGAGAAGTCGATCCATTTTGTTAAGAAGTTCTTGGGATAGATCAGAGTAACAAACATCAGCATAGTCGATTATAGGCAACACAAGAGCTTGAACCAGAATGGTTTTAGTGTTAGAAGGAAGAAAATGTTTGAATCTATAGAGGGACCGCAGTGTGAATGTGACTCTCTGGCTAATCTGAGCGACCTGCTTATTCCAGCTTAACCTGTCATCAATATATAGGCCTAAGTCTTTAACGTGAGGTGAGAGAGGGATGACGGTATTGCCGAAAATAAGTGGCAATAGTAGGTTAGTGTCCATGTTACGTAGATAATACGAACTACCTATAAGGATAGCCTGACATTTACTGACATTGACAGTAACCCCAAATCTGCTAGACCAGTCAGCTATTGCTTGAAGGTCAGCATTCAACAATGAGATGCAGTTATCGAGATTGAGAATGTCAGTTTGCGCGTAGAGCTGCAGGTCATCAGCATACAGATGGTAAGAGCATTTGAGGATAGTAGTAATAGAGTTAATAAATAAAGAAAATAAGAGTGGAGAGAGTATACCGCCTTGTGGAACGCCTGTTTCCAGCGCGCACCAATCAGAGAATTTCTGATCAGCACGTACCGCCTGCTGGCGACCACGAAGATATGATGAAAACCAAACCCGTGCCAACGAAGAAACCCCAATTTGAGACAGAATGGCCAGGAGAATATCGTGATCGACGGTATTAAAAGCATTGGAGAAATCTATTAAAACCAACACCGTCAACCTCGAACCCTCCAAGCCGTTTCTGACGTCTTCAGTAACTTTAAGCAAGGCTGTGGCTGTACTATGGCCGGGCCGAAAGCCAGATTGGAAAGGGGACAATAGGTTATTCCGGGACACGAAGGAGGACATTTGGTTCAGAGCAACTGCTTCCAGGATCTTAGATAGGAAAGGGAGAATGGAGATTGGTCTGTAATGATTAGATAAAGTGGGGTTGGAAATTTTTGGAAGAGGGATAATGGCCAAACACCAAGGGCCTTACGCCAGGTTGTAGGAAACTCACCAGCCTGCAGAGAGAAGTAATTGATGATGTGCGTGATAATGGGAAGGATACTTTTAAATATGAGGGATAACATGGATCTGCTCACTCCATCACAGCCAACAGCCTTGGACTTAATTGCAGTGAACTGACTTAAAGAGTAAATTGACTTCATAAATATCATTAGGTTTAATAGTTTTTTGTTGAGAGTCGTGACATAATATTATTAAATCCAAAATTATACTTTGCCTAACAAACAAACTAAAAACATATGATACTGGCAACAATATACCTGTTTTAGAAGTTGAATTATCATGTTATTGTATTACTTAATATTTAACAGAAAGTATGACAATATTCAAAATCAGTCAAAAAATTACGTTCAAAGAGATTTTAAACTGTGTGTCGTGCAACTTTACCTTCAACTTGACTGGCTTCAAAAGTCACAAACACCAATATAATTGTAAATATTAATATCTTTCCACAGAATCTTCTAGAAGCAAAGAAGGCCAGGAGCGGCTACCGCGCCTACGACGACGACGCGGAGCTGGAGGCGGCCGCGCTGGGGCTGGCGCGGCCCGTGCTGGCCAAGTACGACGCCGAGCTGCAGCCGGAGCTGGCCGCCAAGACGCGCGGCTTCGTCATCGGGGACGACGACGTGCTGGAGGCCAAGAAGTTCCGGGACATGATGGTGAGATGACACCGACTCGTTTTCTTCTTCCGTACCGTGCTGTCCACCGCCGCGCTATCACTGACTCCCTTTTCTTTCATGTCCTCACCACATCCCAATGGTGGAGAGATTTGATCAAATTTTTATATGACAGTGTATCCTAACGCTGGGACACTAGGCCACATCTGCGGTAGTGAATGGGCTATCTATACCTTTAAGATTGCCCTAGTCGACGGCACAAACTATTTTGTGCGCGGGGTTAAAATGCATGCTATCTCATCCGACAACACGTGCGAAAGAGATGCATGCTGTGATGAGCATAAGAAGCTAGTTCACGTACAAAATAGCATTTTTGCAAATTTGTAGCGAAATGGATGATGATCTAGGACGAAAACGAGCGCGCAAAATTTTATAAATAGACCTTTGGGAGTTTAGATATCATGAAAAAACTACTAAATGTATATTTTAAAAATAAAATTATTTGCATTGTTGAATTACTAATTTATCCCTGTATGGTGACCGTTTTACAATATTCCTTCTTCTGGGGTATTGTTGGGTAAAGGTATTTATTTCCGCCCAAAGATGCGAAAAATTTGTGTTGAAATATAGAGACTTTCGACGCTCATAATTTTCAAATTATATTTGTTTTTTTACTTTTGTGTTTCCATACAGGGCTAGATAAAGATGAGACAAATTGATATATTTTTTTATTTTGAACGTATATCATCAAACAGTGGAGTAATCGCCAGACTACGTTTGTATGGAAGAATGATCGACTAGTGTAACCTTAAATGAGTAATTCTTGTATATATATAATCTGAATCTCGGAAACGGCTCCAACTATTTTTATGAAATATAGTATGCAGGAGGTTTCGGGGGCAATAAATCGATCTAGCTAGGTTTCATTTTTAGAAAACGTCGTTTCTCTATTTTCACCCGAGCAGAACTCGGTCGCCCAGGTACTAATACATTATGAGGCCTCATATGAGTAAGTACCGAACGACAGCGGCTATATGAACGATGTTCTGTCTAAAGCATTATTTACTCGTACTACTTGGACATGTGATTAGGAGTGGTAGTGCTGGGATTATTGTTATCTTATATGTTTTGTCGTCCTTCAGCAAGGTGTAGACAATTCTAAACAATAGTATGTCGGTACAGCGCCAGGAGCGGCTGCAAGGCGGCGGCGACAAGCGGCTGGAGTCCCTGCAGCTGCCGGCGCTGCGCCTGGCGGCCGACTACCTGGACGAGCACGAGATACAGGCCAAGTTCAAGAAGACCAAGAGAAAGGTAACACCGACCATCCGTGCACTTACACACACACAGAACTAGATGTAACCAGGCTTGCTGTTGCTGTTATTCAGTTAAGAAAATCGTAACACTGAATCAAGAGAAAGAATTCTACTAATATTCTAAATATGAAAGTTTGTGTATCAATCACACAAATAAACGGTTTGATAAAATTTTGCACACATAGTTTATAACCTGCAGCCTTATTGCAGAAGTGAATACGGCAGCACAAAGGACGGAAATCCACATCGCGTCATTTATCTCGCATGTGATTGGTCGATTTGATAGCGGTCAAACCCTTCGCCTTGCCGAATTCATTTGCGCAATTCGGCTGCTGAATTAACACACAGAACATTTTTTATCACATATTATAAACGGTCAGAAGCGAGATTACCGGTTGAATGCCGTAATTAACGAAACAATTAAAAAGACATTGTGTCTCGCGTGGATTCACGTGCCATTGTGTCTCGTGCACTCAAGAGTTTAAACATAAAAATGGACTCTACATGACAGCTTACGTGATTCAGAGATCACATGGAATTTTATTTCTTAAAATTAAAACTATGTTTTTTTTCCTTCCAGGGTAAGATACGTAAGAAGGCCAAGCACGAGCCCATCGACGTGGATGACTACGACGCCGCCAACGTGCCGCTCGACACCGACGACACAGGTAGCCGTCCTCACCAGCATCTGCTCTAACCTGGCAGCTAGCCTCCAGCATCTGCTCTAACCTGGCAGCTAGCCTCCAGCATCTGCTCTAACCTGGCAGCTAGCCTCCAGCATCTGCTCTAACCTGGCAGCTAGCCTCCAGCATCTGCTCTAACCTGGCAGCTAGCCTCCAGCATCTGCTCTAACCTGGCAGCTAGCCTCCAGCATCTGCTCTAACCTGGCAGCTAGCCTCCAGCATCTGCTCTAACCTGGCAGCTAGCCTCCAGCATCTGCTCTAACCTGGCAGCTAGCCTCCAGCATCTGCTCTAACCTGGCAGCTAGCCTCCAGCATCTGCTCTAACCTGGCAGCTTGCCTCCAACAAATGTGTGTGATGGAGGGACGCCTGCCAGGGGTGCGCTAACCAAAATATACAAACAGTACGGCAACTAAGCCTAGTTGATGAAATAATTACCTACGCTCCATTGAAGCAATAGGGTTGTAACTTTAAATGTTTTTAATATTGTTTTTTTCTGTAGTGATCAAACAATCGAATGGAAATTACTAGCTTACAAATACAATTTAAATAGGTAATCGGTTAACAAAAGATAACAGTTTAAAACACGGAAAACAGTTTAACACAATAACTTGTAGAACTATCGATGTTTAACCATTACGGCGTTACCTTTTACAAGTTTTGGCGGGAGCGTACGCGAGTCGCGGTTGGACGAAAACGTTGGAATGAACAATACCGGGTACAGACAAACCCATCATTCTATCTAAATAAAAATTAATCACTAAATGTGTAGCTAAGCGCAAATCTCGAGAACAGCTGAACCGATTTCGCTAATTCTTTTTTTTGTTGTGTTTGTTATTGTTAGGAGAAGGTACCTATGAAAAAAGATTAAGAAAAAAAAATTGTACCTTACCTACATAGGTAGAGTAGGTATGTAGGTAGGGTAAGGTAGGTAGGGTAGATAGGATAGGTAGGTAGGGTAGGGTAAGCATGGTAGGTAGGGTAGATGAATATTTGGTGTTTTTATGGCAAAACAAAGTTTGCCGGGTCAGCTAGTACTAAAATAATGTTGTTGATGAGTGTTGTCTTTGTTGCGCAGAAGTGAAGCCCTCACAGATGTCCAAGCCCCTCGCAGTGGACGACGAGGAGACAGAGCCCGACACAGAGCTGCAGGCGGCCCTGGCGCGGGCCAGGCGGCTGCGGCAGGCCGAGCTGGCCCAGGAGGCGCAGCTCAAGGTGCCCAAGGTGAGGGGTCACTATACACTTGTGAGGAGACAGAGCTGCAGGCGGCCCTGGCGCGCGCGCGGCGGCTGCGGCAGGCCGAGCTGGCCCAGGAGGCGCAGCTCAAGGTGCCCAAGGTGAGGGGTCACTATACACTTGTGAGGAGACAGAGCTGCAGGCGGCCCTGGCGCGCGCGCGGCGGCTGCGGCAGGCCGAGCTGGCCCAGGAGGCGCAGCTCAAGGTGCCCAAGGTGAGGGGTCACTATACACTTGTGAGGAGACAGAGCTGCAGGCGGCCCTGGCGCGCGCGCGGCGGCTGCGGCAGGCCGAGCTGGCCCAGGAGGCGCAGCTCAAGGTGCCCAAGGTGAGGGGTCACTATACACTTGTGAGGAGACAGAGCTGCAGGCGGCCCTGGCGCGCGCGCGGCGGCTGCGGCAGGCCGAGCTGGCCCAGGAGGCGCAGCTCAAGGTGCCCAAGGTGAGGGGTCACTATACACTTGTGAGGAGACAGAGCTGCAGGCGGCCCTGGCGCGGGCCAGGCGGCTGCGGCAGGCCGAGCTGGCCCAGGAGGCGCAGCTCAAGGTGCCCAAGGTGAGGGGTCACTATACACTTGTGAGGAGACAGAGCTGCAGGCGGCCCTGGCGCGCGCGCGGCGGCTGCGGCAGGCCGAGCTGGCCCAGGAGGCGCAGCTCAAGGTGCCCAAGGTGAGGGGTCACTATACACTTGTGAGGAGACAGAGCTGCAGGCGGCCCTGGCGCGCGCGCGGCGGCTGCGGCAGGCCGAGCTGGCCCAGGAGGCGCAGCTCAAGGTGCCCAAGGTGAGGGGTCACTATACACTTGTGAGGAGACAGAGCTGCAGGCGGCCCTGGCGCGGGCCAGGCGGCTGCGGCAGGCCGAGCTGGCCCAGGAGGCGCAGCTCAAGGTGCCCAAGGTGAGGGGTCACTATACACTTGTGAGGAGACAGAGCCCGACACAGAGCTGCAGGCGGCCCTGGCGCGGGCCAGGCGGCTGCGGCAGGCCGAGCTGGCCCAGGAGGCGCAGCTCAAGGTGCCCAAGGTGAGGGGTCACTATACACTTGTGAGGAGACAGAGCTGCAGGCGGCCCTGGCGCGGGCCAGGCGGCTGCGGCAGGCCGAGCTGGCCCAGGAGGCGCAGCTCAAGGTGCCCAAGGTGAGGGGTCACTATACACTTGTGAGGAGACAGAGCCCGACACAGAGCTGCAGGCGGCCCTGGCGCGGGCCAGGCGGCTGCGGCAGGCCGAGCTGGCCCAGGAGGCGCAGCTCAAGGTGCCCAAGGTGAGGGGTCACTATACACTTGTGAGGAGACAGAGCTGCAGGCGGCCATGGCGCGGGCCAGGCGGCTGCGGCAGGCCGAGCTGGCCCAGGAGGCGCAGCTCAAGGTGCCCAAGGTGAGGGGTCACTATACACTTGTGAGGAGACAGAGCCCGACACAGAGCTGCAGGCGGCCCTGGCGCGGGCCAGGCGGCTGCGGCAGGCCGAGCTGGCCCAGGAGGCGCAGCTCAAGGTGCCCAAGGTGAGGGTCACTATACTCTTGTGAGGAGACAGAGCCTGGGGTATCTATGGATAGGTCTTCAAAAATGATATTGAGGTTTCTAATTTTTTTTTTCCGAAGCGAATAGTTTACGCGAGAGATACTTCCAAAGTGTTAAAATGTGCCCACGTGTTTAGTTGTATATTTACTTCAAAAAATAATAATTAATAAATTCAAATAAAATAAATTAAGGGGGGCTCCCATACAACAAACGTGATTTTTATGCAGTGTTTTGCGATAATGGTACGGAACCCTTCGTGTGCGAGTCCGACTCGCACTTGGCCGGTTTTTATTTTCTTTTAGCTATAGCTTTGTAACAATAGATATCGATTAGTTTGAAATTGCACCCAACATTGAAAAAATAAACCTGTAACTGCAAACCGTTTATTGGTAGAATGTGATAGTTTCATCTATATCTGTATGTTTGCAGGTGGAAGAGATCCTGGAGCGTGTGAAGGAGGAGGAGGTGGCCGAGGAGCAGGACGGCAGCTCCATGGTGCTGGACGCCACCGCCGAGTTCTGTCGCACGTTGGGGGACATCCCCACCTACGGGCTGGCCGGCAACCGGGACCATCACGCGGAGATCATGGTACGTATAATCAATATATTGAACGGTTTCACTGCTTTCTTGTGAAGATAATTTAGTAAAATGAGCGTCAAGCTTTAGGTCTACACATTATTATGTGATTATTTGGACAAAAAGGCGGCTAAGGTCGAAAGTTCCTATAGACTACAAACGACGGCAGATCGTAATTATTTATACAGAATGATTCAACTAATAGTCTACATTTCCTTTAACTTTTTCGCTGTTTGTTTACAACCACAGATTAGAGTAAATGTTAGTCCAAGTTTGTTTAATCTTCATGTTTACTTGCAGGACTTTGAGCGCGAGGACATGGAGGTGGAGCCCGAGGTGGACAGCACCGGCGGCGCCTGGAGCCGCGTCGACGTCGACAACGAGAAGCCCGCCGACCTGGCCGCAGGTACCGTAGTACATCATACTATACTTTGTGTTGCTATAACACTAACAACGGCGGCGCCTGGAGCCGCGTCGACGTCGACAACGAGAAGCCCGCCGACCTGGCCGCAGGTACCGTAGTACATCATACTATACTTTGTGTTGCTATAACACTAACAACGGCGGCGCCTGGAGCCGCGTCGACGTCGACAACGAGAAGCCCGCCGACCTGGCCGCAGGTACCGTAGTACATCATACTATACTTTGTGTTGCTATAACACTAACAACGGCGGCGCCTGGAGCCGCGTCGACGTCGACAACGAGAAGCCCGCCGACCTGGCCGCAGGTACCGTAGTACATCATACTATACTTTGTGTTGCTATAACACTAACAACGGCGGCGCCTGGAGCCGCGTCGACGTCGACAACGAGAAGCCCGCCGACCTGGCCGCAGGTACCGTAGTACATCATACTATACTTTGTGTTGCTATAACACTAACAACGGCGGCGCCTGGAGCCGCGTCGACGTCGACAACGAGAAGCCCGCCGACCTGGCCGCAGGTACCGTAGTACATCATACTATACTTTGTGTTGCTATAACACTAACAACGGCGGCGCCTGGAGCCGCGTCGACGTCGACAACGAGAAGCCCGCCGACCTGGCCGCAGGTACCGTAGTACATCATACTATACTTTGTGTTGCTATAACACTAACAACGGCGGCGCCTGGAGCCGCGTCGACGTCGACAACGAGAAGCCCGCCGACCTGGCCGCAGGTACCGTAGTACATCATACTATACTTTGTGTTGCTATAACACTAACAACGGCGGCGCCTGGAGCCGCGTCGACGTCGACAACGAGAAGCCCGCCGACCTGGCCGCAGGTACCGTAGTACATCATACTATACTTTGTGTTGCTATAACACTAACAACGGCGGCGCCTGGAGCCGCGTCGACGTCGACAACGAGAAGCCCGCCGACCTGGCCGCAGGTACCGTAGTACATCATACTATACTTTGTGTTGCTATAACACTAACAACGGCGGCGCCTGGAGCCGCGTCGACGTCGACAACGAGAAGCCCGCCGACCTGGCCGCAGGTACCGTAGTACATCATACTATACTTTGTGTTGCTATAACACTAACAACGGCGGCGCCTGGAGCCGCGTCGACGTCGACAACGAGAAGCCCGCCGACCTGGCCGCAGGTACCGTAGTACATCATACTATACTTTGTGTTGCTATAACACTAACAACGGCGGCGCCTGGAGCCGCGTCGACGTCGACAACGAGAAGCCCGCCGACCTGGCCGCAGGTACCGTAGTACATCATACTATACTTTGTGTTGCTATAACACTAACAACGGCGGCGCCTGGAGCCGCGTCGACGTCGACAACGAGAAGCCCGCCGACCTGGCCGCAGGTACCGTAGTACATCATACTATACTTTGTGTTGCTATAACACTAACAACGGCGGCGCCTGGAGCCGCGTCGACGTCGACAACGAGAAGCCCGCCGACCTGGCCGCAGGTACCGTAGTACATCATACTATACTTTGTGTTGCTATAACACTAACAACGGCGGCGCCTGGAGCCGCGTCGACGTCGACAACGAGAAGCCCGCCGACCTGGCCGCAGGTACCGTAGTACATCATACTATACTTTGTGTTGCTATAACACTAACAACGGCGGCGCCTGGAGCCGCGTCGACGTCGACAACGAGAAGCCCGCCGACCTGGCCGCAGGTACCGTAGTACATCATACTATACTTTGTGTTGCTATAACACTAACAACGGCGGCGCCTGGAGCCGCGTCGACGTCGACAACGAGAAGCCCGCCGACCTGGCCGCAGGTACCGTAGTACATCATACTATACTTTGTGTTGCTATAACACTAACAACGGCGGCGCCTGGAGCCGCGTCGACGTCGACAACGAGAAGCCCGCCGACCTGGCCGCAGGTACCGTAGTACATCATACTATACTTTGTGTTGCTATAACACTAACAACGGCGGCGCCTGGAGCCGCGTCGACGTCGACAACGAGAAGCCCGCCGACCTGGCCGCAGGTACCGTAGTACATCATACTATACTTTGTGTTGCTATAACACTAACAACGGCGGCGCCTGGAGCCGCGTCGACGTCGACAACGAGAAGCCCGCCGACCTGGCCGCAGGTACCGTAGTACATCATACTATACTTTGTGTTGCTATAACACTAACAACGGCGGCGCCTGGAGCCGCGTCGACGTCGACAACGAGAAGCCCGCCGACCTGGCCGCAGGTACCGTAGTACATCATACTATACTTTGTGTTGCTATAACACTAACAACGGCGGCGCCTGGAGCCGCGTCGACGTCGACAACGAGAAGCCCGCCGACCTGGCCGCAGGTACCGTAGTACATCATACTATACTTTGTGTTGCTATAACACTAACAACGGCGGCGCCTGGAGCCGCGTCGACGTCGACAACGAGAAGCCCGCCGACCTGGCCGCAGGTACCGTAGTACATCATACTATACTTTGTGTTGCTATAACACTAACAACGGCGGCGCCTGGAGCCGCGTCGACGTCGACAACGAGAAGCCCGCCGACCTGGCCGCAGGTACCGTAGTACATCATACTATACTTTGTGTTGCATGAGAAATAATGTGAATTTTAAATTTACGAGACTCGATACTATAGTGTGATTACTAAGCAATAATTCTAGGTTTAGTCAAATGTAAGAATTTCTGAGTAGTGGCCCACTGTCTTGTGCATGTGAAATTTGTTAGACTTTCTTTTTTCATTTTTGGTTCTGAAACATAATAAGCTAAATCTGGGGCATACCAACACTTCTGTCTTTCTGTTAGGGAAATACCGTCGAGATGGGCAGACCATTGGAATCAAATAATAATAATAATAGGATAGTCCTATCATCACTGATAGGACTATTGTTGCCAATAAGCCGGATATAGTGGTGATAGACCGATTAGCACGCCGCACAATGATAATCGATGTCACCATCCCGCATGACGAGAACCTCGTGAAAGCTGAGAAAGAGAAACAAATCAAGTATCTTGACTTAGCACACGAAGTTGTCGACATGTGGAATGTGGACTCGGCGATCATTGTGCCGATTGTCGTTACGGCCAACGGCCTGATGGCCAAGAGCCTCGACGACCATCTGTCGAGGCTGTCATTGGGCGGTTGGATCAAGGGTCTGATACAGAAGGCAGTACACCTTAATACGGCTCGCATTGTGAGGAGGTTCCTGTCTCTGGAGCCCTAACCACCGGTAGCTTGGACCCTGTTCCCGATACCGGTTGGCCTCTATTTTTATATTTTTAAATGTTTTTAAGTTTTCTTTTTTAATATTTAAAAATGTAGATAATAAGAAAGATAAATAAATAAAGGAGATAATAATAATAATAATTTATAATTTCACCAAAAAGCCTGTCTTACAAACATTATTACATAGTAGTTAATAAATATAAAAAGCTTTAAACATTAGGTCATTTTTAGATACTCTGACTCCTAAACTAGGTGTATATTCCTGTGACTTAGGAGTCAGTAATATAATGCTCACAATGTTAGGACCCATTAATATTAATGCTAATTTATATCCATGGTGCTAGGCAACTGGGTTTATCCCAGTTGTAAACAACCCTTTGTGTCTATTGGCCTTGTTTGTTCTGTCTTCTGCTTGATATGGAGGAAAGTGGAAATTTGTATTTTTTCCTACGCCTCCGTTATTCTTTTCTGATTATTTTCGTTGCGGGATCCAAGGCAGTTAAATTCATTCTCTGGGACTCCGTCGAGCTTAATTGCCTCGGCGCTTTTCTGGTGATCGCCACTGTTGATTCTGGCTTTCAAGAGTTGCAGTGGTTTGGGAATAGTGCGGTGGGATTGTCCCAATAATAAAAAAAGATCTTTGTCCTGTAACTGTGTACGGTTTGGATATTAACGACATGTCCCGGCAGGCTCGTGCGTGGGGCTGGAGGCCGAGCCGTCGCTGGGCGCCGGCGTGTGGGGCGCCCTGCAGCTGGCGCTGTCCAAGGGCTACCTGGAGCGCACGGGGCAGGCGCCGCAGACCAACAGCGTGGCCAAGCATCTGCTGACTGCCAGGCACTACTCCATCGAGGACAAGACTTACGGGTAACACATGCTTATTCATACTTTCAATATCCGGTGGACCTATGACGTCCACCCTACAACATAGATAGATAACGTATGTGTATAAAAGCATTTTAAACAGTGTTGCCAGTGGCAGATAATCAAATATTATGCCAGACATCTCAAAAAGTTAAATTTTCATGAAGTCCTAAGGTTACGTAATAGTTACATTTTGAGTCGTGATACAAGGAGGTTACATGAGAAGGTTAAAAGTAACGTAAAATGTAACAATAGTTACATTCTGGCAATGCTGATTTTAAATGACATGCATATTTTGTTACGCTTAAAGGCCACCCTGAGTGCAAAAGTTATTCACATGATACTAAAATCCCCTAAATATAAAAGTTTTATCTTTGTCAATTCCCTGCTGATGTAAAATACAAATAACAATACTATATTAACGAAATACTCAATATTCTGGTTGTTGTTACACTTAGGTTAATTTACTTGTATATCAATATGTGGAAACTGTTTCTGGATTGTGTTGAACTAATTGTATGCTTATGTTTGTTATCGCATCTGTTTGTTTCCCAAATTAAATTAAATAAATAACGTGTACGTTCCAGCGAGGACGACAAGTACGGCCGTCGGGAGCGCGGCGGCCACTCGGGGCCGCTGCAGGACTTCCGCGAGAAGAACAACTTCCGGCCCAACATCAAGCTGGAGTACGTGGACGACGACGGCCGGCCGCTGTGCCCCAAGGAGGCCTTCCGCTATCTGTCGCACAAGTTCCACGGCAAAGGGCCCGGCAAGAACAAGCAGGAGAAGCGCATCAAGAAGGCCGTGCAGGAGGGGGTGAGACACTGCTTCCTACATGTTACATAGCACTATCACAAACAAAAATATACCATATTTTCTAGCACGACGACGTCGTCGTTGACGTCGTTGAGAACACTCAACGACGTTGTGGGTGCCCAATCAATAGACACTCAACGATAAAGCTGATGCTAAAACCCAGGCGTGTCTTTTTTCGGTTAAAAAGAGTCAATTTCACCCGGCTCCAAATTTTCATGATGTAACCGTGCTAATAATTGGAATTGCATGATTCCGCCCATCATCGAACTACCAGATGTACGGCGATGCGCCATCGGTACATGGTGGACATACCACTCATACGCACTAAACGTTTTGGGGACACTTTGATTATGCGTACAGCTAAGGAGTGGAATTCCCTGCCGGAGTTTGTTTCCCGATAGTTGTGATTCACCGTTGACCACATCATCCCTTACCATCAGGTGAGATAGTGGTCAAGCGCGAGCCTATAGATTATAAATAAAAAAATAAAGAGAGAGCTTTCTAACACTCAAAGAATGTTCGAAATTGGATCAGTACTTTTAGAGGTTTACCATTACAAACATACAATTTTACTTCATTATAATATTAGTTAAAATTCCACGTATACTGTTCTCGGAGGGTTTAGTTTCCTAGTCACGTAGTATAGGTCCGTCACTAGTATCTCTGTGGACGAATGCTTGCTTTGTGAACAATAGGCCATTGAAATAAAAACTTTATACCATTTAACAAGACAATGCATCGTTCTTATGCAAGATGTCCTTCTAACATAAACTGTTGTTCTAATTCCAGTTGATGAAGAAGATGAGTTCAACGGACACTCCCCTGGGCACTCTGCAGATGTTGCAGGACAAGCAGCGCGAGACGCAGTCCCCCTACATCGTGCTCAGCGGCGTCAAGCGCGAGAGCGCCAACTGACTGCACTCACATTACTCGCCTCTACGTTACTGCAGGACACGATCTCTCATCGTATATAGCCCGTGTCTCATGTTGTATCAAATACTGTCGTGTGCTGTTTTGAGTGAGTTAAGACTGCAAATGTCCTGTAAAATCATTCACCTATTAATTCGCCTAACCATTCATCGCGGAACAAATGTAATTATTGATGCTTCGGTATCGGGCGGAGTCATGTAGTTACTCCTGGGGCCGCCTGTCCCGGATCAAGAGGCTGCAAGGAAACCCGCCATGCAGCTCAGCTCACTACAAAATTAGTCCTTCACGCAATAATGCAGTAACCGTTGTAAAATCCTAGCATACAACCCAAAACATCACCAACATGTATAGAAAACCAATTTGTTTGTATATTTTCGAATGACCTGATTTTGTGGCAATAAATACATATTAGACCGGCTTATCCGTTTCATTTCTAGTACTCTTATTTAAGTTTATATTATTATTATTTAAGTTAAATTTTGAGTCGTGTTACATGGAGGTTACATGAGAAGGCCAAAAGTTACGTAAAATGTAACAAAATTTACGTTCTGGCAACGCTGGCGAGCTAGCTCGCGCGGTACGCGTTCCCCAAGAGTGTACGCGTAGCTGCAGGTATGGACATGACCACAGAGTACTTTTATTATATAGACAGACATGACGTTCCGGACACGCGTAAACTGACTACGCGTACCAGTGTACGCGCTATCCGTACGCATCTTGAAAAAAAATAGAAAAAAAATGTTTGTACCTTACCTACATAGGTAGGGTAGGTATGGTAGGGTAGGAAGGGTAGATGAATGTTTGGTGTTTTTATGACAAAACACTGTTTGCCGGGTCAGCTAGTATAAAATAAAGGTTCTTAATTACCTTACCGGAACAAAACTTTGATTAGGATTTTAACAGTGATACCACTTTATTGGTTCCAAACAAAGCGTCGTTTTTTTAAAGTAATTATTTAATATATTGGAGTAACTACCTATTAGGATGTTGTAATTTTTTTTTTTAATCTTCAAAGTTTTGTTGCCACTCACCCCTGAGGTTCTATTCGTTCCGTTTTACCCGGTATCTGTCAAAAGAATGTTCATAACTAAAAACCTCTTGCATAGTATCCCTTAGGGATTAACGGACTAAACCCATCGCGACAGAGTGGACCTTCCAGTTCTGGAGAATAAGAGAATGAACGCGATAGTCTGAAATTCGCACTGAGAGATCCAACACGTACAGAGAGTCAACAATTTCACTATTACACATACTACTATAGCCTTAGATAAAGTACCTATAGATTAAGCCCTGGCGTGGCCGCACATGAGACAGCAATAGTTAGTTCTGGTGTTACAACAAGAACAAGAACACTACAACCCACCATCGCACTGACACTTATTATCTATAAATAACCCCAATTCCTTGTCTCAATTAACACAATACCACAAAATCACAGAAAATCAAACAAAACTGAGTTTGTTTGTCAAACCTGCCATTGTATTAGAGTTTGACAAACAACAGAAACCGGCCATGGTGACAAAGACAAAAAATAATCTTTTGTCCTTATTATTTACATGGAGCTGCCAATTAGCCATCTCGCTCTATCAATCAAGCTCATTTTAAGGCTTAATCTATAGGTACTTTATCTAAGACTATAGCAGAACATCAATAATTTGTCTGTTTGAGGATATTAATAAAGAAAAAACTTACCAATTAACTAAAACATTACTATGCCTAAATAATCAAAATACATAAACAATAATTTAAATTTGAGATTGTACCGCGTCACAGCGTATCGACTTCCTGAAGCAGAAGATAAATTATATGCATGGGCAAGCCGTATTCGTCGGTACAAACAGCGAGTGGAGCGATACACTCAGAATCGCACATTCCAGAGCAACGAAAGGTGGGTTTATAGGGCTTGGGCGCTCCCAAGCCCTATAAACCCGACCTAGATGTGACTGATACGTGCCTACCGGATAATGACGCCATGTGTTCGTTCTGGCGCGATATCTGGTCGATGCCTGTCAGTCAGATCCGATAGCACAAATGGGGGCAATTATCATCTCCCCCCAAGAGTCCGTTGCCCAACTGGAAATCTCCAGGGCCAGACGGACTGCAAAACTTTTGGATTAAAGGGTTTCAAAGTACGCACGCTCGTTTGGCATCTCAGTTCCAGTCTGCTTTAGAGTCAGGGTCGCTGCCTCGCTGTCGCTGTTCCTAACGACAGGAATAACCCACCTGCTCTATAAATCGGGTAGTACTGCGGATCCTAAAAATTATAGACCGATAACGTGTTTACCGACGGTCTATAAAGTTCTTACATCCATTCTGAGAGCGAAAATTAATCAACATATTGACAATAACGCCATCATGTCTGCTTCTCAGAATGGATGTAGGAACGGGTCCCGCGGTACTAAGGAGCTGCTCCTCATAGACATTGCCATTAGCCAACAGGTTCGGAACGCATCTTAGGCCGCCTGAAAAAATTACTAAATAGTCTTATACCAGGCGGGAACAAGGTGCGCGCCTTCAACGGCTGAGTCTTGATTGTACTCTTTCTGCATACTCAAATGGACTCAGACAGAACTTGACGCCCTGCTGGATAGGAGAGTCCGCAAATTGCTTGCCGCAAATCGTATGCATCACCCACGGTAGGCTTGTCGAAAAAATATCGATATTTCTTATTCGATATATCGATATTTTTAGCCGATATATTTTTATCGATACAAAATATTCAATATCGAAAAACGTATCAAAAACGATTTTTTTTTCAAATTTAATTTATTAGCAGAATATTTAAAAGCCGTAAAAGATAGGGACGAACGGCAAATTACTGTATTGTCTATGACTTGAATTTTTATGAATGTATTGAGTTTTGTTTGTGTTGCGGCCGCCGCAGGCCGCGGTGGCCATCATCCGTCACTCTTCACTTACTTTCAAATGTGAGTTCTTTTGCGTTGTGTGTGTGTGGTCGTGTCATCTTCTAATATTTTTAGAAGACTGCTATGTGACTTTTGAAATTTTTAAATTTTGCCTGTTATAAAGGATTAACGATTAAAATACCTTCGTTTTTATTAAGACTCAACATTAAAAAAAATACATTTTGTATAAAAAATAGTACTACCTATTATTTAGCCAGACTGAACATATACATATATATAGAATACATTATTATTTTAAAACCGAAAATCTTTAAAAATTTGACCGATATATCGATATTTTTCCCTCGATATATCGAGGTCGATAGTAATTTTTTATTAAATATCGATATATTTTTGCACTTCCGACATCCCTAACCCACGGTCATCGGTTATGAGACTGTATATCCCTCGGAAGTGCGGGGGTCGTGGCTTTTTAAATTCTAAGACCCTGCACAACCGCGAGGTATGCTGTCTTAGGGAATACTTCCAGGCCGCTGACGTGGGTATGCATCGAGATGTGGTAGCGGTGGACAAGGGCCTTACCCCGCTCTCCTTGTCTAACGTGAACTGGTGCAAACCTATAGTATTAGATACGGTACTCATGAACGCATGGAGGTATGGCAGAGCAAGGAGCTTCACTGACGCTTCTACCGGGTCCTACATGAGCCCGATGTAGATCTTTTAGCGTCCGTGGCCTGGCTGCGATTTGGTGACCTTTTCGGGGAAACCGATGGTTTTGTCTTCGAAGTTGTGATGACGAACAACTACCGGAAATACATTGTGAAGGACGGCACGGTTGACATCTGTCGGGCATGTCACCGGCCGCGGCCGGAGAATCAATCCGTCATATTATCTCCGGATGTTCTAGTCTAGCTAACGGAGACTATTTGCATAGACACAACATTGTAGCCAGGATTATCCATCAGCAACTTGCTCTTAAATACAATCTTGTGGAATCGGAAGTAGTCAAGTCCGGCTATTTAAAAAAAATAAAGTCGTCACTTAAGGTTTAGTACCTACCTTCCGTACTTAACGTAGGAAAATTAAGTAGTTTGTAAAAAAATACCCCTTTCTTTATGTTTGCCGTCAGTTATTACTTCACAGAATTTGATCCTTATTAGCGACACTAATGAATGGAGTAATAATACAGAACGTGTTTTTTTTTTCAAAATCAACTGGTTCGATTCCTGGCTAGAAATATTGATTTTTCAAAAAACCAATATTGCAGGTTCAGCTTTCGTCAAAATCGGCCTCTTGATTCCTTTTGAGTGTTTACGCTATACCTCATAGTTTCGGATTTGGCTATCCACGCCTTCTGAAAAATTCAGCCGGTATGAGTAGAAGTACAAATTACTTTTTTATTTTTATCCTTTATTTATCTCTTTTCTTATTAATTACATTTTTAAATATTTTTATAAAACACATACAAAAAGGAAAAACATTTAAAAATATAATAGCAGCCCACCGGTATCGGGAACAGGGTCCAAGCTACCGGGGTGGTCAGGGCTCCTGAGAGAGGAACCTCCTAACGATACGCGTCGTGTCCAGGAGTACCGCTTTCTGGATCAAGCCCTTGATCCAGCTGCTCAACGAGAGCCTCCTCAGATGTTCGTCGAGGCTCTTGGCTATTATGCCATTGGCCGTAACGACTATCGGCACAATGATCGCTGTATTCACATCCCACATGTCGACAACTTCGCGAGCCAGATCAAGATACTTACTTTTCTTATCTCTCTCAGCCTTCACGAGGTTCACGTCATGGGCCACCGCTATATGAACAATCATTGCGTGACGCCACAAAGTACATAAGCGGCGGCGCTCCGCAGACAGAGAGGCCACTCTGAACAAAGCGTCATTTTACAGGGAATAATGGACAATATTGGACCGAACTCAGTCGCGGCTGTCATGAATGCTTTGTGCGGGCGTTTGTCACGTCATTCACACATAAAGTACTGTAACGAGGTTGCATTTACCTTTATTAATTGTTACAGACCGCATATACTTATTTTTCGTTTTAATTCATTAATTTTTAAGGTTTGAACGTCATTACATTTTTCAAGATGACAAGTTAGAAATTCAATATCTAGGAATATAATAAGTTATTTTAAGTCCATAGACGAAACTGGAAAGGCTATGAAATTTGTGATAATAATATGGTTTAAGTCATCCAGCTCAAAAATATGTTTCCTCCGATTGCACAGCATAATTTTCTTCTAGTTTTTGTACATCTTTTTAGTTCGCTTCTTAAGCATTTGGGTTTTTTGATTTTATTACCTTTTTTGTCAAAATTTTATTTTAGTCAAGCTTGGTGCTTTTCACAATTTAATGTTTTTAGTGAGATCATTATTACACAACTTTTACGTCTTGTTACTCTCCAATCTTCGTCATATGTGGCGACCTGATTTTTAATGGATATTTGATGCTATGTCTACCCTCTAAGCCATATAAGTATGATATGAAAATAATAAAAAAATAAAATAAAAAAGGAAACTTATGTTTAGAGGAATCGATGTATTTATGTTTGTAACTTATACAACCTACTCTTTTTTTAATTCGGAATCAATATAGTAGCAATCCTAGTGAATATGTCAAGTTTAGCTGTCAATTTTCGAAACGGCGGGAGTGGCCCTTCTGTTTAATATCTATTTTTTGTGGTGACGCTCTAGTCTGTCTATCACCACTATGTCAGGCTTATTGGCAACAATAGTCCTGTCAGTGATGATAGACCGATCCCAATACAACGTGAAATTGCCATTTGCGAGAACTGGGTCGGGCTCATACTTATAGTAAGGCATTTCCGATTCCACAAGATTGTATTTCAGAGCAAGTTGCTGATGGATAATCCTGGCTACAAGGTTGTGTCTATGCAAATAGTCTCCGTTAGCTAGACTAGAACAACCGGAGATAATGTGACGGATGGATTCTCCCGGCCCCGTGACATGCCCAACAGATGTCAATGATGTTATTTTTATTATTAATTAAATTTTATTATATTTTAAGTATTATTTTGTAGGTATTACTCAAATAAAAATTCTTGAAAGTACTCTGTAAATCGATTAGATGGTCAGTCGAGAAATGTTGTTTCAAGATAATGGCCTTGGCGCTACCGATGATTCGAGCTTCTATATTCGAGATTTTGATGCATCGAGTTAGTGAACTGTCGCGCTCCTAATTTATCGATTTCAAGTACTATCGTGTTAACGTTTTCGACCAAGTGTTATTCGATATTACGTCATTCGATTTGAACCTCAGATTTGAACCCATAAGTATGTGCCCGAGTATGCGTTTCGATGGCGCGGCCACGAAGATTTTTTAAAAAAAGAACTATGCCAAGATTATGTAAAAATTTGTAAAAGTTGATTCCCAAAACCATAAATTTGTCAAAGATAAGGTTAAAAAGTTTTAAGGGTTTGAACGTGGCCGCGCCATTGAAACGCGGCGAACCGCGCGGCCACGGAGATCTTTAAAACTAAGCGTTGCAGAGACCTGAAATTTAGGGAAATGACAGATTGAATTTGTAAAAAATTTGTAAAAATATAGAAAAAATTCCTAGGTTTATATTTTAGGAGCTGTAAGACTAAAACCCCATGGCCGCGCCATTGAAACGGTGAAAAACACGTTATCACCGATATCTCGCTGAAAAAGCATCGCAGAAGTCTGAAACTTTTTGTAATACCTAGATTTGAATTTGTCGAAATAGGTAAAAATACACAAAAAAATCCTAGGTTTATATTTCAGGAGCTATAAGACCAAAACCCTATGGCCGAGCCATTGAAACGGTGAAAAACACGTTATCGCCGATATCTCGCTGAAAAAGCATCGCAGAGGACTGAAGTTTTTTGTAAAACCTAGATTTGAATTTGTCAAAGTATGTAAAAATACACAAAAATATCCTAGGTTTATATTTCAGGAGCTGTAAGACTAAAACCCCATGGCCGCGCCATTGAAACGGTGAAAAACACGTTATCACCGATATCTCGCTGAAAAAGCATCACAGAAGTCTGAAACTTTTTGTAATACCTAGATTTGAATTTGTCGAAATAGGTAAAAATACACAAAAAAATCCTAGGTTTATATTTCAGGAGCTGTAAGACCAAAACCCTATGGCCGCGCCATTGAAACGGTGAAAAATACGTTATCGCCGATTTCTCGCTGAAAAAGCATCGCAGAGGTCTGAAGTTTTTTGTAAACGCTAGATTTGAATTTGTCAAAACATGTAAAAATACACAAAAAATCCTAGGTTTATATTTCAGGAGCTGTAAGACCAAAACGCTATGGCCGCGCCATTCAATACGTTTTGAATGTTCTGATAGGGTGACCATGACTTATTGTTTACAGAAAACTTTCCACCTGCAAGTATTAGAAATTATATCTCAAGGATTCTAAATCATGATAAGTATGAAATGATAAGTACCTATATCTTAGTGTAAGTAAACAATCTGTGATTTGTGATTTTGAAAGAAATGATTAGTACCTATAACTTAGTGTAAGTAAACAATCTGTGATTTGTGATTTTGAAAGAAATGATAAGTACCTATACCTTAGTGTAAGTGAACAATTTGTGATTTTGAAAGAAATGATAATTACCTTTATCTTAGTATAAGTAAACAATCTGTGATTTATTTGATTTTAAAGAAATAAATATATGTTTTTGTATCATAACGTTTCATTTTAATTTAATTTAGAATCCTTGAGATATAATTTCTAATATTTGCAAGTGGAAAGTTTTCTGTAAACAATAAGTCATGGTCACCCTATCGGAACATTCAAAACGTATTCAAGGTTTTATATTATGAAACAAAAAGAAAATTTTCGCCTATTATCGGTAATTATACATATTTATAGGTGTTGTTTACAAAAAAAGATCTCGCTAATACTTTATTTCCGATTAGATAACCACAACTTATTTCTACGCAATACCGTAATACAGCTCCTGAAATATAAACCTGGGATTTTTTTGTGTATTTTTACCTATTTCGACAAATTCAAATCTAGGTATTACAAAAAGTTTCAGACTTCTGCGATGCTTTTTCAGCGAGATATCGGTGATAACGTGTTTTTCACCGTTTCAATGGCGCGGCCATGGGGTTTTAGTCTTACAGCTCCTGAAATATAAACCTAGGATTTTTTTGTGTATTTTACCTATTTCGACAAATTCAAATCTAGGTATTACAAAAAGTTTCAGACTTCTGCGATGCTTTTTCAGCGAGATATCGGTGATAACGTGTTTTTCACCGTTTCAATGGCGCGGCCATGGGGTTTTAGTCTTACAGCTCTTAAAATATAAACCTAGGATTTTTTTGTGTATTTTTACCTATTTCGACAAATTCAAATCTAGGTATTACAAAAAGTTTCAGACTTCTGCGATGCTTTTTCAGCGAGATATCGGTGATAACGTGATTTTCACCGTTTCAATGGCGCGGCCATGGGGTTTTAGTCTTACAGCTCCTGAAATATAAACCTAGGATTTTTTTGTGTATTTTTACATACTTTGACAAATTCAAATCTAGGTTTTACAAAAAACTTCAGTCCTCTGCGATGCTTTTTCAGCGAGATATCGGCGATAACGTGTTTTTCACCGTTTCAATGGCGCGGCCATAGGGTTTTGGTCTTATAGCTCCTGAAATATAAACCTAGGATTTTTTTGTGTATTTTTACCTATTTCGACAAATTCAAATCTAGGTATTACAAAAAGTTTCAGACTTCTGCGATGCTTTTTCAGCGAGATATCGGTGATAACGTGTTTTTCACCGTTTCAATGGCGCGGCCATGGGGTTTTAGTCTTACAGCTCCTGAAATATAAACCTAGGATTTTTTTGTGTATTTTTACCTATTTCGACAAATTCAAATCTAGGTATTACAAAAAGTTTCAGACTTCTGCGATGCTTTTTCAGCGAGATATCGGTGATAACGTGTTTTTCACCGTTTCAATGGCGCGGCCATGGGGTTTTAGTCTTACAGCTCATAAAATATAAACCTAGGAATTTTTTCTATATTTTTACAAATTTTTTACAAATTCAATCTATCATTTCCCTAAATTTCAGGTCTCTGCAACGCTTAGTTTTAAAGATCTCCGTGGCCGCGCGGTTCGCCGCGTTTCAATGGCGCGGCCACGTTCAAACCCTTAAAACTTTTTAACCTTATCTTTGACAAATTTATGGTTTTGGGAATCAACTTTTACAAATTTTTACATAATCTTGGCATAGATCTTTTTTTAAAAAATCTCCGTGGCCGCGCCATCGAAACGCATACTGTGCCCGACCCAGTTGTATACCAATACCAAGCATATTGCGCGATACGACTCCGGGCTCTGGGAGCCGTGAGTAGAGGGCGCGAGCGCAGTCGCGTGTACTGAGCCAGCGCGGATAGTCCAAAGCGCGACAAGTCCGGCCTTAAGGTTGTCGATTTTGCCGTTTAGCAACAGAAAGTTGAGTTGAATGTTTTATTATTTTTTATGAATTCTATAATAATTATTTCAACTGTATTTTAATCAATATTTGCATGCCATTGCCCAAGGCAAACATGACGTTCCATGATACTTTTTATTTTAACATCTCTTCATGCTGGCAATTTGTTATGTATGTATGATACTCATGTTTGAGCGAATAAACAATGATTTGATTTGATTTGAAAGTAGTGCAAAATGAGCGCACATTTACGTCTCAGCTCGAGGGTATCAATACCCACCATTCCTGAGACGAACTGAGAGGGATATAAGTAGATAGATAAGATAGATAAACTCTTTATTCAGTGCACACAAAAGACACAGCACAACACACAAATACACAATATTTTTTTAATTTACATGTAGGTATTTGGAAACAATTTAAGGTGCCGACATACAAAAAATAAGAAACAGGAAACATACATTATACAAATAAAAGTGACACAAGTAACATACCCACTTCAATTATTAGTTATAATGATTAAAACACAGTGCGGTGTGCGTCTCAAGGTTGCACCAAATGGGAGTCCAGCTCAGCACGTGTCAGGCAAATATACCTGACGCTGATATTCTGCTGGATCCCTGCAGTGACATACGGTCGCTGAGCAGTCGTTAGATGTTTGTGTTATTACAGTGTTATGCGGGGTATATAGACACAGTTGTTTTTCTAATGTGTCTGCTAATATCACTCAGGGGGTAAACATGTTTACAATAAATAAATATACGTAAATAATATGTGTATTACAATTAGTAGGTATCCAACAAACGATCCACAAGTTATTAAATTACCAAGTGCCCATATCTTTTGCTTACCCATAGGTTTTGACCACGAGATACACCAAATAGACAGATTGGCTCGGGAAGGACAAGACTGCCAGCTATATAATGGACGTGTTCGAAACAGTCATCCCCAGTTTTTTCTGCGAGGCGATAAGAAACTGCCGCAGTCGAACTGAACGTTTCAAGACATTTAAGATTTCTTATCGGCGGGGGAATATTGTTCCAGCATTTGGATGCGGCGTATCTAAAACTTCCCCTGAAAGCCCCTGTCTTGTGTGAGTGTGTGGAGAGTTGCTGTGAGCGCTGCCTACTTGCACATTCTCTTCTACTAGCGATCCAGCTCAGTTTATTGTACAGAAAGGTCGGCTGCTTGTGATTTATAACTCCGAAAAGTAGGCATGCCAAGTGCAACTTACGACGCGACTTCATCTTGAGGATTGAGTGGTGATTTAAAAAAGGTGTTACGTGACTTCTAGGTGGGATTGAGAAGCAGAATCGAGCGCAGGCGTTTTGTTAGCGTTTTTTGTAAGTATGGGTAAGACCCATACATTTTTTTTATACGGGTACCGGCACTAGTTACGATGTACGCGCTTTAATAGATCCCGTGACCTCGACCTCGTGTAGATCCCGTACAACAAATGCGAAATACAGTTCAACAATTGCATGTTTGCTGGTAAACCCAGTGCCGTAACATACGCTGCGCGTTTGAATTTTTTTCTAATCTTTCTCCTTCATTGAAAATTATGATAAAGGTGTCATTCGATTCGGAATGACATCTATAAAATTCTTTGAAAAAAATTTAAGTGGCGCGCGCAAATATTGCAAAAGTTATAAACAATTTAGTAAAAAAAGGTTGTTTTTTTGCGAATATTTCTAAATCCATTGCATATATTTGAAATCGCTAAAAAGATTTTGAAAGAGCAGGAAACCTACACAAAAGTCCAACCACCCGGAACTCTCACCAATATTTCTTATTTTAATTTATAGGTGAAAATAGGTCTAAAAACGGATAATGTCACTACCGCCCGCGCCGCTGGATTCATTCCCTTATATGTAGAATAACAATTATAACTCAATAAAAAGCAGAACTTCTATTACTTGTAAGAAGAACATATTATCATGTTATTTGTGGTCTTGGTCTGGTCATATCTGCGCCCCTCCAGAGTCTGCGCGTTGTGTCTGGGCACCGCTGGCACCGCTAGTTACGGCACTGGGGGCCAGTTTCTTAAGTCGACGTCACATCTCAAATCAGCTGACAATTTGTCACAAATTAACCAGCCGTCAGTTGTCAGTGAGTTTCTCAACCCTTCATCATCGAGAAATTACGTAATCGCTTGTTGCATTAAATAATCGACATTAATTTATTTCGGTTGGCTACCCTAGCTGGTATTCATTCACTACTATAACCTAATCAGTAACTTTAAATAGTATTTTATCTTGAGAGGCTGGGTTGGTGTAGCCGCCAAGTTAAGCAAACCTTACCAAGCTCGATTTTTGGATGGATAACCACTTCTTTTTTGGTTTGCTTGTTTTTGGATAGGTGACCCCACAGGTTAAGCAACACTTACCAAGGTTATTCTTTGGATGGGTGACCGTTTTTTAATGGTTCGTTTGTTTTGGATGGGTGAACCTGCCAGAGTAAGCAACACTTACCAAGGTCAGTCTTGGGATGGGTGACCACTTTTTTTTGGTTCGCTTGTTTTTGGATGGGTGACCCTGCCAGGGTAAGCAACACTTACCAAGGTCACTGTTAGGATGGGTGACCACTTTTTTTGGGTTCGCTTTGTTTTTGGATGGTTCCCAGGTCAGTAACAGTTTGTTTTTTTTTTATTTATGTACATAAATACAAAATAACAAATTTTGATAATTGTGTCAAGTTTTTATAATGTAATTAATTTAAAAGTTTGTAATATCCTATTCTTTTTTTTAATCTTGTTATTCAACTATAATTGATTTATTTAACATATTTTTTATAACTCAACCCATACCATAGTTTTCGCCGACCCCTATTATCTTTTTATCGTAATATAAGCCTTTAAATTCATAATATTAATTTTAATCCGCGAATAATCGACCAATTTCCAACAATTATAAATTAGGCTCGTTGACAAGAGATTAACTTTTAAAAAGGTGCTCAGAAACCCAAAACTGCTGTAACATGCGGTTAATTCGAGATTTTACTCAAATGTGACAAATTGTCAACCACTTGTCACACTTGGATGTTGAGAAACTGAAAGTAGAATTAACAGGCGATTAATCCTCGATTACGTTAACAGCCCGATAATTGAGAGCTGGGAAACTGGCAGTGGGTAAACCGAGCCGACCCCGAGGGATTTGTGTGCTCGCTTACACAGATCAGTTATGTGGTAATTGAAGGTCAGCCCGGTATCCAACAATCCGCGAATCATTGTAGGTAGGTATACACATGCGGCGAGCGACAGAATGTGATGATCTTACACTTAGATTTTTTACCCCAGTTTACCTACCACATTGTCGATGGCCCGTGCAATCCCACTTCAGCTTAGATTTGTTGCCTTAATCACCGATTGCTTGTTTTGGAGAGTATCACAGTATTTTTAGGTCGGATGGAATAAAAAACGATTATTTAATAAAAATGTTTTATTGGTTTACAAAACTCAACAGCATTATACTATAATAACTTACAGCACACATTATAGTTTAACTGTATTGTATTAAAAAGACGGCAAACATATTTACTCACATTATTTAAGGATAGGTTTGATTAATTATTGAATCTTTTAAAGCATGTAGGTGTTACTGCTCATTGTACAAATGTTAGACATACGACAAGTAACTTAGCTTTAGACATATCGAAAAATTAAATGCTCAAATAAATATCTAAACGAAAAACAATCATATCTATGATAAATACTGCAGGGCTTGTACCTTTATAGCCTCGGAAACACTTGATAGATTTAACTCGCGGTAGAACAACCAAGTTAAGATATAGTAAAGATAAAAGAAAAACAAAAGAAATTATTACGTAAATGAAGGTAGGAAATAGAAAATGTACAATTCAAAAAATCTTATCAATATTATTGTAGGATGCGATTAAAAATGCATTCTGAGCCACATTAATTTGCAATTACAGGAATGTTCATACAAAAATATATTTACAACAAACTTAACTAAGATATGCGTTATTGCTCACTTCACTTATTATTATTTATTATCCATACTTTTGAAAATAAAAACAGTCTTATACACAACTATAATAAATATTTAAAATATATAAGATGATTATTTCATCATTAGTTGCATTACGTACCGCTTTATACATATATATACCTATACTTATAGTAAATCTTAGTACTCAAAATAAATTCGTAAGATATGAATTAATTTCTTACTAATTTTGTTTACAAAATATAATCAATCTTCTGCTTGCACGGACAGACCACAATGGAAGTCATATTTTCCATTTTAAAACTACTAACTCGAGACAAGCATCATATTACTCAATTTTAATTTAACACTACCAGGTGTTTTTCTGATTAAATAAAACTTATTTATGTTATTGAGAAGATATTATATATTGAGCTACCTGCTTACACAATTAAATCCTATACAAATTAATACATAAATCAATCATAAATTTTTATATTTTTATTTTATTCACAGATCCCAAAATGTAGATCTATCATAATATATTTCCGCTTGTAAATAATTTAGTCATGTCGCCCTGTTAAAATATTCACCGCCTTAGGAATTACATCTCTTACGTATTCTAAACAAAAAAAAATATTCGTAAAAATTTGGCACAAGTGCTACAAAACTAATGCTCTATCTACTTAGTGTCTAACACAAACAATACTTACATACAGAGGAAGACTACTATTTATTTGTTACTATAACGGCTTACAGGCTACACAAAATAATTCATCTGTCTTTGACTCAAATCTATCTTAATTTTATTATGAAGTATACGTATCGTTGTTCCATTTTACGAAGACATGCGAATCGTTGCAAGTTAACCTTTTTGTTCAATAAAAGAAAACCCACACAAGTCATCGTGGAATGCAACTTCTTTAGAAGTAAATACAGACACGACCAAACGAACGACAAAGATTACATAATCTACTGGAGATTATCCTTGCAGTCTTTCGGTAATCATCACACGTTAGCAGTCCTTTATTCGTACTTAACATACTTATTACTTGGTAGAGGTCACTCGTTCTTCGCTCTCTCAGGCTAAACGTTTTAGAGGTAAAGTGTCCTAGAGATATGAGGGCCAAGTAGGCAAGATTTAACTGCAATATGTTTCGCAACTTGATTTTATAATACACTAGCTGTTGCCCGCGGCTTCGCTCCCGTGGACCACCCCACAGGACCCGTTTTCGGGATAAAAAAATAGCCTATGTCACTCAGCAATAATGTAGCTTTCTATTGGTGAAAGAATTTTTCAAATCGGTCCAGTAGTTTCGGAGCCTATTCGGTACAAACAAAAAAATCTTTCCTCTTTATAATATTAGTATAGACTAATAAGATAAAAACTGACTACCTGTGCTACAGTTGTGTGATATTTGCGAATATTTCAAATGCCAGAAAACAATTAATTGGCATCGGTAATTTTTTGCCAACTCCTATTTTAGGTTAGACTGGCGAGAGATCCTACGGGATACTCGGTACATAGCAAATATAGAGCTACAAAGAATCTTAAATTGTTTTGACAATTCTAATTTTGCTAAAATAATAAAACCAGAGAAGTAGAATCAATAGTAAAGGCTAAATTGATATTTTAAACCAATCGAAGCTGTTCAGTGACTTTTATTTTTGATGGAGCAAGTCTCCTCCTACGGGAGACTACAAGTCGTCTAAGTCGCCCATAGTTATGTAAATGTTGGTGATAGATAGTATAGAGTTCATTTTCACAGGCTGTAACTGAGAAGGCCGAGCCCCCGCACGATGCCCCCCACCCCCAGCACGCCCCCCAGCAGTGCCGTGGCGCGTCAGAACAGCGCGTGCGCCGGCACGATGCGCACGGGCGCCGGGCGCGTGGCGCCGCCGCTCTCCCACGCCAGCACCACGCCCGAGCTGTAGCAGCCGAACAGCAGGGACGAGTCGCTGCTGTACGTGAGGCTGCGGGGGAAGCAGATGTTAGCGTTGTTTATAGGTGGCAGGGGTCAGTGACGTTTGCAAATTTTTCAAACGTAAGACATCTTTTGTAAGTGGAACGTCGAGGAATTAAATTGACGTCTGAGAGTTCTTGTATGAAAATACTGTAAAAAAATCAAAATATTCCGTTTGACATTGCAATGATGAAGATGTTGCATTGGAAAAATGAAAAACTTAAAACTGAACTTCAATAGGTTCGTACGTCATTATAATACTTAAAAGCTTGCCTTTTACTCAGTATAATTTATTTTACTTTGCCTTAATAAAATCGTTGCTATAAGGTGAACGCGCACCTAGGCGCACCGCACTCGCCGAACGCGCCCCAGTCATCGCATTTTATAAACCTTTATATGAAATCGTATGCAGCCTCGCGCACCTATCTATGTATGCGCCGCACGAGCCGCATGCAAGCACAATGCTGTAGGTATACGGGTACCACCAGCGCGTGCGGGTGACGTCATCAGATTCGGCGCGTTCGATGCTTGCGGCGAGTGCGGTGCGGGCGGCGCGGAGACATCATGCGTACAGTGATGCCAACTTAGCTACTTTATAGCTAAATCAAGCTATTTTTCGGCTACTATTTAATAAATTAACTATTTTTTTAGCTATAATTTCTAGCATTTTTTTATATGTTATGAATGCTTTCGAGAGTCTGTAGTGGGACACCGGATCTTAATTTAAATTATCTCAAGTCAGGAAATAATGTGCGATACTCTCCAAAGTGTTCCCTTTTTAAGTTAATGTCATGACCTATTTTTCTTCTTTCATTCCTCCTCTTCTAACAATAGGTCTAGAATCAAGTGCCATAGTACACTACGTACGCTTGTTCTTTACAGAAAATATTAATATAATAAGATATACAGAAGTGAATATGATTCCGATAACACTGTGCGTGCGGCGCATTCGGCCATTCGGCGCGTGCGGCTCCTGCGGCGCGGATAGGTGCGCGTTCACCTATAATCGCCACTTGCTAATTACTTTGCTACTAACATTATTTAGAACCTTGGACTGTATCTTCTAGTGGACTCATTCATGGGCTCTTCTTGTGAGACTACCTACCCCAGCTTAACCTACTCCGACGGTGGCCAGCCCGGCCGCCACAGTGTATGACTCACCTCAACAGCGGCGCCCTAGTGTCGGGCGGCGGTATGTACAGCAGCGGCCGCAGGTCCCACGAGGAGTACAGACGCACTCCGCCGGTGGCCAGCCCGGCCGCCACAGTGTATGACTCACCTCAACAGCGGCGCCCTAGTGTCGGGCGGCGGTATGTACAGCAGCGGCCGCAGGTCCCACGAGGAGTACAGACGCACTCCGCCGGTGGCCAGCCCGGCCGCCACAGTGTATGACTCACCTCAACAGCGGCGCCCTGGTGTCGGGCGGCGGTATGTACAGCAGCGGCCGCAGGTCCCACGAGGAGTACAGACGCACTCCGCCGGTGGCCAGCCCGGCCGCCACAGTGTATGACTCACCTCAACAGCGGCGCCCTAGTGTCGGGCGGCGGTATGTACAGCAGCGGCCGCAGGTCCCACGAGGAGTACAGACGCACTCCGCCGGTGGCCAGCCCGGCCGCCACAGTGTATGACTCACCTCAACAGCGGCGCCCTAGTGTCGGGCGGCGGTATGTACAGCAGCGGCCGCAGGTCCCACGAGGAGTACAGACGCACTCCGCCGGTGGCCAGCCCGGCCGCCACAGTGTATGACTCACCTCAACAGCGGCGCCCTAGTGTCGGGCGGCGGTATGTACAGCAGCGGCCGCAGGTCCCACGAGGAGTACAGACGCACTCCGCCGGTGGCCAGCCCGGCCGCCACAGTGTATGACTCACCTCAACAGCGGCGCCCTAGTGTCGGGCGGCGGTATGTACAGCAGCGGCCGCAGGTCCCACGAGGAGTACAGACGCACTCCGCCGGTGGCCAGCCCGGCCGCAACACAGTTCACACTCACACCCTCCGGCGCATTGGAGTAGCAGATGCACGTCACTCGCTCGCACACTTTCACGCTGCCTGTCAAGTGAATCGACTGTCTGATTAGCAGCTGTCCTAATAACCAGTAGGCAACGACTAGGAGAGGCCAACAAATCATCCTAATTAATTTGGGGCGCAGTATTTAGTATTCCATAGATCTCAAGTCGCAGTCATCTCATAGTCGTCTCCTTTCCAGTTAGAAAAGACTGATAATAATCATCTTCCTGCTCTTACTCTAGTTTATTAATTTAAGGTCGGCGCAGCATGTCTTCTTGCATTATTTCTGGCCACATTACTCGGTAGTCCCAACACTTGGTTCAGTGCTATCTTTATCTGCGTATGGCTTGCAGATACAGTTTTTAACTATTATGTATAGCCCAGTATTCAGCTACGCCACGGCAACATCACTTGCTGACGCAACCACAAGATAGGGTAGAGTAGATTGGCCAACATGTACAGGTTACAGAGCATGCGGTAGATGACGAAAGGTGGGTCTTGATCTGCGGAGAGACGCCGCACAAGCACTAACTATCGGAACCATCCGAAAACCCCCACTTGTGGAGGTTGTCGGATGTTGCTCAGAGCTATGCTATGTAGCTGGATATTTAGCGCTGTCAAATTTAATTAAATTTCAATATATTCATCAACAAATTTTAGGTAGGCCTCTAGTGTGGGACGCAACCTGTGTCGACACCCTTGCGCAATCTCATGTTCCTATAGTTCGGCGGGCTGTGCTGGCGCTGCTGCTGCGGCTGCTGAGACCATCAAGCGGCGCAAATAATAAATAAGCCTTTATTTGTTCTTAGTAAATTACTTAATATTAAACTATTTCCTAAGTTAACTTAAATCTAAGTCAAGAACCCCTGGTAGGTAAAGGCCTCCTCCAAAGATGGCCAAATTTACCTATTTTGAGCTGTTTGGCACCAATTTAGGCCGGCAATTTTCTTGATTTCATCTTCTCATCGTGTAATCGGTTTCCCTCTTCCTCTTTTTCCCTGTGGGCCTCCCCACAAGGTAATTTTGAGGGTCCATCTCTGGTCCGTGAGCCTCGCTACGTGTCCTGCCCATTTCCACTTGAGCTTCTGGGCATAGTTCAAGGCATTTGTGGCTTTTGTTATTGCTCTTATCCTGGTGTGTCTTACTTATCTTGTCTATTTTCTTAATCTTAAGCATGCTTCTCTCCATACCTCTCTGGCAGGTGGTGATTTTGTGCTTGGCTTTTGCAGTGAATTTCCAAGTCTGGCATCCGTATGTCATGCACGGTAAGAGGTTGGAGTTTATTACCTTGGTTTTTAAACTTGTTGACATGTTACTTTTAAATATTTCCTTTAAACTCCAGTATTTGTTCCAAGTTTGCTGTATCCTTCTTTCGATTTCTATGTCGTTACTTGCTTTATCAAAACTGATGGTTTTTCCCAAATATATGTAATTTTCTGTGTATTCTAGTGGGTTCCCATTTATATTTATTTGTTTTTTTAAAGCTGTTTGACATAATTTTGGTCTTACTGATATTTATTTCCAGTCCTACTCTGGAGCTAGCTGTCTGTAGTGCTACAATCATGAGTTGCAATTGTGAGCTTGACTCGGATGGTATTACTATGTCGTCGGCGAATCTCAAATGACTCAGGTAGGTTCCCTGTATATATATTCCTAGTTTGCCCCAATTTAGCTTGTGCATGATGGCTTCTAGAATTGCAATAAATATTTTTGGGGATAGCGGGTCACCCTGTCTCACGCCTCTTTTTAGCGGCGCAATTACTGTAACCTAAATGGTTATTACAGTTTTGAGCCGTTTGGGGTCGAAACACTTGGGTCATGGGGCCCGAGTGCACGTCTCCTTTTTAAGGAGATCTCTCGCCAACTGATCGACACTGTGCGTGACCAGAGGGCTGGATCTTTCTTTGCGCAAAGATTCAGCATTGCCAATCAACGTGGCAATGCTGCCAGTCTTCTGGGCACGTTCCCGGATGACAGCGATGTGGAGGAGTACTTCGACGCCTAAGTGTACCTTTCTTTTGTATATAGTGTAAGTAGTTAGTTTGAGTATAATTTTGTATAGTTTACTTTTGTTTAGTGTTTAAGTATGTACAAATTATACTATATTTAATACTCACCAACGAATCTCGCGTTAACCGTATGTACTCTAATTAGAGACTTGTACTTATAGGCCGCGTTCTTCTCGTAGGCCTCCGACTGATTGTCGTCGCCGAAGTTGACGTTGACGTCGGCGTCGGGCGTGACGTCGCCGCTGACGTCACTGGTGGCGCTGGTGGCGCTGGTGGCGCTGGTGGCGCTGCTGGCCATGTCGTGCACTGACGCGATGTCGCACAGAGTCTCGCTGATGGTCACGTTTGTGACGGAGAGCATGTCTCGGTTTGGTAGCGTGCGGATGTAGATTAATCTGAAGAAGTAGAGAGAAGAATATCAAAGTCATAGTCAGAGTATTTATTAGTTTTTTTGGTGATTCAGTTCAGGTCTTATAGTTAGGTTATGGTAACTCAAAAAACTACCCATTAGGGCATTAACTATTACATCTATAAGAATTTAAAATCGATATTTCATACAAAATTAACAAAATTTCAATATTTACAGTACAATATTATTTTATAATAAACATACAATTCATTATTATAATAAACTAGCTTCTGCCCGCGGCTTCAACCGCGTTCAATGTTAAAAAACAAATGCTCCGGTCGCCAACAAACATTACAGGATTATCCGCTGGGTCAATCTAAAGATTGTCTTAAAATTTCATTAAAATCGGTCCAGCCGTTTCGGAGTCTATAAGGAGCATACATACATACTTTCTCTTTTATATATATAGATAGATATACAGAATACAATTAATAAGTCAAGTTACTGAAATAAATAATTATAATTTAGTTTATTACAGTTTGTCAAGAAGGAATTCGTCATTCGTCGTTATAGTAAAATTTTTCAATTAAAAAAATATTTAATGTCCGTTTAAATTGTGTCAAGTTTAAATCTTTATTGCCATTTGGTATTTTATTGAATATTTTCGGCATGCCATGCAGAGGATGCTTTTGTGCAAAAGGGCGTTCTTTGAGGTACTATACCGTTGCTCTGAAATAATGTGCCATAATACGTCTTTGATAGTGTTTTCATAGCGGCTGCTTAGTGAGTCGGTCTAGTATCGAGCTAGACTTTAGTTGTCTAAGGGCCGGATTTTTACTTATTGTGTAATTGTTATCTGATGAATAAAAATATTAGGATTGTTTGATATTTGTACCTCCTTCGATGAATAATGGCCGGTCACTAGATGTCCGGTCAGCGCTTCAAAAACGGGCGAAAAATATGGCCACAAATACGTTTGTGGTCTTATTTTAAATTAGTATGGTCCAATCATAACCAACATTAAGATGTTAAAAATGCCGCATTGTGCGTTGAAAAATTGTGTTAATAACCACCGTAACACCTTGATTTTGGAATGAATATCTTTTTCTCGGTAAGTTTATATCATTAAGTGTTTTTCATAAAGTGAAAACCAAATTTAATAGTAAATATGAATCAATTACCAAATATTATGATTGTTTGGCCAACGTTTGCGTCGACAACGCACCAACTATTGTAACAAAAATCGACTATTCTAGAACTTTGTAATTTAGACTTTAAAACATGCGTGTATGACTAAATTTGTTTTGATGTATGTTGAGCAGCGAGCAAGCTTATAAAAATTTATTGCTTTTTGTACATAGTTTTGTGAATGCAACTTTAAACATTGCAGTTAAGGTAGAATTTGCATTAACGCATATTTCAACTAGAATTCTTAGAATTACCTAAACACAATTGGCGTCAGTTTTAAAGAGAAGTTTTTACGGGTTTTTTTTTCCCCCCTTTTTTATCCTATTGCTAAGACTCCACGATCCGTCTGTCTGTCTGTCTGTCACCAGGCTGTATCTCATGAACCGTGATAGCTAGATAGTTGAAATTTTCACAGATGATATATTTCTGTTGCCGCTATAACAACACATACTAAGAACAGAATATAATAAATATTTAAGGGGGGCTCCCATACAACAAACTCGTTTTTTTTTTTAAGTTTCTTGCGATAATGGTACGGAACCCTTCGTGCGTGAGTCCGACTCGCACTTGGCCGGTTTTTCTTTTATAACATTCCTCACACAATCCATCCATCTTATTTTTGGTTTCCTTCCCCTTCTCAGGAGGCGAAAAATAATGTAAGAAGCAAATTTAGGTAGATTCTGTATAAGTACTTGTAGGCATCCCACAGCACGATATGTCCATCAGTACTGGCGGTGACCAGCAAGCCCGCCCGGGCGCACACGTGCAGGCCCGCCACGGGCGCCGCGTGCGCGTGCAGCGTGCGCAGCGACACGCGCGCCGCCCCGCCTGTGCCGGCCTCCCGCGCGCGCACCAGCACCACGCGGCCTGACGAGTGCCCGAGCACGAGCGGGTACGGGCAGCCGGCTGTCACGCAGGACGATACTACTTTTGTTATCTGTGGAGTTAAATCATAAGAGTGCCCATGTTTTATTTAGATATGGCTTATTTTGTGTTTAAAAAAAAAGTAAGTTCTTTTTTATAAAAAATTAAGTTTGTGACGATGTTTATTACTTTACGGGTAGAGTTACTTTAACCGGTTTTGGATGTAAATTTACAGTAAGAAAGGTTATGTATCAGATAAACACATAGGCTATAATTTAGAGTGCTAATACCTCGCGGGTGACAGCCAGTTTAGAATAATACGGTCAGTAATGCAAGTATCCTTATTAAATTTTATGCTGTTTGGACGAACGAAGGTAAATTTTAACCCACCAATGTTCCGCGTATCTTAGATCGAACTAAAATCTAAATGGGTGTGTAATAAATGGTATAATAACAGATAGTATAATATAACTTGAAATAACGTTCACATGATATAATTTTTATATGCTATAAAAACATATGACCTAATTTCATATGATCTAATGTTATATTTCATAGAACCTTCATCCACTCTAACAAAATTTAGAATAACGTTCATTTTATATAATTTTCTATTTGTATAATGCTCTTTTTAGATAACGTTCATTTGCCCTAATTTTCATATTAACAATTTTTTAAGGTAAGGCACCGTTCTTGAGAGAAATAAATTATTGTAACCTAACCTCAAAACACTAAAGTTTCTTCTGCATCGTCCCCGGCGTTGCGGGTAGTGCAATCCCTTCGCCCTTGCGTTACAGCGGGCGGGGATTGCTCTCCCTTCGCGCCTACGGTTTTTATATACACTTTAGGGGTAGCAGTCAAAAGACTACGTGAAGTCGGGGTGCCCCGATTCGGTTTTGGAACAGAATCGACCTATTACACTAAAATCCATTTTCACAAAGTTTTTGTCCATATTTAGAACTTTTTAATGCACTGCAATTTATAGAAGTCATTTTAATTACCAAAACAATTTTCGAGATCGCAATAGTCAAGGCATATAATACAAATTTTAGCTGTATGACAGAAAGAAAAATATAAATATCCGTCCACCCGCATAAAAGCAAACAAATAACAAGCAATATTTATGTGGTGCTGTTTCTGCTACTACGAAAATGGCGGGCGTTTAAAATCTAATCAATTTTTGAATACGAAACAAAGTAGACGATTCTAAATTATATTAAAACTTATTTATATTTGAATATTATAGTAACTGAATATTATACTAAATTAATATTATTTCAAAAGTTTATTATATTAAAATGTTCATTATACCATATAAAATTAGGTAATATGAAATTATATCAATAATTCATTATATCATTTGATCGTTATATTAAAAAAATGTATATTAAATTAAATTAGGTCATGTGATCATTAGAACTTTTATTATTATTTCAAAGGTTACACAGCCAATCTAAAGTTCCTATCTGGCTCTAAAAGCCCTTCTATTACAGAATGTCTACTGCAACCCCTGTTATCAGGAAACCTATTAAGGTTGCCCTAGTCGACGGCACGAATTATTTTGTGCGCGGGGTTAAAATGCGATAGCATGCATATAGCATCATCCGACAACACGTGCGAAAGAGATAGATGCTGTGATGAGCAGTAAAAAGCTAGTTCGCGTACGAATACACACTTTTGCAAATTTGTAGCGAAATTGATGATGATTTAGGTCGAAAACGAGCGCGCGAAATTTAATAAACAGACCTTTGGGAATATGGATATCATGAAAAAACAACTAAATGTATCTGTTCAAAATAAAATTATTTGCATTGTTGAACTACTAATCTATCCTTGTATGGTGACTGTTTTGCAATTTTTCTTCTTTTTACGGTATTTATTTGCACCCGAAGATGCGTTAAAATTAGTTTCCGAACTTTCGACGCTCATAACTTAGGATAGGATAGGATAGATGGACCCCTTTTCCGCACTTAGACTCGCATTTGGTCCGTTGTGCGTGCAGGCCTCCTCTCTGTGAAAGGGAATGGGCCGTAATCCACCACGCGGGCCCAGTGCGGGTTGGTGGATGTCACATGTCTTCGAATTTTTGGTTCTAAGACATGCCGGTTTCCTCACGATGTTTTCCTTCACCGTTTTTGAGAGCAGTGGTGATTAAATAATTTACACAAAGTAAAGCGCCTGCCTGGGCTCGAACCCACGACCTACAACTTGTAAGTCGCTGTCGTTACCACTGGGCCACCACTGCTCTACGCTCATAACTTTCAAATGTATATTTCTTTTACTTTTTTGTTTCCATGCAGGGCTAGATAATGATGAGACCCATTGATATATTTTTTTATTTTGAACGTACATCGTCAAACAGTGGAGTAATCGCCAGACTACGTTTGTATGGAAGAATGCTCGACAAGGGCAATCTTAAAGAAGGAAAAGTGGGCAGATATGATTTGCAAAGGATTATTGTCTCTACGGTACAAATGATACGAAATTAATGAAAAATGTGAATGTTAGGAATTATTACTTGTAACTTGGTAAAAAATAGTGAACAACTATTTTAAGGACTATGTGTTACCTGATCAAGCGCACACACATGCAGCAACAAGTCGGGTCGGATGTCTCGTCGTCGCTTCAGTCGCACGATGTTGTCCGAGTGTCCCCACGACACCAGTGCGAGGGGCTGTTGTCCATTGTTCTGCTTGTCTGCTGCTTCTCCTGAAAGACCGTTGACACTTTGTGATTTGTAGATAGTTATTATTTAGATGCAAACAGAACAATGTGGAGTTTATTATTGATATTTTTACTCCAAAGGATTAGGGCAGGAAGATGATAATTATTTTAATTCCAAAACTTAACTGTATTTAAAGTTCTTGCTGATTTTTGGTGTTGTTTCCACTTAAACATGCTAGCTGTGGCTGTTTAGCGACTGAGCAGCAGATGTTTATTTCAATTATTCTATAGAGAATTTGAATTTAGAATGAATTAATCGACAATTCCGATATTTTTATAAAACCGTAGTATTGTTTACCGTTAACTACTGTTCGTAGGTGTAAAAGAAGTTGATTTCAGAATGACAAGCACTCTTGAAAAAAGTTCTATTATAACAATTAGCCCAAACTGAATCCAGTGGAAGTTAAATATTTTTTCAAAAAAGCATATTACTTTGGAAATTAAATTGCGGTTGCAAGATGAGGCAGGGTAGAATATTGACTTTATAACACGGGCCACTTTACTGTGGACTTGGCAGTGTGACGTCACTCTGACGTTCGCTTCTCGCTGTTGGCGCACAAAGCGAAAGCGGAACGCCGCGAGGGTGGTAGGCTAGAGTGGGGTCGTATACCAGCGAGTGTATAGTTAAGTTGATAGTGTAGTCTTATATTATCTTATGGAGGGGCCGAGAAGTAACTCGGACACTTCGACCCATTGTGATCTATTGTGGTCCCCTAGATAACGTCCCCTAGATCTTGTCTCCGATCTTGACATGCCTATTTTGCCTTTCGATAGAGACTGGAAAAGTGCCGAAGGCTTGGAACCAAGCCAACGTACAGCCCGTGTCCATCATGAAGACACAGAAAAGTCTCATACAGAAGGGCAGTCAAGCTGACCCTGCCAACTACAGACCCATATCTGTAACGTCCATCCTCTGTAAGAGTATGGAACGTGTGCTCAACGGTAAGCTCCTGGCATACCTAGAAGCGAACGACATCCTCAGTGACCGCCAATACGGCTTCCGCCGAAATCGGTCCACTGGGGATCTTCTAGCGTATGCCATTCACATCTGGAGTGAGGCCATCGAGAGACACAGGGAAGCGCTAGCGGTCTCTCTCGACATCTCGAAGGCTTTCTACAGGGTCTGGCACGAAAGCCTCATTGGTAAGCTTCCTTCCTTCGGTCTGCCTAGTGGTCTGTGTAATTGGATTGCGGACTTCCTGAGGGATCGATCCATCCGAGTGGTTATCGGCGGCTGCTCGTCCGGTCAGTTAGATATCAACGCCGGAGTCCCTCAGGGATCAGTGCTCTCGGCAACATTATTCTTGCTGCACATTAATGATCTGCTAAAACCCGGAACCTTTGGGTACGCAGACGACAGCACTGTTGCTGAGAGATATGTGTCCGGAACACGGGCTACTGAGCCTCAGACCCGGTCTCTCCGGGAGGCCATGGTTGGGCGCTTGAATCAGTCCTTGAAGGCAGTCTCCGAATGGGGCGATGCCAATCTGGTCAGGTTCAATGCTGCTAAGACCCAGGCGTGTCTTTTTTCCGCTAAAAAGAGCCAATTCCACCCGGCTCCATCTTTCAGTCGTGTAACCGTGCTGTTAATAAACCGTCTCGAAATTCTCGGCGTTACGTTGACATCAAATCAAATCAAATCAAATGTTTTTTATTTCACATAGGCCTACATGGGCACTTATAAAACGTCGACAAAGGTGCACGGTTCGGGTTGGTCGTTTCCTGTGGAGAAGAACCGGCAAGAAAGTGGAGTTTCCAGCCGGTTACTCTTTTTAAAAAAATTGGTTTGTTTTTACAATATTTCCATGTTACAGTATTAGTGCTTAGATATGGGGGAACAACGTAGGCCCGACAATAAGTCGTAAGAAACTAAAAAAAAAATGTATAAACGAGAGAGTTAACAAATGTTAACAAGCGTCAAGAAATCTAGAAGGCCTACAATGTTCACACATTCACAAAACAATCAGTAAAAGAATCTATACAAACCGACTATCATCGACCCTCAACTTCGGTCCATTCATTGAGACGAAAGCTCAGATAGCTGCAAAAAAGTTGGGGATTCTTGCTAAGGTGAGACGGTACTTCACGCCTGAACAGCTGCTCAACTTGTATAAAGCGCAAGTTCGGTCATGCATGGAGTACTTCTCTCACCTCTGGGATGGATCTGCCAAATACCAGCTTGATGCACTTGAGTCGATTGACAGACGGGCCAAAAGGCTTATCGGCAACGATGCACTGGTCGCCTCAAAGCTACAGAGCCTCGAACATCGACGCCGAGTTGCCAGCCTGTCGGTTTTTTATCGGTTACATTTCGGGGAGTGTGCGACGGAACTGCACAATTTGATTCCGCCTAGCCCTTTCCATCATCGGACTACAAGACGTACGGCCATGCGCCATCGATACATGGTGGCCATCCCTCCCATACGCACAAAGCGTTTTGCTAATACTTTCATTGTGCGCACAGCTAAGGAGTGGAACTCCCTTCCGGAGTCTTTGTTCCCTGATAGCTACAACCTTGGGCTCTTTAAGTCAAGAGTGAATAGGTTTCTTCTAGGCAAGCGTGCTTCACCGACCACATCATCGCTTAACATCAGGCGAGATAGTGGTCAAACGCGACTACGCGAGCCTATAAATAACAAAAAAAAAAAAACTTTCTCCTCCCCAATCTCGTTGAAAATTCTTTTCATGAATTTTACAACGAGACTAGGAGATATGAGCCTATAGTCTTCTGGTTTGGATATCCAACCCCTAGGAGACTCAGTCGCTTACCAGCCACTGCATCGCATGTACACATAAGGTGCTCCATGCGTTCCGTATGTTCCCCACACAACCTGCACATGGGTGTCGTGGTTAGACCCATCTTCATGAGCATGTCGTTGGTTCCAAAGTGCCCAGTAAAGGCCCCAAGCAGGTAGCGGATTTGCCCCCTGCTCATATTCCAGATGCATTCCCGGGCTTTGAACGTAGAGCCTAGGAATTTCTTGGAGTGATGTACACCAGTAGTGGACAGCCAATGTGTTCGTTGTCTGTGATCTGCTCTGAACTCTTTAAATGTGGCTTTTACCAGACACGTCGACATGCCCACACATGGTTCTGGACCCACAAAATCATTTGCTGAGCCCTCTCTTGCCAGTTCATCTGCCATTTCGTTACCATGGATTTCTTTGTGCCCAGGGACCCACAACAGTCTCACCCTGTTATGCTTCCCAAGCCTGTTTAGGGTTTGGACAGCATCCAGAATAAGTCTGGAGTACACTTTGTAGGATGCCATAGCTTTGATTGCAGCCTGACTGTCACTAAGAATATATATGGATTTACCTCTGGTTCCTCTATCTATATTCTCTTGAGCACAGGTTATTATGGCGTATATGTTTCCGCTTGGAATACAGTTGCCATCTTCCCTAAGCTTTTGCTACATTTGTAACCTTTTGCGTATATGCCCGCTCCTGTACCTGATCCTATTTTGGATCCATCAGTGTACCACACCAGACTATCTTGTTCTGGTGGATAGAATCCCTTTATCCAGTCCTCTATTGTAGGGATTTGGACCTTAAAAGACTTTCAAACACAAACATAGTTTGAATTTTGTCGGATATCATGGTAGTTACCCGATCCAGGCCTTCATTGCCATCGAACTTTGTATGGTTAGTCTTTGGCTTAGAGGCATCCCACAGTCCAGCAACAGCAAGACGATGTAATGTCTTCCTTGCCTTGAATTCAACCATCATATACAGAGGAGGGATATTGAGGTATCTCTCAATCGCTGCCGTAGGTGTTGTCCTGAAAGCACCCGTGATTCCGAGACACACTGTTCTTTGTAACCTGGTGAGTGGCGCTTTGCACGAGGCAAGCTTTGCGTTTGGTCACCACACTACGAGTATGCTGCCGTATGTGATAATAGGTATTTTCATTGTCCGGTACAGCCATCGTATCACTTTGGGCTTTAGTCCCCAAGTTTTACGTGTAGGTGGAACGACACATGCCAAACACTCGCCTTTGTCGTAATATTTTCGACGAGTTTTCCACCTGAGTTCTTTATTAAGCGTTACACCCAGATATTTAACTTCGGTGGGCCAGGGCAGCTTTATTCCATTGAGGGACGGCTCTCCTAGGTTTCCTAGTTGTCTATTCCTCGTGAATGGAATAATGACTGCTTTACATGGTTGATAGAGGGGTGGTTCTTTGTACACCATTCTTCTGTCATCCTCAATGCCTGTTGTAATAATCCAGAGACTATGTTCGGAAATTTCGAAACTTCGGAAATTTACCATTAACCATTACAGCTATCTCATCTGCATAGCCTACTGTATAGAATGGTCCGGTATCGAGTTTGGTAAGCAGTGAGTCTACTATCAAGCACCATAATAATGGTGACAGCACTCCGCCTTGCGGACAACCTCTTGTTATTTTTGCGCTAAGTCTGTCTCTCATCAGTTACGATCTGACTATTCTGCCGCTCAGCATATAGTCAATCCAGTTGCACGTGTCATTGATGCCATGTTCCTTTGCAGCAATGCGTATGGACTCAAATCTTGTCTTGGCGAAGGCTCCCTCTATGTCGAGGAAAGCCCCGACACAAATCTCTAGTCCCTCTAGCGCAGCCTCGGCTCGACTCGCAGCATAGTGCAATGCCGTTTCCGTGGATTTGCCAGGGCTGTAGGCGCACTGTAGTTTATGTAGAGGGAATACTCTCTTAGGTACCAGTCTACCAGTTTCTCCAGAGCTTTTAAGAGAAAGGATGATAGACTGATGGGCCTGTAAGCTTTAGCTTCTTCGTAAGTCGGTCTACCCACCTTAAGTATAAAGGTGACTTTGACTTCCCTCCATGCCTTGGCTACGTACCCAAAGGCTATGCAGGCTCTGAAGAGCTTACTCAAATAGGGTATCAAAACAGATGCCCCTTCTTGCAATAGTATTGGGTAGATGCCATCCGGACCAGGGGATTTGAGAGGCTGTAAGCCCGCTATGGCAAGCTTCAGTTTATTTCCATCTACCACTTTCTTTGCCGTGAGCCAGTTATCTTTGGACGTGTGCCTTGTGAGCTCGTCCCTTGTGACTGGTTCCTCTTCATCGCTGTCGCGCAGTATACATTCCGGGAAGTGAGTCCTAAACATCACGCCCAGAGTGTCCTGTCCAGTTGCCGTGAGATACCCATTCTCATCCTGTACAGATGATAGTGGGTTTGTCTTAGTCATGGACATTGATTTGCACAACCTCATTCCATTTGGCAGAGCTTCAATGGAGGTGCAATGCTGCCGCCAATTAGTTCTTTTGGCCTTGCGTACCGCCGTGTTATACCTCGTCAGCATGCTGTGATAGCCAGAAAACTCTCCCCTGGCTTTTGCATCATTAAAGGCCTGTCGTGTTTCCTGTCTTATTTTAACTAGTTCAAGAGTCCACCACCGTAATAGTGTAGTACTAACCATGCATGGCCAGCAGCGCTGTGGCCCTGTTGGCCACGGCCACGGAGCGCGCGTGAGGCAGCGCATGCAGGGCCGCGGCGCCGGCGCACGTGCGGCGCCACACCACGCCCACCGGCGGCAGCGCCGGCGAGCCGCAGTAGCGGCCCCAGCGCGCGCCTACTACACCTGCCCACACCGCGACCTGCGGAAGATACAGTACTCATTCTTATACTTAATTAAACACACAATTTTTTTACTACTTTCATCAGAAATGCTTTTAAACACAGACGAGCTTAACCCAGAATTAGATAAATTAGTGATTAGTACTCATTATAAGCGTCAGGGCAATCTTTTCATATTGCCACACAACAAAACAATTTTTTTATTATTTATAGGCTCGTGCTTGACCACTATCTCACCTGATGGCAAGCGATGATGCGGTCGACGGTGTAAACGCCTGCCTAGAAGAAACCTATTCACTCTTGACTTAAAAACCCCGAGGTTGTAGCTATCGGGAAACAGACTCCGGCAGGGAATTCCGCTCCTTAGCTGTACGCATAATGAAAGTATTTTCAGAACGTTTAGTGCGTATGGGTGGGATGTCCACCATGTACCGATGGCGCATCACCGTACGTCTTGTAGTCCAATGATGAAACGGGCTAGGTGGAATTAGTCGATTGTATTCTTTTTCTTATGTAAAATAAAGCTATATAAATTTCGGCGACGATGTTCAAGGCTCTGGAGCTTTGACTCAACCAGTGCCACATTGCCAATGAGCCTCTTGGCCCGTTTTCGACCGACCCTAGTGCATCAAGCTGGTACCTGGCAGATCCGTCCCAGAGATGAGAACAGTGTTCCATGCAAGATCGAACTTGCGCTTGATACAACTTAAGCAGCTGCTCTGGCGTGAAGTACCGTCTCATCTTCGCAAGGCTCCCCAACTTTTTGGCAGCCAGTTGAGCTTTTGCCTCAATGTATGGGCTGAAATTGACTGTCGATGTCAACGTTACGCCAAGAAGTTCAAAATGGTCCGTTATCGGCACGGTCCCACCTCGGAAAGAAGGAGCTGGGTGAAATTGGCTTCTTTTAGCGAAAAAAAGACACCCAGGCGTGCAGTGTCTTAGCAGCATGGAACCTGACCAGATTGGCATCGCTCGATTCGGAGACTGTCTTAAAGGACTGATTCAAGCGCCCATGACCTCCCGGAATCGGGTCGTAATTTGTAATGATAATTGTGATGTATCCTGGATTTTATATTGCTATTTTAGTATTATAAGTCCTTTCAAACAATTAGTACAAGACTGTCAGTTAGTATCAATATTCTTTCGAATATTTATTAAGAATGACTAAATAGGCGATATTAAATTCCTTTATTGTTTTGATTTGGGCACATTGAACGCAGAACGGATGGCCGATGGGGCAGAAAGGTTCTGGAGTGGCGACCGCGAACCGGAAGACGTTGCGTTGGAAGGCCTCCCACCAGGTGGACCGATGACCTGGTGAAGGTGGCGGGGATCCGCTGGTTGCGGGACCGGTCAATGTGGCGACGCTTGGGGGAGGCCTATGTCCAGCAGTGGACGTCTTTCGGCTGATATGATGATTGTTTTGATACGTTTTAAAATGGTTTAATTACATGAGAATTGATAATTGACCTGATTGTGACATTATTTATAGCAATGTAGAAAATGTCGGGGATACCGCATCGTTTTCTCATATTTGACGTATTGAGACAGGTCGATCGACCCGCTACCAAGTAGTCTATGCCCGCTACTATAAACTAGTGTGCAATTATATAAATTGAGTTTACTTTGTTGTGAACTACAAGCCAGTACAAGCCAGATATTATATTGTGATTGTTATATTGTCTTCCTGAGTTGCTATATTTTGTGAAAAATCTACAACACAAGCTGCGACAACGTGTTATTTGATATTATAACTTGATTATTGCAAATAGTTGTGTTGACACTATATAGTCGAAAAGTCGAACAAATGTATTTTCTTTCTTTCTTTTTCTTTCTTTTATCAGTATCATATTAGGGCCTTTATTCCTAATAATATTTTAAATTGGTTTAAGGGCTAGTTCTTTTCCACGACGTTCTTTCTTCTCCACGAGAACTAGTTTAGCGAACGGGTGGCAAGCTATCTGAACCTTCTCAATATGAATTAACACGACAAGCCTAATTGGAATAAATATCTAGTTTTGTCTTTCTATGATATTCTTCATAAAACCCTTCTCGTACGCGCCACATACATAGGAACTCTTATACACAGTAAATAACCAACAACCAACTTGACATTCCAAGCTTGCTATCCTGGTTGATGTCGATACTTTTATATGGAGTTCCTTCATGATTCTAACAAGTGCATGTCCTGGAATTATTAAATGGTGGACAACGCACTATGGTCGCCACCGCCGAGCGGTCCACCTCCTCCTCTAGTGCGGATGGGTCGAAGCCGTAGTATGTCTGAACAAGTACCTGGTCAGTAGCATGTGTAAGGTCGTGCGCAGCATGTGGGTGCGGCTGCCGCAGCAGCTGTCGCGGCGCCTGGCCGTACGTGCGCACCATGGCCGCCGCCGCCGTGCGGTCCACCTCCTCTAGTGCGGATGGGTCGAAGCCGTAGTATGTCTGTACAAGTACCTGGTCAGTAGCATGTGTAAGGTCGTGCGCAGCATGCGGGTGTGGCTGCCGCAGCAGCTGTCGCGGCGCCTGGCCGTACGTGCGCACCATGGCCGCCGCCGCCGTGCGGTCCACCTCCTCCTCTAGTGCGGATGGGTCGAAGCCGCAGTATGTCTGAACAAGTACCTGGTCAGTAGCATGTGTAAGGTCGTGCGCAGCATGTGGGTGCGGCTGCCGCAGCAGCTGTCGCGGCGCCTGGCCGTACGTGCGCACCATGGCCGCCGCCGCCGTGCGGTCCACCTCCTCTAGTGCGGATGGGTCGAAGCCGTAGTATGTCTGTACAAGTACCTGGTCAGTAGCATGTGTAAGGTCGTGCGCAGCATGCGGGTGTGGCTGCCGCAGCAGCTGTCACGGCGCCTGGCCGTACGTGCGCACCATGGCCGCCGCCGCCGTGCGGTCCACCTCCTCCTCTAGTGCGGATGGGTCGAAGCCGTAGTATGTCTGTACAAGTACCTGGTCAGTAGCATGTGTAAGGTCGTGCGCAGCATGCGGGTGCGGCTGCCGCAGCAGCTGTCGCGGCGCCTGGCCGTACGTGCACACCATGGCCGCCGCCGCCGTGCGGTCCACCTACTCCTCTAGTGCGGATGGGTCGAAGCCGTAGTATGTCTGTACAAGTACCTGGTCAGTAGCATGTGTAAGGTCGTGCGCAGAATGCGGGTGCGGCTGCCGCAGCAGCTGTCGCGGCGCCTGGCCGTACATGCGCACCATGGCCGCCGCCGCCGTGCGGTCCACCTCCTCCTCTAGTGCGGATGGGTCGAAGCCGTAGTATGTCTGTACAAGTACCTGGTCAGTAGCATGTGTAAGGTCGTGCGCAGCATGCGGGTGCGGCTGCCGCAGCAGCTGTCGCGGCGCCTGGCCGTACGTGCGCACCATGGCCGCCGCCGCCGTGCGGTCCACCTCCTCCTCTAGTGCGGATGGGTCGAAGCCGTAGTATGTCTGTACAATTACCTGGTCAGTAGCATGTGTAAGGTCGTGCGCAGCATGCGGGTGCGGCTGCCGCAGCAGCTGTCGCGGCGCCTGGCCGTACGTGCGCACCATGGCCGCCGCCGCCGTGCGGTCCACCTCCTCCTCTAGTGCGGATGGGTCGAAGCCGTAGTATGTCTGTACAAGTACCTGGTCAGTAGCATGTGTAAGGTCGTGCGCAGCATGCGGGTGCGGCTGCCGCAGCAGCTGTCGCGGCGCCTGGCCGTACGTGCGCACCATGGCCGCCGCCGCCGTGCGGTCCACCTACTCCTCTAGTGCGGATGGGTCGAAGCCGTAGTATGTCTGTACAAGTACCTGGTCAGTAGCATGTGTAAGGTCGTGCGCAGAATGCGGGTGCGGCTGCCGCAGCAGCTGTCGCGGCGCCTGGCCGTACATGCGCACCATGGCTGCCGCCGCCGTGCGGTCCACCTCCTCCTCTAGTGCGGATGGGTCGAAGCCGTAGTATGTCTGTACAAGTACCTGGTCAGTAGCATGTGTAAGGTCGTGCGCAGCATGCGGGTGCGGCTGCCGCAGCAGCTGTCGCGGCGCCTGGCCGTACGTGCGCACCATGGCCGCCGCCGCCGTGCGGTCCACCTCCTCCTCTAGTGCGGATGGGTCGAAGCCGTAGTATGTCTGTACAATTACCTGGTCAGTAGCATGTGTAAGGTCGTGCGCAGCATGCGGGTGCGGCTGCCGCAGCAGCTGTCGCGGCGCCTGGCCGTACGTGCGCACCATGGCCGCCGCCGCCGTGCGGTCCACCTCCTCCTCTAGTGCGGATGGGTCGAAGCCGTAGTATGTCTGTACAAGTACCTGGTCAGTAGCATGTGTAAGGTCGTGCGCAGCATGCGGGTGCGGCTGCCGCAGCAGCTGTCGCGGCGCCTGGCCGTACGTGCGCACCATGGCCGCCGCCACCGTGCGGTCCACCTACTCCTCTAGTGCGGATGGGTCGAAGCCGTAGTATGTCTGTACAAGTACCTGGTCAGTAGCATGTGTAAGGTCGTGCGCAGAATGCGGGTGCGGCTGCCGCAGCAGCTGTCGCGGCGCCTGGCCGTACATGCGCACCATGGCCGCCGCCGCCGTGCGGTCCATCTCCTCCTCTAGTGCGGATGGGTCGAAGCCGTAGTATGTCTGTACAAGTACCTGGTCAGTAGCATGTGTAAGGTCGTGCGCAGCATGCGGGTGCGGCTGCCGCAGCAGCTGTCGCGGCGCCTGGCCGTACGTGCGCACCATGGCCGCCGCCGCCGTGCGGTCCACCTCCTCCTCTAGTGCGGATGGGTCGAAGCCGTAGTATGTCTGTACAATTACCTGGTCAGTAGCATGTGTAAGGTCGTGCGCAGCATGCGGGTGCGGCTGCCGCAGCAGCTGTCGCGGCGCCTGGCCGTACGTGCGCACCATGGCCGCCGCCGCCGTGCGGTCCACCTCCTCCTCTAGTGCGGATGGGTCGAAGCCGTAGTATGTCTGTACAATTACCTGGTCAGTAGCATGTGTAAGGTCGTGCGCAGCATGCGGGTGCGGCTGCCGCAGCAGCTGTCGCGGCGCCTGGCCGTACGTGCGCACCATGGCCGCCGCCGCCGTGCGGTCCACCTCCTCCTCTAGTGCGGATGGGTCGAAGCCGTAGTATGTCTGTAACAATAGAAAATGTTGTAAAATTAGTGTTATTTTATTGAAAACAGTAGTTCAGTTGAACTGGTAAATAAAACCGGCCCGTGCTGAAGCAGTGCTGTCTTGAAACACCGTTACATCATCAACTAGTATCATTCGTTCGCATGATATATTCTAAACAGAAGATACACACAATCAAATCATCGCAGATCGCTATAATGTCATAGGTCAATAATGTATGTTACATTATTTTGTTTCTATGATGGGGGACTGGCATATGATTTGAGTTGCATCTTTCTTCTCGCAACCTTTCAGCCATTCTGGCCCTTCCCACCACAACTAATGATTTATAACTACTGATGAGACCTTATTCTTCGTTTTGCATAATAATCAGCTGTTTTCATCCGAGCTGACATGACTTAACGCGAAGGTATGTATCATCAGATGTTAGATGCCATTTTAATCCTAGGGTTTATCTGGATTCGATTCGTAGGCACTATTCAAATGTTCGGATGTTAAATGTGTATTTATTTAAACTTCTTGTACAATGGTGGTCCATAAGCGGACTTAATGCAGCAACGCATTCTCTACCAGCCAACCTTTGGGTTAGAAAGGACACAACAGTGGCAGCTTTACAAAATAAAAAATTAGAGTCAGATATTAATAAACTACCTAACTTATAAAATACATAAATAATTTCTAAATCAATAGACTTATAAATACCAAATTTTATTTGAAATTGAAATGTAATAACTATGACGAAGACCGAGCTATGTATGAGAGGACAAATAATTGTTCCGGATGAAATAGCTTAAATGAAAAGAACAATGGCGAAATTTTAGCTGACTTAAATTTGACCGTCTGAAAGTGAATTATATACGAAAGACATTAGTAAGTAAGTAAGTAAGTAAGTAAGTAAATTTTATTTGTTTAAACATAGTGTACATGATACATTGCATGCAGGATAGTAATGGGATACAGAAAAGTTCTAACATGTTCAGCCACATATCGTGGCGTACAAATTGGTAGGAAGAGATGGTGCATAAACCGTGATAATATTCATCAAAATTACATTTTATATCATTATACATCAAAGATTAGGTAAGTATAATAATTACAATTCAATAAGCATATTTTTTAGATACAATTCAATGTCAAAGTAAGTAATCATTAAATAAATTGGTCAATAAAAATATGAATAATACTGTCATTAAAAAAATTCAATTAATTCAAATAAAAAATACAACAACATGTCAAAAAACAAAAAAAATAATACAACATTGTCATCTCAAAAACGAAGAAAATTATCCTCTTTCATAAACTCTGCTATACTGTAATATGCTCTTTCAGTTAGAAAACTCTTTAATTTACTTTTAAGGGCAGATATATTTAATGTTTTCCATGATTTGGGCAATTTATTAAAAATGGTCGGAGCCATGCAAAAGATGCTCTTACGCATAAGAGTAGTTTTAGCGCCGTGAACACAAAGTTTGAAATTATCACGTCTATTCCTAGGGAAAACATCAGACAAACGCTGAAATAAATGGGAATTTAATTTAATGAACATTACTGTTTCTAGGATATATAATGAGGGCAATGTCAATATTTTACGTTCTATAAAATAAGATTTACAGCTGTCCGTTGTTTGCAGTCTAAACATCGATCTAATGCACCTTTTCTGTGCCCGAAACGCTATTTCATTGTCCGTGCTATTCCCCCAAAAGATGACTCCATATCTAAGAATTGATTCGGCTAATCCATAGTAAGCAGTAATTAGTGCATCTGTGTTGAGAACCACAGCAAGCTGTTTCAGAGCGTAGGATGCACTACTCATTTTTTTACTAAGTGCCTCTATTTGAGGTTTCCAATTCAATTTGGAATCTATTAATAGTCCCAGAAATTTTGTTGTGTCAGCTTCATTGATATTTATATTATTAAATTGAATATTCAAATTGTTGATTGTTGGTGTACGTTGTCTAAAGTGCATTACGTTAGTCTTTTTTAGATTAATTATTAAATTATTATCATTTAACCAATTTATAATAGATATTAGTGCATTATTAATGTCAAGTTCATATGTGTTTATGTCATTACAAGCTATTGTCAAAGTGCAATCGTCAGCAAAAAGTGTCATCGGATGTTCAGTTATTTTAGGCAAGTCATTTATATACAAAGTGAACAACGGAGGCCCCAATACACTGCCTTGAGGTACTCCGTATATAACCTCGCGTTCTTCTGATCTTGAAGTTTCTTCACGTTTAATTTTTGTATTTATTTTACTGATCTCTGTAACTTGTTTACGGTTATGAAGATAGGATTTAATTAATTTTAAAACGTTGCCTCTAACACCATAGGCTTCAAGTTTCTCTGCCAGGGAATTATAATGGACGCAGTCAAAGGCCTGTGTCATGTCGCAGAATATGGCACAGACTGGTGTTCTCTTATCTACATTTAGCATGACATTATTTAAAAACTCATAAATAGCCAAATTTATACTTTTATTTTTTCGAAATCCCTTTTGTTCGTCACTTAATATATTATATTTTTCTAAATAGGTATTCATTTCACCATATATGTATTTTTCGAACACCTTAGACATAACTGGTATAAGCGCGATCGGTCTGTAATTTATCATTAATTCGTGATTATCTTTCTTATAGAGCGGTTTCACTATAGATTTCTTTAATGCATCAGGAAATACACCAGCACTTATGGAAAGATTAATAATGAAACACAAATGAGTACTTATTTCAAATGCAACTGCTTTCAATATTTTTGTGGCAATACCATCGTAGCCAACGCTGTTTGTGTTTTTGAGTTTCATAATAATATTTAGTATGTCATAGGGCGTAGACGGAGCCATAAACGTAGATTGTGCTCTGCTAAGAATTAATGACGTTGAGTTTGTACCTGCGGTAATTGTTGGTTGTATTTTATCTATAAAATAATTATTAAATGTATTGGCAATGTCCTTTGGGTTTGTGATGTTTTTATTTTCGAATTTGATGCAAGAAATTGAGTTTTTCGGGGCATTGTATTTACTCTTATTAATTATTTGCCACGTAGTCTTAGACTTGTTATTAGAGGTTTTAATATTGTAATTGTTTTGTGCTTTCTGTGTTAGATTCATAATTCTTTTGAGTAGCTTTGAATATGTTTTGAATTTATCTCTATTAGATTGATTTGGTTTTAACCTATATTGCCATAGAAGCTTCCGTTTATTCTTACTACACAACTTTATCCCACGTGATACCCAAGTAGGATTTTTAGTAGTCTTAATGGTAATCATTTTGCTGGGGAAACATAATTCGTACAATAATTGGAACGTTTCAATAAAACAGTTGTAGGCTGCATTAGGATCGTCCATCTCGTATACATCTGAGAAGGATAGACTACTTAAACAAGTCTTGAATTTTTCTATATTTACCTGACTGTAGTCTCGTGTACTTTTGCGATAATACTTAAGAATATCCTTTTTTATAACGGGGCACTTTAACAGTTGTGCTGTGTGATCGGATAGCGCGAACTCCAATACTTGTGATGTACAACGACGCTTGTTAAAATCATGAGCAAAATTATCTATGCATGTTTGGCTCGCAGCCCGAGTAGGTTGTCTCAAAGCAAGTTGTAAATTAAAATTTAAAAGAATACACTCGAATTCGGCTGACAGTTTACTTCTCTTCAAAATGTCAATGTTGTAATCACCAGCCAAAACTATATTCTTACATCGTTGTTTGGATAAATATTTTAAAACAGTTTCCAGTTTATCAAAAAACTCATTGATATTATTTGAGTTAGGTACTCTATAAATACACACAATTATAATGTTATAGTCCGTCAATTTAACTGCACAGCACTCGATTACACTTTGCGAGGACATGTTTGCTACATCGGTCAATCCTTTCCATTGAATACCATGCTTAACAAGTATACATGCACCGCCTCGCTTACTTGTCTGTCTACTATAACAAGCAGCTAAACTATAATTAGGTAGGTGTAGCTGATTCTCACAGCCAGCCATTATAAAATGCTCTGAAATGCATATTACATCTACATCGACATCTCGTTCTGAAAGTTCACATAAACATACTGAGAGAGCATCAGATTTACTAACGAGACCGGCAATGTTCTGATGTAGTACACATAAATATTTAGTCACGAAAAAAAGTGTCCTTATTTGTCAGATTATTATCAATGGTTATGTCAATTGTATCACTTAGACTATTATTATATTGTATGTCAATTATTAAACTATCTATGTCCCTAAATATTATATACATTCCATGGTTACTTACTAAGCCAGTTCGTTTATTATACATTTTGTAGTCATAGGAAAGATTTTTATTACTGTCCAACAGATATAAATGTTCATATGTCAATACATCTAGATACAAGAGGTTATTGAAAGTTTCTGTTCTACTGTTAAATAAATTAGCATAGTATCCATATTTATACGTCGGTAAACATATGATCACATTCGTATTATTTATGTTTTGAATAACTTCTCTTAAGCGGAATATAATTTCAAAATAATTATTAGTATTTTTGAAGTCTTCATCACCTAAAAGAATTACACAAAAATCATTCATTGTGAATTTCATAAGTTTTTCTTTTTCACCGGTTTTTCATCCGATCATTCAAAAACTAAATTCGAAATTTAACGTATGGTATTTGGATGATGGAACACTAGGAGGTGACGTAGACACCGTTTTAGCAGATTTTCAATTTCTGAAAGAGCAGTTCCAATCCATCGGCCTAGAACTTAACCACTCCAAATGTGAAATTTTTCTTTGTGACAGTACCGACAGACAACCGACCCTACAGAAATTTTATGCAATAGCCCCAGAGATCAAAATTTTAGATAAAAGTTCACTGCACCTCCTAGGTTCCCCAATTTTGGAAGACAGTTTTTCTTCATTCATCGATGGCAAAATTAACCATTTTAATGATATTTCGGATAGACTCTCCCAAATTAACCTTCATTCGGCTTTTACTCTCATTAGGTATTGCTGTTTTGGACCAAATTTTATGTATTTTCTCCGCTCTTCCCCTTTATGGAAGCAGCCACTTCTCCTGGAAAAAATTGACGAAATTATTCAACGCACTCTGACATCTATCTTAAATGTGGCCTTGGATGACCGAGCCTGGACGCAAGCCACGCTACCCATTCGCTTTGGCGGGCTCGGCATCCGCAAAATTTCTAGTATAAGCCTACCGGCGTTCCTGTCTTCGGTCCACAGCACTAAAACGTTAACCACTAAAATTTTATCCCTGTCGCTGGTTAACTGTGAAGTGCCGTGCTCGACCGACGCAGTGTGCGCCTGGAAAGTGGCTTGCCCGAATACGGCGTTGCCCGAAAACCCATCTTCCCAAAGACAGTGGGATGAGCCGCTCTGCAGTTTGGTACGGAATAAACTCATAAATACGTCCACCAATACTGCTGAGCGTGCTCGCCTACTGGCTGTGGGTGAGTGGGAGTCGGGCCTCTGGCTACAGGCTTTACCGTCACCCAACATAGGCACAATGTTGAGTGACACTACCTTCCGGATCGCTACATGTCTGCGACTAGGTACTCCCAGCGGAGCTCCACATCGCTGTCAATGTGGTGAAGCAGTCGACCGCCTCGGACACCATGGCCTATCCTGCAGTAGGAGCGCTGGTCGGATAGCACGGCACGCCAGCATTAATGACATCATACGTCGAGCTCTTGTCACCGCCGGGGTGCCAGCTGTTTTAGAACCCAATGGCTTGGCACGCGACGATGGGAAGAGACCGGATGGGATGACCATAATGCCTTGGAAGTTGGGTAGGCCTTTGGTGTGGGATGCAACATGTGTCGATACCCTTGCGCCATCCCATCTTCTTAGCTCGGCGGGCTGTGCTGGGGCAGCTGCTGCTGGTGCAGAAAACCTCAAACGGCGCAAATATAACAACCTTATTGGCAGTTATATGTTTGAGCCGTTTGGGGTTGAGACATTAGGTCCATGGGGTCCGAGTGCTCATCGAGTTTTTCGAGACATAAGTAAACGGTTAGTCGACTGTTCGCGTGACCAGAGGGCTGGCCTTTTCTTCAGCCAGAGAATCAGCATTGCTATTCAACGTGGCAATGCTGCCAGCGTTCTGGGCACGTTTCCCATTGACATCGATGTGGAAGAATTTTTTGATGCGCTATGAGTCCTTTTCCCTCTCCCTTTTGTATGTAAGTTTGTTTTGTTATTAGTCATAAGATTAGAAATAGTCAGTTGTACATATTAAAAATCTATTTACTCATTTGATACTTTAGAAATATTTATTTTATTTCGTCTGAATAAAAATACAATAGGTAATTGAGGTAGGTAATATTTTAGATATTATGTATCAATCTCAATAAAAAAACAACAGTAACCGTTCAAGAGTTGTTCAATTTTCCCTTGACGTGTTATATAGTGGCAACAGTCAAATTTGTTTGCAAAGGTATTTTGCGCTATGGATAGTATTTTATTAGTATTATTCGTGCTCAGTATGCATAGTTTATTCTTGTGGGCAAAGCTGGCGACTGGCAGCTGGCTTTCCTTGCACACACTTGGATTGGTATCTTTTTCAGAAAAATCCTGGATACTTGTAGAATTTCTTTTAAAACCTTTATCTTGCTTCGGTTGTTCTACATTTATAGGCTTGTCAGGGATAATAATATGTTGATCATTATTTTTCTTAGACGGGGTGTTAGTCTCATTCTGGTCTTTCTTTTTATTATTCTTCCGCATTGTAGTTGGTGGGGTGGAAGAAGACTCCCTATATCCGACCTTTTTATATAATTCTATGATTTTAGAACTCTTTTCCAATTCCCATTTTAATTTTGTATTTTCTGTGTTTAGATTCTCTATTTCATTATTTGCAATCAGTAATTCCTCCTCCACAGATAATAATTTATCTTGTAAATCACGTACTTCTAAAGTTTCGCATTGGTCAGGCAGACTTTGCACCGTGGTCTCAAAGAGTGACGAGTCTGAAGTGTTCATAATTGACACATTATTATGAGAGTTCGTTTTCCTTATTTTTCTCATTGTTATATTACTAGTGTCTCCACTCGCCATTGTTGATAGTAAAATAAGTAAATAATACTAATATTAAAATAATATGAAAATCAAAATATAAGTATTTAAGTCAGGATCGAACTTGTGCCTAATCAAATATTTTTGAAAAAGTAATGTTGTACAAAAAGAGCGTACGATGGTGGAATCGAACCCGCGGCACTTCGTTCATACGATTTCTGATGTCGGCAGTTCTCGCACTTCGCCAACTGAACAATACTTCTGGTAATGAAATAGTGTGTCTATTCTTATTTCAATAAATTTTCAAACATCAAACGGTCGTTATGTGACTCATGCTGCAAAAATGTTCACACTGTCAACTGGGTTTGCTGCAAGTTTTAGACACAATTATTTATTGATTTTTAAGTAGTTCACGATCCGCTTTTGTTGGGATATTGTTTTGAATGTTTTAAAACTGTATTTTATAGGGATTTGTTGCACCTTTGTCTTCTTTTAAAGTACTAGTTGCACGTCACTTTTAGATCACTTTTTCACTTTTCTGGGTAAATTCGGAGTTCAATAACGATAGGACAGCTAATTCCAAGCGATATTAACACTTTAACACCACTTTCAACGTTAAATACTCGGTAATACTATTTTTAAATATTTTTATACACGGAGACAATGTTTACGTGACGGCAGCGCCATCTCAACATTCTATTAATTGTCTATGTTTTTTAAAGTATAATTAGGCCTGGTCCAAAATAGATTAAAAAAATACATAATAAATAAAAAGTTATTTGATTTTTTAGTTCATTTCTTTAGCATAGTGTTGCCATTATATATTTTATCTGCTAAGTGAGAAGTAGTAACTATATTAAGTAATAATATCATTATTGTATTTATTGCAGTAAATGAGTTAACAATACAGTTTATGTCTAAGTGTAGATGTTCCTTGCAGGTAGGTAAGAATATTGTAGTGTAGTAGAAATAAATGAATTACTTTCAATTAATGATTGGCAAAAAGACTAGTAAACAAGTCTGAAAAAAATATAGCTTGGTTGTTGACGACAACCTTTTGATACACGTCAAAGTCACTTAGTTTAAATAAATATACTCTTTCCAAAGAGTATACTACACATTTCATGCTAAAATAACTATGTAAGGGAAATACTAATGCGATATTCCCCTTTTACTTCCACGAAATTGAATAATATTACCTATTAAACACATTATTAAAAGTTACCCAGACATAACCTACAAAAGTTTATGACTGAATATCTATTATTCTCTACATTCTCGAACAAAAATTCTTGCACAAACTAATTCAGAACATCACCCTGAGTTAAACCAGATATTTTTCATTTAAAGACTTTTGAATTTAATCTCAGCTAAAACAATGTATGGGCACCTGCCATTGTTCTTTACTCTCAGCTTTTTGATGTTAAGGGGAAGCACGTTCCAGATTTTTATAGTTGAGACAGAGTAAGAATCACATAGAAACCCAGTGCGGTGAGAATATTTCTTCTCACCGCACTGGTCTGAAAGGAGGAGATCTGGTTTGTTGCTTGTCAATTTTCGCAGGTTCACAACAGCATCCTGGAGCATTTTGATAAGTAGATCAGCGTAGAAGCACAGTTTGATAAATGCCATCCGCGCTCTGCTGACGCTGTATGTTGTAGAGATGTAGATTCAGCTCCACCGATGTCTTTTTGAAACGATTCACTGATGGTTCACTAAATGGACTGATTTGAACTATTAACGGAGCTGTCACGAAATACTTAACGAATATTATCAAGGATGTGGCTGCGCTTTCAAACACCTCGATCTTTATACCCGATGGAATGTTACGCGTGGTCCCAGATCCGGCTCGAAGGACCAAAACGACGAAACGAAACGACGTCTGTGTTGAGTGCGGTAAAATCACTGATTTAATTTTAACTCGCTAGTTTACGAAATGATCGAGCACTTGCAATCGCTGATGTTGCTTAACCTACTTAATGTTACGAAATTTGCGGGTTCACCGTACAATAACCCATAGGCTATCTTACTATCACACTAATATTATAAAAGCGAAAGTTTGGATGGATGTATGTTTGTTACTTAATCACGCAAGAACGGCTGAATGGATCTGAATGTAATTTGGCACAGAGATAGATTATAGTCTGGATTCGCACATAGGATATATTTTCATTACGGTATAATGTCCACTTGGGATGATAAAACACTTTTGACGCAGGCGAAGCCGCTGGCAGAAACTGTAATTTATAAAGATATTGGGAGAAGTACTAATACAACGCTGGTGGAACCGCGCGCGACAGGTACTTCAACATAAATGAAGCAATGGATTAGGAATTCGATTGTGATTGAAACTGTGATGCAGTATGTTGTTTTAACTCACACAAGCCGGGAACACATTGAGGGCATCCAAGGCAGCTTGTCCAGTCTGCTTGTAGCCGAACACCAGGTCGATCCAGTGCGGCAGGTGCTCCGTCACATGCTGCGACTCCAGCGCCTGGCGGTGTATCAGCGTGAACAGTCGAGCGTCTGGCGCCCAGGCTGGTAACTCCACGTCATCTACTGATGCACCGCATTGACGCGTGCCAAGGTTTAAACCTGGAGAATAAAGACTTTTTATTAGACAGGAAGAACGAATAACACACTGGTACATCCACCAGAGGTCAAGGCGTCGCCTCACATGCTGGGGTTCAAATCTGGGTTAGTATCAATGTGACTTCTTTTAATTCATAATTATGTACTTTCTAGGAAACCAGCCCTGAACTAAAAATTCGAAGAAATGTGACATCTACCAACCCGCATTGGACCCGGGTGGTTAATTATGGCCCATTTGAGTAAGCGTTTCTTTGATATGTAGAATTATTTTTCTGTTTTTATATTTTGTATTTGTTGGGTGTTGAGTCATTTCTTTTTATTTTAAACTCTCGCTGATATGTATTTTATGCAAATTTTTATATGTGTGAAAACTTTTAATTGGCCGTTTTTTGCATGTTGTTTATGCGCACTTATTGTACTAGCTGTAAGTTTTCCTAAGATTAATAAAATAAAATAAAATTAAATTTCTTCTCACAGAGTGAACGCCTGTGTCCTAGAAGTGAGAACATTATAGGCTGATTATGTTTTAGAATTGAATAGACAATGATGATGATGTTTTAGATTTTGCTATGTTCTTTCTAAGTGTAAAATGGACTTCTAAGGCATCGATGAATGAAAACATCGAATTCGATTTCGCTTCCGTGGCCTACCCCATAGGACACGTAGTTTCTTTTTTGGGTTAAAAAGTAGCCTCAGACACCCAGCAATAGTGTAGCTGTAACTCAGTGAAGTCAAAATCAGAACAATACTTTCAAAGGTCACCTATACCTACAAATTAATTTACATCTTTATAATATTAGCTAAGAAATGGCCCGATATGTTGGTAACATACCTTCATTGTTGTGGAACATCTCGGGCAGGTAGAACATCTCCGGGATGAGCTCCTTGACATCAGTGGGCGAGTCGTTGGTGATGAGGCGCCACGTGGTCGCCAGAGAGTGGAAGGTTCGGTCGGGCATGTCGAAGTTATTGTCTACAAAGTAAAACATACCAATATTATCATCATCACACAAATGTCAACCAAGGTTGAAGACGAAAATTATTGAAAAAAAAACCGCCCAAGTGCGAGTCGGACTCGCGCACGAAGGGTTCCGTACTATTATCGCAAAAAACGGCAAAAACATCACGTTTGTTGTATGGGAGCCCCACTTAAATATTTATATTATTCTGTTTTAGTATTTGCTGTTATAGCGGCAACAGAAATACATCATCTGTGAAAATTTCAACAGTCTAGCTATCACGGTTCATGAGATACAGCCTGGTGACAGACAGACAGACGGGCAGTGCAGTCTTAGTAATAGAGTCCCGTTTTTACCCTTTGGGTACGGCACCCTAAAGGTGAACGCGCACCTAGCCGCACCGCAGGAGCCGCACGCGCCGCAGTCATCGCATTTTATAAATCTTTATATGAAATCGTATGCAGCCTCACGCACCTGTCCGCGCCGCACGAGCCGCATTTCAGCAAAATGCTGTAGGTATACGGATTCCACCAGCGCGTGCTGATGACGTCATCAGATTCGGCGCGTTCGATGCTTGCGGCGAGTGCGGTGCGGGCGGCGCGGAGACATCATGCGTACAGTGATGCCAACTTAGCTACTTTATAGCTAAATCAAGCTATTTTTCAGCTACTATTTGATAAAACTGGTAGCTAATTTTTTAACTATAATTTCTAGCATTTTTTATAAGACATGAATGTTTTCGAGATTGTAGTGGGACACCGGATCTTAATTTAAATTATCTCAAGTCAGGAAATAATGTGCGATACTCTCCAACTGTACCCATTTTAAGTTAATGTCATGAACCCATATTTTTTTCTTTCATTCCACCTCTTCTACCGCAAAACCGACAATAACAGGATCAAGTGCCATAGTACACTACGTACGTTCGTTCTATACAGAAAATATTCATATAATAAGATATACAGAAGTGAATATGATTCTGACAACACTGTGCGTGCGGCACTTTCGGCCATTCGGCGCGTTCGGCGCGTTCGGCGCGTTCGGCGCGGATAGCGCGGGGCCTTGAGAAAATGCGATGACTGCGGCGCGTGCGGCTCCTGCGGCGCGGATAGGTGCGCGTTCACCTTAAAAAGCACAACTTTAACTTATCAGTGCTGAAAAATTGCTTGAAGCCCTTGACGTCATTTTGAGAGGCCGTAGGCTCTAGATAGACAAAGTAACATTCTACCGGCGGCGGCGATAACAACCAATTTACCTAGCATTTTTCCAACTTATTTGGGATCGGCTTCCAGTCAAAATGGATGCAGCTGAGTATCACTGTACCAGCGATAACTATTATGTACGTTTATATAGTGTACATCTTTTCAGTGCCATCTAGCCCTGGAGAGTATACCGACGTCCAATCGCATTACCATCCAGTGGATCAAAGGGCATAGTGGATCCTCAGGCAATGATACTGCAGATGAACTTGCGAAGAGAGGCTCCGATATGATAGTGCTAGGCCCGTATCCAATGCACCCCCTGCCTTTCTCATAAATTCGTGCGTGGATTCGCCGAAGATCGACCGAACATCATAATGACGGATGGTCACGGGCAACACACTGTAGACAGTAAAAATTGGCTTTACCGAATGTATACCCGCGATTAACCAAAAAAACTTCTCAGCCTGATTAAAAATAACCTTAGAAAATCATAAGAAAAATTACGGGCTTTAAAAACCTCTTTTTAATATAGGCGCCACAGACAGCCCTCTTTGCAGGGGCTGCCTCGACGCCGAGGAATCACCCGCCCACATCATCCTAAAATGCGAGGTCGTGGCTTCTCAACGTGAACAAATCCTCGGAACAATGAGGTCGCTCCGCGAAGCCTGTGAAGCTCCCAGGAAGCTTTTTTTTTATCGATAAGCGCGCGTTTGACCACTACCTCTCCTGATGGTAAGCGATGATGTGGTCGACTGTGAAGCACGCTTAGAAGTAACCTATTCACTCTTGACTTAAAGACCCCAAGATTGTAGCTATCAGGAAACAAAGACTCCAGCAGGGAAGTCTACCCCTTAGCTGTGCGCACAATGAAATTATTCGCAAAACGCTTTGTACGTATGGGTGGGATGTCCACCATGTACCGGTGGCGCATGGCCGTACGTCTTGTTTTGCGATGATGGAAAGGGCTAGGCGGAATCAAATTGTGCAGTTCCATCGCACACTCCCCGAAATGTAATCGATAAAAAACCGACAGGCAGGCAACTCGGCGTCGATGTTCAAGGGTCTGGAGCTTTGAGGCGACCAGTGCATCGTTGCCGATACGCCTCTTAGCCCGTTTGCTAATCGACTCAAGTGCATCAAGTTGATATTTGGCAGATCCCTTCCAGAGGTGAGAGCAGTACTCCATCTATGTCCGAACTTGCGCTTTATACAATTTGAGCAGTTCAGGCGTGAAGTACCGTCTCTCCTTTGCAAGGATCCTCAACTTTTTTCCAGCCAACTGAGCCTTTGCTTCAATGACCAAAATTGAGGGTCGATGTTAACGTAACACCAAGAAGGTCGAGATGGTACATTATCGGCACGGTTACACCACGAAAAGATGGAGCCGGGTGGAATGGGCTCTTTTTTGCGGAAAAAAGACACGCCTGGGTCTTAGCAGCATTAAAACTGAATGGACGGCATCGCCCTATTCGGAGACTGCCTCCAAAGACAGGTTCAAGCACTCAACCATGGCCTCCCAGAGAGACCGGATCTCGGGCCCAGTAGCCCGTGCGCCGGACACGTATCTCTCAGCAACCGTGTTGTCGTCTGCGTACCCAAAGGTTCTGGGTTTTAGCAGATCATTAATGTGCAGCAAAATCAGTGTAGCCAAGAGCACCGACCCCTGAGGAACTCCGGCGTTAATACCTAACTGACCGGACGAGCAGCCATCGAAAACGACTCGGATGGACCGATCTCTCAGGAAGTCAACAATCCATACACACAGACCACCAGGCAGACCGAAGGAAGGGAGCTTACCAATAAGGCTCTCATATTGTTCAGCTTCTGTGCTTTTGGGCGGAGCTTTTAGGCTGGCTTTGTTACCCGGAACCCCCACGCACAACGGACCGAATGAGAGTCTAAGTGCGGCAAAGGGAGTCCTCATCATCGTCATCATAATGTAAGGTCGAGTGGGAGAAAATGTCTAAGGCATCAAGTCCGCTAGCTTGTGCATAAAGTTTTAATAAATATTCAATAAACCTCAAGTTAAAAAAGTAGATAATAGAAAAAAAACATAAATAATTATAAAAATATTATTAAATTATTATTTTTATATATATATAAAATTTTAAGTTGTCAAACAAAAAAAAGATGAAGTTGCACATTCGCAAGCGTCAGTAGGTCTATATGGAGATGAATGTGCAAGAAACTCCACAGAAACTCTTTTCATTAAGTTTTAATTACAAGTATTTGGTTACACCATTCTTGTTGGAAAATTACAGAATAATATTATGTATGTGAGATCGATGTAAAAAGACGTGCACTTAAAATAGTCTAGATAACAATAAACAACCTCAAAATACAATATTAATTAAAAACAGGTCGAGGCAAGCAAGTTATGATCCTTCCCAACTGATGGCGCCCGTTCACGAACATGACGCATGGATTGGCACTCAGTTCAACCATCATGAAAGGAACCAAATGATCCAACACTTATGACAGAGAGACGTTTGAGAGAGACTGACATACTCAACTACCAGGGCACACATAAGTCAACGAACGACATATAGGTACAGTAAATGGTAGATTTACAGTTGATACATAGTACTCACACATGTGCTGTGCAGTTATATAATACTAGAACAAATTGAGTATAAATAAAAAAACCATTGCCAAAAAAACAATATGTATGGAGTCGTTATCGAAATGTCATTTAGACATGGCCTCTTACAACGTTATCAAAAGCGACTCAAGGTAAAATGAAATGGCGGGAACAGAACGGTTATTACCTTGATAGTTGAGGAACAGCTCAGTGAAGGGCGGTATCCTCACCAGGTAGTGCAGCACTCCGCCGGAGTTGGAGTACAGCGACGCGTAGTGGTGCGGCTGGCGCGACAGCAGCGGTGACGGGAACAGAACGGTTATTACCTTGATAGTTGAGGAACAGCTCAGTGAAGGGCGGTATCCTCACCAGGTAGTGCAGCACTCCGCCGGAGTTGGAGTACAGCGACGCGTAGTGGTGCGGCTGGCGCGACAGCAGCGGTGACGGGAACAGAACGGTTATTACCTTGATAGTTGAGGAACAGCTCAGTGAAGGGCGGTATCCTCACCAGGTAGTGCAGCACTCCGCCGGAGTTGGAGTACAGCGACGCGTAGTGGTGCGGCTGGCGCGACAGCAGCGGTGACGGGAACAGAACGGTTATTACCTTGATAGTTGAGGAACAGCTCAGTGAAGGGCGGTATCCTCACCAGGTAGTGCAGCACTCCGCCGGAGTTGGAGTACAGCGACGCGTAGTGGTGCGGCTGGCGCGACAGCAGCGGTGACGGGAACAGAACGGTTATTACCTTGATAGTTGAGGAACAGCTCAGTGAAGGGCGGTATCCTCACCAGGTAGTGCAGCACTCCGCCGGAGTTGGAGTACAGCGACGCGTAGTGGTGCGGCTGGCGCGACAGCAGCGGTGACGGGAACAGAACGGTTATTACCTTGATAGTTGAGGAACAGCTCAGTGAAGGGCGGTATCCTCACCAGGTAGTGCAGCACTCCGCCGGAGTTGGAGTACAGCGACGCGTAGTGGTGCGGCTGGCGCGACAGCAGCGGTGACGGGAACAGAACGGTTATTACCTTGATAGTTGAGGAACAGCTCAGTGAAGGGCGGTATCCTCACCAGGTAGTGCAGCACTCCGCCGGAGTTGGAGTACAGCGACGCGTAGTGGTGCGGCTGGCGCGACAGCAGCGGTGACGGGAACAGAACGGTTATTACCTTGATAGTTGAGGAACAGCTCAGTGAAGGGCGGTATCCTCACCAGGTAGTGCAGCACTCCGCCGGAGTTGGAGTACAGCGACGCGTAGTGGTGCGGCTGGCGCGACAGCAGCGGTGACGGGAACAGAACGGTTATTACCTTGATAGTTGAGGAACAGCTCAGTGAAGGGCGGTATCCTCACCAGGTAGTGCAGCACTCCGCCGGAGTTGGAGTACAGCGACGCGTAGTGGTGCGGCTGGCGCGACAGCAGCGGTGACGGGAACAGAACGGTTATTACCTTGATAGTTGAGGAACAGCTCAGTGAAGGGCGGTATCCTCACCAGGTAGTGCAGCACTCCGCCGGAGTTGGAGTACAGCGACGCGTAGTGGTGCGGCTGGCGCGACAGCAGCGGTGACGGGAACAGAACGGTTATTACCTTGATAGTTGAGGAACAGCTCAGTGAAGGGCGGTATCCTCACCAGGTAGTGCAGCACTCCGCCGGAGTTGGAGTACAGCGACGCGTAGTGGTGCGGCTGGCGCGACAGCAGCGGTGACGGGAACAGAACGGTTATTACCTTGATAGTTGAGGAACAGCTCAGTGAAGGGCGGTATCCTCACCAGGTAGTGCAGCACTCCGCCGGAGTTGGAGTACAGCGACGCGTAGTGGTGCGGCTGGCGCGACAGCAGCGGTGACGGGAACAGAACGGTTATTACCTTGATAGTTGAGGAACAGCTCAGTGAAGGGCGGTATCCTCACCAGGTAGTGCAGCACTCCGCCGGAGTTGGAGTACAGCGACGCGTAGTGGTGCGGCTGGCGCGACAGCAGCGGTGACGGGAACAGAACGGTTATTACCTTGATAGTTGAGGAACAGCTCAGTGAAGGGCGGTATCCTCACCAGGTAGTGCAGCACTCCGCCGGAGTTGGAGTACAGCGACGCGTAGTGGTGCGGCTGGCGCGACAGCAGCGGTGACGGGAACAGAACGGTTATTACCTTGATAGTTGAGGAACAGCTCAGTGAAGGGCGGTATCCTCACCAGGTAGTGCAGCACTCCGCCGGAGTTGGAGTACAGCGACGCGTAGTGGTGCGGCTGGCGCGACAGCAGCGGTGACGGGAACAGAACGGTTATTACCTTGATAGTTGAGGAACAGCTCAGTGAAGGGCGGTATCCTCACCAGGTAGTGCAGCACTCCGCCGGAGTTGGAGTACAGCGACGCGTAGTGGTGCGGCTGGCGCGACAGCAGCGGTGACGGGAACAGAACGGTTATTACCTTGATAGTTGAGGAACAGCTCAGTGAAGGGCGGTATCCTCACCAGGTAGTGCAGCACTCCGCCGGAGTTGGAGTACAGCGACGCGTAGTGGTGCGGCTGGCGCGACAGCAGCGGGCTGCAGCCTTCGCGCCGGGCGGCCTTCAGGTCCTGGGGAGGAAACTTATTAGTTCTAAACTAGGCTCTAGGGCAAAACTTAAACGCATATCTTATGCTCTGTCACAGATAATATAATACTAGCATACAGAAGTCTCATCCCATACACAGAAATCGTGGCGACGTACTGTACTGATTATATTTTGTACATTGATCGCGATCGGTTCCGTTTCACGGATATAGATGGTGATCTATCTATCGCCGTGGAACGGAACCGAACGCGATCGATTTACAAAAAATAATCGGTATAATCAGATGAAAAACGCTAGTTACGACGGTTTCTAGTATATAGTAGTAGTATGCTAGTATTATATTATCTGTGGCTCTGTGTAATTAGAAAATGTCACATTGTCAGCCAAAATAAAACAGACTAATAATAAGATTGCTTGTGATGCTTATGAACCAGAGGTTCGGTATTCAAGCTAGTGCGACATAATCATCGTGCTAATGTTAAGGGATGTTACATTCGGATAGTAAAAACAATAATTGGAGATATGAATATTGAAGTTACTCACATTATAAATATTAATATAATGCTGCTCTCTATTCTTGTTCTGTACGGCCATGGGTTTGCTGAGGTCCCGGAAGGAGCCCGGGTCATTCAGGTCCAGTATCCTCGAGGTGTAGTCAGCGATGACGAAGGGCAGCACGGGGTACTGCATGAGGTCGTTGTAGGAGCGGCCGCCCAGCCCGTTGAGACGCATCAGGTATTCCCAATTCGTGATGCTGCCATTACGCCACTGGCTCATCAAGTCGGTTAACGTGTCGGGTTCGATTCTGGAAGCGTTTGGTGTGTTTGTCAGAATTTGATAGTGAAATTTGGATTAATATATATTTCAATGCCGGAAGAACTATAAGCCACGTATAAGAAAACTTTCAAAAGAAGTCGCATGTCACCTGAGCGACAACTTATGAAAAGTTATATTATAGAGTTATTTTGACATTTTTATTAGAAAGCAGTGGTGGCCCAGTGGTATCGGCCGCGAATACAAGTTGTAAGTCGTGGGTTCGAGCCCAGGCAGGCGCTTTACTTTGTGTAAATTATTTCATCACCACTGCTCTCAAAACGGTGAAAGAAAACATTGTGAGAAAACCGGCATGTCCTAGAACCAAAAATTCGAAGACATGTGACATCCACCAACCCGCACTGTGCCCGCGTGGTGGATTACGGCCCATTCCCTCTCACAGAGAGGAGGCCTGTATCCCAGCAGTGGGAACATTAATAGGCTGATGATGTGAGATTTTTATTAGAATGATTGGTACTATTTTCCATCTTGAAATGAGGTAAAACGATGCCTTAAAACCATCTCACTAATTTGCACAAGAAAGCTAGCTAGGCGCGACATACAGCATATATTCTTCATCAAATGTCGATTTTATTAGACTTGAAAATGTACGGTTTCTCTTAATTTAATATATGAATGGTCAGGTTCTCACCTAGCAGGCGGGTGATGCGAGGCTGCCAGCGCTTTGAGGAAGGCAGCCCGCTCCTGCGTGTCGCTGAAGGCCAGCATGTGCGCGTGGCCCGAGCTCAGGAACAGCTCCACCGCGCGCTCCTGCAGGCACCAGCGCCGCGTGGCCACCTGCGCCGCAACCACTTGTGCTGACTTTACTTCAGTTGCATTACATAGGTAAGTTCAAAGTGGGACTTTTTTGAGGGTATGATTAAGACATTGCGAAGTATATAATAGACTATTAGGACCGATTTTGGCAAAATTCGTTCGGAAGAAAGTCAAACAAGAACAACATTTGGAAAAATCACCCTATACACATAAGCATAGCATAGTCAGCATATGTTCCAACTTCTGGGACAAAGGCCTTCTCTCTGTGAGAGTGAATGGGCCAGGACAGTAGTGGTGATGAAATAATTGACACAAAGTATAGTGCCTGCCTGTCAACAATGCGGGACCGGTCGAGGTGACACTTGGGGGCTAAGAGCTCTTTTGTTCAGCGGTGGACGTCTTTCCGCTGAAATCATCATGATGAAAGAGCCTGCCTGGATTCGATTTCCTGTCCCCATCTAGTAAGTCGCGACCGTTACCACTGCTCCTGTATGTATACCTGCAGCACGTCCTCCAGCGCCCAGGACATGGCGTGCGGCGCGGCCTGCACCTCGGGGATGTACAGGCGGTCCTTGCGCACCGGCAGCTGCTCGGGCACGTCGTCGGGCACGAAGTGGATGCACTTGTCCGTCAGCAGCAGCTCGCCGTCCAGCTCGGCCGCCACGGTGACGCACGTGGCGCGCGCCATGTGCGCCACGGTCTCGTGCAGCTGCAGGCGCGCCACCAGCCCCGAGCGCAGCGCCCACCAGCCGCCCACCACGGAGCGCAGGGGTGGCCCGGCTGTCTTGAGCTCTGTGAACATGACGAGCTGAATAAAGGACTGCTCAATTGAGGCGAATCCAGTGCGCGGGTCAAAACTATTTTGTATAGACGTGTTTGAATTGTCGCAAATAGTTCAAATAAAAACATTATTTCCAATTTTACACAAAGGCAGAAATGTTACTTGCCAATAATTATTACAATCTATAGCATTTCGTATACCACGCGGGTTCAGCATCGACGTAACGCAATAGATGTACGAAATACAAACCGGGTTTAATTTACGAACAATGTACGCCAAAATAAAATACAGGATTTCCTGACAATTGAATGAATTCAAGCAGACGCAAGTTAATAGTCATAGTATTATCTTACCAGACTTATGTCGATGCTGCGGTTTCAAGAACTTGTCGGGTATGTGCAGATGCGCCCGGCGCAGACGTACGCGCACGCGGCCCGGCCCTTCTGTCGCGTCCAGCTGCCAAGAGCGCGGGTACGAGCGCGGGGAGTGCCATACCGCTGCAACGAAATCATTTATTAACCCTCATGTTTAGCTGACCAAATTACCAGCTGTGTTGGACTTAGCGAGAAGCAAGCAAGCAACTGTAATACTAAAGCCGCTCTTTGGACGTCTTTAAAATCGAAAATCAGTTTTGAACTTGAAGCAGGGCGTTATTTACATCGTCTAGGTTTGTGTCTAATTAATAGAATATTTGTAGAATTTAGCGCTTGCTTGGTTTAGCACTAACTTCTGCGCTGGTTGATATCATGGTTGTTTTGGTTTGCTTTATACTAGACTGGTAGGTAATGATTTAATTATTGGTTTACGACTACTGGTTTAATGATATGCAATAATATGGTTTAAAGGTTATATTGAATACTAATTAACTATCGAATGGTAAATAGCAACTCTAAACTAAAGTAACACTAAGATGGTTTGATTCTGGCTCGATTAGAGTTAAGCGATTGGTATCCGAACACACACTAACTGGCATTAGTTGCGATACATGCGTTTATGGAAATACATGCAGGCAAAAGTGCTGAGCTGTTCGGTTGCAAATATTGTACCGAACACTATTTATCTTAAAAATTAAAAAGATATCGTCAGCAAATAACACTGTGCTTAGTTGGTTTTGCAAAAAACGAGGCAAATCGTGTATATAAACCAGAAATAAAAAAGGACCCACAATCGCACCTTGCGGTACCCCCATTTGCACATTTAATCCCGGAGAATTGGTACCATTTATTTATAATAGTAAAGTTGCTTTCTATCATATAAATATGATTTTACTTAACGCTGAATTACATAGCCCTTATGTTCCAGTACCAAGAGTAATGTTTCGTGATTTATTTATTTATTTATCAAGGCACACCAACGACTCATTTACAAATTAATATCAGAAAACCAACATTCAGTAAAGATCCTGTGTAAGCAGGTCACTTACAGGCATGCACATCACTGTCATAGTAGGTAAGTAACATAAAATAAAATAAAAATTTAAACAAACAAAGTAAAATCAAAGGATATAAAATAAAATTAGAATCAAATAAAATTACATAAATTGAAATTAAACCAAAATAAAATAATCTCAAAATAAAATCAAAACAAAATGAAGTAAGATTAAAATATGTCGTTGACTAAATTGATATTCAATAAAATTTTGTTTATAAACGAAATTATATAAAATGTCAAGTTACATTATTAACATTATAACATAACTATAGTAACATTACCATTATAACCGTTATAATTTTCACACAACGATTCAAAATACAATATTCCTAATTACTTACATAAATTAAATCATTATTATGACACATATACATTAACTAAAATTACATTATCAAATTATATTATAAATTAGTAGCAGAAGTAGGCAGCTGATTACAGATCAATGTCCTCGATTTTAGATTTAAATATTGGCAGAGTATCAAAGAAGATATCGATGCTGTTTTCGACAGAACATGCTCTGTTACACAAAGTCAACATTCAGTTAAGTGGAGCACGCAATCAAACGCATTAGACAGGTCGTAGAAGACACCTATGTCATCTTGAACCTCATCCCACGCATCTAAAATGGCTGCGTAGAAATAACCGAATGGCACCTGCTACGACCTTTTTTTTATGCTTCATTGGACCTAACCGTCAAATAAGTCTAGTCGTACATCTACAACGGTTGCGAGTACTACGACATAGACCTTTCTAAGTAACATCACCGATAACAGGTCAGTGTATGTTCATCTAGGGGGTCCCCAGCGTTCTGTAATGTTTAAGTTGGGAAGAAGTGGTGCAAACTTTTCAGCAACACATCTGACTGATAGAAGACTTTGTGTACCTTGCTCGTGTGTGTAGGTGTCGATTAGTCTCTGCCAGGCCTGCGCCGCCGCCGCGTGTCTGGCGTGCGCGCGCCGCAGGTGCTCCATGAAGGCCTTGCGCTGCGAGTTCTGCACGTCCACCACGCCGCGCGTCACCGTCATGGCGCTCTCCGTCACCTTGCTGGCCAGCCCGTCCTTGCTCCACACCACTCTGAGAGCAGTAAGATATGCATGAGATACATGTGCGGCACGCGCCTGGAGGCTGTGGGTGGTGGGTACAGTACTATACACTCACACGTTATATACTCACTTGGCTATAACAGAGCGGGTCCTGTTAGCTGCACGAGCCCAGCGCTCCTCGTCCGCACGCAGTAAGGCCGCGGCCTCGGGCGCGAGCGCGTCGTGCGGCACGCGCTCGCTGAGCCCGGCCTGCGTGCCCACCGCCCAGGCGCGCGCCCAGTCCGTGATGGGCAGTTCCACTGGGGGAGTACCGCACTCGGCTGTGCCGTGGATGTGCTTTAGGATTGTTAGCAGGTACACAGCTAGCTGGAAGAAGAGAGAAGCAATACACTTATAGTCATAGTCACCTCTCCGTTTGTACTCTAACGGGATAAAGAGACATGGGTTGTTTGTGAAATTTGGCAACGTATTTGTGATGTACTACTGTCCAAGGACGGCAGTAGCTATTTAAAATCAAGTAAAAAAATAGCTGCATGCACTGGAATGGTTACATTTTATGTATTCACCGACACACGTTCCATTGTCAGTCTAATAACCAATATCCATTCTAATATAGTTTTCGACCAAAGGTAGATTTCTGGCGAAGCCGCTTTATCGACAATAGTCACAACGTTCGGTCGTATCCAAAGGTTGCGCCTCATCCCTTCTCATGACCATACCAGGACAAATGATTCCCTTTGAACTTTCTGTCACTGGCGCCACTTTCAAACTTCCTTTAATATAGTAATTTCCCACTTTATCCATTTTTGTTACTCCGCACATCCAACTCAAAGTTCTCATGTCCACCATCTCTTTACATCAGTCTTTTTCAAAGCCCAACTTCAGTACAGTATGAAAGGGTTTATCATGGATTTATAGAAGTTCGTGGGTAGCAAGTTGTTCCAATTAACAATACGGACACAGTCCGGACACGCGGTGCATAACGCACCGGATAACTGGTGCGTTATGTCTCTGTCTACCTCGCCATATTAATGGACAAGCGCTCTCGGCAACCAGCATAATAGTCATCGGCAAACACCTTTCACCAGGGTGTCTCGTCCTGTATGTCCACTATCATCAGGAAGAGGTAAGGGTTGACTGCCGACCCGCACCAAGAAGCCACCTGCCACATTGACCCACTGTAAGACTGGGTACTGTATATCCCTCGGATCAACTGCACATTCTTCCCAGGCCCACCTTTCTTTCTTAACTTAAGGGTCCCCACAACACCTCACGAGGCACCCGCTCGAATGATTTTTCGAGGTCAACGAACACCATGTGCAAGTTTTTATGTCACCTCTGTATTTCTTTCACAAATGGCAGATGCCGAAAATGGCATTCGTTGTACTGCACCCCGACCAGGCATAAAATCTAGGAGTCCATCGTCGCGCGCCAAGCCATTGGGTTCTAAAACAGCTGGCACCCCGGCGGTGACAAGAGACGGACGTATGATATCATTAACGCTGGCGTGCCGTGCTAGCCGACCAGCGCTCCTACTGCAGGATAGGCCATGGTGTCTGAGGCGGTCGACTGCTTCACCACATTGACAACGATGTGGAGCTCCGCTGGGAGCACCCAAACGCAGACATGTAGCGATCCGGAAGGTGTTGTCACTCAACATTATACCAATGTTGGGTGACGGTAGTTCCGTGGCCGTCTTTGGTGTTCTTCATCAGTTTGACTTCACCAAATGATACTTTCTGAGTGCAAATGATTACATTGTTGATGAAAATACCAAAATCGCAATATATATGCCTATAATATTTGAGGAGTTGCCTCGATTTCTCTAAGATGCCATCATCAGATCCTCACTTGTTGACCTGTAAAGTATACCCTTTAAAACAAACCCAAACTAAAACTACTCCTTTTTTTGAAGTCGGTTAATAATAATTTTTAATTGACATTCCAAAAAGGAGGAGGTTGATGTTCGAGTTTATGTTCGTTTAAAATTATTTTTTTGTTTGAATGAGTATGTTTCCGAACTGGTCCAATTTCAATTTGGTGAAGATCTGATGAAGAACTTCGGAGATATTTATACAACAGAACTCTTTATTAAACAACGGCGAATCACTGAGATTGCTGCAATCGCATTTCTATTTATTGTTTACACAATTTCATACCATAACATCACACCCGTACGCTCTAAAGGGGTACGCAGATGTGTACAGTTCACCCTGGTATACTCTCATTCCACCGGCTACGTTCAAGTTTCATGTTATTCTGGCATCACTTTGGGCATTATAGTTACCTTACTTACCCATCATGCACTACAACTAAAAAGTAAAAAATATTTTCTTTACAAACATATTCAATCGACTTCCAATAAACACTACAAAGTAAAAAAAAAACAACTTAAATTTCGTAAGTCAGTGTGATAAAACGAAGAAACGAAAACAAGAAAATCTTGTAGGTTGCAAATGCAAATACAGCTTAACATTAAATGCAATGCAAATGTCAGTGTAATGTAAAAATGTCAATGAGTGCCAACGGGCTGAAATCAAGAAATAAAAATGCAAGTTGTCCGATCCAAACCGCATCTTTTAGAACACTAAATTAAATATTGATACAAATGCATGCATCAATGCTCTGCTTGCAGCTGCAGCATGATTGTCATACAATCTAATATAGGTCGCACGTGTAAGTGCAAAGGTGCGAGCCTACTTATTACACAACTCCTTACTTAGTACACAATTTTACGTGCGTACGTGCGCCGTACACACCTACTTCCGAAATTGAAGTTATTTTCTCTTTGTATGGTTTTTTGGAAGTCGGTTGTACTTTTTTGTAAAAATGATTTTGACAATGAACTGACGTTGCAGCCGGGGTCGTCTCTGAGGGTTCGTATCAACGATTGGCCTTGCTTATGTGGCTAATTTTTAATAGCTGTGGTGCTGTGGGTGTATATAAAAAATATAGTTTATTACATAATTTGTACTTAACTTTAAAAGATAATCTCCTAATCGACCGCTGTCCATCGTACAGAATCCATTAAAATAAAGTTTATTATCATCTCATGTTAAGGTTGCACTAGTCAACGGCACGAACTATTTGGCGGCGGAGTTAAAATATTTGCTATCTCATCCGACATCGCGCAGGAAAGAGATAGACGCTGTGATGAGCAGTAAGAAGCTAGATCGTGTTCGTATACACACTCATAACGCTGTGTGACGCACACATGCGCAATTTCATTGCAGAGCGCCGACAGCGCGGCGGTGTGTGTGCAAAGATTACTATAATATACTTGTGTGTGGTTGCGGTGGCGCGTATGCAATTCATTGACAACATAAACATAAAGAAATTGATGTTAGAACTTTGGATTATTACTGTGTGTAACGTAATTAGAAGGCACTCAATTTACTTGTTGTTATGCACCTATACTTACCCGCGACTTTGCCAACTTGACAATAAGATCTTTTGCGAAAATGTGAATTTACATAGATATTGTTATTATCGACAAGTAATGTTAGATTTGACTTTTCAATTATTTTTGGCGGCGGCGACGGCAGAGCAGCGCGAGCCGCTTGCGCGCTTATTGAACCTTATGCCCTTAGTTATAAGAATGAAAAGTGTTCGAGCGTCAAGTCGGTAGATTTTACGTTGGCAGAGCGGGCGCCAGGGCTTCGCTGACTGTAGGTATCGTACCAGCGCGTGCGGAAAGCTAGGCTCTATGCGCACGGGTGTAGGTCATGTCTTTATGTTTTTGTATTTTATTGCAGGTTGTGCAAATATTACAATGTGTGTTAAATAGGTATTTACTTACCTTAGCTAGTAAGCTATAACCTACAGGCGCCTCCCCGTAAGTAGGTATTTCATACCAGCCAGAGTCAGGATAACTGCTTTTTCGACAGCGCCACTTTGATGTGAGACTTGTTTTCTAGGTAATTAGGTTCATCAAATAAAAAATAATGTTATTTTGTATATTGTTTATTGATTGTTTCTTTACACTAGCAGTTTGAAATATTCTCTGTGTTATCACAATACAATATAATAGCTTCGGGTGGCTAAGCCGAGCTTGTGAGTGTCGGCGCGCATAGTAGGTATACAAATAAAAAACCGGCCAAGTGCGAGTCGGACTCGCGCATGAAGGGTTCCGTACCATTATCGAAAAAAACATCACGTTTGTTGTATGGGAGCCCCACTTATATATTAATTTTATTCTGTTTTTAATATTTGTTGTTATAAAGAAATACATCATTTGTGAAAATTTCACCAGTTTAGCTATCACGGTTCATGAGATACAGCCTGGTGACAGACAGACAGACAGACAGGCGGGCCGCGAAATCTCAGTAATAGGGTCCCGTTTTTACCCTTCGGGTACGGAACCCTAAAAAGAATCATCAAAATCGGTTCACATTAAAAAAGTATTGAGGTAAGTAACAAAAAAATACAGTCAAATTGAGAACCTCCTCCTTTTTGAAGTCGGTTAAAAAATAGCTTCCTTTTGTGTTTGTCCGCCGCTGAAGCCGAGCCGATATCGATATAACAGATAGGTACCTACATAATAATGAACTTTCGATATAAGTAGGCACGACTATCGAAAATCTTAAAATACCTAATCTAATTGGAATCTAATATCCTAATATATACAACAGAACTCTTCAATAAACAACGGCAAATCTCTCGGGATTGCTGCGATCGCAAAACTGTTTATTGGTTAGGCCTTTTGATAACATCACGTCAAGCCGGTACGCTCTAAAGGGATGACGCAGATGTGTACAGTTCACCCTGAAAGATACACTCTCATTGCACCGGTTATGTTAGTTTTATGTTAGGTATTCAGGTAATCTATTCAGGCATAAATTTGGGCATTTTAGGCTCAGATTTTCTCTAATCTGAGATTATAGGTATTATTGAACTTGATCTTTATGTACCACAACTAAAAAAAATAAAATAACGAAGAAAACAAAAACAAGAACACCGACTTCCGAAATTAGTTATTTTTCACTTTGTAGTGTTTTTATTTGGAAGTCGGTAGTATTTTTAAAAAAGATTTTCTAATTATAGATAAAGATAGGCAGTTTGTAATTTTAAAATTTTATAAATGCGCGTGAAACATTAGAATTACAAGTCTGTGTTTATTTAGGTACTAGATGCTTCGCGCGGCTTCGCTCCCGTGGGCCACCCCACAGGACCCGTTTTCGGGATTAAAAAATAGCCTATGTTACTCAGGAATAACGTAGCTTTCTATTGGAGAAAGAATTTTTTAAATCGGTCCAGTAGTTTCGGAGCCTATTCGGTACAAACAAACAAACAAACAAACAAACAAAAAAATCTTTCCTCTTTATAATATTAGTATAGATAAAAGTCATGTCAAGCGCCCTCATGAATTGTACAAACTAAATTCGATAAAAGATTCAACTTACCCAAACGCCATGTAAATCAGTATGAAATCCCACAAACGCCAGGGTCAGTAAAATTTCGGACCAATTCAAAATAATCAACACAACACATAAAGGAATATCGGAATCCAAAGTTCAAGCCAGGGGTCAATGTTATAAAATATTATACGAATACGTTATCGTCGATATCACAATATCAATAACATACACCGCACGCGCGTAATTACGGTGACGTATAATATACGTCACCGTAATTAACCTCAATCGTCTGCTGCATAATATATTATATTATGCAGCAGACGATTGAGGCCCCTCTGGGGCAGCGGGGCGCGGGCGCCGGGCGGTAGCTATACTAGTGAGCGTGTGTGTGTGTAGGTTTATATGTGCCGCACGCGCACCCCTCCGCCCCACTGACCGGGGAGGAAATTTGTAGCGAGATGGATGATGATTTAGAACGAAAACGAGCGCGCGAAATTTTATAAACAGACCTTTGGGAGTCTGGATATCATGAAAAAACCACTGAATGTATCTGTTCAAAATAAAATTATTTGCATTGTTGAATAACTAATCTATCCCTGTATGGAAGCCGTTTTTCAATTTTCTTTCTTCTTATGGTACTTATTTGCGCCCAAAGATGCGTTAAAATTGGTGTTGAAATATGGAACTTTCGAAGCTCATAACTTTCAAGCAAATTTTTTTTTGTACTTTTTGCTTCCATACAGGACTAGATAATGATGAGACACATTGATATAATTTTTTATTTTGAACGTACATCGTCAAACAGTGGAGTAAAACCCAAACTACGTTTGTATGGAAGAATTTTGGACTAGTGTAACCTTAATTTGTGTCGGCGCAGCACGTTTTCTTCTTTCATTCCGGTGATTAAAACATTGATTGATAAAAAAAAACTTAAATAAAGCAATTTATTCATATGGCTCTCAACAAGGCAGGCTGCAGAGTCCTGACACTAGGTGCACCAGAACAACTGTTCCTATTAGTATATTAAGATTTATTTACATGTCATTAGTAGATTCTATTATGAGTTATGCTCTTGACAGCTATGGATTAACATTCAAAATCAACTTGGATAAATTAGAAGCTCTTCAAATTCGATTTTTTAAACTACATGTTAGTCAAAAAACTAAAAACTGTTGTAAAGGAGATTATAGGAAACTATTCAAAATATGTAAAATTCTACCGATAAGTTGTAAACATAAGTATCTTTAGCAGTTAACCACCATGGTACCCAAGAGCATAACTTAACTTACGTAATCAACAACCATAACACACGATCTATAACTGCTGACGACATTCAATGTACCCAGGGTCACTAATTACTTTGGTGACAGAACCCTAACAAAACGAATACCATATCTATTGAACAGTCTGCCGGCAGATATAAGGAGTGAAACGAATAAAAACAGCTTTAAAATCGTTTAGAAAGATATTATTTAGAAACGTGTCTTTAATTAATAATTAGCTTTAAGTATGACATCTAAGAATAAGTGTAAAGAGACTCACCGACACCACAGTCAAACCATTGCTACGGTTTTGTGGGGGTTAGGTTAGTTAAAAAACTCCTATAGCGGAGTGGCCCAGTCCACGCTGCTGCTTACCCGCCACTTGAGACGGGATGGAATAAGATGTATGATATGATAAAGCTTACCTTCCTCAGCTGTGCAGGATCAGTAGGCGTCAACACATGCAGCACCGGCGCAGGCGCGTGGTACAATGCTCTTAACAAGGCTGGCTGGAGGGCCCTCGCCCCAGCTGCAGGGGATGCGGCCCACCAGAACAGTTCCTGGAGTGGCGTTGCCCAGTCCGCACTGCTGCTAACCCACCATTTAGGGCGGGATGCATTGGACCCGCTTACGGCTGAAAAGAGTGTACGAATTATGATATCAATAGATAAGGAACACTTTTTTTTTTTTTTTTTTTTTTTCGTGTGGAAATCCTCATGGATGTCCTCCGCCCTGGGGCAGGCGGAGGGGTCTGTCAGACTCCTACTGACTAAAACCACACGGTGTTTCTCTTCGTCACTTCTTGCTGTGGTGCGGGGACACGGACGCATTCTACACAATCACCACAGCAGTGACGGTTTACGCTAGCAAACCCCATCTATGGCTAAGGGGAGGAGTGAGCGGTTCCTCACCCTTACTTCATTGATAAAAGCGCGCGGAAACACCACGCGACGCAACTAATGTCAAAATCAGCAATATGACATTAAGATAAATATCTTTTATTTTTTTGATAATTAGAGAATTTGAGATAAATGGAACAAGAAAACATGCTGCACCAACATCGAGGAGAGTTATGAAGCGAAATTGAAAGAAAAGTTCAGATTCAGTTAAAACCAGCGTCAGGCAACTATGTACTAGTTGTCTGGAATTTTGCTGAAGTGGACCTATTTGGCGTAGCCGTGCGGCACACTTTCTCTCATATTGTTCTTACTATTTTGTATCTTTTGTCCAGAAAACTTGTTATGTGCCTCAAATTTTGAGCTTAACAAAATTTTTTTTCTTACAAACCTTTTAATTTGTCACATACAATTTCTTTGGTCTACCAAATCGAATCGATTGGTACCAAAATAGCACCACAGTATAATTTTGCAAATCATTTGATTCTTTACGTGTTTCTTATTTTTCTGAATAAAATTCATTAATTAATTTTGGCTTGCGGGATGAAATTCCATTTAACCGGTGGATCCACTTGTTTTTATTTAATAATAGGCTTGCCCTTGACCACTATCTCAACTAATGGTATGCGATGATGTGGTTGACGATGAAGCACGCTTGCCTTGAAGAAACCTATTCACTCTTGACTAAAAGACTCACAGGTTGTAGCTATCAGGCAATACAGACTCCGGCAGGGAATTCCACTCTTTTGCTGTGCGCATAATAATAGTATTTCTAGAATGTTTGGTGCGTATTGGTGGGATATGTCCACCATGTGCCGATGACGTATCGCCGTACGTCTTATAGTCCGATGATGGAACGGGCTAGGAGGAATCAGTCCATGCAATGCCAACGCACACTCCTCGAAATGTAACCGTTAAAAACTGACAGGCTGGCAACTCGGCGCCAATGTTCAAGGCTCTTGGAGCCTAGACTCGACCAGTATCTCATTGCCGATAAGCCTCTTGGCCCGTTTTTCGATCGACTCGAGTGCATCCAGCTGGTATTTGGCAGATCCGTCCCAGAGATGAGAGCAGTACTCCATGCATGATCTAACTTGCGCCAGGGGGGTGTCACTCCGCAGTTTAGGTACGATCGGCCGGCGGTACCTTGCAGAGGGAATAACGCATTAGGTTGCCGCTTACCGCTCGGCTCGCACGTTAGCCACGTTATTTATATTATGCAGCAAATAACGATGACTTCTAAACGTACTTCTAAGGCCTTTAAAAGATATTGTTGTGTTTACGGGTGTTTAAATAAAGCAAAGAACAATGAATCGATATTAAGTTTTTTTAAAGTACCGAAAGATTTTGAAAGGTAAGCTATTTTGTTGTACCTATTTAAATCATTACATAAATAATCTGTAACTATCGGTAGTAGGTGCATAATGTGTACGAGTTTTGTATAAAAATTTAAGCATTTTGGTGTTCCTAAAAGAATGAATAGGTGTGTGAAATACCTAAATAGGTACCCACCTACTTAGATATTTTAGGTTTTCGTGTTGTTCACAAATATAATTTGATTTCTTTTTTTATTGAATGGTTACTGTTTTGTTAACATAAAAATAAACGCTTTAGATCCAGTTTAAAATAAATTATAATTCTCATTTCTCATTTTAAGAAAAAAAAGTTGCCTTAGTAGTTACCTACTTAGCCTATGAATTTACCAATAGCCTGAGTAAGTGTACGCACTTGTTAAAGTTAACGTTTGTATATAAAACTAGGTACTTACTTATACCTAACGAACAAACAAAAAATACACACACAACAACACACACAACAGATTTGTCACGGCCTAGGCGACCACTGAAAATCAGCGCCGTGCTGTGGGTCCCCCACGGTACAGCATTATGCTGAGTGGAAGCCTTATTGCCACAATCACGACATGCATCTGCCTACATATTTTTCACCCTATTTCTTTTTTGTTATAATCAAAATGTGGGTAGTATATGTTATTATTATTTGTTTATTTCTCGTTTTTACTAACTTAATTTAAGTACTACTAATACTATTTTAAGGGTTTAGCTTAAGTATGTTCCTATATTGTATGTCGTTTTGTGACAAATAAACACTTTTTCTTTCTTTCTTTCTATTTCGTAAGAGTTCTTCAAGCCAACTTTAAATAAACTAACAAAAAATATCACTAAAGAGTAAACAAAGAGGTAGGTACCTATACTCAATTTGAAATAACATTAGACGTCTTTACAACTCGTTTTACAGCCCGTTCAACCGATTTTGTGTTCTATCTCGTACACATAAGGATGATATAAAAAGCACAAATCTGTTACCAAAACCAACTGTTTACTACAGCTTCCATTTGTCGTATCACCAACGCAATAGAAGTCAAAATCGATTGACCGGGCTGTAAAATGGGCTTATTTAAATGTCTAATGTTATAGTAAATGAAGTTTAGGTAACCTAGTTTTCATTTGTTAAGTACCAAACAAAATGCCGGTCTATAATATTCATTGTCTATCTACCTACTTGACCGTGTAATCATAGGCATCAAACATAAGAAAGATTACGTGGTTAAGTAGGTAGATAGTGGATGTAAGCGAAAGCGGCAAGTCGACAACCCTTACGAGCCGAGTCAAACCGCGCCAGACAGCGACGGAGATACGCGTTAGAAGAGAACGGCAACGTTTAGGTGAATATCACGTTAGGCACTGAGCGCTTATGCGAGCTGAATTGCACTTTGTTGCTAACTAGCAGGAGTCTCTATTTCAATGAATTGTTGCACGAAGTGAGTCTTCTGTACTTGTACTATTATTTATTCTGTGCTTGCGTTTGATACAAGTTGAGCAACTGCTCTGGGGTGAAGTGCTGTCTCACCTTCGCAATGATCCCCAAGGCAGATTTTTGGCAGCCAGCTGAGCTTTTGTCTCAATGAATGGACCAAAATTGAGGGTAATTAGGCACTCAAAGGGTTGAAAATACCCTGTTTACTCGTAGATTCAAAATGTTCCACTTACCTAACAACAACGTCGACAACAGCCGATCCAGTAGCTGTGCGTCCGCCTGTAAAGGCTCCCGCGGCGAGTGCGTCAGCAGGAAGTTGACGGCGCGCACTACGGTGGCCAGGTGCCGCGCGCCCAGCTCCCCGCGCTCACTGCGAGATGAGCCGTCGCCGCCCAGCGACACCGCACTGGAGAGAACTGGGTAGAAGAACGTTATCATTTATTAGCGAAAAATTACAAGAACGTTTTTAGGGTTCCGTACCCAAAGAGTAAAAACGGGGCCCTATTACTGAAACTCCGCGGTCCGTCTGTCTGTCACCAGGCTGTATCTCATGAACCGCGATAGCTAGACAGTTGAAATTTTCACAGATGATGTAAATCTTCTGCCGCTATAACAACAAATACTAAAAACAGAATAAAATAAAAATTTAAGTGGGGCTCCCATACAACAAACGTGATTTTTGTGCCGTTTTTTGCGTTTTTTGTGTTGTTTTTGTTAAGGCGATGATAGCTCAGTGGTAGTGACGTCGGATAACGAGACGAAGGTCGCGGGTTCGAATCCTACAATGAGCTTGAGCTTTCGGTGAAGGAAAACATCGTGAGGAAACCATAGCACGGTGGTAGGGTACTTTGTAGTACCCGCCTGGCTGGCAACCACCCTCAAGTTGAAAATCTATCGCCAAGCACCTTCCGGTGTGTTCCGACAGCAGCACTTGAGAGCCAGTTCCCTTCTAGGCTTTGTGTGCTTACCACCATCGGCCACATCATCACTGATCACGGTGAGATTGTGGTCAAACACAGGCCTATAAAGTGTAAAAAAAAAAAAAAAAAAATGGTACGGAACCCTTAGTGCGCGAGTCCGACTCGCACTTGGCCGGTTTTTACATAGACCCTAAACTATATCATCATCTTCCTGCCACTGTGCCATATTACTTGGGGTCACCTCAACACGTTTTCTTCTTCCATACCGTCCTGTCCTGGCCCCAAACTATACAGATTGTGTTTTTCAAGTGGACGTGGATGGCCAAATTCGAAACTATGAGGAATAGCGAAAAACACTCATAGGAGTCAAGAGTCCGGTTTTGATGAAAAGTACAATCGCATTATTGATTTTTGAAAAATCAACATAGGTAGCCAGGAATCGAACCCGTTCATTTAAAAAAAAAAAAACGCTTGCTATATTATTACACCATTCGTTAGTGTCGCTAATAAGGATCGACTTCTGGGAAATAATAACATGTGGCAAACTTAAGGAAAAGCTCATTTTTAACTAAATACTTTTTTTTCCTAAGATTTTTTTTTTTTTTTTTTTACTTTAAGTACCTTATCCTATTAAACCTGAAGTGATGAAATGATTGCCATTATTTTCAACAATTAGCCGAATTCGATAACTCAAAAGCATTGTACATACAAAATTACAATCATTTTAGAATATGCTCCAAAGATTTTTTTCACGTCATCAATTGCATGATACTATTCTTCGTAGATTTCCTACAGAAAATGTGGTCTTTCCTCAAGTTTGCCGTATCACATTACTTCCTAGAATGATATTCTTATTAGTAACAGTATCGAATAGTCTAATAAAACAGTGTTCTTTTTTCACAATCAACGGGTTTGATTCCTGGCTAGAAATATAGATTTTTCATAAATCTAATAATGCAGTTTTAGTTTTCATCTAAATTGGCCTCGTGACTCCTTTGAGTGATTTTCTCTATTCCGCATAGTTTTGGATTTAGCCATTCACGCCCACTTGAAAAACTCACTCTGTATAAATATAGTTATAAGATCAAAAAAGTTGTTTAATGATCAAGAAAATGTTCCAATAAGAAAACCCAGTTTTATTGAAACAGTTGGTTGGTCTTCAACAGAATTGTGGTGTTAAAATATAAAGCGACAAATGGAGCTCTTTAGGCTGCAGGTTTTATTAAGTTTACTGAGAAATTGCCATTGTACCGTCGCGGTCAGATACACATTATAGTAATTTGAATGCTGCGTGATTTTAATTTAAAATGTCGGCTTTTTTTGGAATCGTGAATTAGGACTGCATTATGAGCGTGTCGATTTTAAGTGCAACTGAGTTGTATGCGGGAATGCTCCTAAAACGACGACTCCGAAGTATTTGTTTCAATTTAATCATTAGGGCACTTTTGAACTGTCAAGGTCGCTCAGTCGAAAACTTGAAGCTATTTGCACATATCAAAGCGTAAATCTTTATGGCAAAGAACGTGCAATAAACTTCAAGGATACTCTTTTAAATCGAAATTATGGATCTGGAGATATTCTTGTTAAAGTGCTTACCAGTAGTAAAGTAGTTGTGTTTAGTATGCGCGTTGTAAGACGTACGCAACTTATCCTCCAAGTGGTCCAGTTGCGCGTTGTACAGCGCCAGCTGCGCGGGCCGCGCCACCCGCCCCACGCGCGCGTCCGACAGCTCGATGTACGTCAGCAAGTGGTGCAGCTCCGATATCGTCTGAAATTATAACGATTTTATTGTAATATATCGCTTACCATCAGGTGACATAGTGGTCATGCGTGAGCTTAACAATAATAAAAAGAAAAAATAAATAAATTGCTGAGCAACCAATAATTGTACAAAAAATTAATAAACAGTTACAAATAATAGTACATTACTACAGCGGCCAGCAAAAGAGGCATTGATGGACGAACGTGTAAAGTCCATCAATGCCTAGTTGCGGCCAAGGCTTGTATAGTACTTTTCTCAAATAATGCGCGGAAATTAAAACTAAGTAGTCCCTAGAAATCATTTTGTCAACATCAATGCCGATCAACAATAATTGTTCCCGCGTTAAAGTGTTCTTTTTTTTTTTTTTTTCAATAAACAGCGTTCTATTTGCAAGCCAGTTCGAAATTTAAATAAAACCTTTATTAAGTTACCTCCTTGGTTGCCATGTTTCGGAGTAAAAGATCGTTCCATTTTTATATAACACGGCAGATATGAGTTTACTATGTAATTTATTTAGCCGCTAGACACGACAGATATGGATTTTAATACAACTTTTGCCGGCCGCTGCTCGCATGTATTTGGCCAGTACAGCAATTTCAATTTATCTCGAAGAAGGTTGTCAAAATAATGCTCAAATTTCCAAGCATGTTTGAGTAAAATATGTTTTTATTTAGGTGACCTACTTCACAATTTCTCCCATATCACCAACTGATTTTGTCTGCTTTATGTATTTGCTTTTCAGTAAACAAGTATGTACTGGGTAGAATAGAAAATTGAGTCCTTGATAACTATAAAACTCACGCACGCAGGTCCAAAGAGTCGAAACTGTAATCTATTTCGCTTTTTTGCTACCGTATCATAAATGTACCAACCTGCATACTATGTTGTGTGGATAGTGCCTTGATGGCCACCCTGTTGAGCAGCTCGTAAAGGTCTTCCAGCAGAAGCTCTCGACCTTCGAACGTGGTGTCTGCCATCTGCCCCACCACACGGATGGACCGCACCACTGTCTCCACCAGAGATATCTCGCCTAGGACCTTTAAAGACGCCTGTGGGAAGAAAGAAATGAATATAAAGTTGTCTTATGTCATAAGTCATTTATTTCGTAACGGAATACATTGTCTCGAAATTACAATAGATAAAATTTAATTTAAAACAAAAAAAAGAATCCTCTAATTAACAATAACTTTCAATAACAATAATAATTTATATAATTAATGAACGATTTAATAGAATGTCAAGAATAGAAATTCAATAATAATTATAAATAGACCAAAATTAAAACAAAAATTTAAAAAAAAAACATTATCAATAAATACAGGTATACCTACAGTCAATGAAAAATAAAATAAATTGTCAGAGATAAAAAAAAAACAATTATAATTATAAAAGATCAATAAATATGTCACACCCATAAAAAAAAACTAGTTAATAATCCTTAATGTTGTATTGTTGTTCCTTGTATTGTTGGTATTTTCGCACCACTGACAACCCCATGTCATGTCCAGGTAATTTCTGTCCATTCCAGGTTGCCTGGAAGAGATCGCGGAATGCGATAAGGCCGCCCATTGTATACTATAGTATTAAGTTTCTTTTTTCTTGTTTATTATGGTGTACAATAAAGTGTATATAAATAAATAAATAAAAAATGTTACGTTTACAATTCAGTCAAAGAAAAAAAAAATTATGTCAAGGGTAAAAAATAAACTGTAAAAATAATAAAATCAATAAAAATAATAAAATCATTATTTGTGTAACAAATACCATAACAAATCCAAAATAATCCATGTTAAAACAATTCTTGTCAAATAAAAATAAAAAAATATACAATAGCAAAGGTAAAATTACACACAATAGCAAATTTAAATTCAACTAATACAATAATAATAATCCATATTCTATTTCAATTAATTACATTTGTCATCCAGGAACTCATCGACACTGTAATAGCCCTTTCTCAATAAATATGTTTTGAGCTTGTTTTTAAACAAGTTAGCGCTATTTATACTTTTAAATTCTAAGGGTAACTTATTATATAGGCAGGTTGATTGATATCGGGGACTGTGATGAACCACTTTTAATTTCGGTTGGATCATGTTAGGTAACTCTTTCCGTCAGGTGTTATCTCTAGCTAATCTTTGCTCATTGGTTTCAAATTTGTGCAGATTTTTGACAAAATTGGATAGCAAAACCAGAATATAGAGGCATGGCACTATCAAAATTTGTAGTCTAGTAAAGTGGTCCCTGCTCGATTCCGTCTGTTTCAAGCGGAATGTCGAATATAAAACTCTAAGGCTGATGTAACAAGAATAACAATTTCTGATGAAAGAACGGCCTCCTGGGTCTGGCGGCCCTAGGAACGTCTGCTGAGGGTAAGATTTTATGTTTAATGCTTAGCTTAGCTAAACCATTATTGGGTTATTGTTTAACAAAATGGTGAAGGAAAACATCGTGCCGGTTACCGGAATTTCTTAGAGCTACAATACAAAGACTGTGACATCTACCAACCCACACTGGGCGGTCGATTATGGCTCATTACCTCACACAGAGAGGAGGCGTGGGTCCCAGCAGTGGGAATTTTATCGGTTGATTATGTTTATTGAGTTTGTCTAGAAATTAATAGCACACTGAAGTCAGTCAACTCAGATTTTTCTTGAAGTCTTATAATCTGGACGTTCTTTACATTTTTCTGCAAAGCCCTTACAGAAATATAGTTTAGATTCAATGTTTTGCGAATTATTACGGGAGGGTCTCACCTTATCGATGATCCTCTTAGCGAGCAGCGTGATGTTATGAGCCAGCGGCACGTCTCGCAGGCAGCACGGCAGCAGCGCCAGCAGCGGCGGGCTGCGGTGCAGGGACTCCTCGGTCACGTCCACCCAGATGTCGTCCTGGGAACATCAAGAATATCATTGTTACGTACGAGTTGCTTCTGGTTTCAAAACAAAGCTCTATTCTAATCGAATGCGGCAAAGTCAAAACATTATGAGTGTTCTTGCTATAATAAACAATGATTGGGCGAGTCATATCTGTAGAATATCATCTGTTCTGATGGGCCAGAGTCGTTACGCAGTGGGAGCCAGAGGACGAGCGCAGTCACCGAGGAAGGCCTAGGATACGCAGTCTTGATGACTTGAAGTCATTTGCAAAGGATTGGTCGGAGAAGGTAATAAGGCATATCGGGAAGAGTGCAAGATTATGGGGAGACCTATGTCCAGCAGCGAGACAACATTAAGAACAATGGCGAAATCTTAGCTGACTTAAATTTGAGCGTCTGAGAGTGAGTTATATATACGAAAGACATTCTATGAATTGTCTACGTTTTTTAAAGTATAATTGGTCTGGTTCAAAATGGATATAAAAGAACATAATAAATAAAAAGTTATTTGATTTTTTTGTAAATTTCTTTAGCTTAGTGTTGCCATTATATATTTTATCTGCTAAGTGACAAATAGTAACTATATTATGTAATAATATCATTATTGTATTTATTGCAGTAAATGAGTTAACAATACAGTTTATGGGTAGATGTTCCATGCAGGTAGGTAATAATATTGTAGAGTAGTAGAAATAAATGAATTACTTTAATTAATGATTGGCAAAAAGACTAGTATCGAAGTCTAAAAGAAATATAGCTTGGTTGTTCACGACAACCGTTTGATACGCGTCAAAGTCGCTTAGTTTAAATAAATATACTTATTCCAAAGAGTATATTATACATTTTATGTTGAAATAACTAGGTAAGGAAAATATTAATGCGATATTCCCCTTTTACTTCCACGAAATGGAATAATATTACCTATTAAACACATTATTAAAAGTTACCCAGACATAACCTACAAAAGTTTATGACTGAATATCTATTATTCTCTACATTCTCGAACAAAAATTCTTGCACAAACTAATTCAGAAGATTATCCTGAGTTAAACCAGATATTTTTCATTTAATGACGTAGGAATTTAATCTCAGCTAAAACAATGTATGGACATCTGCCATTGTTCTTTACAAAAAAAAAATGTAATGTTTAACTCACATCCAGTTGATCTTCAAGCGGCACATCGCACTTGGTGAGCAGCGCTGCGCAAGCGCTCGCCAGCTCCCACGAGCCCTCGTATAGTGATATCTGTGGATTTTGTTAATTATTACATTATGTTGGTTGATATATCGAACTCGTTTAGGCTCAACATTTTGTTGCTAACAAGTGGCTCTAACTAAGGACTTGATATATTAGTATAGTTAGGAAATGTACTTACTTCATAATATTGCTGCTTGCAAAAATATTAGTTCGATTTTATATACAGTAATAATCAGGCATATTTTAAAGAATAATATTTATCGGTACCACCTCTCCTTAGAGTGCCCGAAACGTGGATCCATGCGAGACACAGTGGCTTTTTAATTGTTTCGGTAATTACGACATTCAACCGGTTACAGGGAAAGACTATAAGTTACGATATGATAAAAACGAGTTTAAAAATCCTTATATTATATTTACATTGTTGCTCATCTAAACTCCGACACACACACGAGCACAAATAATTACCTGGTTAGCTAGATGTATGTAGTAATGCTGGTGATGCAGCCTCCGCGCCATGTCTGCACTGGCTCGCCTGGTCAACGCTGCCAGGGCTCGCACGGCGGCCGCTCGGGCACGAGAGTGTCTCTGGTTGCTCAACACCACCAGGTTCTCCGCACATACTGCGCCGGATATTGCCTGTGAATCATCAACATCATCATAATCATCATTTTCCATCCATCAGCCACATTGACCGGTCCTATGCGTCTCGCATCCAGCAGATTCCCACAAACTGCGGATTTTAGCTTGTGAATGTTCATTGTGAAGTTATTAACAATATGGTAATCATACTAGATTTTAGGGGCTTGCATCAGCAAGCCCCTTGCACTCGACACTTTACAAAAAATTTAATGAACTCAAAAGCAGAACAATTCTTCCCTTCAAGTACGCATGTTCTTTTCTGAAATTATATTTATGTCTTATTATGCACTCATGATACATCAGCTTTTAAACATATCGGCAAATACTGGATTACCTATGAAAATAAATAAAATTCAAGTGTCAGTTTGTAATATCAAAATAAGAGTTTTTAGTGAATGCATATTATGAAATTTGTTCCGGGTAAACTCCGAGATGGTTGGACCGAATTTGAAAGGTTTTTACTGGCAATAGCTGATATAATAATTTATTTACTTATTTGAGGGGAAAAAACAGTTACACATAATAATTTACAATAAGAATTATTAAATAACGCCACCAATTGTGCGACCAACCACATTTCCCAAGGATTACAAAATTTAAAAATAAAATGCATGCGATTTAAACTTCAACCCTACAATATACAAAATTATAAAAAAATCTTAAAGTATCGAATTAAAAAGAACAAAAATAAGGAGTAACTAATGCTACTTTAATTTCAGAATAAGATTTTTGAAGCGCAAGAAATAACACCCTTTTTTGAAATACGAATTTGACGCGGACAAAGTCGCAGGCAACAGCTTGTTTTCAACGTTGCCAGCACAGTAAAGTCACCGTTATATATAATATGGTAACCATCACTGGCCATGTTGCACTTACTTACAATACCATACATCTATAACTTTTGCATACGCAGAGTTGCAGGCTATTCAAACTTACATTGTACGAGAATCTCAGGGGGACGGCGCGTACGCAGTCCCCACTACCAAAAATTACGCATCCGAGTTATCCACATTAGGGATAATCGCAGGGGTCAACCTAACCGCAGTGCAATGGGAAGGCCTCGCCCTGGGGGAACCGCCTTCATGATCACGGTATCCCCTATGCCAGGTAAGTATGAATTCTTTACAAAATGTCGCGAGGGTCGTTCAACGGCGGAGAATCTTAACACCGCGATTCAGAAACGTGACGTACACGATCAACGCCATCTATCGAAGCTAGTAGTGGGACTAAACTGTCATGGCCGCCAATTATAGCAAGGTTTGATCGTACCGTGGGGCGCGGATGAAATGACAGCTGCTTGCCTGCTATCTCGCTCACACTCAGGGCGTTTAATCTTAGTACAAAAAACTGGGGACAGCAATGGGTACAATGATACAAAATCACGAAGCATATGTAGTCACTGTACAAAATAACTCATAATGTGTTTTTTAATTTTGTTGGATTATAATCGTGATTTTTTTACCAACTTGTTAAACTAGATGGCGCTGAACAAAATCATAATTTGTCAATATTGCCTAGTAGGTAGCATATTACTACTAAAATAGTATATTTTTAACCAACTTCTGTGATATAAAAAATATTTTATGTTATGAATAATTTTTACTGGTTTTAATTACATTTATCGCACAGTGTGACATTTTATTATTTTTTGATTAATTAAAACATATAATAACTTTTACAATCATTTTGCAAATTTTCATTAGGGTGGTAAATTTCCCTTGGTGGTTTTATGAACCATAAACTGGTTACCCCAATTTACAAATGTCTGCTGATATCTGACGCTTGCGCCCGGTATTTTGCGATATTTTGTTTATTTTTGTGATCTTTCTGTGTTGTTATCACAGGTTATGATCACAGACGACTTAGAGATACTACGTATGTTACTATGTTATGATGTGCATTACAGTTAACGAACATTACAGTTCTATAGAATAAAATTAAACCCTTACATACACACACACACCTACGCACACTCGCACACGCACACACAGCTATATCAAAGGTTTAGTTCTAACTATATAGGTCAGATGGCGCTAGTTTCTTCAAGAACGCAAATGACGCGTTCCACGGAACGAGATTGGTCTCTATTTCAGTATATTGAAATGTACTCTGTGCTCACACTTCACAAAAAATAACACCGTCAGAGCGAGATAATAAAGGAGCAGTTGTCATTCAGTGAGGATTACTGCTGTTTCTGAATCTGGAACGTGGGTTATAAATAGAAATAGAATATGACACTTCGCTTTCGCTTGTTTAGTTTACTTAATTGTACAATTGTAGTAAAATACAAGTAATTCTTATTTATCAGGTTACTAAGGTGTTTGTATTGTATGTAAGTAAGTTGAAATCATGGCCAAAAAGAATTTAACCTATGGTAAATTACATGTATTCTGCTAAAGACTGCATTTCAGGGTTAAATATGTGAGTACCAGCCATTGAGATAATATGTACGTAGTAGGTACATTATTACCTCATTAGTACCAGCTATATAAGGTTAAGTATTGGCAATAATCGTGTTATCGCGATGAATTCATGTAAATCTAGTTATGTAGGTATTAATTTGTGTTATTGCAAATAAAGGTTTAGAATTAGAATGTTGTTAGTCATTGATTTTAATCATACCATTTGCATTGCATGGCACTTAGAGATTCATTCTGATAGTGGTAAGCTCGAGAGCAAATAAAAATTGAGATATACTGCACTAGTCACGCAAAAATAGAAATAGAGCTAAGTGTATAAGCTGTCATCATTATCTGCCTAGCGGGAAATAAACTATATTGGATTGGCGTCGATTCTAACCAGATGTAAATTACCCTAATGCCTGTATTTTATGTAAAACGACTGCCTTTCTAACCTCTGCGGCCTAGTTACTTGATAACAGAATAGCCTATGAGTATAAAATTATGTACTTATAACAGACTAGCTGTTCCCCGCGGCTTCGTTCTCATGGACCACGGCACCCACAGCTACACTCAGGAATAATGTAGCTTTTTATTGGAGAAATATTTTTTTAAATCAGTTCAGTAATTTCAGAGCCTATTCGGTACAAACAAACAAAAAATCTTTCATTTTTATAATATTGGTATGATTTCATGTATGAGTTATGATCATTTTTATAAGATGATGGAACAGTTCGTCACAAAACCCGTCTAAACATGAACCGAACTGCAACTATCAAGTGTGATGTGGATGAGAAATATCCGATGTCTTGCCGCTTTAAACCTCTATTATAAGATACCAGAGAACAGTAGGTAAGGCTGTTTGTGGTATGAGTATTCTAGAGTTATTCGAATGATACTCATTTATTGGAAGCTGTTAAAGACATAATAAAATGATGTGTATATGACATTACCTGTTGGTGCGCGTGGTCGGGCAGCAAGGCTAGCGCGTGCCGCAGCAGCAGCAGCAGCCCTTCGCACGCCGACCAGCCCGACGTGTATATGACATTACCTGTTGGTGCGCGTGGTCGGGCAGCAAGGCTAGCGCGTGCCGCAGCAGCAGCAGCAGCCCTTCGCACGCCGACCAGCCCGACGTGTATATGACATTACCTGTTGGTGCGCGTGGTCGGGCAGCAAGGCTAGCGCGTGCCGCAGCAGCAGCAGCAGCCCTTCGCACGCCGACCAGCCCGACGCGGCGCCCGCCCGCACGCGGCGCTAAGGGCAATTGGCATTTGGTCATAGGTTTTAATGCACGGTACTAAGGTAACTTTTTGGCCACCAACCCAAGATTGAGGACAGTTATGTTTCTACGCTAGTAAAGCGATAGAGGAGAGGTCTTAACTTAACTTCCTTGTTGAAGACAAACTTGTTTAACAAGAAAATGTTAGGTAAAAACTGCTGTACGAAAACGAGTGAACGATTTGAAATAGCAAGTCACCCAAATTGCTTGCTTCTCTTGTCGAATAGCCTATCCCAGACGACCTGCCAAAAGTCAAGGCAAGTTTTCCCCCCGATAACTAAACGAAAATTATAAGACCCGTATTTTAGAACAATGCTTGAACTCAGATTATAAATATTGATTTAACAAATCTGCTTTTAATTTAGTGTTAAGGCTAAAAATTACGCCTAAAACAGAGATTAATATGATGGGTCAATTATACGAAGTGTAGTCCTCACCTGGTGGTAGATCCCGCTGGTGTACATCTCCACGGTGGTGTGGTTGACGTCGTCGGAGTCTACAACAATGTACTCGTTGAGCTCGGGCGGCGCTGCCCCCGCGCCCCCCGCGCTCCTCCCCTCGCCAGGGTGTTCACCCCCCGCCTCGCCCTCCTTCCCCGAGGTGCTGTCTGTAACCACCACCCACTACTTAGCTGGTGCATAAGCGTCCACTCATTGTGCTGATACGAAAGAAGAGTGCTTGGCTACAACAGGTTACAACACGACCACTATATAGCGTGTTTCTTGATAGCTACAACCTAAGAGTGAATAGGTTGCTTCTAGGCAAGCGTGCGTTACAGTCGACCACATCATCGCTTACCATCAGGGGGGTGACCATAAGCTTTTAGAGTAAGGTTATTTTGAGATCGCGTAAGTGACAGATGTGTACAAGTCATATACATCTGTCCCTTACACACACTCAATATAACCTTGCTCTAAGAGCTTATGGGCAACCCCCTGGTGAGCAAGTGATCAAACGCGAGCATCACTAAACGAGATCTATAAAACAAAGCGGCATCACTAAACTGCAATGTCATAGTGCATAATATGCTGTGCTTTGTTTTACAAATAATGTGTAAGCCAGTACTACGGTTAGTAGATTTAACCATTAGTTGATTTAAATACGGATAAAAAAAACTGGGCTTTAGCGTGCGACAATTTGAAAGAGACAATGCTGGCCCACACCGGGTACCGTAAGCATACACAGCAGCTTCAGCTGGAAATGGGTCATCTCATCACATTTCTACGATTTTTATTAGGCTAAGTGCTGCATGAGCTCTTTACTGTGGTGATATGGCTAACAATATCCCAAATAAAGCATGTGCTACATCAATCGCTAGAGTGCAAACCAACTGAACGAGCATGAATTTGCTGAAAGCAATTTATAGTAAAGCGGGTGAAATTATTTTGCTAATAAAAGCGGTGAATACAAGCTTCTACAGTGCCTTATTAATTTAGAATTTGATCACATTTATTACAATGATAGCTTCATAGCCATTTTTCATCGTGTTATTATTGCAACTCGGTTGTATTATTGTATTGTTGTTTTCATTATATTGTTATAACTAAAGTGATCACGCGTAAGATACTTTTGTCACCAAATTAAACCTTGATTAGATGGTAGCACTGACTTTCATTTCAAAATTTCGAAATTATTTTTTTTTTCTTTATTTTTTTGTGACAGAGAAATTATTCAACGAATCATTTTATCTCTTCTACTTTATACACTTACCGCCTACTGGAGTATCTGAATTTTCAGACGTAGAGGACGCGGTGTGTTTCCTATAAGAAAAATTATGTGTAAATAATTAACAAAGTTTATGAATACTCTAGACAATTTTATATCTGCACACACTTGGTCAATATTTTTCCTTAGCAAGTATAGTGCCAAGAAACCTTCGTTACTATTTAAAACACATACCTGCCTTCCTTAATCTGCGAATTGATCATAGACTTAATTTGTTTAGTAGACTCGGTACTCCCACAGCTGCTGTCTATCCGGTCATCAAGACTTGGAGTCTTCTCCTTCAGGGAATTAAGACTATTATCGTTCAGCACCTCCTCCGTGGAGGCACTGGATATGCTGGGGCGATCCTCGACCTTCTGCTTGACGCGTTTGGAAGGTCTCCTCTTGGTGAAGCTGGAGGAGAACTCGCTCATCTCTTGTGTTTCAGATGTCAGTAGGAAGTAGAAGTTCGCTCGGGAGTGGGTTACGAAGGTGTCGCTCGCCTGGGAAAATAAACATAAGTTAATCATAAAGTATCAAGGAGTATCAGTTTTCAATGGTCGCAAATGTTTTGTAGCTCAAGTCATCCTCATCAAAAATCCCCTTAAAGATTCGCTCGAGTCAATATCCTAGAAAGTCATTTAGGCATAATATTGATCAGTTCTTACCTGATGCATGAGCAGTAGGAAGTCTGTGAGCAATGCGAGCCGGTGTAGCAGTGGTGGAGCTCCCACTAGTCCTCGCACTGCTGGCTACATAATATTGATCAGTTCTTACCTGATGCATGAGCAGTAGGAAGTCTGTGAGCAATGCGAGCCGGTGTAGCAGTGGTGGAGCTCCCACTAGTCCTCGCACTGCTGGCTACATAATATTGATCAGTTCTTACCTGATGCATGAGCAGTAGGAAGTCTGTGAGCAATGCGAGCCGGTGTAGCAGTGGTGGAGCTCCCACTAGTCCTCGCACTGCTGGCTACATAATATTGATCAGTTCTTACCTGATGCATGAGCAGTAGGAAGTCTGTGAGCAATGCGAGCCGGTGTAGCAGTGGTGGAGCTCCCACTAGTCCTCGCACTGCTGGCTACATAATATTGATCAGTTCTTACCTGATGCATGAGCAGTAGGAAGTCTGTGAGCAATGCGAGCCGGTGTAGCAGTGGTGGAGCTCCCACTAGTCCTCGCACTGCTGGCTACATAATATTGATCAGTTCTTACCTGATGCATGAGCAGTAGGAAGTCTGTGAGCAATGCGAGCCGGTGTAGCAGTGGTGGAGCTCCCACTAGTCCTCGCACTGCTGGCTACATAATATTGATCAGTTCTTACCTGATGCATGAGCAGTAGGAAGTCTGTGAGCAATGCGAGCCGGTGTAGCAGTGGTGGAGCTCCCACTAGTCCTCGCACTGCTGGCTACATAATATTGATCAGTTCTTACCTGATGCATGAGCAGTAGGAAGTCTGTGAGCAATGCGAGCCGGTGTAGCAGTGGTGGAGCTCCCACTAGTCCTCGCACTGCTGGCTACATAATATTGATCAGTTCTTACCTGATGCATGAGCAGTAGGAAGTCTGTGAGCAATGCGAGCCGGTGTAGCAGTGGTGGAGCTCCCACTAGTCCTCGCACTGCTGGCTACATAATATTGATCAGTTCTTACCTGATGCATGAGCAGTAGGAAGTCTGTGAGCAATGCGAGCCGGTGTAGCAGTGGTGGAGCTCCCACTAGTCCTCGCACTGCTGGCTACATAATATTGATCAGTTCTTACCTGATGCATGAGCAGTAGGAAGTCTGTGAGCAATGCGAGCCGGTGTAGCAGTGGTGGAGCTCCCACTAGTCCTCGCACTGCTGGCTACATAATATTGATCAGTTCTTACCTGATGCATGAGCAGTAGGAAGTCTGTGAGCAATGCGAGCCGGTGTAGCAGTGGTGGAGCTCCCACTAGTCCTCGCACTGCTGGCTACATAATATTGATCAGTTCTTACCTGATGCATGAGCAGTAGGAAGTCTGTGAGCAATGCGAGCCGGTGTAGCAGTGGTGGAGCTCCCACTAGTCCTCGCACTGCTGGCTACATAATATTGATCAGTTCTTACCTGATGCATGAGCAGTAGGAAGTCTGTGAGCAATGCGAGCCGGTGTAGCAGTGGTGGAGCTCCCACTAGTCCTCGCACTGCTGGCTACATAATATTGATCAGTTCTTACCTGATGCATGAGCAGTAGGAAGTCTGTGAGCAATGCGAGCCGGTGTAGCAGTGGTGGAGCTCCCACTAGTCCTCGCACTGCTGGCTACATAATATTGATCAGTTCTTACCTGATGCATGAGCAGTAGGAAGTCTGTGAGCAATGCGAGCCGGTGTAGCAGTGGTGGAGCTCCCACTAGTCCTCGCACTGCTGGCTACATAATATTGATCAGTTCTTACCTGATGCATGAGCAGTAGGAAGTCTGTGAGCAATGCGAGCCGGTGTAGCAGTGGTGGAGCTCCCACTAGTCCTCGCACTGCTGGCTACATAATATTGATCAGTTCTTACCTGATGCATGAGCAGTAGGAAGTCTGTGAGCAATGCGAGCCGGTGTAGCAGTGGTGGAGCTCCCACTAGTCCTCGCACTACCTCCACCAGCGCACTGCTGGCTACAGCATCTAGTGGACCGCTTTCTGAGTTTAGGAACCGCTCCTGTAATAACATTAAAATATGTTACAAGGTGTTCTAAAGATAAAGATATATTTAGTTGCTCAAACACGTGTATACGCTCAAACACGTGTATACGCACGTGTGTATGACATATGTAAGCGGCATGATTTTGATCCTTTCATAACAGGTGTGTCCTCGGCCAGAAAGTGCCTGAGCCTTTTCTTTATTAATTAAAATTTTCTAAGTTCAGGTTTTTATCCTTGTATTGAATATGAAATGTTAATCTAATCTATCTAATACCTTTAAACGAGGAATTCTTGTATATATGTATGTATATAATCTGATCTCGGAAACGGCTCCAACGATTTTCACGAAATTTAGTATGCAGAGGGTTTCGGGGGCAATAAATTGATCTAGCTAGGTTTAATTTTTAGACAACGTCGTTTTCTCTATTTTCATCCGAGCAGAGCTTAGTCGCCCAGGTACTTTAGTTTATGTTTGAATATTACACTGTTTTGCTTTTTCTTTGTTGGTAGCTGTGTTGTGTTGTTCACATTCTTTCTTTGCAATCTATTTTTAGAAGTGATGAGTTTTAGTTGGCTGTCAGTCTCACGTACTATTTTTTATTCTATTTGTTTAAGCTGTAAGTCGTCCGTAATAATTGATGAATAAATTAATATGTGCATGCAGGATAATATTAATAAACTAAAAGTTCGGACATGTTTACCACCTAATATGGCATGCAAATATTTTAAAAGTTATTATCGTCAACAGTTTCACAAAATGAATGTAAACACAATAATTTATAAATGTCAACAATGTTCTATCGATGAAAGAAAAATCTATCTAATGGTCTATTAATAAAGCTTACAGTGATGAACTAAGATGGAATGTGGCCGTATATATAACGTTCTCTGTGGAATTTGGTTCGCAGAATAGAAAGTGAATGATTCAAGAGCGTGTGGCAGTGAGGGTAAACCACCCTATCGCTAACACCCCCCCTGTTAATGGCACTTTGAGTTTAAAGGCAAAACATAAGAAAACCATAGATTACATAATGTTGGCATTTCTAAGCAAGCAATAGCATTTTAGATAAAAGATTATAGTACATTACTGCAGCGGCCAGCAAAAGAGGCATTGATGGACGAACGTGTAAATGTGGGCCGAGGCGAAGCCGAGGCACACATACGTAAGTCCATCAATGCCTAGTTGTGGCCAAGGCTTGTATAGTGCTTTTCTCAAATAATGCGTGGAAATTTAAACTAAGTAGCACTGCTAGAACTCATTTTGTCAAATACAATTACTTTTCGAAATCAATCACGAACAACAATATTTATTGACGTGTAAAGGTCTATCCACACATATCAGGGCCGTGCCCGGGACGTGCACGGGACGTGGACAGACCGTGCCCCGTCAGGGGCTCAAAAAAATATCGGTGGGAACATTTTATATGAACTCGTTCACACACGTCCGTGCACGGGACGTGCCCGGGCCCGTGCACTGACGTGTGTGAACGATGTCATGTGTCATTTGACAGGACCCGGCCCTGTCACGTCCCGGGCACGCCCCTGATATGTGTGGATAGAGCTTAAGGCTGGCCGCATACGTACGTTTTCCGCATTCGATTCCGAATACGAAATACAGATTCGGAATTCCGTGAATCTAGCGCAAACGTTAGTTTTTTCCTGTTTGGAATTTTCACGAACGCGGGGGCTGGCATTCGATACGTACGTACGAAAAGTGTTCCGTTCGAAAAAAACGGACGTGTGCGGCAGTCATGTATTTTATTAGCGTACGGTGCATTCGGGTTTCCGAATAAGGAAAACGGATTCGGAAATCGAACGCGGAAAACGTACGTATGCGGCCCGCCTTAAATAGTACATTACTGCAGCGACCAGCAAAATAGGCATTGATGGACGAACATGTAAATGTGGGCCGAGGCGAAGCCGAGGCACACATACGTAAGTCCATCAATGCCTAGTTGTGGCCAAGGCTTTTTTTCAAAACTAAGTAGTACCTAGAACTCATTTTGTCAAAATCAATGACGAACAACAATAATTGTTCCCGCGTTAAAGTGTTCCTTTGTTTTTTTTTTTAATAAACGGCGTTCTATTTGCAAGCCAGTTCGAAATTTAAATAAAACCTTTGATAAGTTACCTCCTTGGTTGCCATGTTTCGGAGTAAAACATCGTTCCATTTTTAAACAACAAGACAGATATGAGTTTACTATGGAATTTATTTGGCCTCTAGACACGACAGATATGGATTTTCATACAACTTTTGCCGGCCGCTGCACGCATGTGTTTGACCAGTACAGCAATTTCGATTTATCTCGAAGAAGGTTGTCAAAATAATGATCACATTTCCAAGCATGTTTGAGAAAATGTTAATTTTTTTCTTGGTTTCCATGTTTCGGAGTAAAACATCGTTCCATTTTTAAATTACACGACAGATATGAGTTTACTATGTAATTTATTTGGCCGCTAAACACGATAGATATGGATTTTTATAAAATTTCTGCCGGCCGCTGCTCGCATGTATATGGCCAACACAGCAATTGCGATTTATCTCGAAGAAGGTTGTCAAAATAATGCTCAAATTTCCAAGCATGTTTGAGAAAAAATATTTCCTTCGAGGTTATTATAATTTTTGTATGCTAGTGCATTTCAATATGATTTTCTGGGCATTCGATTACGAAGCCAATTCCGAGGCAATTTAGGCGAGCGAATTAGGAGTGGCACTCTCTTAAGGTGCCAATAACCGGTTATCTGGCGCAACGCAGCATGGGTAGCGCTCTACACAAAGTGAACTGAAGCCATAGTGTACCTTGCAGGCCAGCAGCAGATGGTTGAGCAGGCCGGTCCGGCTCATCTGGTAGTGGTTGAAGGCGCGGCGCGGGTGCGAGTCCCGCAGCAGCGCGCGCACACAGCATAACGTGAGAGCCCACGCAGAGCCGCGTTGTAGTTCTCGGGTGCCGTTCATGTTCTCCACTTCCCAGGTTAGCTCCTGGAAAGAAGGATGAGCTTAAGATCCTACCTAGTACATAGACTTGTTCATGATAACTACGCATATCTAGATAAATACGCGAATTCTTTATTTTACACCAAAAATAAGTTACACATCCCTTACAAGAAAACTTATTTCTTATTTTTTTTTTTGTTTTTTTTTTTTTTGTTCTTCTTTCTTTTTTTTTTCTTTTTTACTTACCTTTTGTATTTGTAATGTCTTTTTTGTGTACAATAAAGAATATGAATATGAATATATGAATATACGGTCTTATCGCTGACAGCGATATCTACCAGGCAACCTTTGGATGGACCTAAAGAACTTACAATACAACAAGGGGTAGTCTGCGGTGTACTGCTACATTAAAATATAAATACATATATACAAAATTATAGAATAGAATACTCTTTATTATGTACACCATATGTGTATTATATTACTATATTAAATACTATACATAAGCTTATATATAAACAGACATACATAATATTACATGTTACACAGTAATATTATGTATGTTTATTACAGATTATTAAGAGAAGGTAGGACTGGATTTGTCACTGACAACAGCAACTCATTCCACAATAAAAATAAAAAAAATCAGATGATCTCAAGTAACTTGTATGTGTGTCATAATGAAACTTTGAGATAAGAGGGGTTTGTAGGAATAAACAGAATACAGCAGAGTAATTATAAAATATGGGCATTCCGACGAAAGCGGATTGGCAGCAACTTAAGTTTAATACGAAAATCAGAAACATGATCATATTTGCGTAAACTAAATATGAATCTAATGCAACAATTTTGGAGTAATAGTCTTGGAGTCTTAGTTATCATGAACTTAACACCAGTAAACTGCGGTGGAGAGCGAGGGGACAGGGGAATTTAAATGCCTCATGAAAACACAGTGTCATCAACAAAAATGTCGTTGGTGTGTAGCTATTGCTTAGCAGACGGTTAATATAAATTTTCTATACATTCATAGTGCCATTGAGTGCAGTGGTGGCCTAGTGATATCGTCCGCGACTGTAGGTCGTGGGTTCAAACCCAGGCGGGCGCTTTACTTTATGTAAATTATTTCGTGAGGTACGCCGGGGGAAGCGGCCGGCGCACTGTGGATCGAAAATCGGCTCTAGAAGACATAGGAACTTAAATTTAAAAGTGTCGGTTTTTTTGCTTGAAATGGGTTCTAATAGCCAATATCATGCTTATATATTTCACAGGACGCAATCTGGTAGGCAAAAGGGCAAGTTTTATTTTTTTTGCTAAAAAAAAGTATGGAGCTGATATAAAAAATGCATAAATCTCCGGAACCGCAAGACTAACCGTAATATCCTTGCACCCGGTTATAGAACTATTTATTTATGATTTTTTGACATACTTCGTATAACGAGAAAGACTGCGTTTTTTTAATTAAAAATCCTCAACTTTTTTTACCTAATATATGCTATAAATAGAAATAGACGTGTTATGTGATGTGTCTATCTATCTTAAAAAAAATATTTAAAATTATTAAAGATATTTTGATGTTTATTAACCGACTTCAAAAACGGAGGAGGTTCTTAATTTGTTTGACTTTTTGTGTATGTTTATTCAGAGATATCTTCACCAATTATTAACCGATCTTGATGATTCGTTTTTTGTTTAAAAGAGTATGGTCCCGGATTGGTTCCAGTAAAATTTGGTAAAGCCCTGTTGAATAACTTCGGAGATATTCAATGGAACTCTTCAATAAATGACGGTAAACCACCATAGATTGCTGCAATCGCATGTCTGTATATTGTTAAAACCATTTCATAACGTAACATCGCACCAGTAGACTCTGAAGGGGTACGCAGATGTGTACAGTTCACCCTTCTACACTCTCATTTCATCAGTTATGTTCAAGTTCCCTGTTATTGGGGTTATCTATTTGGGCATAGCATTTTTGTTTATTAACCGATCTAGATGATTCGTTTTTTGTTTAAAAGAATATGGTCCTGGATTGGTCCCAGTTAAATTTGGTAAAGATCGAAAGAAGAAACCACCATAGATAACTGGGACCGATCCAGGACCATACTCTTTCAAACAAAAAACGAATCATCTAGATCGGTTAATAAACAAAAATGCTATGCCCAAATAGATAACCCCAATAACAGGGAACTTGAACATAACTGATGAAATGAGAGTGTAGAAGGGTGAACTGTACACATCTGCGTACCCCTTCAGAGTCTACTGGTGCGATGTAACGTTATGAAATGGTTTTAACAATATACAGACATGCGATTGCAGCAATCTATGGTGGTTTACCGTCATTTATTGAAGAGTTCAATTGAATATCTCCGAAGTTATTCAACAGATCTTTACCAAATTTAACTAGGACCAATCCGGGACCATACTCTTTCAAACAAAAAACGAATCATCAAGATCGGTTAATAATTGGCGAAGATATCTCTGAATAAACATACACAAAAAGTCAAACAAATTAAGAACCTCCTCCGTTTTTGAAGTCGGTTAATAAACATCAAAAAATCTTTAATAATTTTAAATATTTTTTTAAGATACATAGACACATCACATAACACGTCTATTTCTATTTATAGCATATATTAGGTAAAAAAAGATGAGGATGTTTAAAAAAAAAAACGCAGTCTTTCTCGTTATACGAAGTATGTCAAAAAATCATAAATAAATAGTTCTATAACCGGGTGCAAGGATATTACGGTTAGTCTTGCGGTTCCGGAGATTTATGCATTTTTTATATCAGCTCCATACATTTTTTTAGCAAAAAAAATTAAACTTGCCCTTTTGCCTACCAGATTGCGTCCTATGAAATATATAAGCATGATATTGGCTATTAGAACCCATTTCAAGCAAAAAAACCGACACTTTTAAATTTAAGTTCCTATGTCTTCTAGAGCCGTTTTTCGATCCACAGTGCGGCGCCGCTAATTGGTCAATAAGTCGTCCTTTCCCCGTCTCGCCGTGCTCACGTCTCGAGTCCCCTAGGTACAGTCGCGCATTATTGTGTTAAATAAGAAGTTCCGTTCCATAGTGTTTCGATCGAGTCGGAAATCATCTTACGTACGTGTATCATACAACATTTTACTATGCACTGTGCGAGTGCGAGGAAATAAAAAAATATATCTGAACCAAGCAAGAAATTAATAAAATGGCGGGCTTATTCAAGCGCGCTCTGCATAACCACAGATTAACAAATAGTTCCTCGGGCATATCTACTGCGCATGTTCAAATAGCTGTCACGTCGTAACGGAAAAAGGCACCAGCAAAATATACGTTCTGCCAAACACATATAATGAAAAAAAAAAAAAAAAAAAAATTTAAATTAATTTATTGATCAAAATCTAAATCTAGAGTAATTAAAAACGCCTTTAATGAAGTATTAGTTTTATTTTACCTTTTATATGAATGATAATCTGTACTTAACTAAATTGTAATTTTTTTCTCAAATAATAAAAACTCTATGCGTCGGGCTGACGTTGGAGTTAAAAACTTTAAAAAAATACAGAAAAGTAAAAAGCACTAGTTAAAAAATGTGACACTTTCCGCACAGTTTGGCTGCTTGGAAAACGCTCTTTTCGAGGACATGCATTGTAAAATTATTTACGATGTGAATTGTTTTATAAAAAAAGAAATAGATGAAGTTGTTGATGATGATCGCGGTTTTGATTAGAAATATGTTTAGGACAATACATAATTTTACATAAAACTGTGTTCTTCTTTCTTTTTAAGTATATTAAATTTATTGACATATTATTTATTAATATGATGATAGGCTAATGTGCCTAAACCACACTGTGTTAAAATTAGCTATTTAAATATCCATTATTCATAAAATTTTAACTACGTACAAACAAATAATTAGTTCAAATCGCTCTTAGTAAATTTATGCGTGACTGTACACATGCGCAAATCACCCCACCACTTTCGCCGAGCGCTTTTAATCCGCGCCGATACCTGTACGTAGACTGATAAACACATTACCCTCCTACGGCAGTCGGGTAAAAAGGCTGATGATGATGATACAATCATATGATAGTATAGCAAGTATTTCTACCACTATTATTAGGCAACATTTACACTAAGAGTCTGTTGACTAACCTGTTCAGTATCCAGGTGTCGCCACGCATTAGCCAGTAACACTAGCAGTTCAGGCTGCAGCAGCACGGCATCAGTTCTGCAAGCGAGCTGTACGCTCTCCCCACATGCGCTTAGTAAAGGAGTGCTGCAGGCTTCGTCTAAGATCACCTGAAATATGATACGCAACCTTTTAGAGCAGAGGTATAATGCGCTTACTTTCAATAAAACACTAAGTAACGTATTTGGCATTTGGGCTCAGACTCGGAACATTCGTGGGTACAACTGGAAGTGGTTACCTTGACCGTTAAAAACATTAGCAGGCAGTGCCTGAAAGTTCATCTTGACTAGATAATGTCAGCACCGACAACGAAGTAGAAGAGGCAAAGTTTTAAAAACGCCTAGCTTTTCTCAGTCCTAGTAACTGATACAACAGGGCGGAGTTCATAATACAATTTTTTTTTCATTATGTATGCTACATTTAGTACAAACCTTCAACGCATGATGTGATACGAAGCACTTGGGCGCTGCGAGTACGGTGAGAAGCATGTCCGGTGCATCAGCCGCGTACAACATGGCGTGCAGGCGGTTGTCCACGCGACACGCGCGCAGCAGGATGCTCAGGGCCAGCGCCTGCTCTGTGGCGCTGCCTTCTAGTTCTACTACCTACAAGTTTATAAAGATACAAATAAAATAACACACCGGGCTTCTTTTTAGTTTTACTCACAACTAAGAATGCTTAAAACCGTTCAATAAACACAAAATAATCCGTTGGCATAAGCGCAATGTCATATAAAGTTAAGTGGGGCCCGAATCCCCCCGGTGGGTTCTCGCATTGTCGAGGCGGAGGGCCTCAGTAGCCGTGGAGTAGGTGCCGCTCATCAGTGCGCCTGATGATAAGCCGACGACGTAGCGGCCAACATGAAGGTTGCGGTGCCGCTTGGTAACAGAGGCGTCATCGCAACTGAGGCCGCGATGTTGTATGGGAGGCGTCGCTTCTGAGGGTTGGAGGCCGCGATGTTGTATGGGAGGCGTCGCTGCTGTGGGTTGGAGGCCGCGATGTTGTATGGGAGGCGTCGCTGCTGAGGGTTGGAGGCCGCGATGTTGTATGGGAGGCGTCGCTGCTGTGGGTTGGAGGCCGCGATGTTGTATGGGAGGCGTCGCTGCTGAGGGTTGGAGGCCGCGATGTTGTATGGGTGGCGTCGTTGCTGAGGGTTGAAAGCCGCGGCGGGACAGGAGTGTTGGTATTTCGGTGCGCCGCTTTCCCTATCTGCCGCGGTCTGGGCGGGGTCGTCACTGTCTGATGGCTGACCCCACCGTGGCAGGTCCCGCAGGGGAGGAAGAAAGTCGGTATAGCGTGTCGTCGTCTGGCGCCCATGTGCTAGATTGGTCCTTAGGGTGGTCACGGCGTGCAAAGTGTTCTAGTGCGCCGGTGCTGGGGGTACTCCCCAGACACGACCCCGGTGAGTGCTAACGCGTGCCCGTGTTCCCGCCATAAGCGGCATAGGAGGACACCGTGGTGTTTTAGTGGGTACCACATAACTGTACTATCTCCCCTTGGGTAGTACATAGTATACTTTTTATCCAGCCAATAAAAATAATAAGTGTGGTCCGAAACTAGTCTACTATAAGCAGACTTTATCGTTCCCCTTCACCCCAATGAAGAATGAAGGGAGACGCACAGGCCCGCGACCCGCGAATCTTTAAGCACCCCGTTATAGGTCTCCTATCGCCCAAGTAAACTTGTGAATGCGAATGACACTAACGAAAAAGTAAGATAAGATACATTTATTGAGACAATTTTTGTTCAGATACATTAAGCACAACAGACAAAAACAAAAATTATAGCATACACAACAGTAATTTGTAGTAATTCAGTTTGATACTCGTAATTAACATTCGCCACGAAGGTTCGTAACTGTTTATGGCTGACAATAGCACTCACCCTGGCGTACAGATACAGCAGTATGTCCGGCCCGCCCAACATGTAGATGGCCGGCGTGACGCCGCGGTGCCTGCTGGCCAGGGGGCTGCCGCTCCAGCTCGTGAACAGCGTCTCCGGGATGGAGGACACGGGTCCGCTGCTGGAGGAAGGCAGGCCGGATGCTGAGGCTGACATCAGGCTCGCTGTGGAGGCTACGCGGCCGGCGAATACTGGAGACATTAAGTATAACTTAACCATAAACTTGTGAAAGGTTACAGGCTATAAGATTTTAAGATGAATAAGGGCTATCGTTACCGCATCCAAAATATTGCAGCCTCATAATGATCTAAGTCGGCTAAGTCCAGATCAAAGAACATCATGAGCTTTAATACTTCAAGGGACAATATTGTTGAATGTTTTCTGTACGCGATCGTGTAAACTGTACAGCAAGTATAGTAAGAAAACGTTGTTTATTAAATATAGCTAACCTGTAGGTAATGCGACGGTCTGGTGATACAAGTTCATGATATTGGGGGCACTCGCAGAGAACGTCAGCAGTAAGTTGTCGTGCATCTCACGGAGCGTCGACGATGAGATCTCGAACACCTGCAAAGTAAGTAGTTGGTTTTAAAGTGGAGTACCAGTAATAGGTTTGGCCTAGAACAGTAGAAATAGGAATAGTGAACATTGCAGTATTTACCTGATCCCAGTCAATATTGGAGTCAAGAACGTTCGGCGTTAGTAGTAACGGGAAGTTCGGCGATTCACACCGCACCTGTAGCAAAGAAACATAAACGCTATTAAAATTTGAACATATTCAAGCGCGACGTGATGATAAATGAACTTTCCTACCATAGACTTGATAACTACGGCACTATATACAAGTTCCAATTTGAATTTGTACAAACAAAGTTTTGTAATTTTTATCCAGAAAATATACATTTTGTTTGGGTCGAGATACTTGATATGAAAACCGTGGATACAAAATCTGGAAAATTGGTTCACAAATTCATCAAAGCTCCGCTAGGGTTTTAATTTTGTCAAGCCTCTGTGACATCCACATTAGCCTACATCTGTTTGCTGGCAAATGTTGGTTTTGGGTACCTTGTATCTTTTTTTTTAAAGTAAAAGCTACGTGATGGTCTCGGACCATCTTGGGCATCACCAACGTTGAGCTGTTGGAGAAATGCCACGATAGCCCGATCGACCGCCAGATCAAGCGTCGCAAGTGGACATGGATTGGCCACACGCTGCGAAGGGATTCAGATCATATGCTCATCCAGCGCTTGCTTGGGTACATGCCCAAGCAAGCGCTGGATGGAATCCACGAGGCGTAAGGAAGCGTGGGCTTCCCCGTGTGGCCTGGCGTCACACCGTGTTGGCTGACGCGACGAGCATCGGTATGACGTGGAGTGACATCAAGCGTGAAGTTCTAGACCGCGAGCGATGGAGGACTACTGTGGACGCCCTCTGCCCCATCCAGGGGACACAGAACATTAAGTTAAGTCAAGTAAGTCAAAAGCTACGTGGTATCGAAGGGTTTTAAGGAGCATGCAAAAGCATAATAACCAATTTCTTTATGAAATATGAACGCCTGTAACTTCAATAGATGGAACTGTTCAGTGGTGGTGGTATACCTGGCACGCATGGTCCGGTCCATGCGCCGTGACGTGCAGTGCGCAGTAGGTGCTGATGACGGGCGCGCGGTACACGTGCACTGTGGACAGGTGGTACGCGCCTGCGCCTGCGCCTGCGCCGCCGGGACAGGCGTGACCGATCAGCACGTTTGTTGGTGTCACTTTGCGGACTAGGATGCCTGGGGAAAAAAAACCTAGGTGGTAGAGAAAAAGATAAAGGAATCTATGGATTTATACTTGAGTTCAAAAAATCATTATCCACCAAATAAGTTTATTCTGATTTAATTCTGCCACATAATAGGAGATTGTGTTACAAGGGACCACAATAAAGTATTGAGGCCGAGAGCGATTGTTTAAAATCAGAGCGAAGCGAAGGATTCTAGACGTAATCCTAAACGTAGCGAGAGATTAAAAGTACGTCGCTCGAGGTTAAATAATGTTGGTACCGTGTGGCACACTTTGGCTTTTCATCCCCCTCTATGCGAAAAATAAATTAGAGAACCAAATTTATATTAATATACGATACGTGTTCGTAATTTTGGAAATGTATTGCTTTGTTAACGCTGTTTTGAAGAGGATGGGTGCGGCGATAAAGGTTGAATCAATGGATTAACTGAGGAAGGACGTAATATAATACTTTGAACTACGTGCTTGCAGCTTTTTGCCTTCTTTTCGATTAAGTCCTCGACATATATATTCGCGACACCACTGGATTTCCATCAGCTCTCGTTTTTTTTTGGTAGTAAAATGTTTATTACAGTTTCTGCGTTTAATTTTACACTTTCTGATGTTAATATTTCACGTTCACTGCTAGAACTCACCTTTTATTTAATTTGTGTGAATCAAACTAAAATTGTCTGTAATATTTTGATGAACAGTAATAAAAAATCGAATAAGATGTTCCCGCGTATTTTTTTTTCCACTGCCATGTCTATTATGTAACACATTGCCTAAGAAATTCGTTTCGAAATATGCACATTTAGACACAAGATTATAAAATTAAAAAAACAAAATTACATTATAACAGTTATGAAATGACTATCATTAGTACATTTCGTGTCGAGCACAAAAAGTCGAGATTTTAACACGAGCGATGTAGCCAATTGAAAGCTACATGCGAGTGTTAAAATAAAGCCTTTTTGTGCGAGACACGAATGATCTTTTTCCACTACCTGATGAGCTTACTTAATTAAATGCAAATAAGTTCCAACAACAATTAATTAGAATCGTTCAGATTAAAAACCACAGACTATTTCAACGCGCGCTTTTTCGAGAGGTAACAGGTTCAGTATCATTCTGCCAGTTACATAATGATATCAAAACTCCATACAAAAGTGATTTCGTAACTGTTATTATGTAATTTTTTTTTTATTTTTTTTTATAGTCTTGTGTCTGAATGTTCATATTTCGAAACGAATTTCTTAGGCAATGTATTACATAATAGACAAGCTAGTTGAAAAAGTTACATTAATTTCATCTTCCTGTACTTGTAACTTCGGGCTGACACCTACATACAAGCAACAAATTTTACAAGATAAGTAGACATTTACCTTGTACCGGTAGGGTTACTGTCTCGCATTCGTAACCGTTGACGTAGAGCGTCACCTGTAACAGAAATAAAAACAAATTGTAATTAGTCTGCTAACTCCAGAGCATCTCACCTCGGGGTAAAGCTTGTGAGCGTGGCGGTTGCTATTCATAAAGATAACGCAAGTATTTATAAGGAGACTTAGGTCTACATTAAGCTGCGTCTGCCGAGCCCGAACGAAGCACAAGATAAGTGCGAATTCGTATTGCGAAGAGTGTTTGTTTGAGACTTTTAAGGCCTTGTAAACTTTCATGCTCAGCTCGTGCTTGGCTCGCCTCACGTATAAAATATGCAGTTTTAGGATTACGTTCAGCGCGACACAGCTCCACTGGCGCGCCGGCATGTCGCTCTGTATATATATGTAGCTAGACACAGTTACCTGCACATAGATATGCCTCTTGTACAGCAGTTCCTTAACGTTCAGTGCGACACAGCTCCACTGGCGCGCCGGCATGTCGCTCTGTATATATATGTAGCTAGACACAGTTACCTGCACATAGATATGCCTCTTGTACAGCAGTTCCTTAACGTTCAGTGCGACACAGCTCCACTGGCGCGCCGGCATGTCGCTCTGTATATATATGTAGCTAGACACAGTTACCTGCACATAGATATGCCTCTTGTACAGCAGTTCCTTAACGTTCAGTGCGACACAGCTCCACTGGCGCGCCGGCATGTCGCTCTGTATATATATGTAGCTAGACACAGTTACCTGCACATAGATATGCCTCTTGTACAGCAGTTCCTTAACGTTCAGTGCGACACAGCTCCACTGGCGCGCCGGCATGTCGCTCTGTATATATATGTAGCTAGACACAGTTACCTGCACATAGATATGCCTCTTGTACAGCAGTTCCTTAACGTTCAGTGCGACACAGCTCCACTGGCGCGCCGGCATGTCGCTCTGTATATATATGTAGCTAGACACAGTTACCTGCACATAGATATGCCTCTTGTACAGCAGTTCCTTAACGTTCAGTGCGACACAGCTCCACTGGCGCGCCGGCATGTCGCTCTGTATATATATGTAGCTAGACACAGTTACCTGCACATAGATATGCCTCTTGTACAGCAGTTCCTTAACGTTCAGTGCGACACAGCTCCACTGGCGCGCCGGCATGTCGCTCTGTATATATATGTAGCTAGACACAGTTACCTGCACATAGATATGCCTCTTGTACAGCAGTTCCTTAACGTTCAGTGCGACACAGCTCCACTGGCGCGCCGGCATGTCGCTCTGTATATATATGTAGCTAGACACAGTTACCTGCACATAGATATGCCTCTTGTACAGCAGTTCCTTAACGTTCAGTGCGACACAGCTCCACTGGCGCGCCGGCATGTCGCTCTGTATATATATGTAGCTAGACACAGTTACCTGCACATAGATATGCCTCTTGTACAGCAGTTCCTTAACGTTCAGTGCGACACAGCTCCACTGGCGCGCCGGCATGTCGCTCTGTATATATATGTAGCTAGACACAGTTACCTGCACATAGATATGCCTCTTATACAGCAGTTCCTTAACGTTCAGTGCGACACAGCTCCACTGGCGCGCCGGCATGTCGCTCTGTATATATATGTAGCTAGACACAGTTACCTGCACATAGATATGCCTCTTGTACAGCAGTTCCTTAACGTTCAGTGCGACACAGCTCCACTGGCGCGCCGGCATGTCGCTCTGTATATATATGTAGCTAGACACAGTTACCTGCACATAGATATGCCTCTTGTACAGCAGTTCCTTAACGTTCAGTGCGACACAGCTCCACTGGCGCGCCGGCATGTCGCTCTGTATATATATGTAGCTAGACACAGTTACCTGCACATAGATATGCCTCTTGTACAGCAGTTCCTTAACGTTCAGTGCGACACAGCTCCACTGGCGCGCCGGCATGTCGCTCTGTATATATATGTAGCTAGACACAGTTACCTGCACATAGATATGCCTCTTGTACAGCAGTTCCTTAACGTTCAGTGCGACACAGCTCCACTGGCGCGCCGGCATGTCGCTCTGTATATATATGTAGCTAGACACAGTTACCTGCACATAGATATGCCTCTTGTACAGCAGTTCCTTAACGTTCAGTGCGACACAGCTCCACTGGCGCGCCGGCATGTCGCTCTGTATATATATGTAGCTAGACACAGTTACCTGCACATAGATATGCCTCTTGTACAGCAGTTCCTTAACGTTCAGTGCGACACAGCTCCACTGGCGCGCCGGCATGTCGCTCTGTATATATATGTAGCTAGACACAGTTACCTGCACATAGATATGCCTCTTGTACAGCAGTTCCTTAACGTTCAGTGCGACACAGCTCCACTGGCGCGCCGGCATGTCGCTCTGTATATATATGTAGCTAGACACAGTTACCTGCACATAGATATGCCTCTTGTACAGCAGTTCCTTAACGTTCAGTGCGACACAGCTCCACTGGCGCGCCGGCATGTCGCTCTGTATATATATGTAGCTAGACACAGTTACCTGCACATAGATATGCCTCTTGTACAGCAGTTCCTTAACGTTCAGTGCGACACAGCTCCACTGGCGCGCCGGCATGTCGCTCTGTATATATATGTAGCTAGACACAGTTACCTGCACATAGATATGCCTCTTGTACAGCAGTTCCTTAACGTTCAGTGCGACACAGCTCCACTGGCGCGCCGGCATGTCGCTCTGTATATATATGTAGCTAGACACAGTTACCTGCACATAGATATGCCTCTTATACAGCAGTTCCTTAACGTTCAGTGCGACACAGCTCCACTGGCGCGCCGGCATGTCGCTCTGTATATATATGTAGCTAGACACAGTTACCTGCACATAGATATGCCTCTTGTACAGCAGTTCCTTAACGTTCAGTGCGACACAGCTCCACTGGCGCGCCGGCATGTCGCTCTGTATATATATGTAGCTAGACACAGTTACCTGCACATAGATATGCCTCTTGTACAGCAGTTCCTTAACGTTCAGTGCGACACAGCTCCACTGGCGCGCCGGCATGTCGCTCTGTATATATATGTAGCTAGACACAGTTACCTGCACATAGATATGCCTCTTGTACAGCAGTTCCTTAACGTTCAGTGCGACACAGCTCCACTGGCGCGCCGGCATGTCGCTCTGTATATATATGTAGCTAGACACAGTTACCTGCACATAGATATGCCTCTTATACAGCAGTTCCTTAACGTTCAGTGCGACACAGCTCCACTGGCGCGCCGGCATGTCGCTCTGTATATATATGTAGCTAGACACAGTTACCTGCACATAGATATGCCTCTTGTACAGCAGTTCCTTAACGTTCAGTGCGACACAGCTCCACTGGCGCGCCGGCATGTCGCTCTGTATATATATGTAGCTAGACACAGTTACCTGCACATAGATATGCCTCTTGTACAGCAGTTCCTTAACGTTCAGTGCGACACAGCTCCACTGGCGCGCCGGCATGTCGCTCTGTATATATATGTAGCTAGACACAGTTACCTGCACATAGATATGCCTCTTGTACAGCAGTTCCTTAACGTTCAGTGCGACACAGCTCCACTGGCGCGCCGGCATGTCGCTCTGTATATATATGTAGCTAGACACAGTTACCTGCACATAGATATGCCTCTTGTACAGCAGTTCCTTAACGTTCAGTGCGACACAGCTCCACTGGCGCGCCGGCATGTCGCTCTGTATATATATGTAGCTAGACACAGTTACCTGCACATAGATATGCCTCTTATACAGCAGTTCCTTAACGTTCAGTGCGACACAGCTCCACTGGCGCGCCGGCATGTCGCCTTGTATATATATGTAGCTAGACACAGTTACCTGCACATAGATATGCCTCTTGTACAGCAGTTCCTTAACGTTCAGTGCGACACAGCTCCACTGGCGCGCCGGCATGTCGCTCTGTATATATATGTAGCTAGACACAGTTACCTGCACATAGATATGCCTCTTGTACAGCAGTTCCTTAACGTTCAGTGCGACACAGCTCCACTGGCGCGCCGGCATGTCGCTCTGTATATATATGTAGCTAGACACAGTTACCTGCACATAGATATGCCTCTTGTACAGCAGTTCCTTAACGTTCAGTGCGACACAGCTCCACTGGCGCGCCGGCATGTCGCTCTGTATATATATGTAGCTAGACACAGTTACCTGCACATAGATATGCCTCTTATACAGCAGTTCCTTAACGTTCAGTGCGACACAGCTCCACTGGCGCGCCGGCATGTCGCTCTGTATATATATGTAGCTAGACACAGTTACCTGCACATAGATATGCCTCTTGTACAGCAGTTCCTTAACGTTCAGTGCGACACAGCTCCACTGGCGCGCCGGCATGTCGCTCTGTATATATATGTAGCTAGACACAGTTACCTGCACATAGATATGCCTCTTGTACAGCAGTTCCTTAACGTTCAGTGCGACACAGCTCCACTGGCGCGCCGGCATGTCGCTCTGTATATATATGTAGCTAGACACAGTTACCTGCACATAGATATGCCTCTTGTACAGCAGTTCCTTAACGTTCAGTGCGACACAGCTCCACTGGCGCGCCGGCATGTCGCTCTGTATATATATGTAGCTAGACACAGTTACCTGCACATAGATATGCCTCTTGTACAGCAGTTCCTTAACGTTCAGTGCGACACAGCTCCACTGGCGCGCCGGCATGTCGCTCTGTATATATATGTAGCTAGACACAGTTACCTGCACATAGATATGCCTCTTGTACAGCAGTTCCTTAACGTTCAGTGCGACACAGCTCCACTGGCGCGCCGGCATGTCGCTCTGTATATATATGTAGCTAGACACAGTTACCTGCACATAGATATGCCTCTTGTACAGCAGTTCCTTAACGTTCAGTGCGACACAGCTCCACTGGCGCGCCGGCATGTCGCTCTGTATATATATGTAGCTAGACACAGTTACCTGCACATAGATATGCCTCTTGTACAGCAGTTCCTTAACGTTCAGTGCGACACAGCTCCACTGGCGCGCCGGCATGTCGCTCTGTATATATATGTAGCTAGACACAGTTACCTGCACATAGATATGCCTCTTGTACAGCAGTTCCTTAACGTTCAGTGCGACACAGCTCCACTGGCGCGCCGGCATGTCGCTCTGTATATATATGTAGCTAGACACAGTTACCTGCACATAGATATGCCTCTTGTACAGCAGTTCCTTAACGTTCAGTGCGACACAGCTCCACTGGCGCGCCGGCATGTCGCTCTGTATATATATGTAGCTAGACACAGTTACCTGCACATAGATATGCCTCTTGTACAGCAGTTCCTTAACGTTCAGTGCGACACAGCTCCACTGGCGCGCCGGCATGTCGCCGTGCACGCGCGCCTCACTTACGATACGGTTTAGCCCCGGCTCCGGCCGAGACAGGCGAAGAGTGAACATGCCTGGAAGTTAGAATGAGTCTAGTTTAGTCAAATAAATTAAAAAAAAAACCGATAGAATAAAATATATGTGGACACAGCACTATGGTGTTCTCCATCACTACGAAACGTTCCCCTCCAACGCGTCTTCGGCTGCCGGCACACTTGTGCCTGCAAGCATTTTTCACGTTGCATCTCGCCGCCCCCCCACCCGTTAACGACACTATCTCACAATATTAAAATCCTTGGAGATGTTATAATGCACCAGAATGTGTGCACTCTATGTCCCTTTATTCTCCTAGTCCGATGGGACGATAACTGAGGTAGACGATATCAAACAACCAACATTCAATCTTCGGGCTATTGCTGAAAGATCTTTGCCCATCAAGAAATCCTTCTCAACAGTCACGATTCCCAGGAATTACATAAGAGGTTGTACACTAAGCAATTCAATGACAATACCTGTGCTAGTATCGAGCCACACCTCCAACATAAGCGACTCGTGTCCCACAGACAGCACATGCGACAGTTCAGCTGGCTTGCTGGGAACCTCCTTCTTGGGAGTCTTCTTTTTGGTAGCTTCTGTGTCGGAGAGCTCGTCGTCGAATCCGTCTATTCCATCTGGAATTTATTGAAAGACTGGCGTTAACCGGTGAAATTACCGATGTTGACGTTAGTAATATCCTTCGTGGTTTGTCTTTCGAAAATAACTTTGTTGCGAAGAGCCGTTTTTTAATTTCTGAAGTGAGATAGCAGTTAAATGTATAACATCAAAAATAAAACACTTAGACTAAAAGTTGTTGGCATAGCAGCCTGGACGTTGACAAGTAACAACAACAAGTAAGGAACACATAAAAATGGGAGTTTATTTAGAATTTAGGTAATTTTTTAAGCCACATAAGGCTCTTGAAAAGAATGACATCAGAAGACCAAGATGTTTAGCAGTGCTTTTCGAATTTTATACTCACCCCAGTGATCAGTATCACTACTAGTGCTATGCTGCGAGTGCACCCAGGCAGTAACCGCGAAGCCGGACAGCCACGGCGCCCAGCCCGCGCCCTCCACGCCGCAGCGCACCGCGTGGCACGCCCAGGGGGAGCGGATACCTGCACACAACCATACATAGTCATCATCTTCATCACCCCCGAAAGATTAGGATAGAGGTGCAGCTATAGTAAAACCACCGTTAACCAGTTATGTTTAACTCCCGTAATAGGGGGCAAGTGTATTGCTTCAACCGGGCACAAAACCAACTCTAGTCTGCTACTTTTTTTTTTCTCATGTTACATCTGCAATTAGCCTCTGGGCTTTAATCAGATTGGTTGTTTCTTCATTTAACAGTTTGAGATTCTTCACATCCTGCGATGCGTCATCTCGTTATGCATCAGTGATATTAGATTGACGCTATTCGTTTTCTTTTTAAGTCTGTAAGTAGAGTTCGAGGACTTCAGTAGTGTCACAGCGAGTTCATTTTTGTGTTGCTGGAGTCTTTGCTTATAAGACTTGCAGGAATTCTCTACAACTTCTTTAATAGCGGCGATTTGTAAGTAATCATGTACTTCTTTGTTCTTTGTGAACCAAGGAGCGCAGCTCAAGATTTTTAATGTTTTGTTTTGGAAACGTTGTAGTATATCCATGTTTGAATGGCTTGCCGAACCCCAGAGTTATATACGATATGTCCATATGGGTCTCAGGACGCATTTGTAGATCAACAATTTGTTTTCCAAGCTAAGAGATGACTGCCTGCCCAAAAACCAGTAGATATCTCCAAGTTTTCTGTTTGTTTGATGCCTTGTGGCCTTAATGTGATCGTGCCAGGTAAGTCTTCTGTCAATGTCTATGCCTAGGTATTTGACCGTACATTTCTGTGGAAGGGCATTTCCATCAATTGTAACTGTTGGGCACTTCCCTCTTCTTAGAGCGAAGGTAATGTGGACAGACTTCGCAGCACTGGCCCTGACTCCCTGTTTTTTCAACCATGATCCAATAACAGCCAGGTGTTCTTGGAGTTTTGTGGATGCTCTGATAGGGTCTTTATTACAGGATAGTACTGCAGTGTCGTCAGCATAAGTTGCGGTAACAATTTGCTTTGAGGTTGGTAGGTCAGCAGTGTAAACCGTATACAGGACAGGACCCAGTACTGACCCCTGGGGTACTCCAGCTTCTATGGGGTAAATTGAAGACAGGCAGTTTCCAGATTTAATCTGGATCATTCGGTCCACCAGGTAAGACTTGAGCAGGAAGTATGCAGTGTGTGGTAAACAAATTTTAAGTTAACACAGGAGGCCCTTGTGCCATACTCGGTCAAATGCCTGTCGTATGTCAAGAAAAGTACCTGAACAATACTCCTTATTCTCCGTTGATTGTCTGATTGTGTGAACGACTCTGTGCAATTGTTCCGTCGTTCCATGGTGTGCCCGGAAACCAAATTGGTGTCAGGAATGGCCTTTTGCTCCTCCAGTATGGGTGTCAAGCGTTGTAACAGTACTTTCTCGAACAGCTTATACAATATCGGAAGAAGACTTATTGGTCTATATGAAGAAACTTCAGCAAGAGGTTTGCCTGGTTTAGCTACCATATTTATGGTAGAGATTTTCCAGATGCGCGGGAAATAATTTAGTCTCAACACTCATCATCATCATCATATCAGCCGAAAGGCGTCCACTGCTGGACATAGGCCTCCCCCAAGCGTCGCCACATTGACCGGTCCCGTGCGTTTCGCAACCAGCGGATCCCCGCAACTTTCACCAGGTCATCGGTCCACCTAGTGGGAGGCCTTCCAACGCAACGTCTGCCGGTTCGCGGTCGCCACTCCAGTACCTTTCTGCCCCATCGGCCATCCGTTCTGCGAGCAATGTGCCCTGCCCACTGCCACTTGAGTTTGGCAATTCTTCGGGCTATGATTTCTGATTCGATCACGCAAGGAAACTCCGAGCATAGCCCTCTCCATTGCCCTTTGAGTGACCGTAAGCTTTCTGATGAGGCCCATTGTAAGCGACCACGTCTCAGAGCCATATGTCATCACTGGCAACACACACTGGTCATAGACTTTCGTCTTGAGACACTGTGGTAAGTTGGACGAGAAGATACCGAGAAGATTCGACGGTTGACCTCTTTCTCGAAGTTGGCCCTACCCAATTGGATCGTTTGTCCCAGGTAGACATAGTCGCCCACAACTTCGAGTGTAGTCTCCGACCTTGATAGGAGTGGGTGTATCATAGGCATTCAACATCACCTTGGTTTTGTCCATGTTCATACTAAGACCCACTCTTTCGAAAGCTCTACTGAGATCATCGAGCATTGTACTGAGGTCCTCCATGGTCTCAGCCATAATCACTATATCGTCGGCAAACCGAAGGTGAGTGATGTACTCGCCATTGACGTTGATGCCTAGCCCCCTCAAGTCCAGAACCTTGAACACATCCTCCAGTGCAGCAGTAAACAGTTTCGGAGATATGACGTCTCCTTGTCTCACACCTCGCTGCAGTAGGACTGGTTCCGAAGTCTGATCCTGAAGTCGAACTGACATGGTGGCGTTTTTGTATAAACACTTCAACACTTCGATGTACCGGTAGTCAATTTGGCACCGTTGGAGAGACTGCAATACAGCCCAAGTCTCGATCGAATCGAAGGATTTCTCGTAGTCCACAAACGCTAAGCAGAGAGGCAGGTTATACTCTTCGGTCTTCTGTATAACCTGGCGCAGCGTATGTATGTGGTCTACGGTGCTGAAGCCTTTACGGAATCCGGCTTGTTCGGGAGGCTGGAAATCGTCAAACCTGCGCGCGAGACGATTCGTGATGTCTCTTGAAAACAGCTTGTAGACATGGCTAAGAAGTGTGATGGGCCTATAGTTCTTCAGTAAGGCATTATCACCCTTCTTGAAGAAGAGTACCACCACACCCCTGCACCATGCCTGTGGCGTTTTCCCTCCGAGTATGACGGAATCAAACAGCTTCTGAAGGGCCTTAAGTATTGGATTTCCACCCGCCTTCAGGAGTTCGGCCGTAATTCCGTCGTCACCCGGTGCCTTGTTGTTCTTAAGCTGTTTCAGAGCCATCCTAATCTCGTACAGGCTGACGTCCGGAATGTCTTCGTCGTATATAGTGTCGGGTCAATCTAGCTCTAGGGTCATTCGCTAGATTCGCGACGGGTTTACTGATTGACGTGTACAGCTGCCCATAGAATCTCTCGATCTCCCTCAGAAGCTCTGGTTTGGCGGAAACGATCCTGCCATCATCGGTCTTCAGTTTCGTGACCTGGCTCTGCCCAATAGACAGATCTCTTGCAAAGACCTTAGAGCCCTTATTCCGCTCAATTGCGTCTTTAATACGCTCAGTACTAAAGCGGCGGAGGTCGCTTTTCAAGGACTTTGAGATCCGTCTATTTAGCTGCCGGTATTTCAACGCATCGTCTGAAGACTCACGCCTCTCCTTCATTAGCTTGAGGGTAGGATCAGAGAGCTTTTTGTTCCTATCTGTACGGCGGGTCTTGAAAAACTTAGACCCGACCGTATGGACAGCTTCCACAAACCCATCGCTGTATTCGTCCACGGAGCTCCCTAGGCACTCGCAACGATTCTGGAGTTCGAGCTGAAAGCTCTCGGGGTTTTGGACCTGGATCTGTGCTGGACGGAGCGTGGACTTCATCAATCGAGACCTTTCAAGCTTGACATTAATGTTCAATGTGCCTCTTACCATGCGGTGATCTCTCCCGGTTTTCACCGAATTGATCACAGAGACATCATTGAACATTTGCTTCTTGGTTGACATGATGAAGTCGATCTCGTTTTTAGTTGCACCATCGGGGCATTGTCAGTGTGGACAGGTCCACTTCCTGTGCTCACGCTTTTTGAAGAAGGAGTTCATCATGTAGAGGCCCTCCTTCTCCATAAAACTGGCCAGTAGGTGACCCCGGTGGTTCCGACGTCCAACTCCAAATTGCCCCACTTGCAGCTCATCCTCGTCTCGTTTGCCCAGTTTCGCGTTGAAGTCCCCCATGACAACGGCGAAGTGAGTTTTGAAACCATGCATGGCTGTAGAGATATCCTCATACATGGCCTCTACCTCGTCGTCGGGGTGTGCCGAGGTCGGGGCGTAAACCTGTATGACCTTCAGCGAATATCTTGCGGATATTCTGAGTATAAGGTACGCCACCCTGGTCGACACACTCTCGATCTTCACCACGTTGTTCACAAGGGACTTGTGGACGATAAACCCGACACCACCTTGGGACTGCCGGTTACCCTCTCGGAAATAGAGCAGGTTACCGGATTGGAGGATTATCGAGTCCTCCCCCTCTCTTCGGACTTCAGATAACCCTATAATACTCCATCGTAACCTGCTCAATTCTTCCTCGAGTTCGGCTATCTTCTCGTCGGTCCGGAGTGTTCGCCTGTTATATGTTCCCAGGTCCAGTCGTCGGTGTTTATCGGGGTAGCCGGGTCCACTCCGGGGATTCTTAGCACCCCTTGCCACGCCATCGCCTCGACCGCTACCGTAGCCGAGGGTAGACGGGCTGCCGGGCACTCGGGGTCGTTTTTCATTTGTGCTATTCATTTGGTTTGGGGGGGTTTGCCATAATCGCCACGCTTGGCAGGCGGGTTGGCGATCGCAGTTAGTTGTTAAAGTGCACAGAGAACGCTGCTGCCCATTCTCTGGTGTGTCCCTTAGTCGCCTCCTACGATACCTACGGGAAGATATGGGATGGTGAAATTCTTTACGTCCGTCACCACACGGTACACACTGCGTTGAAGAGAATAGTAACCAGAACAATTCCTTTTCTCGGTATATGATTCAGTATTTCTGCTGTAATCAGATCAAAACCTGGTGCCTTTTTCTTCTTCAGATTTCCGATAGATTTCCATAACTCTTTTGGGGCACACAGTCGTAGCGGTAGGGACATTTGCTGATCGCTGTCAAGGATTTCATCAATTTCATCTCCTGGGTACATGGTGTCGGGTTGATTTGGCTTGAATAAATTTTTCAAGAATTCGGCAAAGATCTCGGCTTTTTGATTTTGAAAGACCTTGTCTGCTACTGAATAATAAAACCTAAGGAAAGCGATGCCCGCCCCGGATATCAATTCCAGGACTACAAGGACAGCAGTAGCGCTTGCGGTCACTAGACCAACGAGACCAGTCAACAATACATAACGCAAGTGGAGTAGGCGAGCCATCTATTTCATTAAACTATAACTCTTCCGTTAATACTGGACTGATGTTATACTGTGGTTATTCAGTTGCACTAGATTGAAAGTAAACATACCGATATTAGACAAATACTACATTTACATCAACGATCGTGGCAGCTGCGCTCATAAAACACGACAGCGACAAGACACGAGACTCAAGTGTTTGTGGTGTGTAGTTTATTCACTCACCAGCCCTGATGTGTGCCTCGTGGAACCTCTTAGCGCAGTTCTCTGCATGGTGACTCTGCGACGTTGTGGTATTCACCACCAGGTAGTTTAGCTCTTCAGCTAGGGAGTGTATGCCATCTGTAAGCAATTTTCGCAAGATTTATGAAGGATAATCATCATCATCATCATATCAGCCGAAAGACGTCCACTGCTGGACATAGTACTCCCCCACGCGTCGCCACATTGTCCGGTCCCGAGGGTCCCGCATCCAGCGGATCCCCACAACCTTCACCAGGTCATCGGGTAATATTATGACGATAAGATTTATTAGGACTACAATGTGGCAATGGAACACTAAGAATAAATAAATTGATTTAGGTACAAATAAAAAATAATTTTGAAATCAACACAATTCTTAAGGTTGCACTAGTCCAAAATTCTTCCATACAAACGTAGTTTGGGTTTTACTCCACTGTTTGACGATGTACGTTCAAAATAAAAAATTATATCAATTTGTCTCATCATTATCTAGTCCTGTATGGAAGCAAAAAGTACAAAAAAAAATTAGCATGAAAGTTATGAGCTTCGAAAGTTCCATATTTCAACACCAATTTTAACGCATCTTTGGGCGCAAATAAGTACCATAAGAAGAAAGAAAATTGAAAAACGGCCTCCATACAGGGATAGATTATTTGTTCAACAGTGCAAATAATTTTATTTTGAACAGATACATTCAGTGGTTTTTTCATGATATCCAGACTCCCAAAGGTCTGTTTATAAAATTTCGCGCGCTCGTTTTCGTTCTAAATCATCATCCATCTCGCTACAAATTTCCTCCCCGGTCAGTGGGGCAGAGGGGTGCGCGTGCGGCGCATTTACACCTACACACACACACGCTCACTAGTTTAGCTACCGCCCGGCGCCCGCGCCCCGCTGCCCCTGAGGGGCCTCAATCGTCTGCTGCATAATATATACGTCACCGTAATTACGCGCGTGCGGTGTATGTTATTGATATTGTGATATCGACGATAACGTATTCGTATAATATTTTATAACATTGACCCCTGGCTTGAACTTTGGATTCCGATATTCCTTTATGTGTTGTGTTGATTATTTTGAATTGGTCCGAAATTTTACTGACCCTGGCGTTCGTGGGATTTCATACTGATTTACATGGCGTTTGAATTTGAACTTGTTGCGTCAGTGAAGTGATCTTCTTCTTCAGCAATTCAAGTAACAATGGGTAAGTTGAATCTTTTATCGAATTTAGTTTGTACAATTCATGAGGGCGCTTGACATGACTTTTATACCTAAATAAACACAGACTTGTAATTCTAATGTTTCACTCGCATTTATAAAATTTTAAAATTACAAACTGCCGATCTTTATCTATAATTAGAAAATCTTTTTTAAAAATACTACCGACTTCCAAATAAAAACACTACAAAGTGAAAAATAACTAATTTCGGAAGTCGGTGTTCTTGTTTTTGTTTCTTCGTTATTTTTTTTTTTTTAGTTGTGGTACGTAAAGATCAAGTTCAATAATACCTATAATCTCATATTAGAGAAAATCTGAGCCTAAAATGCCCAAATTTATGCCTGAATAGATTACCTGAATACCTAACATAAAACTAACATAACCGGTGCAATGAGAGTGTATCTTTCAGGATGAACTGTACAAATCTGCGTACCCCTTTAGAGCGTACCGGCTTGACGTTATGTTATCAAAAGGCCTAACCAATAAACAGTTTTGCGATCGCAGCAATCCCGAGAGATTTGCCGTTGTATATTGAAGAGTTCTGTTGTATATATTAGGATATTAGATTCCAATTAGATTAGGTATTTTAAGATTTTCGATAGTCGTGCCTACTTATATCGAAAGTTCATTATTATGTAGGTACCTATCTGTTATATCGATATCGACTCGGCTTCAGCGGCGGACAAACACAAAAGGAAGCTATTTTTTAACCGACTTCAAAAAGGAGGAGGTTCTCAATTTGACTGTATTTTTTTTGTTACTTACCTCAATACTTTTTTAATGTGAACCGATTTTGATGATTCTTTTTAGGGTTCCGTACCCGAAGGGTAAAAACGGGACCCTATTACTGAGACTTCGCGGTCCGTCTGTCTGTCACCAGGCTGTATCTCATAAACCGTGATAGCTAAACCGGTGAAATTTTCACAAATGATGTATTTCTTTATAACAACAAATATTAAAAACAGAACAAAATTAATATATAAGTGGGGCTCACATACAACAAACGTGATGTTTTTTTGCGATAATGGTACGGAACCCTTCTTGGCCGGTTTTTTATTTGTATACCTACTATGCGCGCCGACACTCACAAGCTCGGCTCAGCCACCCGAAGCTATTATATTGTATTGTAAACAATTTACAAAATAACATTATTTTTTATTTGATGAACCTAATTGGGTTGTTGAATTTAAAAAAAAATACGATTTTTAAAATTTATTTTGAAACTTTACATATCATAAATTATATTGTCGTTGCAAAAATCTCAAGAATATTTTTTTTCAATTTATTATAAGCAATTGAAAATCGATAAAATTTTAAAAAGAACCACCTGTCTACGAACGGGCCATGATTGGTCGCCATGTTGGTGACGTCATAACGTTCAAGGAATTTCACCATAGTACAGTGTCAAGTAAATTGACTAAAAATATCCGAAAATTAGTGCAAAAATATTATTTATAACAGCAAATTTTATTTAGACATGTGTGATAAAGGATTCATAAAGGCAAATTTCGAAAAGATATCCATCTGATGGACGATTTGGAAAAATTGAGCATAAGTAAATTAGTCGTAATGAATATTACGTGATAGAGGACCGCGACCGGTGTTTGTCATTGTTGTTCATTGTACACATTACATTTAGAAACATAATTGTCATAATGTAATTGTTGTTACATATGGGTAGGTGATATTCGTGTAAAATAAAAAGCTAACAAACACGATTGGTGCGCAACTTCGACTTTAGATATCAAAAAACTTCATAGGTACCACTAAATATTATACAACCCGAAATCTGTGGAGCCTTTATTTTTATTTATTTTTTGCATAACATCCTTAAAATTTTCGGTATTTTTAATTCTTTGCATATCCCTTTATAATATTAAACACAAATATCTATATAATATAATTACAAACACTAAAAAACTTTGTAGAACAAAAACGTGAAAATATTAATTCGGTACATTTTCAAATATCTCTTAAATGCGTCGACCGATTTTCACAATTCATACAGAAATATTAGTTTTACGCCTATATCCGTCATTTAAAATTAAAATAATGAATATATCTCCATAAACAAAAAATCATGTTTTCAAGTTACGTAATTATACAAAAATGTCAACTTTGCTCGAAAGTTCCCTTAAAAATTTACTTTTCTCAATCTTTAATGATCAAATTAAGAAATTAATCAGAATCTAATACTAAATTAGAACAAGATAACAACATAATTAACATATTTTAATTGGAATCTAATTAGACATAGAACATTTCTCAAAACTTTAGTACAGTTTGCTAGGTTGGGTATTGCGCGAATCACACAGTATTGGGGAGATATTTGTAATATTCGTACATAATGATGCGAAGCAAGCACGATAACTTTTAAGGTTCGATATTTATGATCAATGTATTCGATATTCATCAATATATTGACGATAATAACAAGATGGAATTGGTTATAAGTCAAAACACAGTATAAGCTATGTGCCACAATGAGTAGAAATGAACGTTGTGACGTCACACGGGCTCGGCTTTGTTCGGAAAACTGTCGGGGTGTTTTCAGTACCGGATTCAAAAAAATATTTTCGATTGGATTTTACTTTGTAATTACAATGAAAAAAAAAAACTAAAAATTGTTTTGTATGAAAACTTATATATGATCTTTCCATTTATTACAAAAAAAAAGTTGGTTCAACAAACCAATTACCTAGAAAACAAGTCTCACATCAAAGTGGCGCTATCGAAAAAGCAGTTATCCTGACTCTGGCTGGTATGAAATACCTACTTACGGGGAGGCGCCTGTAGGTTATAGCTAACTAGCTAAGGTAAGTAAATACCTATTTAACACACATTGTAATATTTGCACAACCTGCAATAAAATACAAAAACATAAAGACATGACCTACACCCGTGCGCATAGAGCCTAGCTTTCCGCACGCGCTGGTACGATACCTACAGTCAGCGAAGCCCTGGCGCCCGCTCTGCCAACGTAAAATCTACCGACTTGACGCTCGAACACTTTTCATTCTTATAACTAAGGGCATAAGGTTCAATAAGCGCGCAAGCGGCTATCGTCGCCGCCGCCAAAAATAATTAAAAAGTCAAATCTAACATTACTTGTCGATAATAACAATATCTATGTAAATTCACATTTTCGCAAAAGATCTTATTGTCAAGTTGGCAAAGTCGCGGGTAAATATAGGTGCATAACAACAAGTAAATTGAGTGCCTTCTAATTACGTTACACACAGTAATAATCCAAAGTTCTAACATCTATTTTTTTATGTTTATGTTGTCAATGAATTGCATACGCGCCACCGCAACCACACACAAGTATATTATAGTAATCTTTGCACACACACCGCCGCGCTGTCGGCGCTCTGCAATGAAATTGCGCATGTGTGCATCACACAGCGTTATGAGTGTGTATACGAACACGATCTAGCTTCTTACTGCTCATCACAGCGTCTATCTCTTTCCTGCGCGATGTCGGATGAGATAGCAAATATTTTAACTCCGCCGCCAAATAGTTCGTGCCGTTGACTAGTGTAACCTTAAGTTCTGCACCCTAATTGCATAACTGTTTTAACAACGCGTAGCACACTGCTTCTCTTTCATTTTGGTAACGCAACAATATTGATTGCGTATTTTACGCTGTCAAGTAGGCTTTTTTTTTATATTCCATAGGCTCGCGTTTGACCACCATCTCGCCTGATGGTAAGCAATGATGTGTTCTACGATAAAGCACGCTTTTCTAGAAGCAACCTATTCACTAGACCCCAAGGTTGTAGCTATCAGGGAACAAAGACTCCGGCAGAAAATTGCACTCCTTAGCTGTGCGCACAATTAAAGTATTCTCAAAATACTTTGTGTGTAGTGGATTTTTGAATTTATGAAACAACTAGCTTTTGCCCGCGGCTTCACACGCGTATACTACATGCTTCTCATTATCATATTTTAACAGTATGTAGAGAAAAAGTAAAAAATAATGTAATGCGAAAGTGTTTCTTAGGACAGACTTATACTTACCTACTTTATCATCAATACACTCTATCCTTGTCCCGACCCTATCCCTTCACTATTTCTGTGTTTATCCATGACTAATAATAAGTAATCATAAGCTTAAGTAAGTAATTAAATTAAAGTATTTCCTTATAAACAAGGTTATTAACCATTTTGGATGTCAGCGCCAATATTACCAGACTATTTGATGAGCTAACACGTGAACACGCTACATAGAACTGTCCATGGCAAAAGCAATTCTCCCTCAAATCTACACCAGCATACTTCAGAGTTTGTCCTTGAGCCTTATTAATTGTCATGGCGAAGCAGATTTTCCCGTCCCTATTTAATTCCTATATTTATGCGTTGAGCCATTTTATAGTTACCAACAGACTTTAAAGTATTAAAAAAAAAATCCTTTGTAAAAAAAAGACTTTTGTACACAACATTTCATTCGGACGGAATTCCCAAAAGACCTTAATTTGCGTAAGAGCCCAAACCCAAAATTCGAAGATCCTAACTTAGAAACTGGCCGACTTTCATACAAACTTTCATTCCCTATTTCACCGCCTTAGGGGTGGAATTCACAAAAATCCTTTCTTAGTGGATACCTGCACATTAATTATAATTATAAATAAATAAACAATATTACCAGACTATTTGATGAGCTAACACGTGAACACGCTACATAGAACTGTCCATGGCAAAAGCAATTCTCCCTCAAATCTACACCAGCATACTTCAGAGTTTGTCCTTGAGCCTTATTAATTGTCATGGCGAAGCAGATTTTCCCGTCCCTATTTAATTCCTATATTTATGCGTTGAGCCATTTTATAGTTACCAACAGACTTTAAAGTATTAAAAAAAAAATCCTTTGTAAAAAAAAGACTTTTGTACACAACATTTCATTCGGACGGAATTCCCAAAAGACCTTAATTTGCGTAAGAGCCCAAACCCAAAATTCGAAGATCCTAACTTAGAAACTGGCCGACTTTCATACAAACTTTCATTCCCTATTTCACCGCCTTAGGGGTGGAATTCACAAAAATCCTTTCTTAGTGGATACCTGCACATTAATTATAATTATAAATAAATAATTTTAAATAAATTATAATTATAAATTGTTGTTAATTGATCAAAAAGGTACAGATATACAAGGTACAGTATAACATGTTGAAATTGTACATCTGTTGACAATTGACGTTACCCTGTCTCTTAAACTAGGGTATACCTGTATCTTAAGAGACAGTGGACGGCCATAAGGTTATGATTTAATATTACCTTTTATTTAGTGAGGACTCTGACGATCACAATTAAACAATTTTAGATAATGGTAATGGTAATAAAATTGAGAAAAATTAATAATGAACTTAATTTTTTGTGATTGTGTATGTGTGTTTTTGTGTGTGCATGTGTGTACGTGTGTGTGCATGTATGTACGTGTGTGCATGTATTCGCGTGTGTGTGTGGTGCATGTATGTGTGTGTGAGGTGCATGAAAGTATGTGCTTGTGCTAGGTTATGTAGGTTAATTTTGATTCTGTGTGATCATAGTCTTGTTGAAGGACCCACTCTGTAAGTTTCCGTTTAATTTCCCATTTTTCCAGATCAAGTATGTTTAGGTGATTGTGAACTTTTCTGTAGATGTTAGAGGTCAAAATCAGATACTGGTGTTCGGCAAAGGCTGTTCTTTGAGGAGTACTTGGAGGGATAAAGGTGCGTTTTTTCGGTTGGAGGTTGGTAGGGATGAATGTTTTTTAAGGATTGAGTAGAGCACATAGAGTTGACGTACTGTGAGAACTTTACAGTCTGAGTAAAGTTGGGTTGTTGGGTATCTGAAGGCTTTTCTGGTCATTACTTTAAGAATAGCGCTCTGCGCTCTCTCTAGTTTGAGAAGGAATGTTTTACTCGCCCCTCGAATTTTAGAAAGTACCGGTAGCACTGGAATGGGCCTGTAATTATTGACACAGATTTTGTTTCCGGCCTTATGAATAGGATGCACTATAGCTTTTTTTAAAGCTTCAGGAAATACACCCTTTTGCAGACAGCAATTAAAACGGTAAGTTATGTGAGGAACTAATACATATTTGCAGTTCTTTAGCAGTAAGGGTGAAATTCTCTCTAGACAAAAAATAAGTCTCTAGACGATTTCATTATTCCCATGACTTCATCCCCCTTTTCAACCTCATGGGGGTGGAATCTTCAAAATCGCTGAGACACTTGTAAATTATTTTTTAATCTTCAGCCTAAACCCACAATATGAAGATCCTGACTTTAAAATTGACGGATTTTCATACCAACTTTCATCCCCTATTTCACTTAATACTGGAATTTCCAAAAATCCTTTCTTAGTGCTCACCAACACTACTAAAGGAACCTACGTGCCCTAGTTTCATGATTGAAGCTTCAGCCGTTTGAGCTGTGCGTTGATGGTCAGTGAGTGAGTCAGTCAGTCACTTTCTTCTTTTATATGTTTAGATAGATGAATGCAAGGGAAACAATCTGTACCCTACTCTTTGGACTTGCATAACCAACACTAATTAAATAGATTGAGTAGATGTTGCAACAATCTTCGTTAGGTTATTGGCAGTAGCTCAATTAATAGTATTTCTGACGCCCTTGTCCAAAAGTAAATGATAATGATGATCCATTTCTCCATTATATCCAATAAATCCCAGCTTCTCCTTTAAGGTCATCGGTCCATCTACCTGGCACTTAAACACTTACCAGTATTATCACTATCCACCGGAAAGCTGAGTATACAATCAGGCGTATTATACGTCGCGGTGGCCACCAGCCGGTGTAGCGAGCTCAGCAGCATGGCTAGTGGAGGCTGCTCTGCATTGAACAACTTGAGGAAGGCGGCCAACTCAGTGGGCTCAATGCTCTGGGAGGCCAGCACATGGATCAGCTCCAGGATGCTACGTTGGAGGTCTGCAGAGAAACGAAAGGTTAAATTAGCGGATTGTCAATGACTTGCGATTTAACCTTTATTCTTGGTCATAGGCATTCCCCAAATCTTGGGGCAGTTCACAAGTTCTTCCGGGTACTCTTTTCTGCGCAACTTCGAACAAAATCCAATGCCTGGTGATCGTTTGTTGATGAACTCATCACATCAAAATTGCTGATCTATGACTCGTTTTGGTTTATCAAAATGCGCGCTTAGGGTGTTAATTTCGTCAAACATCCGCACCACGTTAACGCCCAGCCGCCATGAGGAACCGTTACAGTGTGATGACGCGGGACAGCGCGGCGCCCACACGGCCGCACCACGCGCGCGCCACGCCCACGTTACAGTGTGATGTAGTGTGTTACCTTCCAGCCTGTCGTCTCTCACAGCCAGCAGCTGCGCTGGTGCTGGGGCCAGCAGTCTCTTCAGTAGCGGCGGGTGTGCGGCGCGCGCGCGGGACAGCGCGGCGCCCACACGGCCACACCACGCACGCGCCACGCCCACGTTACAGTGTGATGTAGTGTGTTACCTTCCAGCCTGTCGTCTCTCACAGCCAGCAGCTGCGCTGGTGCTGGGGCCAGCAGTCTCTTCAGTAGCGGCGGGTGTGCGACGCGCGCGCGGGACAGCGCGGCGCCCACACGGCCGCACCACGCGCGCGCCACGCCCACGTTACAGTGTGATGTAGTGTGTTACCTTCCAGCCTGTCGTCTCTCACAGCCAGCAGCTGCGCTGGTGCTGGGGCCAGCAGTCTCTTCAGTAGCGGCGGGTGTGCGGCGCGCGCGCGGGACAGCGCGGCGCCCACACGGCCACACCACGCACGCGCCACGCCCACGTTACAGTGTGATGTAGTGTGTTACCTTCCAGCCTGTCGTCTCTCACAGCCAGCAGCTGCGCTGGTGCTGGGGCCAGCAGTCTCTTCAGTAGCGGCGGGTGTGCGACGCGCGCGCGGGACAGCGCGGCGCCCACACGGCCGCACCACGCGCGCGCCACGCCCACGTTACAGTGTGATGTAGTGTGTTACCTTCCAGCCTGTCGTCTCTCACAGCCAGCAGCTGCGCTGGTGCTGGGGCCAGCAGTCTCTTCAGTAGCGGCGGGTGTGCGGCGCGCGCGCGGGACAGCGCGGCGCCCACACGGCCGCACCACGCGCGCGCCACGCCCTCGTTACAGTGTGATGTAGTGTGTTACCTTCCAGCCTGTCGTCTCTCACAGCCAGCAGCTGCGCTGGTGCTGGGGCCAGTAGTCTCTTCAGTAGCGGCGGGTGTGCGGCGCGCGCGCGGGACAGCGCGGCGCCCACACGGCCGCACTACGCGTGCGCCACGCCCACGTTACAGTGTGATGTAGTGTGTTACCTTCCAGCCTGTCGTCTCTCACAGCCAGCAGCTGCGCTGGTGCTGGGGCCAGCAGTCTCTTCAGTAGCGGCGGGTGTGCGGCGCGCGCGCGGGACAGCGCGGCGCCCACACGGCCGCACTACGCGTGTGCCACGCCCACGTTACAGTGTGATGTAGTGTGTTACCTTCCAGCCTGTCGTCTCTCACAGCCAGCAGCTGCGCTGGTGCTGGGGCCAGCAGTCTCTTCAGTAGCGGCGGGTGTGAGGCGCGCGCGCGGGACAGCGCGGCGCCCACACGGCCGCACTACGCGCGCGCCACGCCCTCGTTACAGTGTGATGTAGTGTGTTACCTTCCAGCCTGTCGTCTCTCACAGCCAGCAGCTGCGCTGGTGCTGGGGCCAGCAGTCTCTTCAGTAGCGGCGGGTGTGCGGCGCGCGCGCGGGACAGCGCGGCGCCCACACGGCCGCACTACGCGTGCGCCACGCCCACGTTACAGTGTGATGTAGTGTGTTACCTTCCAGCCTGTCGTCTCTCACAGCCAGCAGCTGCGCTGGTGCTGGGGCCAGCAGTCTCTTCAGTAGCGGCGGGTGTGCGGCGCGCGCGCGGGACAGCGCGGCGCCCACACGGCCGCACCACGCGCGCGCCACGCCCACGTTACAGTGTGATGTAGTGTGTTACCTTCCAGCCTGTCGTCTCTCACAGCCAGCAGCTGCGCTGGTGCTGGGGCCAGCAGTCTCTTCAGTAGCGGCGGGTGTGCGGCGCGCGCGCGGGACAGCGCGGCGCCCACACGGCCGCACCACGCGCGCGCCACGCCCTCGTTACAGTGTGATGTAGTGTGTTACCTTCCAGCCTGTCGTCTCTCACAGCCAGCAGCTGCGCTGGTGCTGGGGCCAGCAGTCTCTTCAGTAGCGGCGGGTGTGCGGCGCGCGCGCGGGACAGCGCGGCGCCCACACGGCCGCACCACGCGCGCGCCACGCCCTCGTTACAGTGTGATGTAGTGTGTTACCTTCCAGCCTGTCGTCTCTCACAGCCAGCAGCTGCGCTGGTGCTGGGGCCAGCAGTCTCTTCAGTAGCGGCGGGTGTGCGGCGCGCGCGCGGGACAGCGCGGCGCCCACACGGCCGCACTACGCGTGCGCCACGCCCACGTTACAGTGTGATGTAGTGTGTTACCTTCCAGCCTGTCGTCTCTCACAGCCAGCAGCTGCGCTGGTGCTGGGGCCAGCAGTCTCTTCAGTAGCGGCGGGTGTGCGGCGCGCGCGCGGGACAGCGCGGCGCCCACACGGCCGCACCACGCGCGCGCCACGCCCACGTTACAGTGTGATGTAGTGTGTTACCTTCCAGCCTGTCGTCTCTCACAGCCAGCAGCTGCGCTGGTGCTGGGGCCAGCAGTCTCTTCAGTAGCGGCGGGTGTGCGGCGCGCGCGCGGGACAGCGCGGCGCCCACACGGCCGCACCACGCGCGCGCCACGCCCTCGTTACAGTGTGATGTAGTGTGTTACCTTCCAGCCTGTCGTCTCTCACAGCCAGCAGCTGCGCTGGTGCTGGGGCCAGCAGTCTCTTCAGTAGCGGCGGGTGTGCGGCGCGCGCGCGGGACAGCGCGGCGCCCACACGGCCGCACCACGCGCGCGCCACGCCCTCGTTACAGTGTGATGTAGTGTGTTACCTTCCAGCCTGTCGTCTCTCACAGCCAGCAGCTGCGCTGGTGCTGGGGCCAGCAGTCTCTTCAGTAGCGGCGGGTGTGCGGCGCGCGCGCGGGACAGCGCGGCGCCCACACGGCCGCACCACGCGCGCGCCACGCCCTCGTTACAGTGTGATGTAGTGTGTTACCTTCCAGCCTGTCGTCTCTCACAGCCAGCAGCTGCGCTGGTGCTGGGGCCAGCAGTCTCTTCAGTAGCGGCGGGTGTGCGGCGCGCGCGCGGGACAGCGCGGCGCCCACACGGCCGCACCACGCGCGCGCCACGCCCTCGTTACAGTGTGATGTAGTGTGTTACCTTCCAGCCTGTCGTCTCTCACAGCCAGCAGCTGCGCTGGTGCTGGGGCCAGCAGTCTCTTCAGTAGCGGCGGGTGTGCGGCGCGCGCGCGGGACAGCGCGGCGCCCACACGGCCGCACCACGCGCGCGCCACGCCCTCGTTACAGTGTGATGTAGTGTGTTACCTTCCAGCCTGTCGTCTCTCACAGCCAGCAGCTGCGCTGGTGCTGGGGCCAGCAGTCTCTTCAGTAGCGGCGGGTGTGCGGCGCGCGCGCGGGACAGCGCGGCGCCCACACGGCCGCACTACGCGCGCGCCACGCCCTCGTTACAGTGTGATGTAGTGTGTTACCTTCCAGCCTGTCGTCTCTCACAGCCAGCAGCTGCGCTGGTGCTGGGGCCAGCAGTCTCTTCAGTAGCGGCGGGTGTGAGGCGCACGCGCGGGACAGCGCGGCGCCCACACGGTCGCACTACGCGCGCGCCACGCCCTCGTTACAGTGTGATGTAGTGTGTTACCTTCCAGCCTGTCGTCTCTCACAGCCAGCAGCTGCGCTGGTGCTGGGGCCAGCAGTCTCTTCAGTAGCGGCGGGTGTGCGGCGCGCGCGCGGGACAGCGCGGCGCCCACACGGCCGCACTACGCGTGCGCCACGCCCACGTTACAGTGTGATGTAGTGTGTTACCTTCCAGCCTGTCGTCTCTCACAGCCAGCAGCTGCGCTGGTGCTGGGGCCAGCAGTCTCTTCAGTAGCGGCGGGTGTGCGGCGCGCGCGCGGGACAGCGCGGCGCCCACACGGCCGCACCACGCGCGCGCCACGCCCACGCCCAGCCGCCATGAGGAGCCGTTACACTCGCCCTCTTCTTTGCAACGGACTAGCCTGAGAAAACCGTAAGAATGCATTAACCTCCATCCCTAAATCAGTGCTGCGAATAGCGATTTGCATCAGTGAATAGCCATGTTCTAACCCTAAAACAGTGTTTAGTTATTTAATTTTATTTTAAGATATTGACTCACACTGTTCCTTTGTTGTTGAATTAGGTATTTTACCTATTTTTGCAATATTTGTAAGTATGTGAGAACCATGTTCCTATTTATCAAATTAATGAAACAAATTAATGCTTTCAATACTTTATAACGTACTTGATTTGTATGTAGTATAGTGTATAGTGCTATTCTGGGTGCATCGTCCTCACATATATGAATTTATTAATGTATGTACTTATGAAAACACCTACTTTTTTATAAAGAGTAAGTATGGAGTTTCTTGTGCGTTCTTCTCCATAACAAGCTACTCTTCCGAATGCACGGTAGAATACATTTTTATTACTTGTTAATTTTAATTTTTTGACGTTCAAAAGTACCGCTTATTGGCCTAGATGAAATAAATATATTTTACTTTGATTTTGAGTCATGTCATCCAACTCTTTTGCGAATCATTCGAAATCACGCCTTGTCTTTACCCAGTTATGTCGGTCAGCTTTCAGTCTAAAGATTTTCGTACATATATCATCTCGGAAAAAGATCGTCACCGTCTCGCCTTTTGCCTCACCGTCAACCAGGCTTCAATCTTACGTAAGCTCGTAACCAAATCTGCATGAATCTGCAGCACCGGTACGTCGACTCGGCTAAAGCTAGGCGACGACGTCCAGCTTACGACAAGGCTACGCTACGCTTACGGCTAGGCGTCAACTGACTTGAACTCAAAGGGCAAGCAGGGCAGAGACGTAAGCGCGGTGACGGATAGACCACAGAGTACATTGAAACGACAGCGCGGTGACGACTGCCCATAAACGTGGATACTATTAAAAGACCACGCACCGCTTGAGTTCGTGAGCTTGCCCCGAGGCGAGGCGATACCGTTTTCTATGCTGACAAGAGTGTGTTGCAATAGGAAAATTCATACAAAGAATACCGAACGGCTCGAGTTGATGCGGTGATGATCCGTTTAAGAGTTGATATCTGTGCTAAGACCTTAACTGGATGCAGCTAATTACCAGTATTTATGGAAATACTTTTTATTAGACTCCGACCACCCAATTATTAAATAACAATGATGTCCCTTGATAATTTAAAATAATACACTCAGACTGCCGGGCAGACAAGGGTTCCTTAAGAAAATTTAATGTAGACTTTTTTCATTCTTAATATCTATAACCGATTCTTAGTTATTATATTTTAATTTCAGTCTCATTTAGAATTTGGTATTTATTAGTCTATTGTTTTAGAAATTATTTATGTATTTTATTAGTTAGGTAGTTTATTGATATCCGACTTTAATTATTGTTCATATTTTTTATTTTGTACACCTACCACTGTTGTGTCCTTTTTAACCCAAAGGTTGACTGGTAAAGAATGCCTTGCTGCATTAAGTTCGTCTATGAATAAGCATTGTACATGAAGTTTAAATATTTTTTTTTTAACATTGTCATAACCAGAAACATCTTTGAGCATGTTTTGCAAGATTCCAAATGTTCTTTTTGTGCAATATTTGTCTAAAGTTCTAGACGGCCAGTCAGCCACATAGGATTTTTTTTTAATTTCATGATAGCTGTTTCATAATTTATTTTATCTACTCTCATAACGTAATATTCGAATTATTAACTTCAAAACGAGTTTATATTGACATACTTTATAAACACAATACCGAAATTTAAAATTAGAATCATATTATAACACTTTTTCTCTAACAAAATAATGCTATAATACAATTTTTTTTCTATTACGATACAGGACAAATCCAAGAAGTTAATCACAAGGAGTTTTCATCAATTATTTTTTGTAATGCCATTTTTATAGTACCTATTTAAAAAGATTTGATTCCAATTTTTACTTGTCTATGAAAATGCCCGCTTCAGGCTTAGCAAGTACTGCGATTAAATTCGCTCGAATTTTGTCTCTTTCTACATGTTCATAGAGCTAAAAATATTCGCGCGACTTTATGGCATGGAAAATTCAAAAAAGGTATTTAGTAGGTTCAATTCCAATGTATGAGTGTAGATAAAGTAGTGTATGAAATTGCACATAACTAGGTATTAAAACATTCGTGTGAATACTATTAAAAACCTCGCCTACGGCTCGGTTTTTAAACACATACTCATGTTTTAATACCCCTTATTATGCAACAGTTTCATAAAATACTATAAGTACATTCTATGCGATTAATAATAATTATTATGAAAGCAAAACAAAAAAGTTGTACAACTGTTTTAACAAGTATGCCGCGATACGTTTAGCATACACAAACAGAGATTTAGATTAAAAACAATTATTGATTGCAACACTCGTTACCAATTCTATAGTGGTAAGTTTGCCAAAAGCATTGCAGAATTGGTAGGAGCAAATAAGGTACTTACAAATAGAACTGTTCAACAATAGTAACAACAAAGCTTGTTTAAGGCCCTTCCAATTTTCCGTTGTCACTGTTCTTCCCTGTTAAGGTGCGTCTACGCTAGACGAGCCGAGCACGAGCGGAGCACGAGCCGAGCACAAATTCGTATAGTGTGGACCAAATTACAAGCTTCGAATGAGCGCGCTTCGAGCATTTGGTTCGTGCTCGACTGTTCGCCGTCAATTGTCGGTTTTTGACGAACACGAAGGGATTTGCATCGCGTTCGCAATGCGCTCGTGGACGTGTTGAGTGACAGATGTTTAGCCAATCGCTCGAACATCATAGAAACGGGGTTCCCTCTATCTGGCAGAATCTTCATACTCCGAAATTTATTTGGCATAACACACTTGGCATAATCTTCTTTAAACGAATATTCTTAAGGCTTATTTTTATTATATATAATTTTGTTTGGCCGAATGTTTCTATGTCCGAATTTACAATGGCTTACTTTTAAGATGGCAGAATTTTATTTGGCATGATTTCACTTGGCATATTATGAAGATGGCAGAAATTCGTTTGGAATAATTTTATTAGGCCATTCTATAAAATAGCATTTTTAACCTTAAATTAAAATTGAAATACTGTCTTAAAAAGTCAATATGTTGTGTTACAAAAGTTCGTGACAGAAACGAATCGCTGCAAAACCGACTCCACGTAGTCTTGTCTGCCCTACCCCTAGAGTGTTATTTAAGCCCGCGTAGGCGCGTAGGGGCGAAGGCGGCCTGCGAGCTGTGGAGCAGGTGGTTTAAGAACGGTCGCCGTCGCGGCTGAGGCTGGCCGGTGAAGCCGGCCAGCAAGCCGAAACTGCGGTGGTGAGCGTTAAAACCATCTGCGACGATAAGCTCGCGTGGAACCGCCGGAGCCCCGCAGCGCCGGAGCCGTGACAGAAACCATGCCTGCTGCAAGCTGCATGCTCACTTGCATTCTTGCTTGCATGCATGGTGTATGCTTGTTTGAATGCTGTATGCTTGCTGCATGCATGGTGTACGCTTGTTTGCATGCTGCATGCTTGCTGCATGCATGGTGTATGCTTGTTTGAATAATTCATGCTTGCTGCATGCATGGTGTATGCTTGTTTGAATACTGCATGCTTGCTGCATGCATGGTGTATGCTTGTTTGAATAATTCATGCTTGCTGCATGCATGGTGTATGCTTGTTTGAATACTGCATGCTTGCTGCATGTATGGTGTATGCTTGTTTGCATGCTGCATGCCTGCTGAATGCATGGTGTATGCTTGTTTGAATACTTCATGCTTGCTGCATGCATGGTGTTTGCTTGTTTGAATACTGCATGCTTGCTGCATGCATGGTGTATGCTTGTTTGAATACTGCATGCATGGTGTATGCTTGTTTGAATACTGCATGCTTGTTTGCATGCTGCAAGCTTGCTGCATGCATGGTGTATGCTTGTTTGAATGCTGCATGCTTGCTGCATGCATGATGTATGCTTGTTTGCATGCTTCATACAACGAATTAAAACACAAAAAGAACTGTGTTCAATCAATCTTTTATGGTAAAAAATACAAAATTACTAGTAATATGGTAGATGAGTATTTCAATTAATATACATATGAAATGTATGCCAAAAGACGATTCTGACTGTGAATTTTCTGCGATATGATGGTTCTGCCTTTTAATGACTATCGATATGAAATTTATGCTTAAAGATGATTCTGACTTACAAAATTATGAGTTTGAATGTATGATAAACGAGTGTATGCCAAATGATTTTCTGCGAAATAATGTTTATGCTATCCGTTGTTATGCATAATAATATTATGACATAAAAAGTTTTGCTATAAAAGGTAGACCCCATAGAAACGTGGACAGAAGATATTCGCCAAGAGCCGCGAGCACACTGCGGGATTAAAATACGTCCGAGGATATTGATTGTTGTAGGTTCGTTGTAAGTCCAAACTTGACGCCGCGAACGATGACGGCGATGCGACGCCTAGAATGGCTCCGAAAGTGCACGGCTCGTCTAGCGTAGACGCACTTTTATGCGACTCCTGCGTGACAAATTTATTTCTGCCTCGTTAGCCGTAAGCGCTAGTGGCGAGCATTCGATTCCTTGGCCTGCGTTCGATTCCCAGGTCAGCAGTTTTATTGGGTTTTCTATCTATAATTTTTCAGTAGCAGTCCGGTGTCTGGATTTTGTGCCCAGTTAATAACAATAGGCTCGCCCCTTAATACAATGGACGTAAACATAACTGGTGTAGGTAAGTCAAAGTGTCAAATAAATGATTTGATTTGAAAGTCAAATTCAAAATTCTTTATTTGGGAACACCCAAATACTCCGAAATATTTTATTTCGATTTTCCGATTTTCAAAACTTCGAATAAACTAAAAGTCACATGTTGTGCTACACAATTAACTGATAGAAACGAATCACTGCAAAACCAACTTCACGCAGTCTTGTCTGCCCTACCCTAGAGTGTAATTTAAGCCCGCGTAGGCGCGGAGGGGTGGGCAAGAGCGAGCGAAGCGAGCTCGAGAGCTTAGGGCACCGCGACACGGACAGGTTAGGTTCGACGGATATGACGGGAGCTGAAATGAGCGAGCAAAGCGAGCGAACTCAGTTCCCGTCATCTCCTTCGTGTTAGGTTACTTTAGACCCTGGATACAGAAACAGGAGCCCCGGAGCAGCGGGGCTCCGTTGACTCTGTTGCATAAATACTAATCGTACTTGCGACTATTCTATATTAAAACCAATATCAACATTAAAATGATAAATGTTAGATTACTTTAGACCCTACATACAAAAATAGGAGATTAATCGGTATTTTAATAATCAGAATTCGTATTTTTGATGTTTCGAATTATCATTAAGTCGGACTTTTTGTTATTCGATCTATTGAAACTCGGTATTTTGATAATAGTAATTATAAACGTTAGGTCGACTCTGTTGCATCATTACTAATCGTACTTGCGACTATTCTATATTAAAACCAATATCAACATTAAAATGATAAATGTTAGGTTACTTTAGACCCTGCATACAGAAATAGGAGATTAATCGGTATTTTAATAATCAGAATTTGTATTTTTGATGTTTCGAATTATCTTTAAGTCGGACTTTTTGTTATTCAATCTATTGATACTCGGTATTTTGAGAATAGTAATTATAAACGTTAGGAATATTGAAATTTAGGAATTATAAAAATAGGAGTAATGATAAGCCGGAGTTGTTATATTCGGAATTTTGAACCATTCGGAATTCTGAAAATCGGTATTTTGAAATTCGTATTTGTGACTGACGGAATAAAGTTTTTCGTATTTATGTAGTGTACCCTCTTTATTTCTATTAGTAAATTTACAAGTAATAATAATTGATTCTGCCGTCCATTCGGAGAAGTAGATAGTATTGGTGCAGCTCTGCCTACCCTTCGGAGATGTTATTTTATTCAAATTATTTCTAAAGCACAAATGCGTCATATTTAGGGCCAGGTTCTGTACGTACTTGTGTATAAGCTGCGTGAGTATATCCACGACGATGACGCACAGCTCCGGGTGCGCTAGCTCGCCGCTCTTGGTGTATTCGCCGCATTCTGCACTCAACTCGCCTGGAGGCGACGAGATACCTAGTAAAAAATCAGAGTATTGAACAATTGAAGACTATCACAAAAGTTAATAGCCTGGACAGAATTTCGATACGATACAACAAGGGAATACGCACGCACACTTAGATAACACACATCTACGTGTTTATTAGTTCGTCATCAGTGCGCTTGAAATACTACAAACTTCGTTAGCTTCGTTAGCTCAATTATTGAGCCTCAATATAACGAAGGAACACGCATGCTCACGTAGACACGCAGAGAGTTTGTATTATACTAGAGGGAACGTATTTACGACGAAAAAGAAACTGTCAATTCTTTCGTTCTTGCTTATAGAAAAACTCTATGAAAAAAAAGAGACAAACATATGTTTGTCTCTTTTTTCCCTGGACCCATCTATGGATACAGATTGATGAATCATGTTTATTTTCACATTTTACTTTTTAAAATTAAATTAATATATTTAAACCATTTTGTTATTATTTATTTTTTTACTTTTATACTAATACCTCGTCTTTGAACTTTATTTTCAGTCTTGCACAAGAACTAGCATACTATATATCAGTATCTGTTTGTCCATACAGTCGTACGAGTGTACCAAAAACTGTCACTTTGATCTCATGATGTGGTTACCTATCATAAGTTCGAAAAACATTTGACCAAATTTCATTTCACCTAAAACTTTTCAACTATTATCGTTTCGTTTTTTTTTACTTCATCGAAGTCACGTCTGCCACTGTCTCAGTTGACCTATTATCAATTCGATTTTTTTCGTTACTCCGACGTTTCACTTGGTCGAAAAACTTTTTACCGAAGTTACACTTAGCCGAAATAACATTTGTTCGAAATATTTATTTAAACGCATATCAAAATACTAAGTGAGAGATAAACTGTGGGCTCCTATTTCTCTCTGCAGGGTCTAAAGTACAGGAAGAAATTCCTAGTGTGGTGCAATGTTTTTTATATAAAAAAAAACTCGCTTTGCTCGCTCACTTCAGCTCCCGTCATCCCCTTCGGACCTAACCTATCCGTGTCGGGTGCCCTAAATTCCCTTGGACAAATTCTTTGAGATTATTAATTAATAAAAATGTCTAATGCATGACAGCTATTAATAAATCATTTGCATGAAAATTCGAAATAAATATATAAACACAGACAAGACTGCGTGAAGTCGATTTTGCAGCGATTCGTTTCTGTCACTAAATTTTGTAGCACAACATATTGACTTTTTATCACACTATTTCAATTTTAAATTGAAAATGCTACCAAGTTACCGGCTATATATTTGTGACTAAATAATATTCCCTAAAATGTTGCTTCGGTTTGGTGAAAATATGGCAAATGAAAAACGTTCAAAAGTGGCTTCGGCCAAAAGCAAAAAGTTATTTTGTAAATCGGCGAAATGTAGTACGGTAAAATAATACCAATGGCAATTGATACTTCGATGATTTGAAATTATGTCAAATAATGCATATGGCAAAAAAGACGTCGGCCAATAGTTTTCTGTAAAATGAAATTCGATCAAAAAAGATTCGGAAAAGTGATCGGTTCCCCATGATGTACCTCGTTTTTGCACAAGGTTTGAATATAATACATTACTGCAGCGGCCAGCAAAAGAGGCATTGATGGACGAACGTGTAAATGTGGGCCGAGGCGAAGCCGAGGTACACATACGTAAGCCCATCAATGCCTAGTTGTGGCCAAGGCTTATATAGTACTTTTCTCAAATAATGCGCGGAAATTAAAACTAAGTAGTACCTAGAACTCATTTTGTCAAAAATCAATGACGAACAACAATAATTGTGCCAGCGTTAAAGTGTACTTTTGTTTTTTTTTTTTTTTTTTTTTTTTTTTTTTTTACAATAAACAGCGTTCTATTTGCAAGCCAGTTCGAAATTTAAACAAAACCCTTAAACCTCATTGGTTGCCATGTTTCGGAGTAAAAGATCGTTCCATTTTTTTTTTTAAATAACAGGACAGATATGAGTTTACTATGGCCAAATAGATTGGCCGCTAGACACGACAGATATGGAGGACACGGTGGAGCATACGGTGGAGATCTGCCCCGCTTGGGCTGGGCACCGCCGTGTCCTCGTGGAGGCGATCGGCGGTGGCAACCTCTCGCGTCCGGCTCTGGTTCAGGCCATGTTACGGAGCGAGAGGGCATGGGAAGCTGTCTCCTCCTTCTGCGAAGCAGTAATGCTCGCAAAGGAGGAGGCGGAACGCGTGAGGGAGATGCAACGGAGACGCTCTCACGCCCCTCGCCACCGCAGGAGACGCCCTGGGCGTCGGGAGTCGCAAGCCGATTCCCGGCCACCGTAGGCGCGGGCCTGCGGACGGCGAGTAATGGGTAGCTCGCCGTCCGATAAGGACCAGGCCCGAGTCGACGGCGCGTTGTGTTCCACGCGCGCCTCAAAGAGATGTCAGCAGAACTGACGGGGTCCGCGAGGGCCGATGCCTGTCTGGGTCGCGGATAAATTTGAAAAAGAGTTACCGCGGCCCAGGCTCAAGCAACTGAAGGAACACGGGTGGGTTTTAGTCAGTAAAAGTCTGACACGCCCTCCCGCCTCACCCAGAGCGGGAGAAGTCATTGGATGATTTCCCACCCAAAAAAAAAAAAAAAAAAAAGACACGGCAGATATGGATTTTCATACAACTTTTGCCGGCCGCTGCTCGCATGTTTTTGGCCAGTACTGCAATTTAGATTTATCTCAAAGAAAGTTGTCAAAATAATGCACAAATTTCCAAGCATGTTTGAGAAAAACATATATAATGCACAGAAAAATTACGAAATAGTACAATTGTAATCTTACAATGTCTGATAAGTCCACTCTTTGTACGATTACCCATTCACTTTTTAAATAATTATAAAGAATCCCTAAAAAAACGTAGAAAAAATTAGCCGCAGTCAGAGACAATTCTTACAGATATTTGACCAAATTTGTAAAAAATCCTCCTAAACTAAACTCGAAAATATCGATATGACAGTGGCACAGATCTAGTTCTAATATATGTCTATAGATAAGTATCTATAGCGTCCTCGGTCACACTGGCACTAGAGATGGCATAGGCAAAAGTATATCTATCTCTTTTTGCTTATGACGTTATCTGTTAGTGCGAAAGTGAATACCGATTTTGTAATTGCGTCTTAAATACGTTCCCTCTAGTATACTACAAACTCTGCGTAGACACGTGTCTACGAACAGCGAGTGCAAGCGCACTCGCATGCGGTTGTTTTCGTTCGTCAGCGACGCGGCCGTCGTGAGTGCGCTTGCACTTGTCTTACGGAGTCGAGGTTGCCGTATCGTATGTGGGCGTACGTTTTCCGACCTTTGACAATTTTGTGCTTCGTTCCATCTGTACTTACATCAAATCACACTTATATTATAGGCGAAAGTTTGTGAGTGTGTTTGTATGTTTGTTACTCTTTCATGCAAAAACTACTGAATGGATCTGGATAACATTTGGCACAGAGATTGATTATAGTCTGGAATAGCACATAGGATACCTTTTATCCCGGGAATATGTTCCATTGGGATATTTTTCGACATTCAACAGGCGAAGACGCTGGTAGAAGCTAGTGATAACACTGTTCCGCAATTTTCTGGATCCATATACCATAGCATAGCGGTAGTGTTTATTTATTTAATAAAACTTTATGCATAAGTACAAAGGCGGACTTAATGCCTTAGGCATTTTCTATATATATATGTATATATAAAAATGGAATAATAAATATATACTTAAATACATACATACATACATATACACAATGTTATAGAGAATCCGAAACGAACAAATCAATTTTGTTATGATTCTGCAAACTTCTTGCGAATGTGAGTGTTCCATAGAGTTGTTTATAGGGTGAGTATATTCAACTGCCTATTTGAACTTTCTCTGACATTTTTAATTTTGATTATCTATGTGGGATTGGCTTGCGTTTGACCATATTATACTATTGAAGAACACATCAAAATACTCATCTTCATATTTATTTATTGGAACGAGTGAACTACACTGTACTGTAACAAAATATTTGTGGACGATAATTACACAATAATATTGACAATAACAACTGTACGGTTAACAAAACAGTCCAACATTGACGTTACTCCATGGATATTAGAGTTAAGGTGACACAAAACTTTAACACCAACACGTGGGTCGCAACCGTAACATTAACAAGATTAATTTGTCAACGAAAACACGTTTTTTTGTACCTTCAAAAAGCTTTTCATAATCAAAACTGGTTGAAGTATCCACAAGGCCATTACACACTTCCGAATCCATGGTTATCTCACAAAACACCGAACTTTCAACTTTTGTTTTTAACTTTTTACATGTTAAACTTGGTTTAAATCGTTTCGAAAGTCGCGACGAAGTTAATGATGGATACCGGTACTTCGGTATGCGGCCGAAGAGTCACTGACCACGCATAACGAAAAATAGGCGCGGAAAAAACTAGTAGGTACTTCTGACTTTTATATTATGTAAATTGTACTATGTTACAAGGTACGGCATGGCGGTGTAGGTTGTAGAGAGGAAAGCCCACAATTTGTGTGTTTGTTTAAGACAAAAAAACACCTTAAATATTTTTTTTATATCTGAGTTATATTCTAATCTAACGCGAAACAAAGTTGCTTGACTTAGAATAATATTTATCTGATTAGATCTCTTTCAGCTAGATCTCTTTCTATCTTATCTGCACGATAAATTAATTAATTTTAATAAAATTGGTAAAAAACAAATGCCTGTGCCGTATATTTTTAATAAATAATTATTTATTAAAAATATTTAAAAAAAAAAACAGAATAAGCAAGATAGCCAAAAAAGCTTGCGATAAAATTTCAAAATAATGTTAATGACTCTAAGTCCGTCTAGTTTCTAGTTTGAGTGAGGCTCAAAATTATCTTCACAGGTGAAATAATTTTCTACAACATCTCCAGCCTGTCCTTACCAGTTTGAATAAAAGATTTAAGCTTTTCAAGAGGACACACGTCAAGGGTTATATTCATGGGCGAATCCAGGGTGGGGCAGATGAGGCAGCTTATTCCCAAACCACTGCAACTTCTGAAAGCTAGAATCAATAGTGGCGACCACCAGAAAAGCGCCGAGGCAATGAATCTCGACGAAGTCCCGGAGAATGAATTTAACTGTCTTGGATCCCGCAACGAAATTAATCAGAAAATAATAACGGAAGAGTAGAAAAAAAAGGATTATATTTGCAATATACATACCTGAAGGTATTGTGGACATGGATCCTGAGAGTTTCCTTGACCTGTAGAGCGGAGGTACATCCAGTTTGCCCACTTCGACATCCGCCTGCCAAAGAAGACAAAACTTACATTAATTTTGTATAAAACATTTGTTTGTTCTGTCCGTCTTTCTGATGGTGTAATTTAACTCAGTCTAATTATCTTTTAAGCTACGGGTGTGTCTGTATAAATAATGTTTATGCCAATGCTTCATTTAATAAAACTAACTTTATATATAAGATAAAAAATCAACATGAAACAAATTATTTTCGGTCTGTTTTTTTTGCATTATTATCGTAAAATTACGGCGATGACAAATCTTTCCTCATCCACATTATTTTTTTAAACAAAAGGTCTATTATTTAGATATCGATAAAGTTAAATGAGCGCCCACAATCACATAAGTACCTTTAAAAGCACGTGGACAAACACGTGGACAGAGGGTTTTTTTGGAACCAAAAGCAAAAAAGTTCGTACCTGATAATGGTATTATCGGAAAGTTATTTTACTCGTATTTGTTAATCGCAGCGAATTCAATAAGTTAGTGTTCTCAATAAAAACGAAGACAGGTAGGTATTTGAATTCCAACTTAGTAGTTAAATGTCAATTATGAAAGTCTAACTCTGGTTCTAAACTAGATTTAATATATTTTTATTTGAATGAAGGCTTTAGCGCAGAAAAGCGTTATTTTACAAAACATTGTGTAACTTTGCCGTCACTGGAGCCCACGCCTTCTTAGTTCGACTTGTTAGCTAATTCATTTGCATTTCATTAAGTTATTTCGAGTGCACATAAATATCCGTTAAACAGACTATCGATTTGTAGCGTGTAGGTATGGATTTATATCTTGTGTGATGTAGAATAGCACGCCATGAAACTTAGCGGTACTAGAACCCACTGCTCTAACCGTTTTAAATTCTATAAAGATAACATGAACACTGACAAAGTACTACTTTTCAAGGAGTAGCAGTAATTTAAGAGTGAGCTAGCTTATCTACAATAAACGATCCACCATTTTTCATTTAGCTCGGTTTGAGAATAGCAGCTAATGTCAATGGATATCATATCGCGTATAGCGAGCCAAGTTTATAAGATGTTTACGCATTCGCTCTCTGATGACTAGCAAAGTAGGTGTAGAAGACTAGGTCACATCGTACGCAGAAGATTTAGCGATTTTATTGTTTGTTTTAAAGACCCCCTTGTTGTAACTTTAGGTCAATGGATATGGTGGAAATCAATGTTTGTCTTCTTACCTCGTACCCCTCGTCCGGCCTGGAGGCATAGGGCTCGCTGTGCTCGGAGGCGTACGGGCCAGCCACGCTGTCCTCACTCGAGGAGCACTCTGCAGAACTGCCGCCCGACGCGCACAGCAGCGGCGGCACCTGTCCACACACTGCACTTTATCAATATCACAAGTCATACTAGGAAACACCAGGTTTCAGGCTAGGAAGGGCATTCTGGCAGACCATAGGCACTATAGGCAGCAAACTACCGAAGATATAAGGCAACGCAAGTTATAAGGCTGATGAAAACACAAGCCAAACGAATACAGCAGCACAAGTATAATTACAAAGTTTGAAAAAACGTCAGCTGAGTTCGGCATATCGAGGTTATTACACTAACGAGCAATGAAAAACTTCCAGTGACATAGCACCAAATTACTCCTAAACGGGAAAGGCTAGCTTAATGACGCTGTCTGCAATATTAAAGTACATTTAACAGCGCATCAGAATATTACCAACTAAAAACGTAAATATTGTGTTCAAATTTTAAATTAAATGTGAAAAATTAAATTAAGGTGTTTGTCGGCATTTTGTGGGTGGAACTTTTTCATTGCTCGGCAGTTTATTAAATTGAAGACGACTCAATAGCGGCGGTAGTTCGGTGCAAGCGTACTGACTGAACTCGATAAGTTATGAGTCAGGCTGTTGGACTTGTTATGGAATTGAGATATATAGCTACGAAGAAGTGATGGTTCCGTCTGCGTTTTGAACCCAACAACATTAGGGAACTATTATCCAATTTACCGTATTGAAGGAACTGTCGAGACTATCTACTCTTTAGCCGTTTTATTAGATCCTTGGTGCTACTGGGCGTTCTTTAACACTGTTTATTTGAAAATCAGAAAAATACTACAGATACCTAAAATTTCAAGTGGTTCACCATTTACACACAAAACCAACAGACGTTGCAGACATCGACTCGCGACTGTAGTTTCGTAACAAACACCGCAACAGCCTACGAATATTAGGAACGTGAGCGAAGCCTTGCAAGTGTAGCTGAACTTGACACACCACGCTATAACAATAAAACTTACCTACTTAAATATAAAGCATATCCATGTAAACAGGTATTGTAGTATTAGGTATTATCAAAACAGAATTATATTATCTGCGTCATGAAGTCTAAAATAGGAAACACTTAGCAGTATTTGGTTGCAAATGTCTGTCTGGGCGAAAGTTTATAGTTTTGATCAAGGATTTTAAGTGTCTTATTAATAAATATTAAATTAAGAAACTTCGTCGGAATCTACATGTGGAACTCAGCATACATCATCCGATTGTTTTTTTTATGGTAAAAGGCACTGTCACCAGTGTCTTGTACCGTGTTACGATTCTCGTGGTGTCTCTACAATTTATTTGAGAATAGAAAACTGCGTGATGAGGAAATGTATTTTTGGTAGCCTTTCTGATGAATATTAATAAAGTACTATTAGCTTACTGATCATGGTTATCAGCAGTGTAATCTATACTAATATTATAAAGAGGATATTTTTTTGTTTGTTTGTATGTTTGTACCGAATAGGCTTCGAAACTACTGGACCGATTTGAAAAATTCTTTCACCAATAGAAAGCTACATTATTTCTGAGTGACATAGGCTATTTTTTTATCCCGAAAACGGGTCCTGTGGGGTGGCCCACGGGAGCGAAGCCGCGGGGAACAGCTAGTTTAATATAACTTGATTCATTTATAGCTGAAGATCTTTCTATTTCCTGGCTGGTTTTGACGTTATGTTGTTCTAATTCTATTCAACTTCTGTTTCTGCAACTTTCACCCATGTTTATAACATTTGACAGAGGATAAACTAGCTTTTTCCTGTTACTAATTTATGCGGTTTATATTATACTGTTCCCCGCGGCTTCGCTCCCGTGGACCACTCCACAGTACCCGTTTTAGGGATTAATAAATAGCCTATGTCACTCAGGAATAATGTAGCTTTCTATTGGTGAAAGAATTTTTTAAATCGGTCCAGTAGTTTCGGAGCCTATTCGGTACAAACAAACAAACAAAAAATCTTTCCTCTTTATAATATTAGTATAGACTAGCTTCTGCCAGCCGTTTCGTGAAAGGTTTATTTTTGTGAAAGCCGAAAATTATCCCGAAGGAACATATTCCCGGGATAAAAGTATTATACGTGCTATTCCTGACTATAATCTATCTCTGTGCCAATTCCATCCAGATCCAGCCGAAGTTGAAGGATTCTAGAATCTAATTATCTTATGCTATGGAGCTGATCTGAGATGAATCTTTGGGTGTAGGTGGAACAGGGTGTAAAGTCCCACAAACCTCCATAGAAAAGGGAGGATCCTCCGACCAGACGGGTGTTGTGTCTGGTCCGGGCAACTGCCCAACGGTTATCGTCGGACTGTTGTATACGTTCAAATCGCGCCGAAAACTTTGCTTGCGCGATGCAGGATTTGTGTGACGTCATGTCATTTGTTCGTAAGTAGCGGCGTTGGTGCCGCTACATCACTCCCCTCCGGAGACCGGAGGTCGATAGCAGGTTGAGTCGTCCGTACATCTTGTGATGCGTGCCTGGCCAGTGGAAGGTTGGTTCCCGTGAGTCGGAACCGGAAGTCGCAGAGTTCGCGGTGAGTTGGAACTGTATGCGGTTGTGCCCCAGTGAGTCGGGGTGATGATATCCCAGTGAGTCGGGATAGTTTTGCTGGCTCCAGTAGTTCGAAGCGGTGATGATGTGTCCCAGTGAGTCGGGACAGTGCTGCTGGCTCCAGTGGGTCGGAGCGGTGATGAAAGAAGCTGAGGGTGATGACCAGGTATGCGCGTCCGCTGCATGCTGGTGGTCAGGATACCCCCGTAGATGCCGTGGGTGCTGGCTGGCTGTGTGACTCGCTGCTCGAAAGCTTGAGGAAGTGATGATGACGTCACGATGAAGTAGCTCTGCACGAAGGCTGCGCTGATGTTCATGTTCGGGGGTCACCAGTTTGGAGGTATGTGGAACAGGGTGTAAAGTCCCACAAACCTCCATAGAAAAGGGAGGATCCTCCGACCAGGCGGGTGTTGTGTCTGGTCCGGGCAACTGCCCAACGGTTATCGTCGGACTGTTGTATACGTTCAAATCGCGCCGAAAACTTTGCTTGCGCGATGCAGGATTTGTGTGACGTCATGTCATTTGTTCGTAAGTAGCGGCGTTGGTGCCGCTACAAATCAACAACATTTTAAGTTTTCTGGGTATTAATTTCCTATGCCACAAAACCGGCACCTTTGGGTATGCGGACGACAGCACTGTTTCTGAGAGATACGTCTCCGAAGCGCGCGCTACTCGACCTCAGAACCGGTCTCTCCGAGACGCCATGGTTGGGCGCTTGAATATGTCCTAGAAGGCAGTCTCCGAATGGTCTGGTCAGGTTCAATGCTGCTAAGACCCAGGCGTGTCTTTTTTTCGCTAAAAGGAGCCAGTTCCACCCGGCTCCTTCTTTCCAAGATGTGACCGTGCCGATAACGGACCGACATGAGCTTCTTGGCGTTACTTTGACATCGACCCTCAATTTTAGTCCATTCATTGAGGCAAAAGCTCAGGTGGCTGCCAAAATGTTGGGGATCCTTGCGAAGGTGAGACGGTACTTCACCCCGGAGCAGTTGCTCAACTTGTATCAGCGCAAGTTAAAACATGCATGGAGTACTGCTCTCATCTCTGGGACGGATCTGCCAACTACCAGCTGGATGCACTCGAGTCGATCAAAAAACGGGCCAAGAGGGCTAAATCAAAATCGGTTCATCTGTTTAGGAGCTAAGATGCCACAGACAGACATAAAGATACACAGCAACACACGTCAAACTTAAAACACAACTCTTTTTCCGTCGTGGATTAAAAAACTACTAGACCAATTGGCATCGATTGGGTGGCATAGGGTACTTTTTATCTCTGTATTCCCACGGGAGCGGTAACTACGCCGGTGAAACCGCGAGACCTCCGCTAGTATTATAAATAGTTATAAAGATTCAGATATATTTATTTGCACAAACACCTATAATAGAACAAACTCATTTCGCCAGTTATGTCCCATATAATTAACAGGGGGAGAGCCCCTTGCCATAAACCGTAAGCCAGACTCCTGGCTGCAACTCAGAAGTGACAGATGGTAAATCCCAATAACACAATGCCCGACTCGGAAATCGAATCCAGGACCTCATGCTCACCAGTAGCGTTTGGGACTACAAAACCAACGAGGAAGCTTTATCATCATCATCATTTCAGCCGAAAGACGTCCACTGCTGGACATTGGCCTCCCCCAGGCGTCGCCACATTGACCAGTCCCGTGCATCTCGCATCCAGGAGACTCCCGCAACCTTAACGAACCGTAACGTTGAGGAAACTTAGGAGTTGGGTAATTAAATCTTTTATGGCAATAATTTCGTCGTTCAGACTGTAATAAATGAACAGTTATACGTCGTTGAAATATCTCTAGAATACCCAGTGACATACCACAAACAGCCTTACTGTTCTCTGATATCATATAATTGAGGTTGAAAGCCGCAAGATATCTGATAGTTTTCACCTACATCAAACTTGAACCTTACGTCGACGAGATAGTTCCAGTCCGGTAAACGTGATCGGTTCACGGGTGGATGAGTTTTGTGACATATTGTGCCATCTCTGTTACATAACTATTATTGAAGGTTCTAGTTAAGGGTCCAGATGTTCTAGGAATAAGTGATTTTATGCCCTCGTTTTGACATATTCTGTAGCCTTTGGCATGTTGTTTTTAGGGTTCCGTACCCAAAGGGTAAAAACGGGACCCTATTACTAAGACTTCGCGATCCGTCTGTCTGTCTGTCCGTCTGTCTCCAGGCTGTATCTCATGAACCGTGATAGCTAGACAGTTGAAATTTTCACAGATGATGTATTTCTGTTTCCGCTATAACAACAAATACTAAAAACAGTATAAAATAAATATTAAAGGGGGCTCCCATAAAACAAACGTGATATTTTTGCCGTTTTTTGCTCGATATTAATAACGGCAACAGGTAGACGCTTGAAATATTCACAGAATGTTTAGTTGTATATTTACTGCAAAAAATAATAATTAATAAATTAAAATAAAATAAATTAAGGGGGGCTCCCATACAACAAACGTGATTTTTATTCAGTGTTTTGCGATAATGGTACGGAACCCTTCGTGTGCAAGTCCGACTCGCACTTGGCCGGTTTTTTTTTTAATCAAGCCACCGTTAGTATTTATTTATTTCAACCTGTTTAAAATTGTTTATTTTTGGTTATTTGTATATTAAACTTTTAATAAAAGGGTCTTTTTTCCCTAAAATACATGAATAATCTATACTTCTATACTAATAATATAATAATAATCTATACTAATATTATAAAGAGGAAAGATTTTTTTGTTTGTTTGTTTGTACCGAAAAGGCTCCGAATCTACTGGACCGATTTAAAAAATTATTTCACCAATAGAAAGCTACATTATTCCTGAGTGACATAGGCTATTTTTTAATCCCGAAAACGGGTCCTGTGGGGTGGCCCACGGGAGCGAAGCCGCGGGGAACAGCTATATTGTATAAAATTACATAAATTTGGCCCTATCTTCGAGAGTACTACGAATGTTTAAGTCACCCTCCAGGGAAGGAGACTGACTGAGAAGTCTCTTATGGTCAGTCGAACTAGATGGATAAGCTCTAATTTAAAAAGGAATAGATGGTCTACCTGATGCCAAGCGGTCGCTGTTTGCAGACAACTCCATAATTGCCTTATCAGCAATTAATTTTTAAAACACACACATAGACACAAATTTTAAAACGAGCACTCATCCATTATAGTGTTATTTTGCACTGAAAAAAGTCTAATTTTAATAGACACTGATATAAAAACTGATGCACCCGAGTGCAGCAGCGTCGCGTCGGTAAAATAATGATCTTCGTCTGTGAGCGACCACACTATTAAGTGTTATTACGCAGTCTGGTATTTTGATGTAGACCGGTCAAGAGCGAGTCGCGACAGACAAAAAAAACAGTAATGAACCCTAAGAAAATAAATAAGAAAAAATATTACAGTTATAGACCAGGGTCAATAATTTTTGAAACCAAAAAATATAACAGTAGGATGAAACCCATTAGAAAAGGAGGGGAATATGATAAAAATGAAAGGAAAAATAAATTACGGGCGATCTGAGTTCGGAAAGTGGGAGGGGGTGAGTGTGATTTAAAATATTTTTTTTTCACCTTATTTTGACGTCATATAAACCGGCCAAGTGCGTGTCGGGCCACGCGCAGTAATAGGGTTCCGAAGTTGCATAATAATGCGGACTAAGAAGAGGGTTTTGTTGCTGTTACATGAACATTAAAATGATTTCGGCGGCACACAACGACTAAAAACGGGCCCACATAGGATGATGTTTTTTTTATCTAAATGCTCGCGTTGGACCACTATCTCGCCTGATGGTAAGCGATGATGTGGTCTACGGTGAAGCACGCTTGCCTAAAAGTAACCTATTCACTCTTGACTTAAACTAAAGAAGGACTATCTGGTAACTGAAGAAGGAGTTATAAAATCCAACTTCGCAACTGACGTTAATAAGTAATTTGCTAGGCAATCGAATCTAATTTGACTTTAGATTACAAAACGTCGACAATACTTCTGCACTAACAAAAAATAGACTCCCCGCGCGCATGCGCCGTATGGACTAAGGACTGGTATTGCCAACGACTCCGGCCACTCCAATGCGTTATTCCAGCTTAGACATTATTAATTTAGAAATCATTATAATTAAGGATGTTATGATTTTATTTTTGTATATTTTACATGGTTCATAAGCATATATTTACTATCTGTTTTACACATCTATCAACGTTATTTAAGTATTTTTTCAATGGCATTTGTACAAAAATTTTACTGTGCCAAGTTCATTTTATAAGTTGGTCGACTATTACTCGTAAACTTGTAAAGCCTACTTATCTGTGATAATTTTCCTTTTAATTTCGTTATATTTACTACTGCCGTGAATTTTTCACATAGCCAAGAGCAACCATTTCGCTGGCAGGGGGGGGGGGGACGACACTTGACTCTAACATAAATTTGCAATATAAAGCTTAATTTTACGCAAACGGATATCTGAATCGAAAAATGGTTTTAGCAAACCCATAATGTTTTTGAATTGCCTATCCAACGATACCCAACACCATGGGATAGAAGAGAGAAAAAAAAAACATCCCCACTTTACGTCTATAGGAGGAACCCCAAAAAAATATATTTTTCATGATTTTAGTGTACCACTTTGTCGGAAATATTAATATGTATCTCCATGTCAAATTATAGCTTTCTAGTACTTAGATTCTCTGAGATAAGCTGCGGACGGACAGACGGACAGAGCGAAACTATAAGGGTTCCTTGTTGACTTCGGAACCCTAAGAATCACCCTAATTTTCAATCGAAAATTCTCGTGTTAAAATATCAGCTTTTTTCAAAAAGTCGGTGGGCTTTTTGTTCTTTGAAATCTCTACTTTTTGATGGTGTAAAAAAAATATACCATTCACTTATTACCATTTTTGAAGGCTTCGGCCCTGGTCTATTATTATAGTTTCAATTTAATAAGTTTTAACTAAAGCAACCCTATATCTATCGCTAACAATTAATGGCAGTTTATGCAACGGCCATATAATAGGGGTTATTAAAACACGAGTGTAGGTTTATGTAATAGTATCACACGAGTGTTTTAATACCTACATATATGCCCTTGCATACACTATTTTATCTTCACTCATACAATTGAAATAAAACAAAACTGGAAACGGAAAAATATGTGGTATGGCGGGCAATTTAGATTCTCATTGCGCATGACTATACGCTTCTATAGACAATGACACTATTTTTCTACATTAAGTCAATGAGTCCATACTCGCAAATAAATTAAAAGTAAAAGTGTGCTACAAAAATTAAAAATTATTTTACGAGTATGATGCAGTTGTGTGAAAAGGGAAGGAAAATGTTGCACTGTAATGTTTTTGATTTTTAATTTAACTTATCCACGAAAAAAAAGTACGTGTTTATACAAGATTTTTTTAATTCATATTTGGAACATTACGTTGTGAGTGTAGATAGATACAGTTTCGATTGTGTGGGAACCGGTCAGGCGAGGTCATATAAGGCAACACACGCATAGAATCATCAGATTTGTGGGTGTGTTGCTTATTATAATAGATACTTGTTTCCAGACAAAAACAACAACAAATAGCAAAGGAATTCCTTGATTCTATGAAGGCAATAATAAAGCTTTTACCACCTAAAAGTTTGAGAAATATTTGCCTTAGAATACAAGGATTTCTAATAAGTAATTATAAATGGTAGTCTTAACGTAACAAGTAAAATTTCAAAATTTATAAAACTCCCGACAAAATTATATTTCATGCTACATAATTTATCTAGTACATAGTAGATACGCTTCGATCGGCAATCTATTGAACACGTAATTATGACACGATATCTTGCGAAAACACACCGATTCAAACAGTAAAACGCCCATAACTTTTGAACGGCTGAACCGATTTTATTTAAACATAGCTAAGAACACTCTCGACAAAATCACCTTTCAAACAAAAAAAAAAACTAAATCAAAATCGGTTCATCCGTTTAGGCGCTATGATGCCACAGACAGACACAAAAATACACAGATACACAGCAACACACGTCAAACTTATAACACCCCTCTTTTTCCGTTGGGGGTTAAAAAGCGAAAGGTCACTCACTCACCTATCACGATATATCGAAAACCGCTTGACGTATAAAGATGAAATTTGGCAGGGAGGTAGTTTATAGTTAGTAGACGTCGGCGAAGAACGGATTTTGCGACAGGGCCGGATTTAGGGGGTCCAAGGGCTCTCGCAAGTTTGTATGAAAGTCCTTCATTTTTTGAGCTACAAACTTTTAAGATTTAGGGGGTCTAAGGGCTCTCGCAAGTTCGTATGAAAGTCTTGAAAAAAAAAAAAAATATGGCTTGGATGTAGTTTATAGTCAGTAGACTATAAACTACATCTTTTTTTTGGAATGGGCAACTACAGCTAACCTTATGCCTCTAATCTTAGTCGATCTGGACAAGTCTGTGGGTCAAGGCTAATGAGGTCTTTCTCTGAGATAAAGACTTACACGTGCGACTTAGGGCCACCACACAGATAGTTCAAATTTATCAACGAATATACTAATCTTCTAAAGAATTAAGTTTTACGACCGTTGAAGTGTAACGACTTACCGTCTTACAAATAAACGCGGAATAAAGTTATACCAGGTATAACTAAGGAATAACCATACATTTTCATAGGTTTATACTCGGTATAACTTTATTCCGCGTTTATTTGTAAGAGGGTTAGGATTTAAGCATGTCTGCGGGCCATGACCACCAATTCTCTCTACTATTGTTGTGGCTGTCTGCAACGGTCACACACTTAAAAAACATTGGACAGAACTGTCAAGTCTGTCTGCTGAATTTCCCGCTTTAAGAGAATCGAGGAACATCGGCATTCACTCAGAGCATTGATATACATGTTTTTCTTATTTTTTTATTATTATTGTTAGTCTCGCGCTTGTCTACTATCTCAATTGATGGTAAGCGATGTTGTGGTCGATGGTGAAGCAAACTTGCCTAGAAGCAACCTATTCACTTTTGACTTAAAGACCTCTAAATTGTATGTATCTATCAGGAAACACAGACTGCGGCAGGGAATTCCACTGGATCAGTCAATATGAGGCTAGTTGAGGTCGCACTATTACCGGAATTGAGGCTATGACGCGCATCATTGTTTCGTTGTAAAAACCAGCCAAGTGCGAGTCGGACTCGCGCACGAAGGGTTCCGTACCATTATCGCAAAAAACGGCAAAAAATCACGTTTGTTGTACGGGAGTCCTACTTAAATATTTATTTTATTCTGTTTTAGTATTTGTTGTTATAGCGGCAACAGAAATATATCATCTGTGATCAACTGTGTAGCTATCACGGTTCATGAGATACAGCCTGGTGACAGACAGACAGACAGACGAACCGCGAAGTCTCAGTAATTAGGTCCCGTTTTTACCCTTTGGGTACGGAACCCTTAAAAGGGACAGTTCTATTTGTTACTGTGAGTTGTACTCGAAGGAACACGTCGACTTTCAAGTGATTTACGGTACATTGGCGTCGGCGCGGCAGATACATAGTTCACACTAAGTTATCCCATCCTGGAAGCAACATCTAATGCCAAGTATCACACGGTACCTTGGCCTCGGCGCGGCGCGGCATGGCGTGCTGGGCGGACGCGCGCGCGGCGGCCACGCGGATGAGCGCCTCGCACAGCGCGCGCAGCCCGCCGCCGCCCTCCAGCGCCGCCGCCGGAGCGCCCAGGGCCACTCGCACTAGCGCACAGCTCGTCTCTTTTGACCGCCCTGATGTTACGTCTAGATGGAGAAAAGGGAATTATTTGTCAGTCAATACCACAGCATCCGAATGCAAAACGAAAGCAGCAATCAGTGAAGTATAGCATAATCCGCATAACACCTACGACCGCTCTATCAAAAGTGTACCCACCAAGATGAAGACCACAACTCCTAAAGCCATACTAAAAAAGTTTATTTATGATCCTGTTATCAACATTATTTCAGCAGAAAGACATCCACTGTTGGACATAATCCAAAGCGACCAGTTTTGTGCTTCTCGCGTCTCGCGAATTCCTGGGTCTTTAACAGGTCCAGCTTTTAACGGGCTTATAATTATGATTCCAAAGTTGTTAGAATGGAAGCATATGATGTGAGGGCAGATTTGTCTAGTCTACGTAGATAAAAAATTATTTGAATTATCAGTCGATAAACAGCCATGTACATAAGACAACTATAAAAGTAGATGGTATATTTCGCGGTGTCACTGTCAATGCATTTGTAATCAAATCTACTGTGAAACAACCGGCCTGTGGGCGACATATGATGGCAAACTGGATGTAACCATACAGTTGACAATCACATTCAATAATCAACTTAAACGCACAGATAATAAAGTTGGAAATCGACTAAGACCTGACCAAATGTAAGCTTCACAGAACAATAAACCTTATTTATTAGCATTAAAGTGCAATATTGACAATAGTTTCTCTTTGCAATATTTCATACTATATGAAACTGTATAGGGTTTCTGCTCTTGATCTTGGCATATCAGCTTACTGCAGCATGTTATTGTACAGTCAACCACACGTATAGCGAAACAGTTTGAGTTTTGAAAGCGTCCATATTTCGTAGCAATAAGAGCGGTTTTTGTACGTCTCTTAATACTATTGGCATTGGATTGTACGACTAATCTATGCTAGGTACGTGATTAGTCAGATCAGTTGATCGGCTTATGATACTACTCATACCTGGTGATTCATTGTAATGCAATTAAGAGCAATGCACTAATAAATTTATTTAATTAAGTTTTGATGACACTCATTTAAAATGTAACAGGTTTGAAGCCACACAAATCACAAGAACCTATAACAACCAATAATATTAACCAATTTGAAGTATTTCATTCTTAACATTGATAGAATGTTATATTTCAAATTTATTGATTCAACTTTGATATTAGAAACAACTCTGATGGACTCTGCAATAGATAGAGCCTTATGGGCATCGAAAGAACGATGGCGAAATTTTAGCTGACTTAAATTTGAGCGTCTGAAAGTGAGTTGTATACGAAATAAATTCCATTAATTGACTACGGTTTTTCAAGTTATAACATTAACTGGATCATCACGGATAAAAAAACATTATAAATGAAAGTTATTTGATTTTTTCGTTAACTCTCATTAGCTTAGTGTTACCATTTTACACTTATTCTCCCAAGTGACAAGTAGTGACTGTCGTAAGTATATCATTATTGTATTTTATGTTATAATAAAGCAGAGTAAATTAATTAACAATACACTTTATGTCTAAGTGTACGTGTCCTTGCATTTAGGTAAGAATACTGTAGTGTAGTAGAAATAAATGAATTACTTACTTTCAATTAATGTTAGACAAAAAGACTAGTAGCCAAGTCTAAAAAAAACTATAGCTTGGTTGTTGACGACGACCTTTTTATACACGTCAAAGTCACATAAATAATTAGATATACTCTTTCCAAAGAGTATACTTTACATTTAAATCTGAAATAACTAGGAAATGGAAATCCCAATGCAATATTGCCCTTTTACTTCCACGAAATTGAATAATATTATCATTAAACACATTATTAAAAGTTACCCAGACATAACCTACAAAAGTTCATGAGTGAATATCTATTATTCTCGGCATTCTTAAATAAAAATTCTTGCACAAACTAATTCAGAACATGACCCTGAATTAAACCAGATATTTTGCATTTAGAGTCGTAGGAATTTAATCTCAGCTAAAACAATGTATGGGCTTCTGCCATTGTCCTTTTGTTTCCGCTTATTCTAGGGCCCAGATCATTTTACCAGGGTTTTTATAGCACGTAGACATCAATTCTAAAAACAAAAGATTTTTGGTAAAATAATGTGTATAAAATAACTCACCACACGCAGAAAGCTGCACAGTCAACAACGCTTCAGTAATCTTGACAAGTACCCTCATCTCCGTGTTGCCACACTCACAGTTACACAGATAATGTAACAACACCTTTAGCAAAGCATAGCTGTCCAGGAACACACTCTCACTGACCACATACTCTCTGAACATGGGACTGTACAGGCACAGACAAGCACAAGTCTTCCAAAAAGTCCACACATTCTTCAAAATCTCTATGTGGTCCGCTATAGTTTCTTCAACCACGCTTTTACTTGATTGACTTGCGAAATTAGACTTTATTGACTGCGGCGAAGACTGCTTATTTGACCGCAGTTCTGCTGGATGGATAAACGCTAACATATCACGTTCTTTACTTATATCACATAAGTATCTGAATCTGTCTTCTGGGAGTTTTAACTTGTATATTTTGAAGCATTTATCAGTAACTTCTGTTAAAGATTTGAATAGCATTTGAACAGATGCTAAGGAACTCATCTCTCTAAAGTAGGTTAATTCGGAATTTTCCTTGATTAGTTTGAAAACCTCCACGATTATCGCTATCTCTAATATAGCGCAGCATTGGTTGGAAAATTCCGATAATGACACCAGTTCCAATACATAACTCAGTCCACCTTTTTGTATGAACTGTTCTGCGAAGGAAACCGTGTTAAGGAGACTTGCGAAGATGTTCAGACAGGATACGGTAAGGAAATAAGCTGACTCTTCCATTCGTATGATGTATCTGTGTTTGGCGACGATAAAAGTTGGGTATATGACACTAAAGAGTAGTTCACTCTTCATTTCAATTCTGCACTTAGGAGTGACTCTCAGAAGATGGCTGACAGTCGCATGCAGTACATTATTATGGTTATCCAGCTGTAGTAAAGAGTTATAATGGTACAGAAACGACCAGACACTCTTCCTCTCAATAGGACTGATGCCGTGGGAGCAGAACTTCCTCCCTACTTCCTTCTTTTCATCGCAAGGCTCACAGATCGAACACGGGAGCTGATCTGTCACTTTCTGTATCAATATACTCGCTCCTAATTCTCCATATACCGTATGTTCTAAGAGTTGAAGACATAATGAGGCTACACTGCTGTGTGTCAACATCAGTCTGACAATGCTTTCCATTAAAAGTCCTGGTGAGAAACAGCAGCATACTCCACAGTTTAACATAACCTTTAGAATTTTATTTCTCAGTACACTTTGAGCTGATACTTCTTCATCAGTTAGCAGTGACGTCAGAGTGCCGTATAAAACTGAAACACAGCACGCAGAAGACATTGGAAGTCCAGTGCTGGCTTCTCCGAGGATGTCGTGGTGATGATGCATGCCGGCAGAGACTCGCTGTCGACATACTTTGTGCCTCGTTCTAGGACAGGCGGCGGAATGGATCACCTCGCTGCGCACGCGTTTCATACCCACCACCAACTTACCAACAGTCTCTATTAACTTCTTTATTAAAGTAACACTCTCTTCTTCATCTGCTGGTATCCTAACCATAAGCTCTATACATTCCTTCAAGAGCCCACCTTTCAGACACTCCCCATACAACTTGAATTGGTCTGTAAACTCTCTCAGTTTGTCCACACTACGACACTGCATCAGCAAACAATGGAAGAACGCAGTAATAGAATACGCGATTCCAAATACGAATTTGAGCAAATTTTCCGATTCAGTCTTATCCTCTTTACGATTCTGGCATTCGAGTTTGTTTTGTCGGCACTTCGAGATCACGTCTTCGAGTAATCGGAGCAACATTGGAAGAATTCCGTTGTTAATCAGTTTGGCACATAGATCTGAGTGGATTAGAACCTGGTCTAATGAGACCATTAGTAGTTCCGTTAAGGCTACTTTAATTCGTGATACTTCTTGAGTATTATCTTGTTGTGACTGCGGCACTGAACTAAATTGTAACGAGCATAGATTACGTAGAGAAAAGTTGATGCACTGCATGGAGATTTGTGATCCTTCTGATCCGGACAGACTGCTCTCAGCCTTGCACAACTCTTGCAGTAAATCAGTTATAATTAGAGTAAATTGGAATGTTGTGATTTCTGAGTTGATGATTTCTCTGTGTTTGTCGGTGATGTAATCATCTGCTTTGGGCTTGGCTTTCCTTGGAGTATAAAATGGATCGTAGTATGAGTCGTTAGGGTACTCGTTGGAAGACCTGGTACTGTTGAAGTATTCGAAGTCATCATTGGGTTTGCACACCTTGATGGTTAGAGAGCGGTTCAGGATCTGCAGGTCATCGTTGGAGTCTCCTGACTCTGATGATTGGTCAGTATTATGTTGTTTGGACAGCCTCTTCTTTGTTCGCTCTAGGGAGTCGAATTTGGGCTGCGTTGAGTGTCTCGACCTGTTGACACAAAAAAAATATGATAAAATCAATATCGTTTGAATGTTTTTAGTTATCATGCCGCCTCTGTTGGAAATACACTTTACAGTTATAAATAGAGATAAAAATTTATTTCATTTGCATCTGGCGGTCGGAAACCGTCGTTAACCCACTATACAAAATGTATTCGTTACATTTACATTGAAATAATGACAATTACCTGCCAGTAACGGAGCCTCTTTCTGAAGAGGCGGCCGAATGCACCTTGGACGTCTGCTCCCCGATAGGCTTCTGTTTTGACCATATTCTGAAACAGAGCGCATAGTTTATTTTGAGGCATTATAGCCCTTATCCCTATTGTAATAAAGCTTCTAGAAACGTGTGTCTGTTGCATGGACTGTGATAACATGGGATAATATTGTAACAATCTTATATGACAGTGATTGCATAGCAAGATACTGTCACTTATTTACTGTATATTCTTTAGTGGTACCTACCACAAGCAGAGTGATATTTTTACTATTTAACTTCGATCAATAACACAATAGATGACTGGTAAGCGCTGAAAAAACGGGCCGAAAGATAAGAGCTCAAATACGGTTGTAGTCTTATTTCAAATTAGTATGGTCCAATCATAGCCAACATTAAAACGTCAAAATGCCGCAGTGTGCGTTCAAAATTTTGCAAATAACCACCGTAACACCGACATATTGAAAGGAATATCTTTTTTCGGTAAGTTTATATCATTAAGGTCTAGTCGATCATTCTTCCATACAAACGTAGTCTGGCGATTACTTCACTGTTTGACAATGTAGGTTCAAAATAAAAACCGGCCAAGTGCGGGTCGGGCCACACGCAGTAATAGGGTTCCGAAGTTACATAATAATGCGGACTAAGAACAGGGTTTTGTTGTTGTTACATGAACATTAAAACGGTTTCAGCGGCACACAACGTCTAAAAACGGGCCCACATAGAATGATGTTTTTTTTTAATCTATATTCTCGCGTTTGCCCACTATCTCGCCTGATGGTAAGCGATGATGTGGTCTACGGTGAAGCACGCTTGCCTAAAAGTAACCTATTCACTCTTGACTTAAACTAAAGAAGGACTATCTGGTAACTGAAAAAGGAGTTATAAAATTCAACTTCGCAACTGACGTTAATAAGTAATTTGCTTAGCAATCGAATCTAATTTGACTTTAGATTACATAAAAAGCTTTTTACAAAAAAATACTACCGACTTCCATATAAAAAAACTTCAAAGTGAAAAATAACTTTATTTTTGGAAGTCGGTGTCTTTTGTAGGAAGATACCAATTTTTCGCGTTATGGACACCGACTTCCAAAAATAAAGTTATTTTTCACTTTGAAGTTTTTTTATATGGACTTCCATAGGTAGTATTTTTTTGTAAAAAGCTTTTTATTTTTCACTTTTTAGTTGTATCTACATAATTAAATATTAGTAAGGTACCTATAACGCCAGAATAGATTACCCGAATATCATGAAACTTTAATATAACCGGTGAAATGAGAGATCTGCGTACCCCTTAAGCGTGATGGCACTGGCGTGATGTAATGTTATGAAATGGTATAAACAATAAACAGACATGCGATTGCAGCAATCCCGAGAGGTTTGCCGTAATTTATTGAAGAGTTCTGTTGTATATCTTTGAAGTTCTTTATCAGATCTTCACCAAACTAAAATGCGACCAATTTCGAAACATACTTTTTCAAACAAAAAAAACAAAAACAAACAATGTCTAACATAGAACCTCCTCCTTTTTGGTAAGTCGGTTAAAAACGTCGACAATATTTCTGCACTAACACAAAATAGACTCCCCGCGCACATGCGCCGTATGGACTAAGGACTGGTATTGCCAACGACTCCGGCCACTCCAATGCGTTATTCGAGCTTAGACATTATTCATTTAGAAATCATTATAATTAAAGATGTTGAATGTGTGAGTTAAGGAGCTCGTGGCTAAATAATAACAGCCGCACGGGATCAAAGTTAAGCAACGCTTGACGATGTCGGTCCGTGGATGGGTGACCATTTCAACAAACCGAGTTTCCTCCGTGCCTCGGAAAGCACGTTAAGCCCGGCGCGATGGTCCCGGCTGTCATATGAAGATCATTGACAGTTGTTACGGGTAGTCAGAAGCTTGAGATCTGACACCAGTCTTGCCAAGGGGTACCGTGTTACCCAGTTACTGGGTTGTGGAGGTCAGATAGGCAGTCGCTCCACGTAAAACACAGGTACTCAGCTGAATCCGGTTAGACTGGAAGCCGACCCCAATAAAGTTGGGAAAAGGCTAGACAGATGATGATTATAATTAAGGATGATATGAGTTTTTAAGCTGACATGGTCACAATCATTAGAATTATATTACGAATTATTATTATTATATTTAGTTCTGGTAGTAGCGGCATCGTGCGTGAAAAACGAGTGAGGAAGAGGGTAGACAGATATGTCAGCTCGTAAATATCACCCACCCGCAAAGACTTTAGTTCTCGTGATCATGGCGCTTGTAACGGTGCCGAAATATCGAGCTCTCAATCAAAATCAAAATATACATGGTAAATATCCCGAAACAAATATTAATTCTAAGGATGATATGATTTTATTTTTGTATATTTTACATGGTTCATAAGCATATATTTACTATCTGTTTGACACATCTAACAACGTTATTTAAGTATTTTTTCAATGGCATTTGTACAAAAATTTTACTGTGCCAAGTACATATTATAAGTTGGTCGACTATTACTCGTATTACCTTTTAAAGCTTGTTATGATTTTATTTTTGTATATTTTAACATGGTTCATAAGCAAATATTTACTCTTTTTTACACAGCTAACAACATTATATAAGTAATTTTTAATGGCATTTGTACAAAATTTTTACTGTTCCAAGTACATTTTACAAGTTGGTCGACTATTACTCGTAAACTTGTAAAGCCTACTTATCTGTGATAATTTTCATTTTAATTTCGTTATATTTAGTACTGCCGTGATTTTTTTCACATAGCCAAGAGCAACCATTTCGCTGGCAGGGGGGGGAGGGACACTTGACTCTAACATAAATTTGCAATATAAAGCTTAATTTTACGCAAACGAATCGCTGAATCAAAAAATGGTTTTAGCAAACCCATAATATTTTTTTCAATACAGTTGTTAAACATGGCGTACTTTCAGAGGCTATAATTATGATTCGAAAATTAAATCTTATGCATAGGCATCTTTCTGTTACCCGGTCGTGACTTTTGTTAACAAGCTCGATCATTAGTTTTTTTATAAGTCAATTTAAAAAGTTTAGTAGCAAAGAGTTTTCATACATAGAATAAAATGGGATAGATTTTATACGAGGAAAAATTAATGATTCCGTACGTTTTAGCATTTAATTCTCAAAAGTCTTTTAAAAGGTTGTTTAATTACCAGTTTCAATTTAATTATTTTCACATCAACATTTGTCAAAAATCGAATAGGCTGTGTAGGCTGTTTTCGTTGTATAAAAATATGTCCAGTTGCAAAAACGCGCGAAAATTTTATTTTTTGTGAATCTAATTCTTTGATTTGTTTTTACTATTTCCCACAACTGTATTGAAAAATATCGTGTGGTACATGGGCGTGTAGGTTATTGCAAACTAGTGTCATTAAAAACCCTCGCCTTCGGCTCTACTTTCCACCCTTGTATCACAATGTACTATGAATTACCTATCCCGCGATACCCAACACCATGGGACAGAAGAGAAAAAAAAAACCATCCCCACTTTACGTCAATAGGAGGAGAGGAACCCAAAAAAAAAATTTTTTCATGATTTTATTGTACTACTTTGTCGGAAATATTTTTATATATCTCCATGCCAAATTATAGCTTTCTAGTACTTAGATTCTCTGAGCTAAGCTGCGGACGGACAGACGGACAGAGCGAAACTGTAAGGGTTCCTTGTTGACTTCGGCACCCTAAAAATTATATAAAAAATGAGATAGATTAGTAGTTCAACAATGCAAATAATTTTATTTTGGAAATATACATTTAGTCGTTTTTTCATGATATCTAGACTCCCAAAGGTCTTTATAAAAAGTATATAAAATTTCGCGCGCTCGTTTCCGTCCTAAATCATCATCCATTTCGCTTATAAAAAGTATATAAAATTTCGCGCGCTCGTTTCCGTCCTAAATCATCATCCATTTCGCTACAAACTTGCGAAAGTGCTCATTCGTACGCGAACTAGCTTCTTACTACTCATCACAGCATCTATCTCTTTCGCACGTGTTGTCGGATGAGATAGTATGCATTTTAACCCCGCGCACAAAATAGTTTATGCCGTCGACTAGGGGAACCTTAGTGTTTTTCATAAAGTAAAAACCGAATAAAATATGAATCAATTACCAAATATTATGATTGTTTGACCAACGTTTACGTCGACAACGCGCCAGCTATTGTAACAAACATCGACTGCTCTGGAACTTTGTAATTTAGACTTTAAAACATACATGTAAGATTAAAGGGAAATGCCCGTTTTTGGCCATGAAACGCCCAACTTGCTTTTGTTAAAAAAAAACATATTATTTTATGTTTATTAATTGAGGTATTTATTTATCCAAACAAGATTGCAACATTTGGCGCACGGTTGGCGCAGTGGTTGAGCGATTGACTGCTGCGCTGCGTGTCGCGGGTTCGATTCCCGCACGGAACAAATATTTGTATGACCTACATATAGTTGTTCCGGCTCTGGGTGTTTGTGTATGTGAGTTTATATGTTTGTAAACGCACCCACGATACAGGAAGAAATTCCTAGTGTGGGGCAACGTTTTTTCAAAAATGGTTATGATAATAAAACTAGCGAATTCCTAGTTGATTTACCATAAATTCTTTAGATCATAACAAAAACGTTACTACAGAATTTAACTGCCATTCTTATCTGTTCTTCAAAATAAATTAAAAATATAATTAGAAAAACTAAAAGAAACAAAATAATAATCTTTGAGGCGCTTTAATTAATTCTATTTAGTGTCTATGGCCGGTGGGCATTCCCCTTTGTAGTGATTATGATGAGCATCAAAGAAAAGTCATAATTTTTTTATTGCTTTTTGAACAAGCTTTGTGAATGCAACTTTAAACATTACATTTAATGTTGAATTTGAATATATACAGTTTATAAAATACTTAAATAACTAAAACTACAAACCTATACACTTTAACCAAAAACTACTCACTAACTAAAACTAAAAATATACTTAACTAAAATATGGCGTCGAAAAACTCCTCCACATCGTTCCCCACTGGTAATGTACCCAAAAGGCTGGCAGCATTGCAACTAGGCGTTTGGATAGATCTTTAAACAAAGCGTGAGCACTCGGACCCCACGGACCAAGAGTTGCAACCCCAAACGGCTCGAAAATATACGTACTAACTACTACTACGACTACTACTTATTTGAATTAATGTATATTTATTTCAACTAGAATTCTTAGAATTACGTTAACACAATTGGCGACAGTATTAAAGATAAATTTTGTATAGGATTATGTATCTAGAGTATTATTGATCGAAGCCATTTAACAAGTATAACTCATTCAAACCTCTAGGCAAATAAAAACTTAAGCCAAAACGAATAAAATAAAACTTGTCTCCTGGTGTGAAGTAATAAAATAATAATAATAATAATAATGGGTCCCCGCTCCCGGTGGAAGTGTGCAGCGCATGCGATGGACGCAATCGATCAACGAAAACGTCATGCGCGCATACTTTGGGGCTACAGAGGGGGGAATTAACCTGACTGCGTACCGTGGTCGGATGCTCTCTCTGTTTCAGGTGCTTGAGCCAGCTGTCAACGTTTCGGCCCAACGTCTGTCGGATCAGGTGCGGGTCATCCAACGTAACCGTATGTTGGATGATGCCGTACTTGATAGACTGCGCAATGAATCACGGAATAGCCGTGTCTCGCCTGCCTTACCACCGGCCGCGGTGCAACTGCAACCCAGTGTTTCACCGCGACCCGATCATGATGGTGAGGATGACGACGACAGGGCTATATCTGTGAGTACCCAATGCAATGTACGTTTAAGGAGCGCTTTGGAATGTGCATTCAGCGAGTATCGCTCCACACCGCCTGAGCTTAGACCTCGACTACCTCGTCTGCCCATGCATAAGAAAAATAGGGCGCTGGTGTGTGCTCTTGATTCGCAGCTATCAAATGTTTTTGATAGCAGCAAAGACCTTGCCGATACCCACTCAATACTATACTGTGCGGCTGCTGCGGCATGTCGTGTAGCTAACGTCAAATTCCCAAAACGTGACAGAACTACACGACCAGCTGTACCAGCCTGGCAGTCCAGGATTGAGCGTCGTATCGGTGAGGCTAGAGCACTCATCGGCAAGCTTATCTGCTTCAGGGATGGCAACACTCGCCCTAGAGTGATGCGCTTTGTGAGGCGGGCTTTCTCGGGGACTGATATCAGTTCTCGAGATTATCTGTCCCGCGTCACAGAGCGTATCGACTTCCTGAAGCAGAAGATCTATGCATGGGCAAACCGTATTCGTCGGTACAAGCGGCGAGTGGAGCGATACACGCAGAATCGTACATTCCAGAACAACGAAAGGTGGGTTTATAGGGATTGGGAGCGACCCAACCAAGGTGTGACTGATTCACGCCTACCAGATGATGACGCCATGTATTCGTTCTGGCGCAATATCTGGTCGGTGCCTGTCAGTCACACCGAGGGTGATTGGACTCGGGAGGTCGAACAAGCGTGCGATCCGATACCACAAATGGGGGCAATTACCATCAGCCCCCAAGATGTAGCTCGTGCAGTCCGTCCGTTGCCTAACTGGAAATCGCCAGGGCCGGACGGACTACACAACTTTTGGATAAAATGGTTCCAAAGGTCGCACGCTCGTTTGGCAACTCAGTTCCAGTCTGCCTTAGAGTCAGGATCGCTGCCCCAGTTCCTAACTATAGGAATAACCCACCTGCTCCACAAATCAGGTAGTACTGCGGAACCTAAAAATTATAGACCGATAACATGTTTACCGACGGTCTATAAAGTTTTTACATCCATTCTGAGAGCTAAAATTAATCAACATATTGATACGAATTCAATCATGTCTGCTTCTCAGAATGGATGTAGGAACGGGTCCCGCGGTACTAAGGAGCTGCTCCTTATAGACATTGCTATTAGCCAGCAGGTTCGCCGTTCCCGAAGGGATCTGGTGACATGTTGGATAGACTACAAGAAGGCCTATGACTCAGTGCCACATACATGGCTCATGAGGGTGCTGGAGTTGTATAAAATTGATGCAACTCTGCGCACCTTCCTGATGTCGTGTATGGGGCAGTGGAGGACGGTACTTCGCTATCCAGGATGTCGACAGATTCAAGAGGACAGCGAACCTATAAGGATCGAGCGTGGAATATTTCAGGGCGATAGTCTGAGTCCACTATGGTTTTGTTTAGCCCTGAACCCTCTTAGTACACTGCTGGAGGGTTCGGGCCTGGGCTATCGGTTGAGAAGAGGAGGTCAGGTAATATCTCACCTCCTTTACATGGATGATCTTAAGCTCTTTGCCCCCAACAACTTGCAACTGATGAAGCTACTGAAGGTTACAGAAACCTTTAGTGACGCCATCAGGATGGAATTTGGTGTGGACAAATGTGCTGTCATGCATGTAAAGCGAGGGGAGATTATGGAATCCGTGGGAATACAACTCTCGGATTCCATACACCTTCGATCCCTTTCCTCAACCGAAACTTACAAGTATTTGGGTATGTCGGAAGCATTAGGCATCAATGTAACTGACGTGAAACAGTCGTTGAGGGAACGCTTCTTTGGCCGCCTGAAAAAAGTACTAAATAGTCTTTTATCAGGCGGGAACAAGGTGCGCGCCTTCAACGGCTGGGTCATGCCGGTCTTGATGTATTCTTTCGGCATACTCAAATGGACTCAGACAGAACTTGACGCCCTGGATAGGAGAGTCCGCACATTGCTTACCGCAAATCGTATGCATCACCCACGGTCATCGGTTATGAGACTGTATATCCCTCGGAAGTGCGGGGGTCGTGGCTTTTTAAATGCTAAGACCCTGCACAACCGCGAGGTATGCAGTCTTAGGGAATATTTCCAGGCAGCTGACGTGGGTATGCATCGAGATGTGGTAGCGGTGGATAAGGGCCTAACCCCGCTCTCCTTGGCTAACGAGAACTGGCGCAAACCTATAGTATTAGATACTAATGACCGCAGGGAGGTATGGCAGAGCAAGGAGCTTCACGGACGCTTCTACCGGGTCCTACATGGGCCTGATGTAGATCTTTTAGCGTCCGTGGCCTGGCTGCGATTTGGTGACCTTTTCGGGGAAACCGAAGGTTTTGTCTTTGCGATTATGGACGAAGTTATGATGACGAAAAACTACCGGAAATATATTGTGAAAGACGGCACGGTTGACATCTGTCGGGCATGTCACCGGCCGGGGGAATCCATCCGTCACATTATCTCCGGTTGTTCTAGTCTAGCTAACGGAGACTATTTGCATAGACACAACCTTGTAGCCAGGATTATCCATCAGCAACTTGCTCTGAAATACAATCTTGTTGAATCGGAAGTGCCTTACTATAAGTATGAGCCCGACCCAGTTCTCGAAAATGGCAATGTCACGTTGTATTGGGATCGGTCTATCATCACTGACAGGACTATTGTTGCCAATAAGCCTGACATAGTGGTGATAGACCGACTAGAGCGTCGCGCAATGATTGTTGATATAGCGGTCCCCCATGACGAGAACCTCGTGAAGGCTGAGAGAGATAAGAAAAGCAAATATCTTGATCTGGCTCGCGAGGTTGTCGACATGTGGGATGTGAATACAGCAGTCATTGTGCCGATAGTCGTTACGGCCAACGGCATAATAGCCAAGAGCCTCGACGAACATCTGAGGAGGCTCTCGTTGGGCAGCTGGATCAAGGGCTTGATCCAGAAAGCGGTACTCCTGGACACGGCGCGTATCGTTAGGAGGTTCCTCTCTCAGGAGCCCTGACCACCGGTAGCTTGGATCCTGTTCCCGATACCGGTGGGCTACTATTTTTGTATTTTTAAATGTTTTTTTATTTAATTTTTTATAGAATAATATTTAAAAATGTAAAGATATGTAAATAAAATAAATAAATGGAATAATAATAATAATAAAATGTTTATTTCCAATAATTACTTTACAAAGGTTACAGGTACAGTAATATAACACAACATAATGTGCGTAAGGTATTATCTATTGCTCCCAAACTAGGTTTATAGCCTGTGACTTGGGGACCAGTGATTCCATAAGGGGGTACATAGAAGGTCAAAAATCTGTATTCACCAGTAACATATCTAACATAACAATATAATGACTATAAGGAAATAATGACTATTAATAATACAGAAAAAATAATTAAAAATAAAAATTGTGTTAGAGTGAGAGTGAGTGTGTTGTGGTAGGTGTAGTATGTGTACTGCGTGTGAGTAAATGTGAAAGTGGGGAGTATGTATGAGTGTGTGTGTGAGTTATATACTATAAATGAGGGGAGATCTGTCTTAGGCATATGGTAAGAGCAATTTTTCGGTTTCGTCATACGATTTCTCAAGCAGCCATTCTTTAACTGAATTTTTGCATTGGTGATAATTTAAGCTATGGATATGGAGAAACTTATTGATTTTATTATATAAAATATAGCTGAGGTAGGTGAATTGGTGTTGAGCGAAGGTAGTTTTGAGACTAACTGGTGGAAGGACAATATCTACGCGACGTTTAGTATTTACTGTGAAAGGCAGTCGATGTTTCCTCAATACACATTGCAACACAAACAACCCTCTCACAGACAGAACCCTGCATTCCCTAAAAAGTTCCAATGTAGAGTATCTATAGGGCTTACATAACATAACTTTGAGAACAGCTCTCTGAGCTCTCTCTAATTTCAGAAAGTATGTTTTACAGGCGCCACCCCAAGCTGGCAAACAATACAGGAGAAGAGACTGACAGAGTGAGTAATAGACCATCATAAGTGTTTCTGAGTCCGCCGAACCACGGAGTTTCTTAAAGATGGAAATGAGTTTGCGCGTTCGGGTGACTAGATTGTCCAGATGACTATACCAGTTCAGATTCTTGTCAATTTGCACGCCCAAGTATTTTATACAAGATGTGGCTGTCAGAGAGGGACAGGAACAGCAGGATTTTTCAGAACAGGTATGAGCTTTAATAGTAGGCGTTATATTTGGCTGAGTCTTTTTACTTAAAGAAAATGAAACAAGTTTGGTTTTTTCCGCATTTAAGGTTAACAAATTTTTGTTAAACCAATTCATGACAATGTCCAGCGCCATCTGAGCATATTTTTCTGTTTCAATCCAATCATTGCCATGAAAGAGAAGGGCTGTATCATCAGCGTAGGTAAATATGGAACAATTTGTTAATGGAAGGGAACACAGATCATTAATGTAGATGAGGAACAAGGTTGGGCCTAGAATACTTCCTTGTGGGACGCCGTATTCTATTCTAGCTTTATCGCTTATTACCTCATCCAATTTAACATGTTGGAAACGATTTTCTAGATAACTAGAAAAAATGTGAAGTGCAGGACCACGAATTCCCATGCGTTCCAGTTTTGATAGAAGTATGGGCGCAGAGACAGTGTCAAAAGCTTTCGCAATATCTAGAAATATACCCAGACACCGCTGCTTCTTGTCCATGAGCTGAGTCACTTTTTCAGAGAATGCAATAACCGCATCCTCTGTTGCAATTCCGGCTCTGAAACCATATTGGTTTTTGGAGAGAAGTTTATAAGCATTCAGGTATTTAAGCAAACGGTTGTTCAATATCTTCTCCAGAATCTTCGAGATGGTTGGTAAAATAGATATGGGTCTATAATTTTTGACACTGCCTCTGTCCCCTCCCTTATGAATAGGGTGGACTAGAGCAATTTTGAAAGTGTCTGGGAAAACACCGGTAGATATAGCAAGATTGCAGATATTTAAATAAATACTTTATCTTATTAAGTAAACATGCAATAAAATTATTTATAATTGGTTGCAGGTCTATTTTTGATGTGTCGCGGTGTCAAGGGCAGACAAGGTCTGTTTGTACGAGCTCTGAGCTCCTCCCCACTAAGATTACATTTTAATATTTATTTAGAGATAAAATATAGGCAAAGAATAAGAGGACAGTATAGAAGCGGAACTACTATACAACACAGTTATACAATAACTTAGTAGTACTTTACTTTGTGCACACACTGATTAGTCGAAGGTAATCATTAATTTTGGAACCGCTGATAAAGTTGCAGTGCGTTTGAGATTAGGTGCCAAATCGTATTCTTGTAATCTTTGAACTGCACCCTAATTGCGTAAGTTTAAAGATTGTCGCACGCATGATTTGCTTGCATCATTGCTTCATATATTAAAAAATCCGTCTACAATGTAAAATACGCAATCAATACTGTTGTTTTGTCAAAATGAAAGGGGACGCGCGTGCTTCGTGCTGTCAAAAGAGTTACGCAATTAGGATGCGTATCGTATCATGCGTTATTATTGCACTCGCGTGAAGCCAAAGTATTTGACAGCGGTGGACCAAAAGCGTTTTTCTTTATGAAACTATTCCAACTGCCACTAAACTTATAACATGAATTGGGCGTACTTAATGTGTTGCTTAGCGATCTGTTGCTTTCGGCGCGATTTTAATGAGTTTATAAGGGGAATTTCGCTTCTATACATACTTATTCTATGGTGTAGGTTAGTAAAGATGTGCGCGAAGGTTTATAGATTACGAGATAAGTACTAACAAAGGGCATTGATGTAATGTTGTCCTATTTAATCTTACGCAGAGAGCAGGTCATGTCTGCTGCAATAACATGTGACGTCTTGATGCTATCACGATTTTGCTGTCTAAAAGGGTTAGTGATATTCATCCTGTATAGCTCCGTCTCTCTCTCACAGTGCAATCTTGATACTTTTGACATGTCAAAGTAAGGCCACAGGTTATGACTTAATATTATTTCGTCTTAGTTCGTTGAAATCCATAAACCGATTGGATGAAAGTTTCCAGGAGGTACTTCAGGGACTTCAGATCTTCTGTCTGACCGAATTGAGTGCCACCTAGCATAGCATGCATCATTCTGTGCATATGAATTAAGTTGGTAATGCTCATAATAAACTGCATTGCGACTATAAGTTGGGAATTCCTATTAAGGGTACACTAGTCGAAAATTCTTCCATACAAACGTAGTCTGGCTTTTACTCCACTGTTTGACGATGTACGTTAAAAATAAAAAATGATATCAATTTGTCTCATCATTATCTAGCCCTGTATGGAAGCAAAAAAGTAAAAATAATAATTACTTGGAAGTTATGAGCTTCGAAAGTTCCATATTTTACTCTAATTTTTACGCATCTTTGGGTGCAAATAAATACCATAAGAAGAAGGAAAATTGAAAAACGACCTCCATACAGGGATAGATTAGTGGTTCAACAATGCAAATATTTTTATTTTGAACAGATACATTCAGTCGTTTTTTCATGATATCCAGACTCCCAAAGGTCTGTTTATAAAATTTCGCGCGCTCGTTTTCGTTCTAAATCATCATCCATTTCGCTACAAATTTGCAAAAGAGTGTATTCGTACGCGTACTAGCTTCTTACTGCTCATAACAGCATCTATCTGTCCCGCACGTGTTGTCGGTTGATATAGCACGCATTTTAACCCTGCGCACAAAACAGTTCGAGCCGTCGACTAGTGTACCCTTAAAATCTTTAACCAGTCGGACGATTCTGTGGATATCTCACCGTGATGACAAAGATGAAATGAGCTCGAAGTGCATACAATATACATACCTATGAGAGAAGAGCTGGTGTATGGGCGTTCGCGGCGCAGCTGGAGATTGTGTTGCATCTGCGCTAGTATTGATGCTCGCTGAACTCAGCTCACCAAATAACCAGATGAGCACGGAGCTCAGCTGTCGACAGCATGATAAACCCTGAGCATAGAACAAATGAGGATGGTTTAATCATGTGTACGAAGGATGTGAATCTGAAGAGAGGGAGAGAAGCCTTTATTTTCTAGAAAAAAAAATCTCTCTCGGCATAATGCTGAATGATGGCAGATGTGGATCTGCCATTTTGGTTATGCTTTGGTTTTCAACGACAGTAGAAAGAAAAAATACTGGAAAGTCTAGGCATACAATTGATAATGATACATCCTTAAACATGGCCATCTACTGAGATCATACACACTACAGCAATACATAGATACTTCGTCGGTAAGAAAAAAAGAAGTTGATGCATCAATTCTGAAAATACTGAATAGTTTAATGCATTCCAAAATGTCTGCGCATGTGGACATTGAGCATTCATCTGCTCTGGCTCTGTCAGAACAAAATATTTCATTTCAACTAAAGCATTTAAACCTTTTGAGCGCCAAGCGGTACCGAACGCGATGTGTCCCCCAGCGCCAAGCTATAAATGTATAACGAATATATAGTAAAAATTAGTGATGAGGGTAATTATAGTATCGATAAATGTTACGTACATGTTTTTTTAAATAAATGTACCAGAAAAATAGAATTTATGACGTATTTCGATATCTCAATAAATAAAATAAAGACAAATTTCGATATCTTGTTTTATTAACAATAGTTGTGATAAGAAAAATCAGAATACACTATAAATAATGACCAAACAGATACATAACTCAATTCAGCCGTAAGAAGTTGGCTACATCCCTATTGTCTTTTGGCGTAGTGTCCAGTAGTCTTCTTATCAAGACCGTGGCGCCCGTAGCACGTAAAATTGCAATTGTTATAAGGGATGGGTATGTTCAATTTTCTTTTTTTTTTGTATATTCCATGTTTGTGTTTATGCTAAACACACAATAATATTATTATTATCAATTTTGCTTGGCCACGTTACGCGCTTCGTTTCTGGATACGGCGTATCGCAGTCAAAGTAAGAACGCAATTTTTGGTATGTTCTGTATTCTGAGATATCATTACTAATGTCGATACCTACTTACGCCAATCTAATTAGGTTATTGAACGCAAAAATTTTATTGAATTTTTCTTACCGTTAAATAATTTACACTAACTCAAAATCTTTATTTGATGTATTTATCGGATTCAGCTTCCTAATCCACACCTTGTAGGATTTTTAAAAGTTCTTCAGAGCGTAATTCATTCGCTTCACTCATTCTTTTTTTCCTTTTTTTATATTGATAACAATACATAACAGCGCTGCACTATCTCACACTGACCTTAATGCACTTACGTCTTTGACGTCACACTTCTATTGATGTCCATGGCGCACGAGGCACCGATTCTATTAGTTTCGTAGTGACGGGATCTTTCAATATCGATATCAGTATTAACCAAAGTCCAACTTTGTGTGTATTAAAAGATTTGAGTAAATACATGTGTAAGGGCTACCAAAATTACGTACATTCGTCATAAAGACCGCATTTTTTTTAAAACTCAACATTTTGATTTGAAATAAAAGTGTTTTTTTTTTAATTTTGTGTTTATCGACACTTTAGAAACTTAATCAAGTAACCACAGCACTAGACGACTTCCTATAAATACTACGGGGCCTGGGACACTACAAACATTATGGCTGGTATTATTTTTCTGTTTTTAATATAAACAAAGACCCCTATTGAAATAAAACATTAAGTTTAGGGTTTTAGGCAATAGTAAAAATACGCATAAAGCATTTGTTTATGTATTTTAATGTAATAAACGATAAAATTATATATTGTCTTCTTATAAAGACGTGGCGTGGAGGGCACGGAAACGGTTGTCTTCTATAGAAGACCGTGGCACTCAAAAGGTTAAAGGTATTTTTGGATTATCAAACAAAATATGAATCTATAGTACATTAGCAAGCGTCAGTAAGTCTCTATGGAGTAGAACGTGCAAAAAGCTCCACGGATACTCTTATCCATCAGTTTTAATTACAAGTATTTGGTTACATCATTTTTGTTGGTTGAGTTTTAGTAGCATTTAAATATTTCAACGACTACGAAACTAAATTAAAATGATATAATGTGGTGTTGGATGTTTAGCAGGATGGATACAGGTTGATATTTCTGCCTAGGCCTACCCACCCTATCCTACAACAGATGGTCACAGGTTATAAATACCAAACGGTGATCAGTTACAAGCAGGCGTGCAGCTACATTATCAGACTGGTGGCTGGAGCTGTGACGTCATATCAGTCGTGCACTGCCATAGGTTATCGAACTCAATTACAAGTTACAACAAACATACTAATTGACCAAGACTTCCGCAATTTGTTAGTGTCTGTTCAGTTTTGTATTGATTAATATGATATGATATCTTGCTAAGTACCCTTAGTCTAGTGGTGGTAAGCTGAGCGTGGGACCTTAGGTTAGATTCCCGGGTCGGGCAAATATTTTATTGGGTTTTTCTATATAGAATTTCTTAGTAGCATCGGGGTCTGGGACGGGGTCTGAGCACTAAGAAAGAAAATTTGGTTCTAATAAATCTCACTAGATGGCGCGATATGCACCGATTTATTATTGAATTGTGTGTAAAATTAATATTTTCTGGTATTGAACACAAAAATTGTATGTTCTTGTTTAATCAACTCTCCTAAGCAAAAAAAATATGGAATATTGGGCTCTTAATTTATATTTTAAAGATTATTTGAACGGATAATTTAAAATTGATGCCAATAGATGTCGCGGTTTTAAATTTCTGATGCATTCCACGTGATGCAATCAAACTGTAAAAACGTGCAAAAAATACTATAAAACAAATCGTCACTGTATTTAAAGAAAAAATATTCACGAACCGAATAAACCCTTTTACTTGCAAGTCGCTGCTAACTCCCTCTATATCCGTGGAACGGAACCGAACGCGTTCGATGTTCTTAGAAAAATAATCAGCTTAATCAGACTAAAAACGCTAGTTACGTCGGCACGGTTTCTTTGTATGGGATGAGGCATCTGTATGCTAGTATTATATTATCTGTTGTAGCATAAAGAAAAATTGGCAACTTTTGTTTAATTAGATTTTAGTGGACCATGTCTTTAAAATTCCAATTACAGAAGATTTTTGGTGGAGAGTAACGTTCATCACAAGCAGGTTATTTTTGATCCTGTTTGTAATACATTTTGTCAAACAGCCCCAAAATGATCCAAGCCTAATAAATAGACCGATAAAAAAACCGGCCAAGTGCGAGTCGGACTCGCGCACGAAGTGTTCCGTACTTGGTAAATTGCGGTTTACGATTTATGACGTATTAAAAAAACATTACTTACTAGATCTCGTTCAAACCAATTTTCGGTAGAAGTTTACATAGTAATGTACATCATATATTTTTTTAGTTTTATCATTCTCTTATTTTAGAAGTTACACACATTTTACCACTTTGGAAGTGTCTCTCGCGCAAACTATTCAGTTTAGAAAAAAATGGTATTAGAAACCTCAATATCATTTTTGAAGACCTATCCATAGATACCCCCACGTATGGGTTTGACGAAAAAATTTTTTTGAGTTTCAGTTCTAAGTAGGGGAACCCCAAAATTTATTGTTTTTTTTCTATTTTTGTGTGAAAATCTTAATGCGGTTCACAGAATACATCTACTTACCAAGTTTCAACAGCATAGTTCTTATAGTTTCGGAAAAAAGTGGCTGTGACATACGGACGGACAGACAGACAGACTTGACGAATCCTAAAAAATGGTCTATTAAATATGTTAATTGCATACGTGCATGAAAACACATTGCTATCTGTGACAAGCAGTTATCTAAACAGTTTCAATTAAATAGTAGTCAACATTACTAGATAACGCGCCAAACGCACTGTGTTATCGTGTTATCAATCACATAACGCCATCTAGTGAGATTTATTTGAACCAAATTTTCTTTCTTAGCAATGAGACCCCGTGATTCTGTAATACAAGTTAATATTTTTAGGGAAAAGGTAGTCCCCGATTATGTTGTTTCAAATTATTCACATTTCATCGCATCTGATTCTATCAAATATTTTTTTTTTACAAGAAAATACTACTGACAAAAAAATACTACTAAAAAGTGAAAAATAACTTTCTTTTTCGAAGTCGGTGCCTTTGGTAGGTACCAATTATTTTCGTTATGGACACCGACTTCGAAAAAGAAAGTTATTTTTCACTTTGTAGTGTTTTTAGTTGGAAGTCGGTAGTATTTTTTTGTAATAAAGTTTTTTATTTTTCACTTTTTAGTTGTACCTAATAGGCAACTTGCCTTAAGTAAGGTACTTATATAATGCCAGAACAGATTACCCGAATACCATGAAACTTGAACATGACCGGTGAAATGATAGTGTACCAAGGGTGAACCGTACCGATGCGCCTAGAAAAGGCCCTAGAACCCTTAAGGCCAATTTCGACGCGCATCTACAACACCAAGAAGGCCAAGTGGTCCGACTTCAACACCCACTTCAAGACCAGCCTAGCAGACAGTGGCATCACTCAAGTCAGAGTCTCGAACGCATCGAACCCAGAGGATCTGGAGACAATTATTTCAAACTATACTCAGAACATCCACCGCTCATGCGAGGAAGCGATTCCAAAACTTGGGTCGCCCAAACACAACGCCAAGCCCCCATGGTGGACCCCTTCTCTAGACCGTCTCAAAAAAGACGCCATGACGAAGAAGAGAAGGATCCGAAACGCAGCCGCAAGCCGGAGACACTTCACCATCCAAGAGTACGTGCTGGCCAAACAAACCTACAAGACAGCAGCAACGGAAGCAGCCACAGCCAACTGGAAGGAGTTCTGCACGAAGCAGGACCGAGAGAGCATGTGGGACGGCATCTACAGGGTAATAAGGAAGACAGCCAGAAGAAAGGACGACGCGCTCCTGAGAAACGCCGCAGGCGAGACGCTTAGTCCAGAGCAATCTGCGGATCTTCTGGCAAAAACCTTCTACCCCGACGACTCAACGGATGCCGAACAGCCCTACCACACTGCGCTAAGGAGGCTAGCGGAGGAGAAGAACCCCCAAGGTCTGTCTGCAGACGATCCGCCCTTCACGACCGCGGAGCTGGAAATGGTTCTCCAGAACCAAAATCCGAAAAAAGCCCCCGGTCCCGACGGTTAACAGCAGACATCTGCACAGCGGCAATAAACTGCGATAGGGAGGTGTTCTTAGCGATAGCAAACAAGTGTCTGTCGCTGTCACACTTCCCGAAGCAGTGGAAGATCGCCCACGTGTGCATTCTCCGCAAGCCAGGAAAGGACGACTACACCAGTCCTAAGTCGTACAGGCCTATAGGTCTGCTCTCGGTCCTAGGAAAAATCGTCGAGAAACTTCTAGTAGGCCGACTACAGTGGCATTTCCTCCCAACACTACACACAAACCAATACGGCTTCATGCCACAGCGCGGAACCGAGGACGCCCTCTATGCTCTAGTGGGCCACTTACGAGCCGAAATCAAAGCCAAAAAGATCGTGCTTTTGATATCACTGGACATAGAGGGGGCCTTTGACAACGCGTGGTGGCCCGCACTCAAGAAGCAGATGGTAGCCAAGAATTGTCCAGCAAATATCTACGCTCTCGTCGCCTCATATCTGGAAGACCGGAACATCAGGGTCAACTACGCCAAAGCGACTAGCGAGAAGGGAACCACGAAAGGATGCGTCCAGGGCTCAATAGCCGGACCGACGTTTTGGAACCTTATCCTAGATTCACTCCTACAAAAAATGGCTAGTATGGGGGTATACTGTCAAGCCTTCGCGGACGACGTTGTCCTGGTTTTCTCTGACTTCACAGCCGGTCCCCTTTTTTTTTTTTTTTTTTTTTTTTTTTCCGGGGTGGAAAATCCTCATTGGATGTCCTCCGCCTTGGGGAGGGCGGAGGGGTCTGTCAGACTCGTACTGACTAAAAACCACCCCGGTGTTCCATCCCACACCTACGCTGGGGGTCGCGGGAACAGCGATACTTCCGCAACCCCCGGCTAGTGCCGGCCCGCCTCTGCGGGCCACGACCTCGGGTTGGGGGGGAGTGAGGTGTTGGACTCCCCCCGCGGCGCCTAAGAGGGGCGCGCGTGGAACACTACGCGCCACCACCTCGGGTCCTGATGTGTGGGGGCGACGGACGTCCCCGAGTCCGTCGCCCCTGGACCCATTTAGGGGGGCTGGAAGAGGGCGTTGTCCGCCCTCCGCCGACGCCCGGCGCGTCTGCTGCGGATCGGGTTAGAGGATGAAATCTCCCTCTCCCTCTCCGCAGCCTCCTTCTGCGAGACAACTGTTTCGCAGAAGGATACCACCGCGTCCCAGGACTCCTCGCTGCCGACCATAGACTCGACTACGGCCGGCAGCGACAGGTCACTGCCAACTTCAGAGATGAGGGCACGGCGTGGCTCCTCCCAAGCGGCACACTCTGCCAGCGTATGCCGCGCCGTGTCTTCCCGGCAGTCGACGCAGTGGTGACACCGGGCGTCCGGCTCCCTGTTTATGCGACACAGGTACTTCCCGAAGCAACCATGCCCCGAGAGCACCTGCGTCACCCGAAACGACAGGGAGCCGTGCCTCCTCCCGAGCCAGCGCTCGAGCACTGGCCGGACCGCCTCGATGGTAATGAGGCCGGCGGTAGGGCGTGAAAGCCTGTCCCGCCATTCCGCCACCAGGACCTCGCGAAGCTGAGACTGACGCAACTCTATATGTCGCTGCATCAGCCCCTCGCCCCGCGCCCGCGTTTCTTCGCGCCACCGGTACAATGACGCTAGTACCTTTGCCTCCAGGTCCCAGGGCGGGGATCCGGCCAGTGCACAAGCCGCCTCGTAGGAGATCGTGCGATACCCCCTGATGACTCTGACGGCCATCGCTCTCTGCGGCTTTCGCAGAACAGCGATGCTGCCGGCCGTCAGGTCAGCCGCCCAGATCGGGGCCCCATACAGGGCCATCGATCGCACGATCCCCACGTAGAGCCGCCTACAGGCAGCGCTCGGGCCCCCCAGATTGGGAAGCAGCGTTGACAACGCCCCAGCCGCGCCCAACAACTTGGGCGCCAGCCGCCGGAAGTGGGGGCCGAAATCCCACCGGCTGTCGAGCACCAATCCTAGGTACTTCATGGTAGACTCGACAGCGATTCGAGCCCCCCCGACCACGATGTGGGCATCGGGCGGTGGCGCCCGCCGGGGGCCATGAAAGACCATGGCCTCCGACTTGTTGAGGGCCACCTCCAGGCCAAGGCGCCGTATGCGGCTCACCACCTGTGAGACCGCAGCCGTCGCCAGCAACGCTGCCTCCCTGTACGAACTCCCCCGGGCGGTGACCAGCGTATCGTCCGCGTAACACGTCAGGTCTACGCCCGGTTGGAGTTCGCCCCTCAGCACCCAGTCGTACCCGATGTTCCACAAGGGCGGTCCCAAGACCGAGCCCTGCGGAACACCGCACGACATGCGGTGCTGATTTTCGACGCCATCACGTCCCACGTAGGTGACACACCTCTCCGCCAAATAGGCCCCGACGATGCGGCGGAGGTAGGAAGGCACTCGATGATACCGCAGTGCCTCCCGAACACAACTCCAGGGCAGGGTGTTAAAGGCGTTAGAAATGTCCAAGGACACCGCCAACATCACCCCACCCCGGGACACCGCTTCCTCCGCCAGGACTCTCACGTGCGATATCGCGTGGATGGTGGAGCGCCCATGCCGAAAGCCGAACTGGCTTTCGTCCAGGTCCGGCCCCTCTCTGTACAAGTGGCTGACGAGGCGGGCAGCGATTATCCGCTCGAACAGCTTACCCACCTCGTCTAGCAGCACTATGGGCCGGTACGCGGACGGCGAGTCCGCAGGGCGCCCCGCCTTCCTGAGCAGGACCAGACGACCAGATTTCCACAGAGTGGGAAACTGGCCCCGCTCAAGGCACGCTGTGAAGAGTCCTCTCAGCCAGGGCTCTAGCTCCTTCAGAGCGAGGGCTAACACGTGGCCGTGGATTCCGTCGGGCCCCGGAGCCACGTTCTTGGCCCGGAGCCGCATCACGGCCGCCCCCATCTCTGCCAGTGTCACCTCTGGGACGCTGATGGCGTCCTCCTCCGTAGACTCTGCGGCCGTGGGCAAAGCCATCGGCGGCGGGATATGCTCCGCTCTCGCCGGGAAGAGGGCTGCGACTACCTCCTCCAGCAGCTCGGGTTGGAGACTCTCCGTAAGTGGAGGCGCGGCGGCTCGAAGTTTCCCTCGAACCGCTCGATAAGGGCGCCCCCAAGGATCCCGGTCTAGAGTCTCCAACATCTCCTCCCTGGCTCGCTTCTTCGCCTCGCCGATGGCCAGCCGCAGAGTCTCCGTCGCCGCGCGGTACACCTCATACAGCGCGGCTTCTTCGTCAGGGACCCGACGACGTCTCCTCCGGTATCGGGTGTACTGGCGTCTGGCCGCTACGCACGCGACACGCAACTGTGCGATTTCGGCGGACCACCAGTACACCTGGCGCCTCGTTGACTGTGCGTGGACCCGGGGCATGGACACGTCGCTGATTTGCGTCATCGCCCCGCGGAACCACAGCGCCTCCTGTTCGACGTCGACGGGTCCGGTTGCTGCCGACTCCCGGATCCAGGCCTGGACAATGGAGGCCTCCTCGAGAAGTTCCCTGTCGATGCGCTTGCGCGCCCAGCGCGGACCGTCCGTTCGCGGGGCTAGCGCATCGCGGCCGCCAGCGGTCTGGGTGGAGACGTCGAAACGGATATATCGGTGATCCGATAACGTCTCCACCTCCACGGCGACACGCCAATCGCGGACACGGCCCGCGACAGCAGGGCTAGCGAAAGATACGTCCACTATTGAACCGCCCCGCTGCCGCACGCATGTGTGGACCGAGCCCCGGTTTAGGACGACCAGGCCAGTGGTGACTGCCCACTCTTCCAGCACCTCACCCCTAGCATCGGTTACCGGAGATCCCCACACCGAAGACTTGGCGTTGAGATCACCCAGCAACAGCACAGGGCGAGGGTGGAGTCTGCCCACGACGGCGCCCAACTCGACAAGGAACATCTCGAAGTCGGCGAGACTCTTGTTGGGCGAAAAATACGCACCAACTATGCCAACGCCGTCCGCGAGGGCGGCCACCCAGCCGTGACCTCGGGACGGGCTGACTAGAGCCCCGCCAATGATGGCCACCAAACCTTCGAGGTCTCCAACCCAGTTATCTCTGGGTGGGACGAAATACGGCTCAGCGACCACAGCCACGCGAATCGACCACTCTGCCATGCTCTGGAGCAAGAGATCCTGAGCTCTGGCAGAGTGGTTGATATTGCCCTGGAGGAAATGGTAGAGCGCCATTATGCGCAATCCATTCCCTCCGCTCCATTCCTAGGCCGGGAGTCAGCCAAAGAGCAGTCAGGCTGACGGGGGGGTAAAGAGCCCCCAGCAACCTTGGCCCTCTTTCTCCTCTTCTGCTGCGTGGGTGCGCCACAGGCTTTTCCGCCCGCTCTGTGCCCAGCGGGCCTCCCTGCAGCTGTACAGAGGCTGCAGTTTGGCGCCGACGAGCACTGGGCCGCTTTGTGGCCGGGCTGACCGCAGCGATAGCACTGCTCGCTGCGGTCTGTTTCGGCGGTGCATCGTGCCCTGACATGCCCAATGTCCAGGCAACGATAGCACCGCAATGCCCTGGGTTGCAGCAGCTTAACCCTCGCTGCAACCCAACCCACCAGCAGTCGTCCACCGTTAGCGACTTTTTGCGCCGCCGCCACCGGGCACCGCACCCAAATCATGCCGAGCCCGGTAGCGTCGGCGCGGATCTCGCCCGCCCGCACGTCCTCGGACGGACATCCACCGGCTCGGGCGATTGCCGCCACGACCTCAGCTGGGGTCGTCGAGTCGTCCAGACCGTCGATCCGCAGCTCAGCCATCTTCATCGGCCTGGACACCCGGACGTCCTCAGGGTTGAGGACCTCCCGCAGCTTGGTGGCCAAAATATCCGCCTTTTCGGCGCTAGAGGCACCCGACACCTCAAGCAGCCGCGCCCCCGTAATTGCCGGCCTCATTTTGAAGCCGGACGGTGTTCCTAGGTCGGGGAACGCGACTTTTGCCCTCGCCTCTGTCAGGACCGCCTTGTAAGTGACGCCCCTTTCGACGGCTCCGGGCTGCAGCGTGATCACTACAGCCGCGGAGCGTGGGGCTCTGACCTTAGGCGGTCCAGCGGCCTTATTCGATGCCGGTGCGGGTGCTCCAGCGGTTGCCGGCGGCGCCATCCTCTTCTTTCGACGGCGGCCCCTCTTGACCACCGTCGTCCAGGCCTCCGTGAGGAGGCCAGCTGGTGTCTGCACGGTCGCAGCCACCGACTGGGAAGTGGGCGCGGACTTACTGGGCCCCTCCGTGGATTTTGTGGTCCCCTTCCCGGCATTTCCCTGCTGAGTCACTGCTGGCTTAGCGGGTCCCTCCTGTCTCCGCCTATCCCCAGCGAGCGGTGGGCGGAGGTTTTCGGCTGGCAGTCTCGCCTCTATGGCCTCCAGCCGGGCACCCACCATTTGACCGCACTGCATCATGCAGATGCGCGCGATCCTTTCAATTTCCGCATCTGCAAGTGCTGCGGCGGATGTCAGGGCTGGAGATGGAGCCGACGACTGTGCCAGCGGTGGGCTCGTGACGGTAGAAGCTGCCGTCTGGGCGGTAAACTGCCGCTTGAGATCCTCTAACTCGGATTGGAGACGGCCGTTTTCCTCCCACAACTTTGCCGTCTCGTCCGTGGTTGTGCGGTTTATGAGGACCTCAACCGCCTCCTGGATGTCAATTACCGCCTGCTTCAGGGCATGGATAAAAGTGCCCTTCAGGTTGCCCGATTTGGTGGCAACCTTCTGGACGACTTCCAGCCCGTCCGTCACTTGGCGACTGAGTGCCACCGTTGATATTTCTCCACCGGCAGCCACCCGAGCCGAGCGCCGCTCTCGGGCCTGTCGGGCCAACTCGCTGACCTCGTCAGCCGCGACAGCCTGTCGCTGCGCCCGCTTTGCGGCATTTGCCTCCGCCTTATTTGTCCCTAACAGGGACGTGGTGGAGCCACCGCTCTGGTCCGCACTCATGTGCCCAGGGTCACTCTGCACGCACTCTGTAGGGGCAGGCGTGTCGGGCCGAGGCATGAAGCGACCCCGCACGTCGCGTCCCGGCACCCGAGCGGTGGCAACACCCGCCAACGCGCGACCCCGCCCTCTCCGTCCCGTTGAGACTTTCGGGGCCGACAGGTTCTCCTCACTCGAGGAGAGACCCAGCGACCCCGAGTCCTTGCTGCGCGGACGCTTCCTCCAAAATTTGGAGGTGCCGCGCGAGTCCTGGTCAGACAAGTTGTCTCCAGGACCTGAGCCTCCTCGGCTCCTGGTGCCATCGGCGACGGCAAGTGGTGCGTCCACGTCGCGCAGTCGCTCCAGGTTCTCCTGGAGCTCCTTTTCTCGCTCGTGGCTCTCTTGGCGCAGGTCGGCGGTGTTCTGCCGGCCCGCGAGACTAGTGGTGCCCCCCTCAGATACGATGGGGCTGCCCTCTAGGGGATCCCTAGAGGGGCGGGACTGGCCCTTGCATTGCGCAAGGGTACCCGCCTGAGGATTATTCTCCAGTAGTCTTTGTTCCATTTTTGTTGGTTCCTTTTTAAGGGTGAGGTCCCTTTCCCTGCGCTAGGGACCGGATACAACCCTCCGGCCATCCATCCCCTCGGCACGCGAGACCTTGGGATTGGGTTCCATCTCTGCTCTACGCCCACTCGACCTACCCTCTGTCAGCAGAGGGTGGAGTAGGCGTTAGATGGCCACCGCAGCGACGGACTAGCCGTCCCGCCTCTAGCCCGGTTCCCTTCACAGACCATCATGGATGATGATCTGTGTTTGGAACCGTGACCTTTCCTTGTATGTTGAAATTAGCCGCCCGCCCCAACTGTCCACCCAACGAGGGTGGGCAGTTGGAGCCGACGTTGCCCAGGGTGCGCCGCGTGGAGGCCCTGCAGCAATCAGCCAACAGCACGCTAGCCAAAGTATCGGAATGGGGCGTCCAAAATAAGCTACGTTTCGCCGCGCACAAGACCAATGCGATGGTGTTAACGAGGAAGCGAAAGTACGACGCTCCGGTACTTCATATGTCGGGCACGCAGCTAAACCTGGTTGAGGAAGTGAAGCTGTTAGGTCTCACGATAGACTCCAAGCTCACCTTCAATGCGCACGTGTCTGCGACCTGTAGAAAGGCCGCAGACATCTACAAGCAGTTGGCATGTGCGGCGAGGGTGACTTGGGGTCTGAACGGAGAGATAATCAGGACGATATACGTGTCGGTGATAGAGCCCATCGTGATGTATGCAGCGAGTGCGTGGGCCCCCGCAGCTGAGAAACTGATGACAAGGAAAAAGTTTGACTCACTGCAGAGGGGCTTCGCGCAGAAGATCTGCAAAGCATACCGCACGGTGTCTCTGACATCGGCACTTATCCTGTCAGGACAACTCCCCCTAGACCTCCGGGTACTCGAAGCGGCAACCCTTTTCAAGATCAAAAAGGGACATTCCCAAGAGTTCATACCGCTGGGCCGCGTGCTGGAGTGCAACGTGCACCACTCCAAAAATCCCCACCCAGCGCAACTCACAACAACCGAGTATGAATGCCTAGAGAATTTGACTCCCGAAACACAGGCAACCCACCAAGTAATCGGCCCCCAAATATACACCGATGGCAGTAAGATAGAGGGGAAAGTCGGAGCTGCCCTAACTTGGTGGGAAAACGGGACGGAGTCAAGGTTCAGCACCTTCGGCTTGGAGCCTCACAACACAGTCTTCCAATCGGAAATGTACGCTCTCTTCAGAGCTGTCAGGATGGCAAGAGAATCCAAGGCGGCCTCCGTAAGCATCTTAAGTGACTCAAGATCGTCACTTGATCTGCTGAGGAGACCGTCTGTCACGCACCACCTGGCACTCCAAATCAAGAGAAGCGTCCGTGAAATCAGAGAGGAGGGCAGAGAAGTGAGGCTCTTTTGGCTCAAGGCCCATGTGGGAACTGCCGGGAATGAGAGAGCGGATGAGCTGGCCAAGGAGGCAGCCCTAACAAAACTCACATCAGACTACAGCAAGGTCCCCGTTTCATTCGTGAGGAGGAAGATACGGGAGGGGACTATAAGGAAGTGGCAAGCCCGGTACGACTCCTCGAGTACAGGATCGGTCACGAAAGTGTTCTTTCCAGACGTCCTAGCGGCGAAAAGGACACTCAGAGACGCAGTGCTCACACCGGTCCACGTACAAGTCCTTACAGGACACGGCGGATTTTCAGCATATCTCCACCGTTTCCATCTCAAAGATAGTCCCTCGTGCGTCTGTGACCCGAGTTGCGAAGAGACAGTCTGGCACTTGCTCTTCGAGTGCCCAAGGTTCAGCCAAGACAGAATGGAGCTCGAAATAAAATTCGAAACCCAGCTTAGCCAGTCCACACTCCACACCATCATGGGGAGACTGGCTACTAGGATTCCATTCTTGGCATTCGCGAGTAAAGTCGCCACAATCGCAGCAAGGGCTAACAAAACGGACGTAACCTTGCGAAGTCGACCACACATTCGAACACACACAACCACAACAACAACCACAACCACAAACACACAAACAACAACCACAACTACACAAGCAACAACAAGCACACAATTGACTGATACACAAATTACACACACACATTCTAACCAACGGCCATTATCAACGGTAGCAGCAGCGGTAGCAGCAACAGCCAGCCTACAACCAGCCTCTAGCATGACTACCACACAATTCCTGTCATGCGGAGAAGACGGAGTCCCTGGCATCAGACTGCGAGGCGTCGCTCTGTTCATGAACAGGGAACAGGAGAAGTTAGGCATAGGCTTCTGCATAGGCTCAAGTCGAGCTACGGCCCGAATACACCTTTCACCGGGCCTTGCCGCCTTGATTAACGGAAGCACCACCAAAACGAGCATAAAAGGCAGCAAGTATGCTGCACTACCTCAAGTGGAAGTGGCCACTCACCGATGCCGTCTAATGCGATTTAAAGGGAAAACAATCGCATTACTCGAGTGGGGAGAGGCTACTCCATTTGCTCAGGCAAGCTCATTGCTTCAGAAGATCGGGGAGGCAGCATACTACACGTCAGCCGCGGCCCGAACCATAAGTGTGGACGCAATGGTGGTGGGAGGAGAAAGAGGAGACGTCGCAGACCGCTTTGGCTGTCTAAAGGCCTCAGAACATCATGAGGTCGTTGTCTACGAGGATAGAGGGGAAACCCTAAGTTACCTCAAAGCCCCCAGACAACCAACAGCCAGCGCGACGAGCTCCACAAAAAGCCCCACCACACAAAGCGGATCGGAAAGGGCCCAGCAGAAGGCAGCAGCCGAAAAAGCCGCTAAGAAGCAGTGCAACACCATAAACCCGGAGGACCGGGCCCGGTCGAGGAGTCGCCTGAAAGCGTTTGGCACTTTCCTCAGTGCACTGCTCCCAAGCACCAGCCATGCAACACCATCTCACAAGCAGGAAACAGCACTGGAGAGGTTCCTCAGAAAAACACCAAAGGAACCAACCCAGCAAAAGCCTAAGCCAACACGAGCCGACAAAGGGCAAGTCAGCCCGCCGACCCTCGCAGTAAAGTCGGGTACCACGGACCACGTAAAAAGCGCGTTCCTCGAGTACGTAGCAATCGTAAGAGCGACCAGAGATGTCAATCTTACGACATGCAGGAAGATCCTGCAGACCTTCCAAAGAGACACAGAGGGTCTGTTAAGGATATTGCTCGAGGAAGCAGGGGCAGCGGTTTACGACAACGTCACATCCCAAGTCATCAAAGGGGAAATGACGGGGTCGTATATGGCAGCCTACAGCGCGAGGAGTGGTTTTGTGGCCCTGGACAAGGAGGAGACGGAGCGCTCAGGCAAACTCAAGTTCAGTGTGCCAAATGACGACCCGATAGTGGTTACCGCCAAATGTACTAAGATCATGCCGGATGATAAGATCCTGGCAATGGCACAGTCCATTTCGGGGACCCCAGGTATCCCGGCATCGCAGGAAAGTTGGGCGGTACCCAATATCAGGTGGATTAACGGAGTTCCGGGTTGCGGTAAGACAACCTGGCTGGTAAAGCACTTTGACGAGGACAGGGACGTGATAGCCACCACGACAACAGAAGCTGCCAAAGACCTTAGGGAAAAGCTTGCGCGCCGCTTAGGAGACCGAGCAAAGACCAAGGTGCGCACTATGGCCTCAATCCTAGCAAACGGTTTCAAGGGCCAAGACAAATGCTACCGTCTTACGGTAGACGAGGCTCTTATGAACCACTTTGGGGCAGTAGTCATGGCAGTAAAGTTGTCTGGAGCTGGCGAGCTTGTCCTCGTCGGAGACGTAAACCAGCTCCCATTTTTGGACAGAGAGAACCTTTTCGAGCTTAGGTACACCCGTCCAGACTTGGTGGCTGGCATCACCCAGGAGTTTCTCTGCACACACCGCAATCCAATGGACGTGGCGTTTGCACTGAGTGAGATATACCCCGGTATATACTCCTCCAAGTCGTCGCTGTCGCGGGTCCACTCCCTGAAGGTGAAAGGTTACACAGGGGCGCAAATACCGAGCACTGCCCAAAACACCCTGTTCCTGGTTCATACGCAGGAGGAGAAAGCCTCTCTTGCGAGCCAGGGATTTGGGTCCGGTGAAGGGTCGCGCCTGCTAACCATACACGAGGCTCAGGGGTTGAACTACGACAGCGTCATCATCATCAACACCAAGTCCAGGAGGCTTCAGGTCCACGACAGCATCTCCCACGCGGTAGTGGCGGTGTCCAGACATACAGTCAGTTGCGTCTATTACACCGACGACGCCGATGACGCCGCAGGCCGCCTTGCTAAGAGGGCGATGGATGCGCCGACTAAAACGGTCGTCAACTACAATCTTAAGACGGCCATGCAGCATCGAGACGTAGTCGTCATAGAGGCCTTGCTCACGCTGGTGAAGTCCCTGGTCAGCAGACATCACCAAAACACCACCTAACAAGTCCCATCCAAAAACTCCAACCCAAACACATACCCAAACCATCACCCTGTCTAAACCCTGAAACGCAAAAAATTATATATATATTTGTAAAGCTGCATGGTGGAGCGAGTCAGTCATACACACCTTAACGTCCTAACGACGGGGTTCTATAGCCGGAACCGTCGGCCGGGACTGGTCTGCTCGCACTGCCATGCATCTTCCCCGAAAATGTGCCAATAGATATTAGAAAACAAAATAACATAAGCAGTGTATCAATAGAAATAAGCAACAAAATAGAAATAACATTAATATAAGTAGCAAATAGAAACTTAAATTGTAATGCCGGTGTGTGATATATATATATATATATAGTATTTAGTGAGGGATGAACTCACGTAGACTTAAGTTAGTTAAGTAAGCCTAAAAATAATGTCCGACGTAGGAATCAGACAATTGTAACGTTTATGAAAAAATAAGAAACAAACAAAATAAAACCACTATAAAAAAAGATCGCGGAGTGCCACATGTCCGCGGTAGAATATTGAAATTAAAAAAAAAAAAAAAAAAAAAAAAAAAAGGGTGAACCGTACACATCTGCGTACCCCTTTAGAGCGTACTAGCGTGATGTTATGTTATGAAATGGTAAAAGCAGTAAACAAACATGCGATTGCAGCAATCCCGAGAGATTTTCCGTTATTTATTGAAGAGTTGTTGTATATCTCCGAAGTTCTTTTTCAGACCTTAACCAAAAAAACGGGACATACTCTATCAAAGAAAAAAATAATTTTCAAAATCGGTTCACAATTGACGGAGATATCGGTGAACATAAACAAAAAAAAAACAACAAACTTTAAGTCGAACATAGAACCTCCTCCTTTTTGGTAAGTCGGTTAGAAAATGGCTTTGGCTATAGTGGTGCTGGTGGATGCTGTGGATTGTGTGATCTTGGATCCATGTTATACGTATTTTCTTTCAGGAAGCAATTTTTAGCAATAGATTGAGTTTGGACCTTCTCTATAGTATGAGACTTCACATCATACGTGGATGGAACCTACATACCAGTCCTGGTAATCCGTGTAGGATATCTTTGCCGAAACAAAAAGCCATGATGTTATGTTATGATTATAAAAGAAATAATTCTTTATATCTCGTTGATACGTGCGTAGAAACAAATATTTTCAGATACTTAATAAAACAAATGTTATAAATACAAAAAAAAAAAAATTGAGATTATTATTTATTTAAAGATATCGTTTTCGTAGAATTATCTCAGTAATCACGCCACGTGTAACAAAGATACTTAGTTATTTATATTTTGCTATATTTTTAGTAAAAGCTATGGAACAAATTATCACATTGTAATACCTTTTTCCTCTGCGAAATTATTTTAATATATAACGACCAAGTGGGCGAATTTGCGGTAGGTAAGTATATTCATTAACGTAATTATTTTGAACACTTCCTCTTGTATGTTATTACCTAGTACCTACAGACGATAATTTTTCGATTAGTTGAAGGATTTCCGCACCGGCTTGTGTTTGCTGCACCATCGAATGCTATTATGTAAGAACTTTATTTACATTGTTGTACGTAAATGAAGCAAAAGGACTATGTATAGATCTGCTTATTGTAAGCACCTTAACTCATAATCTTAATATTTGCATGTCAATTTGTGGTGAAATGTGTTATTGGCCTAAATATTTATTTTACAATGCATGTCCTCGAAAAGAGCGTTTTCCAAGCAGCCAAACTGTGCGGAAAGTGTCACTTTTTTTTAACTATAATGTGATTTTTAATTTCGTGGACTAAACTGACATTTCGGGAGTTGTCACGTTATCGTCTCATAAAAATAGTGTCGTACCCTAACTATCCTGAGTGATTGAAAGTTAATCGAAAATCGAAGTAGATCGAAAATGAAACTACGTCAAGGCAAAAAAAAAAAAATTGTTTTTAAACCAGCGGTCCTTATTTAGTTTCTAGTAATTTATGTCAGACTTAATTTTATCGATCGAATTTATTTTATTGTTGATTTCATATTTAACACAATAAAAGTGCATGTACTATCTGTATATATATTACGTTATATATATTTAAATATATTACGTTTATATTCATAAAACATTTATTTACACCAATTAGTAAAAATAAATTGAGGAGTCGTGTCACATCGATTCGATGAATCATTTATGATTGAGCCTTACCTACAACACAATGCTCCGCGCTTGCAACATTTAAAAAAAATAAGGTCATTGGCAGCTGTCAGTTTGGTCCACGAAATTAAAAATCACAGTATAGTGCTTTTTACTTTTCTGTATTTTTTTAATTTTTAACTCCAACGTCAGCCCGACGCATAGAGTTTTTATTATTTGAGATTTTTTTTACAAATTAGTTAAGTACAGATTATCATTCATATAAAAGGTAAAATAAAACTAATACTTCATTAAAGGCGTTTTTAATTACTCTAGATTTAGATCAATAAATTAATTTTAAATATTCATTAAATATGTTTGGCAGAACGTATATTTTGCTCGTGCCTTTTTGCGTTACGACGTGACAGCTATTTGAACATGCGCAGTAGATATGCCCGAGGAACTATTAGTTAATCTGTGGATATGCAGAGCGCGCTTGAATAAGCCCGCCATTTTATTAATTTCTTGCTTGGTTCAGAAATATTTTTTTATTTCCTCGCACTAGAGATGGGTCGTCGACGCAATTTTCGTTAACGAAACTAGACCGTCCATTTTCGTTGAACGACGAGTCGATCAACTAGTTGAATTTATGGACCAGTTCATAACGTAAACGTAGACGTTCTTTATAAACTTTGCGACGACGCGACGCGCGGCGTGACGGCGTCTACGGACGGACGGTTCGACGACAACTTTCAACTTGTCGATTGAACTTAAACAAGTACAAACCGGTTTACGTCGCATCGTTCAATTGGTCCATCGCTTGCACACGTGAAACTATTGGCGTCCTTTTCTTCTTAACACACACAATGCATTTTAACTCCAAAATAGCATTCGGCCTATAGAAATATCAACTCTTTAATTCCAGAGTTAGAGTTCAAATTAATTTGCTCGATGTTCGTCTGTTGTTGTTATTTTTTCGGACGTTTGAACTTGTACTACCCAACTAAGTTCTCGCGTCGGTCGTCGCGTTACAAGTCGACATGAACGTAGTCGAGTCTCAGTTTAGCCGTCTACGAATTCAACTAGTTCGTTGATTATCGGTGAACCGTCGAATCGTTCATTGTACGTCGACGGTCGAATTAACTAGTTCGTTCATTCAACGCCCATCGCTACCTCGCACAGTGCATAGTAAGATGTTGTATGATACACGTACGTAAGATGAATTCCGACACCTACCTTCCGCACTTGTAGCATAAATAACTATATACTATCTTTTGTACCGCATTTAATTCAAATAAATCGCTTTGTCTAAGGATCTTAGTAGGTGGCGTCCTGTAGTTTCTGTCTACCCCATGGGAAAAACCCCCGTGTTATTAAATAAACTGTGATATAATTCTTGTGCAATTGATTGTGAATTTATGAAATGCATTATGATGAGCAATGACCGTTTTGCGCGGATGTGACGCTTATTTTCCACTCTTTGTTCTGTTTTTATTTTTACTTATCAATGCGTCATGTTTCAGCGGAAATAAACGTATTTTTCTTTCTTTCAAATGAGAGTATGAATCAATTAGCTAATCTTGTGGAATGTGTCCCCTTCCGATATGATATTTGGGTCTTTGGGATATTTATCCGCCAAAGTCAATTGTATGGACAGTCAACTATGGAGGTGATATCTACTGTTGACTGAGTTTTTTGGGCAGTAAGCCCGTTACCACTATGCTGACTGGCTAACATTTTACCACTGCTTTAGCTATTCTGTCATAGTACGTGCCAATACATCAGTTGCTGGGCTTCCACAGCATCCGGTTAGACTGGAATTCGTTCTAAGGCAGCATGCATGAAACATATCATTGTTATTTGACCAGTTTATCGATAACAAGTACAATTTAAAAACCCCTGACACATTTTTATTTCATGCTACATAATTTATCTAGTAGTAGACATGCTTCGATCGACAATCTATTGAAGACACGATAACACCCCGATTCAAACAGTAAAACACCCGTAACACCCTTTTGAACGGCTGAACCAATTTGCATCAAACATAGGTAAGAACAATAAAGTTTCTCAATAAAGTCACCTTTCAAACAGAAAAAATCGGTTCATCCGTTTAGGAGCTATGATGCCCACATACAGATACACAAACACACAGGTCATCATAATCATTTCAACCGAAAGACGTCCACTGCTGGACATAGGCCTCCCCCAGGCGTCGCCACATTGACCATTCCCGTGCGTCTCGCATCCAGCGCATGCCCGCAACGTGCCGCAACCTTAACCAGGACATCGGTCTACCTAGTGGGAGGCCTTCCAACGCATGGTCTTCCGGTTCGCGGTCGCCATTCCAGAACTTTTCGCCCCATCGACCATCCGTTCTGCGAGCATTGTGCCCTGCCCACTGCCACTTAAGTTTCGCAATTCTTCGGGCTATGTCGGTAACTTTGGTTCTCCTGAGGATATCCTCATTTCTGATGCGATCACGCAAGGAAACTCCGAGCATAGCACTCTCCATTGCCCTTTGGGTGACTTTAAGCTTTCTGAAAAGGCCCATTGTGAGCGACCACGTCTCGGTCCCATATGTAATTATGGGTAACACACACTGGTCACAGACTTTTGTGTTGAGACACTGCGGTAAATTGGACGCGAAGATACCGCGCTACTACCCAAACGCCGCCCAGCCGAGTCGAATTCGACGGTTGACCTCTTTCTCGAAGTTAGACCTACCCAACTGGACCGTTTGTCTCAGGTAGACATAATCGTCTACAACCTCGAGTGTGAAGGCTCCGATCTTGATAGGAGTGGGTGTTACATGGGCATTCACCATGACCTTAGTTATGTCCATGTTCATTTTAAGACCGACTCTTTCGGAAGCTCTACTGAGGTCATCGAGCATTGTACTGAGGCTTTCCATGGTCTCAGCCATGACCACTGTGTCATCGGCAAACCGAAGATGAGTGACGTACTCGCCATTAACATCGATGCCTAGCCCCTTCCAGTCCAGAACCTTGACAGACAAGACATCCTCCAGCGTAGCAGTGAACTGTTTCGGAAAAATGACGTCTCAGTGTCTCACACCGCGCCGGAGAAGGATAGGTTTCGAGGTCTGGGACCTGAAGACGGACTGACATGTTGGCGTTTTTGTACAAACACTTCAACACCTCAATGTAGCGGCAGTCGATCTGGCACCGTTGGAGAGATGCAGTCTCTACGTACAGCCCAAGTCTCAATCGAATCGATGTCTTTCTCGTTGTCCACAAACGCTATACAGAGAGGCAGGTTGTACTCTTCGGTCTTCTGTATAACCTGCCGCAGCGTATGTATGTGGTCTACGGTGCTGATGCCTTTACGCAATCCGGCTTGTTCGGGAGGCTGGCAATCGTCAAACCTGCGCGCGAGACGATTCGTGATGACTCTTGAAAACAACTTGACGACGTGGCTAAGAAGTGAGATGGGCCTATAGTTCTAGCCGGGTCTTAAGGACCGGTTTCTCACCCGCTTAGAGGAGTTCGGCCGTGATCCCGTAATCGTCATCGGCGCCGTGTTGTTTTTAAGCTATTTCAGATTATACACAGGTATGTTCACACTTCAAACTTATAACACCACTCTTTTACAGCCAAAAAAAAAATGAAAAAACAGGGGTTAAAAATACTAAAATAGAATACTAACAGTGGACAAAAAAATCAAAATTGATCAAAAATCGAACGAGATATAAGAATTTAAAGAAATATTTCTGTCTCTCTCTACGAAAACGGCGTTTTCTATGACACTTGTATGGGCATCGTGGCATCTCACGTCGGATGGCACGTTGGACTTCTCTTTCTAATTCTCATAATATTTAAAAAAATCTTTCATATTGGTTTACTATATTTAGTTATTAAGTACATCATTTAGCAAATTAAAAAATTACATGCATATTCCCTATTGGGCTAAGAAGTTGGAACACGAACCTGACATCTGGAAGTGTATTTAAAATACTGTGTTGAGCAATAAAATTAATTTGAATTTGAACTAGGTCGATAATGACGATAATAAGAGCAGTGGTGGCCCAGTGGTAACAGCCCCGAGTTACGTGTCGTAGGACGTGGGTTCGAACCCAGGCAGGCCCTTTACTTTGTGAAAATTATTTCATCACTACTGCTCTGAAAACGGTGAAGGAAAACATCGTGAGGAGACCGGCATGTCCTAGAACCAAACATTCGAAGACATGTGACATCCACGAGCCCACACTGGGCCCGCGTGGTGGTTTAAGGCCCGTTCCCTCTCTCCCAAAGAGGAGACCTGTGTCCCAGCAGTGACAACATTAAATGATGATGATGAGATGATGACGTGAAAAGAAGATTGTTGTTAACTAGAATCTCTAGTAATGGCTTTGGGTTGTTAAAAAACCTTTTTCGGCAGTCTGTGTTCCTGTTTTTAACCGACTTACCAAAAAGGAGGAGGTTCTATGTTCGACTTCATGTATGTTTTTTTTTAATTTTTTTTATGTGTGTTCAACGGTGAACACACATAAAAAAATTAAAAAAAATCTTCCGTCAATTGGACCGATTTTGAAAATTCTTTATTATTGGTCCCGTTTTAATTTGGTGAACATCTGATGAAGAACTTCGGAGATATACAATAGAACTCTTCAATAAATAACGGCAAATCTCTCGGGATTGCTGCAATCGCATATATCTGTTTATTGTTTATACCATTGCATAACATAACATCACGCCAGTACGCTCTAAAGGGGTACTGTATTTTTTTTAAATGTTTGTTTCCACAGAACTATTTACTAGGTGAACTGATTTTGATAATTCTTTTTTATTTGAAAGCTGGTGCTTGTCATGTTATCCCATTTAATTTTCATCAAGATCTGATGAAGAACTTCGGAGATATACAACAGCTCTTCAATAAATAACGGCAAATCTCTCGGGATTGCTGCAATCGCATGTTTGTTTACTGCTTATACCATTTCATAACATAACATCACGCTAGTACGCTCTAAAGGGGTACGCAGATCTCTTATTTCACCGGTTATGTTCAAGTTTCATGTTATTCGGGTAATCTATTCTGGCGTTATAGATACTTTCTAAACAACTTGGCAATTAGTTAGGTAAAACTAAAAAGGGAAAAATAAAAAACTTTTTTGCAAAAAAAAAATACTAACGACTTCCAAATAAAAAACTACAAAGTGTGTGTTAAAGTATTACCCGACTGCCGAAGGAGGGTAATGTGTTTATCAGTCTATGTATGTATGTATGTATGTAAGTATGTATGTATGTATGTATGTATGTATGTATGTTTGTTCCTATGTGGCGTTCCAGAGACCAAACGCGTTGGCTGATTTTGATGATTCATACGTCAATCGATTCGTCTTAACCCTGCGAGTGTCACTGGCTACATTAAAATTGGAAAATAGAAAAATCATGCTGTGCAGTCGGAGGATACACCTGGTTTTGGTCAGCCAGTTCGCGAATATGTATCCTCCGACTGCACAGCATAATTTTCTTCTTGTTTACGTCTTTTTAGTTCGCCTTTTAAGCAGTCGGGTCTTTTGATTTTTTAAATTTACTTTTTTTTTTTGGAAGTCGGTGTCTTTCGTAGGTACCAATTTTTTGCGATATGGACACCGACTAAAAAGTAGACAAAAAAGTTTTTTATTCACACTATCATAAAAGTTACTAAAGTACAATTAAAGACGGTAAAGATCTAGCAAAGATACTCATAATACAAGAATCGTAACTCGTAGTTGATCGCTTCGTGGCCTGATAACATTAGGTAATTTTCCGCCGAGGGTGCCGACCTGCTGATAACTTACTGCAACTACTATAAATACTGTAGGCACTTTACTCTACTATCTTAGAAGACCTATCCTAACTTGGTCTAGTTAAATATGAGTAGATCGGTACCTTGTTAAGGCCCTTACTCCGCTTTAGTGCGATAAAAAGGTTACTTTCGATCGAAAAAAAAAATACTAGCGGTCGCCTCGCGGTTTCACCCGCGTAGTTTCCGTTCCCGTGGGAATACAGGGATAAAAAGTATCCTATGTCACCCGGGGATAGTGTAGCTTTCCAACGGTGACAGAATTTTTGAAATCGGTCCAGTAGTTTTTAAGTTTATTCATTACATACAAAAATACAAATCTTTCCTCTTTATAATATTAAGTATAGATTGATACATGTAAATTATTTGTGACGCATGAATATTTTCGTACGACTAATCCTTTGCTTTAAAAAAAATATTAACAATGAGATACTTTTTCGCTTCTTTTGCATACTTCTCCAAAACGAGACTCGATGTTTAAAAATATTTTTACACACAAAAATTGATGGTTAGAATTTCTTCTTAACCTACATAGGATATCAAAAAATTAAAAAATATTTTGCAAACAATACTGTCCAAAAGGAGGTCCAATATTGATATTCCGGCACCAAGCAGGCGCTCGGTCAGTACCGCGTTAACATTGGGCTAGTTTGTCCAGGTATTTCGTTTAAACTTTGTCATCAAATCAAATATGTTTATTTGTTCATCATCATTTTCAATGCCTTTATCCCAATTAGTTTGGGGTTCTTTCATTCGTTCAGCCTTCATACAGGGTCAAATAAAATCAGCGCATCTCCGCGTGATGGTAAGCGATATTTATTGACGATAAAATAAAAAGAAATCAACTCTTAATTTAAACTATAGCTTATTTCGCAATCAACGGCCGCTGATTTGAAATTATAAGATTAGAAAGTCAATATTCGTAGTCTCTTTTGCATTTAATTCTTCGGCAGAAATTTTAATGAAGTCACAGTAGATACGGAGGAGTGGACAATCTCGGGGTCTTTAAGTCAAAACTGAATAAGTTTCTTCTAGGCAAGCGTGCTTCAACGTCGACCACATTATCGCTTACCATCAGGTGAGATAGTTGTGGCGCAAGCATATAAAAAAAAAAAAGATACAGCAAACAGCTAATACCTACATTATAAACATGGCTTGAACACAGTAAATAACGCCACAGAACAACGGATCATGCTTGTTAAGGTAATTTACTTTCGATCGAGACGATCGATACGTCTACAATCCGGTTAGGCCAACGATTAGGCTAGACCCGTGGCTACATTCTTTAGAGATCTACAACTCGATAACTACTAGTAACTTGATAATCGTACCCTTATCTAAAACTATGAAAAAACGAAAAAGAAAGACGGAAGGCGAAACCAGCATCATGCATTACAGGAAGTTCCATGATGGGCAATTTAAGAGGAAATGCAGACGGAGAGCTCCGACTGAATTGTCTTAGTAAAAGAGGTTAATTCGAGGTGTGGGTATCGCCTATTTCCTCCTCCAATATTGGACCAATTTAAAAGATATTCCATAAACTGAAAAAGAAAGACATATACTGGGCCCCTTTGTTTTTGTTTTTGATGATACTTTATCTTTAGATTAATGTATGTCGAAGATTGTATGTCGCTCTGATGGCTCGTTTTTGCAGAATAGAAATTGACACAATGTCTGCAGCCCTTCCCCATAGTAAGATACCGTAAGCCATTATACTATGCAAGTAACTAAAATAGACCAGCCTTGCGGTAACTAAATTGACGAATTTTTCTAACAGCATAAGCTGCCGTACTTAGCCGCCCTACAATTGATATTAACTGAGGACCCCATTGTAACCAATTTTTACGCACTTCGTTTTTTTACCATTTAAAACTAAATTATTGGCAGTGCCAGTGAACCTGCCGTAGTGCGTTATTTACGTCATGAATCTGACAAGAACGTCTATTTATTTTAAAAATTAAAGATGTGTCATCAGCAAATAACACCATGTTTAGTTTGTTTTCCAATAAACGGGTTAAATCGTTTATGTATACTAAAAATAAGAAAGGACCTAAAATTGAGCCCTGAGGTACCTACCTCCATTTTCACGTTTAACCCCGACGAATTGACACCGTTTATTTGAACTTATTGCTGTTTTGTAAAATCTTATTTGTCATTCAAATAAGATTTTACAAATCTTAACACTGATTGGCCTAGCCCGTAATGCTCAAGTTTCGAAACTAATGTTTCATGATTAATGCAATCAAACGTCTTCAACGGGTCGCAGAAGATACCTATGGCATCTTGTGCCTCTTCCCACGTATTAAAGATGTGTTTTAATAGGGTGACACCAGCTTCGGTTGTACAACGTCCTTTGGTGAAACCATTAGTGTACAAATTTGACCTCTAAAAATAAAAAAAAAACATAGAAGCACAACATAATTATATCTTTTTTAGAAAAAAAGCAAAAGCCACACCTCGAATTATGACTCAGGAAATTGGCGTGAATGGAATGTGGAATGTTGGAATGTGGCGACGCTTGGGGGAGGCTTATGTCCAGCAGTGGACGTCTTTCCGCTGATATGATGATGATGACGCAGGAAATTCAGCCAGAACTCTCACCCCGCATTTCCTTTTTATAAAAGTAACTTAAATTATATATCAATCTTAAATTATATAAAATAAAAATATTTGTTGTTTGTGGGCACGGTTTAATTCAAGCAGTTTTGTTTTGGCTACTAATAAAAGGAACCAGGGGGCTACTCCCTAAGCACGAAGTCCGTAGTTTCGGCCTTCGTAACGGACGTTTCCGACTTCGTATCACATGTCCGTATGGATGATTCGTTCGAGGCCCGAACGAAGAATAAGATAACACAATTTGACAGTTTTACCTACTCCCGATGTCTTTTTACCAATCCGAAAAATTTTACCTAACGCTTGTTTTATTCACTCCGAAGTTTCGGAGTATTGTCAGACAGAGCCCGTAACTTCGTTGACGGAGATGGAGAGTAGACCCCCAGGAACAACGGTCCACAAAAACAACGGACGGATTTGATATAACTAATACACGCGGTATCCAAATAAAGCCGATAAGATAAGTTTTACTGATGACTTTTTATTTTAGAGGAAGTTTTAGAAGCTTTACTTCATTTAAAAACTGTTTTATAATATAAGTTCGTTGCACTAAAAGCATGAATTAATAAAAAAGCATTAAATACTATCTTAGCATCAGCAATTAGTGGCCTTTTGACATAATGCACAAATGTCATGTCGCCAGTTAATTTGATATGCTATACATATTATCAATGTTATTTTATTATTTCTTTAATGTAAAAATAATCACGGGGCATTGGCCAAGGAAAAATTATAAGTTTTTTATGCATAAAATGTATGAAAATTCTTATGCAAATCTATTGCTTAAAGAAATTTAATATTTTTATCATATATTTTTTTTATATAGATAGGCTCGCGCTTGACCACTATCTCACCTAATGGTAAGCGATGATGTGGTTGACGATGAAGCACGCTTGCCTAGAAATAACCTATTCATTAGACCCCTAGATTGTAGTTATCAGGAAACAGACTCCGGCAGGGCATTCCACTCCTTAGCTGTGCGCATAATGAAAGTATTTCCAAAACGTTTAGTGCGTATAGGCGGGATGTCCACCATGTACCTACCGATGGCGCATCGCCGTACATCTACACCACCAAGCCTGTACCTTCTCCCCGGAGGGTTAGTTTAGGTTAGCGGGAGACAACTATAGTACTCTCACATGTCGCCAGTTATGTTTAAGCCTTATATAATAGAGGGTGAGCCTATTGATATCAATCGTAATTCCAAATGAAAAAAAAAACAATAAAACCTTACTCGACACACGACCACGTGCTCAGCAGTAGTGCTTGGAACCACAACACCGACTATTTGAAAGATAGTCAATCTAAGTGCACATGCACCGAGTGATGCGTCTGGCAGAACGATTGCCATAGCCTAGTAATCAATACAGAATAGTAATAAATGACCTACGTCATAAAAATCAATAGAACGGAGTAATAAACCATTCATATTTATCTCAGGTATAATAAAGAACGGCAGGCTTATTACGTATCTTTCGCAAGAGCAAAACGATAGCGATCAAATGCTTTATGTCATAAAAGTCGGCATTACCTGCAGTATAGGTATGGTAGGTTAGGCAACAACTCTAAAACTTTTGTATAGAAGAGCAATCATTGCGCAAAAATTGCTATCGTTTTGCTCTTGCAAAAGATACGTAATAAGCCTGTCGATGCCAACCTGTGTGGCTAGATTTTATTTGATTTATAACGTAATAGTTAGACTTGGAGTATTACAACATTAGTGTGTTTTTACGATCTTCTTTTTTTCTGTCTGCTGCTGTAGATTACCTAAAGGCTGTTTAATACTGCAAAATTTTGCGCAAGGCCGCAACAGACCACGAAGAAGATGGGACGACAACTTGGATGGTCATCCTTAAGAATTGGAAAAAGGTGAAGCAGAGCCGGGAACAATGGAAATAATGAAGCTTAGCCAACCTTAACCACGGAAACTGAATCTAATTGGAATCTTAGATGTATTTATTGACGGCCAACTGAATCAGCTTGGGTAACACAAGAGGAATCGTCAGTTCAAACATCAAAGAGAAACTCAGTTTAACAATGGTCTTTAGAATTAGTTGCAATGGGCCCTGTCATCACAAGCATTCCTCACCTCAACTCCTAAAGCTTTGAGCAGCACGAGACACCTCCAGGCCACGCCACCCAGCAGGTATTTCCTGAGGATCTGTTCTGAAGACTGAGCGTTGATGCGTGTGAACAGACTCGTGGAACCCACTTTCTGCTCTTCAGGCTTTTGTTCTGCATCTGCAAATATGAAGAATTTTAGAAGTGGTAGTTTTTAAAAGAAGGCGTAATGTGATTTTTTCTAGGACCTAACCTGACCTTCAGGCTAGTTGGAGCGACAATCATACAGGAAGCTTCATGAGTATAGACGGAAATCGAGTTAAATTACGTGGGATTGGAAAGAACATGTCCATCTGAGGACTGTTACAGACTAAAGATAAAGTTAAAAGGTTAGAGTAATTATTGTTGGCAAAATTGCAGTAGACGTGTTAACACGTACAGGTAACCCTAACATGTCTGCTAACGAGGAGTCAACCGCAACGTCATAATTGAGAGACTCGAGATGCGTGAGAGATCAGGCTTCTTGGTCAAGGATCAAGCTGTTGCCTAAGGTGGTGTCTATAAAATAAACTTACTCTCGACATCATTGTGTGACTCGACATCGAGTACCGGCGCATCGTACGGCAGCGGCACGGAGTAGTGCGTGTTGATGGACGACGTCACGCGGTGGATGCCGCACAGCAGCTCGCAGCCCACAAGCGTCACCACGCCACTCACTGGACTGAGGTGGAACAATAAATCAGGATTATAATAAGGAAAAGATGATAATGACGATATCCCAATTGGATAATATTGATTGAAATTTATATTTTACACGTTGCATATGTTTGAATCGTCAGCAAACAAGGAATTTCTACAATGGTATATGTGATTGGTTATATCATTGATAAAGATTAGGAATATAAGTGGCCCCAAAAGAGATCCCTGCAGAACACCTGAACGCGCATAATATAACCCAGATCTGAAGCTTTCTATCGCTACAGATTGTGGTCTTTTTGAAAGATTCGATTGGAACCACTTCAGCAATTTATTTTCAATCCACGAACCACCACTAAAACAGCTAAATTGTTAATAAGTATACGATGATTTACTTTGTCAAAGGCGCTGCTGAAGTCGATATTTTATTGCATCTATATGCATTCCCTTGTCAACCCCACGTGACACCTCAGAAACAAAAGGACGTGTGATAATCCGAAATGCTTGAGTCCACCATTTGCGAAATGACTGGATTTAACATTGGCTCAAACAGTTTAGAAAAACATGATAGGATCGATATGGCACGGTAATTAACTACAATGTTGGGATCATCCTTCTTAAATATTAGAACTAGTGAGCATTCTTCCATTCTTGAGGTAATTTGCCTGACTTTAAGGAACGGTTAAAATTGGCATTAACATTCGTTCGCTCGACAGAGTCTATATCGTATTGAATTCTTATTTATTATTTATTTAAACTTCATGTAGAATAGTAGTACATAGGCGGACTTAATGCCACAAGGCATTATCTACCAGTCAACCTTTGGGTTAAATAGGACAACGTGGTGAAAGGTACAAAATAATACCTAAAAATAACATCTTGTATACGAAAACGTACATACTTATATTAATAATACACATATACAAATAAAATATACTAAAAAATACTTCAACAAATACCAATAAAAAAACGAGAAAAACAACCAATCAATTCAATTTTAATTTTTTTATAGGATTAATTACACAAATAAAAAAAAAACACGTTTGTCAGATCGTCTTTTGTCTATCTATGCCAGACTGAAGACACACTGAGGTACGTTAGGTATGTTGTGTTTGTTTTGTTTGACAAACAATGATCGTTTGATAATAATTATGCTATATGAACGTGTGGTACATCTTAATCGAGGTGCAGTCAGCGCGTCGCACTTCACCGCTTAGTCCTTGGTGTAATCGAGGTGTTATTTTCAAAATATCCATATGATTTAATCGTTATCAGTTGTAGATAGATACATAGTATTAATATCTTAGTCAGAGATATCAAGATAACCCAAGGTTCTTCATAGCGTGGGAAAACATTTCCAAACAAGACTCAGACGGTCTGGCGGCCTGATGCTTCCGTCCAGACACAACAAATGTTTATTATCTTTGATTTAAGAAACGGTTATCGTTTCCTTACCAGAACTTGATCAGCTCCTTAGCGTTAGCGCCATCGTTGACACGGATCAGGAACTCGGCCAGGAACAGATCCAGCCACGTCGATTTCTGCAAAAAGTGTCATTTATACCAACGGTATTTTATCTGACGAAGTTTTGGCCTTTAATGGTGTGCACTTCGGAGCAAAACCTACGAGTAAAAGGAAATTATTGCCATTGGGCATGCTCATTTACAATACTTAGATCTTGAGATTACCGTGCGTAGCTTTTATAGACTTGTTATTGCTATGGTTTTCTAGTCCCCAAATCAATATTTTAGTAAGTATAATAATTTCCCTGGGAATTCTGATTGCCAGAAAGCTCTGGCTTTTATATCTCGGCAACTTTCGAGTGGTCACCTCTGCATATTCTGGCCTACAAAAGTTGTTATGTTTGTGGCAAAGGTAGGTGGACTTGCCCAATGGGAATGGATAGACGAGAGAGGTTTTCGACGCTAAAGTGGATTCTGCCAACTCGCATAGGAGAATAGCGTGATATTTTTTTTTTTTTTTTTTTTTTTTTTAAAAAAACATTGCCCCACACTAAGAATTTCTTCCTGTATCGTGGGTGCGTTTACAAACATATAAACTCACATACACAAACACCCAGAGCCGGAACAATTATCTGTAGGTCATACAAATATTTGTTTCGTGCGGGAATCGAACCCGCGACACGCAGCGCAGCAGTCAATCGCTCAACCACTGCGCCAACCGTGCGCCCTAAACTAATATTGTGTGCACTAAATAGATCATTTGAGCGTAACCAGTGGAGCAAGACCAGGGCTCAATTGGATAATAGCTCGACCGCTTTCATATTTCGTGGTCTAGTTATGTGCTACAATTGCATTAACTCGTAATATTGTATTATTTTTAGATGTAACTACGTATCAACGCGTAGTTATAGGCTGTTTATTTTATTTGGCTTCAGATGAGCTATGAAAGGAGAGAAGAAAATTCTTCTTCTAACTTCATATGATTGGAGCGAGTGGCTCTTTTTACCCGACTGCCGAAGAAGGGTAATATGTTTATCAGTCTAAGTATGTATGTATGTAAGTATGTATGTATGTATGTGTCGATGTAAGTATGTATGTATGTATGTTTGTTCCTATGTGGCGTTCTAGAGACCAAACGCGTGGGCCGATTTCGATGGTTCTTACGTCAATCGATTCGTCTTAACCCCGCGAGTGTCACTGGCTACATGAAAATTGGAAAATAGGAATATGGCGGTTTTTGGGCGCCATTTTGTGGGGGTCCAAATTATTTTTTTCTTCCAAACCCATCGTGTGGGGTATCAAAATAAAGGATTTTAAGAGGTGATTTCAAAAATATATAACACTTATATGTTTAAATGTACCTAATTCGAAAAAATAATTAACTAAAAAGTTGTAAATAAAAAAAGTTAATTAAAAAATCAAAATACCCGACTGCTTGAAAAGCGAACTAAAAAGACGTAAACAAGAAGAAAATCATGCTGTGCAGTCGGAGGATACGTCTGGTTTTGGTCAGCCAGCTCGCGAAGATGTATCCTCCGACAGCACAGCATGATTTTCTTCTTGTTTACGTCTTTTTAGTTCGCTTTTCAAGCAGTCGGGTATTTTGATTTTTTAATTAACTTTTTTTATTTATGAGTTTTCTTGAAAGTTCTAAAAATTGCCTCCTTAAACGAAAAAATCAGTTCGAAAAGTTTGCGACATCTTTCTTTACAATTAAGTTTCCTGTTGTGACATAAGTGACCAAGGTCATGGATTAGCCTATATACCCTATCTCTATATTCAGCAAGATAATAGTTATAGGTTCAATGACCGTTGAGCAGCATGTTCTTGAGCGGGTAACCGCAAATAAACAGATACAGGTTAACCAGTATTTAGAGAGGCCCTTGTCTTACAGTAGAGTGCTACATATATGTAGATACTTCAGTTAGCGAAAGTTTAAGATGTACCTACTTATTTGCTACCGCGTTTATGGGTTTATGTTTACAGCATGGGTTCCCAGTATGGTCCAATAAGGGCCGGTTTCAAAATCCAATACTTGGAGTAAAGAATGCGTCAAATATCACCAATCGACCGCGAGGAAGAGGAAGACCGCCCACCAATTGGTAGTCAAACATGCAGAAAGAGGTCCTGAAGGAGAACATGAGCAATTAGACAACTCAGCGGATAACTTACTTCTCTAATTTGATATTCTTACCTCATAAGTGCCAGTCTCCGCTTTGAAGAAGTGATCCCAGTATAGTTTGAGAGTGTCGATGTCCTCCTCCGTCGCCATTCGCGCTGTTTACCGACCTATGACACGGTGATAACGATCAATTACTCTATCAATCTATAACGATTGATCGAAGGAAGCCATACATGTAAGCATGCCTCGGGTCGGACCGTACGATATCGTTTTAAGAACACAAATATTTATAAACATCATTGATCCGTCTTTTGGGCGGGAAAAGAAGCTTATTTCTTGTTTAAAACAAGGGTTTATATTTGCAAGTTCCTTTTCTCGCTGTTTTTGAACTCTTTTCTTTATTTGGGTTTACTATAAAGGACAAACGTTAGGAAGTACAGAAAATTACGTATGATGTAATTATAACGAATCTTTAATTAACGTTTATTGGTGTGCCATCTTCAGCTTAAATAAGGATTAGTCTTACTCTTATATCTTCTGAAAGTTTTATTGACCTCTGATCGAATGTGTGTAGATATGGATAACAAAAACTGTAAGTAGGATGCTTTCCAGAACCAGCAGGTACTTTTGCAGAACATAATTATCTATGGTTTTACCAACTATACTATCAGCTACCTACCACCTTGATAACACTTCAACCACTTCAACAAAACGGCACAAAATTAACAATAGTCATGTTTAATTCTTTCACTGTAAATCCAAGACACACTATAACTCCTAAACTGTTTGTCTACATTCGTGTACAAAACGTAGACACATAATGACCGTCGAGTATTGACTGACGACTAACTACAGAAGCCTTATCAGTGCGGTCATTATTTGCTGGAGACGAGAAGAATTGATAACAGCTACTGTCGTACGGCACAACTTTATCTGTCGCGAGATTCACATGTAGTTCAACGATGTACAAGTATCTACTTAATAATGTTAAGCAAATGTTACGAATCTAATCGGGACTGATAGGTTTGCTGATAGTTCACTGACTGACTGACTTGAGATAGTGGCTCTAATTGTACGGTTCTGTAACAGTTATGTTTGCTTTTGTATGTGACATTGTTTTCATGTTTTTGATACATAGTAGGCAGGCTACTGAATGTTAATACAAGATTAGTCTCTTTCCTTCCCTGTATTTGAAAATATCGAATAAGGAATACTTCTTAAGAATTAAAAGCTTCTGTGATCTGTATAAATCCTAGGGCCTATGGTATTCTGGATGCCGATTAGGGGTGTCTCTCTCTGTGACAATATAAAAGGTCGGGTCATTCGCGTGAAGACGCCAACTCAACTTGACCTTTAAGCTCAAACTTCGAAGCACATTGAGACAGAGGTGAAGCGAAGCGACGCGGCGCCCGAAAACTGTACATAGCATATTGACCCATATCTCCACTACGTAAAGTCGTCGAGAGTCGAAGTGACGCGAAAAATTCTGTAGGATGTGAGTGAATTTCTCTCTATCTTTTGTTTATCTTGATAGTTTAACTTATTTGCATCATGTGATGCTAATAAACAAGAGGTCAATTGACGGCAGTTCAGTGGTGCACATAATTAATTCATTGGTAGATAAAATTAGCTGATAGGTAGGTGGTACCTATAGTGCATGCTAAGGTCATAATTATAGACTATAGGTTTTCCTGCTACTCTCGAACTGTATAGGGTAAGTACCCTACACAGCCTTACCTACATACGTGTAGGTACACCTATGTAGGTATGGCTGTTTATCACAAACGATTTTTACCTATTAATTATATGGAAACAGCTAGCCTATCAGAAACAATGGACTGTAAATGTTTCAGTTCATGAAAATTTGTATGTAATATCTAGCTATTTTTGAGTCCTATAATTTCAATGTAGTTATTAACAAATTGTAGTCATACATAATGCAACTGAGCTCATTGTCCAATACCAAAATGATCATCATATCAGCAAGAATCTAGATGTACTCATTATTTATTTTTAAACACAAACAAACATTCACTTGCATTAAACTTGCTTTAAAATTTTCCTAATCATAGACAATTCACCATTACTTGGAACTATGTATTTATCATTTAGACCAGAGATAAAGTGGGTGAAGTCAATTATCTTATAAACAAATAAATAAAAAGTGTCTGGTTATAATTTCAAAATAAGAGCTTTATACTAAAGGGTCTTTCAACAAGAACGGGTCGATGTTAAAATTGAATAAAACAAGATGTGTGTGAGATATTAACGAAATTTATTTTTTATTTAAAAGGCCCATTTATGCCATTATGGATGGAATATGACATCGTTCAAATGTCCGCCGCGGCTTCGTATGGTGGCACGAATCCGAGAGGTCCAATTTTTAATGACTCTGCTGCATAGATCCGGCTGAATCCGAGCGATGGCCTGCGTTATGTTGGCTTTCAGGGCAACGGTCGAATGTGGTTTATTGGCATAGACCTGCGACTTCAGAAAACCCCACAAGAAAAAGTCTAGCGGAACTCTAACTCTACCCTCAAACCGTTCATGCAGAATGTCGATTGTGTCGTTCGCTGTGTGGCAAGTAGCGCCATCTTGCTGGAACCACATGTCGTTCACGTCCATATTGTTCAATTCAAGCCAAAAGAAATTGTTTATCATTGATCTGTAGCGCTCGCTCGATCTATGCAGCAGAGTCATTAAAAATTGGACCTCTCGGATTCGTGCCACCATACATACGAAGCCGCGGCGGACATTTGAACGATGTCATATTCCATCCATAATGGCATAAATGGGCCTTTTAAATAAATAACAAATTTCGTTAATATCTCACACACATCTTGTTTTATTCAATTTTAACATCGACCCGTTCTTGTTGAAAGACCCATTAAATGCATATGAAAGAAGTATAATATACAAACTAGCTTCTGCCAGCGGCTTCACCTGCGTCGCGTGAAAGTCAGCAGTTGTCCCACGGGAACCGTATATTTTGCTGGGATAAAAAGTAGCCTATGTGCTATAGCTATCTGCCAGACTATATATCTCTGTTCTCAATTTCATCCAGATCCGTTAAGCCGTTTGAGCGTGAAGAAGTAAAAAACATACAAACACACACACACACACATACAAACCTTCGCCTTTATAATATTAGTGTGATATATATATATATCTAAATACTAGCTTCTGCCAGCGGTTTCGCCCGCGTGAAAGTTCGAAAATTATCCCGTGGCAACATATTCCCGGGATGAAAGGTATTCTATGTGTTATTCCTGATTATAATCTATCTCTGTGCCAAATTTCATCCAGATCCGTCCAGCCGTTTGAGCGTGAAGAAGTAACAAACATACAAACACACTCACAAACTTTCGCTTTTATAATATTAAGTGTGATATATATAAAGAAAGAAGTATGATAACTAAGATTACAATACTTACAACAAAAACACAAGTCTTAATTTATTTTTGTTGACCTATTTGTTCTGGCTAATGTCCAAAATAGCTGAAAAGATTTTGATGAGACATCACTGGCAGATAGCTGATGTTATAAGGAGTAATTTAGGCAACTTTAATTTTAGGAAAAGAACTAGAGACACGCGCAAAAAAAAACCGGCCAAGTGCGAGTCGGACTCGCGCACGAAGGGTTCCGTACCTTTATCGCAAAAAACGGCAAAACACGTTTGTTGTATGGGAGCCCCCCTTTAATATTTACTTTATTCTGTTTTTAGTATTTGTTGTTATAGTGGCAACAGAAATACATCATCTGTGAAAATTTCAACTGTGTAGCTATCACGGTTCATGACATACAGCCTGGTGACAGACAGACAGACAGACAGACGGACCACCAAGTCTCAGTAATAGGGTCCCGTTTTTACCCTTTGGGTACGGAACCCTAAAAAAGACGCGGTCGAAGTTGTGGTCGCGAGTAACAGCTAGATTTAAATAAATATCAAAACAATAAGTAACCACATTGAATAGTGAATGGAATAATTAGATAAAACTTCACATTACACAATTGTTATCTAAGTAATAATAGATTCATTAACAATATAATTGCCTGTAGTCTGCAGATTTGTGTAACACACACACACATACAAACTGATAACAGATATGGGAAAGTTTTGTCACAGTAATTGATTGAAATAAGTTTTTTAGATATGCAAACTTTTTATTTTAAAATACTTTTTATTTTTAAATACTGATATGCAGCTGCATAATAAATACAAGGTATACTGGGATTGAATGAAGTATGCATGTTATAGAAACATGTAATAAAACAAAATACCTAATTAAAAATCAAATGCTTAAGTAGGAATCTACCAAGATTGGCAAAGAACTTTTTTTTAACAAGACTCCTGGATTCTTATTATAACACTTTCTCTCTAACAAAATAATGCGCTAAAACATTTTTCAACCAAGGAGTTTCCATCAATAATTATTTGTAATGGAAAGCTTATGCGGGACGCACCATTAATACCCATCTGCGGGCGGAATGTTTTTTTATGTACCTATTATAAAAAAGTTTTGATTCCAATTTTTACTTTTCTGAAGCAACGCCCGCTTTAGCACATGCGCTGTTAAGTGCTGGGTTTTGGCACCATTCATACGTTTTGTTGTACTGAATTTTTCTTACCCTTATGACTTTTTCTTTTATTTAGTAGGTTCAATCCCAACGTATGAGTGTAGATAAAGTAGCGTATGAAACTGCACATAACTAGATATTAAAACATTTGTGTGATACTTTTAAAAACCTCACTGATGACTCGGTTTTTAAGCCCACACTTATGTTTTAATACCCCTTATTGTGAAAGTTTTATAAACTATTATTACTGGATTCTATTTGCCTGCACTGTCCTACTGTTGCTGTTAAGTTGGTTATTACGGTTTAAGTCTTAAAATGCCTGAGGCATTTAGAGTCCTACTATTTAATAGTTTTGTGTATGAAGTATAAAATAGCAACTACTTAAAACCTTAAAAATAATAATAGATTTTTTATTTTATTTATCCTGTTATGGATAATAAATTAGATTATGACAGAATCAGAACATTCAACCAGATTCAAAATAGAAAAAGAAAAAAATTGTCTTGAGAACCAAAGTTCCCAAAAGGCATTCAAGGGGATACTATAAACTTTAAAGTAGGAAACTGTGTTTAAGAAAATCTAAATAATCCCTAAACTTTTAGTAAAAGTTAAGGTCGACTTAAATTATTAGCACTCACCCAAGATAAATATTAATAAATTCAGTTGTGACATGGTTATTTTGTAATGAAGCTCTCCAATGGATTCTAATAATTACAACAAACTCGTGCCTTCACGAGATTTCACGAGAACACACTGCTCATAATTGTACAGTGCTAAATAAACAAATGTTCTATTAAATAAACAGGTAAATAAAATATACAGGTATAGAATAACAAAGTCTTAAATGAATGAACACTCACATCAAACCACTGCTCAAAATCGCAAAACTGCTAACGGCTCAGTTATAAAAAGCTGGTCAACATCAAATTACAGTAATTATCTATCCTTAAAGTTAATTTATTGTTAATAGCTTTGAAAAAATAATATTTGCGGGTCAAACAACCTCGCTCTCGAGTGAAACTTTTTGACAACTTTGACAGTCCTAGTGATTTCCACATCAGCTGTTATCTAAATTGAAACAATGACGTTTCCTTGGCCAATTAGTTATTATATTATAATAATTGGTCAGCAGTTTCCAATCCATTTAAAATCTATACTAATAAAAGTAAATAATATTATAAAGAGGTAAAGTTGGTGAGGTTATAGGGGGTAATCTCTGGATCTACTGAACCGATTTAGATGAAATTTGGCATGGAGATAGTTTAAGACAACAAAGGAAGGACATAAGATAGTTTGTATTCTGAAGCTAGTATCAAATAACTATATTACTACTAGTTGGAAGTAAGGCGCAATCTTGCTCTGGTCAAATATGTCTTTATGGTTTTTCGTGGGATGTTAAACAATCCACAAATCTTAGAATCGTTGGGATTACTCGTTCCAAACAGTAGGCTACGGTTGGGGCCGAGGAAGAGTCTCTTTGAAACTCCGGTAGCCCGTACAAACATATTAAAGTTTGCTCCCGTGTGTCGGGCAATTACGATTATTAATATCATCTCTCAGCGATTGGACATTTTTTCCTGCTCTTTGGCGGAATTCCAGAGGGTGACAGTGAGTGTATTGTCTTCTATGTAACGTGTCATCACTATATGTAACAGTCGCATTGTATGACTACTTTTATTACCTTGGGTTTTACCTGTAAAAATAAATGTATGTGTAAATGAATAAATAAATAAATAAATAAATAAATATTATTCGATTTATCACTTTCATCTTCATCATCATCATCATATCAGCCGAAAGACGTCCACTACTGGACTTAGGTTTCCCCCAAGCGTCGGCACATTGACCGGTCCCGTGCGTCCCCCATCCAGTGGATCCCTGCAACTTTCACCAGGTCATCGTTCTTCCTGGTGGGAAGCCTTCCAATGCAAAGTCTTCCGGTTCGCGGTCGCCACTCCAGAACTTTTCTGCCCCAACGGCCATCCGTTCTGCGAGCAATGTGCACTGCCACTTCAGTTTGGCAATTCTTCGGGCTATTTCAGTAACCTTGGTTCTCTTGCGGATCTACATTTCTGATTCGATCAAGCAAGGACACTCCGAGCATGGCCCTTTGGGTGACTGTACCCATTGTGACCGACCACGTCTCAGAGCCATAGGTCATAACTGGCAACACACACTGGTCTTAGACTTTCGTCTTGAGACACTGTGTGGTAAGCATAGACATATTAAATAATATGGACTAGGCATACCTACAAAAAAAACGTGCCTACCTAAACCTCAAAATGGCACATAAAATGGCTGCCGATGCTATGGTTGTGTCAATCACGGAACACACACACATTAATAATACAAAAAGTAAACAACCATTTGACAGCAGGACTACCACAAACACAACCACAAAATTCGGCACCTAATATGGCGAATATGGTACGTACCTACAACTGTCTCTACGTCATATCAAAATGTTGTCATAATGAGCAACAACTGAAATATTGTTGTCTCTTTTGTCAAATACGATTACTACATTAGAAAGAATGAAACAAAACGATGTTTCACATTCCGTATCGTATTTCACTCATATTTGTATGAGCTAATGTATGTATAGAACATCGCGGTGCCTCCATGTTTTTCTTAGCTCAATGGTGGTAACGTGGACGAGAAGTCTCATGGTCTCTCTCTATGGTCTCAGCCATGCATGACCACTCCACTCGCCAATGACGTTGATGCCTAGCCCTGTCCAGTCCAAAACCTTGAAGACATCCTCCAGTGCAGCGGTGACGTCCGGAATATTTTCGGTATAGAGTCGACTGTCGAGTCTATCTAGCTCTAGGGTCTTTTGCTAGATTCGCGTCGGGTTTACTGGTTGATGTGTACAACTGCCCATAGAATATCACGATCTCTCTCAGAAACTCCTAAAACAGATCCTAAAGACAGATCTCTTTCAAAGACCTTGGAGCCCTTTTTACGCTCAATCGCGTCTTTAATAAATACGATCGGTATTAAAGCGGCGGAGATCGTTTTTCAAGGATTTTGAGATCCGTCTATTTAGGTGCCGGTATTTCAACACATCGTCTGAAGACTGCAGGATCATCTCACACCTCTTCTTCATGAGTTTGAGAGTAGGATCAGAGAGCTTTTTGTTTATATCTGTACGGCGGCTCTTGAAAACTTAGACCCAACCGTTTGGACAGCTTCCACGAACCCATCGCTGTATTCGTCCACGGAGCTCCCTAGGCACTCGAAACGATTCTGGAGTTCGAGCTGTAAGCTCTCGGGGTTTTGGATCTGGTTCTGCGTGGGTCTTTGCCAGGTCCACTTCCTGTGCTCACGCTTTCTGAAGAAGAAGTTCAACATATATAGGCCCTCCTTCTCCATAAAACTGGCCAGTATGTGACCCCGGTGGTTCCGACGTCCAACTCCAAATTGTCCCACTTGCAGCTCATCCTAGTCTCGTTTGCCCAGTATTGCGATGATGTCCCCCATGAAAACGGTGAATTGAGTTTTGAAACCATGCATGGCACTAGGGATATCCTCATATATGGTCCCTGCCTAGTCGTTGGGTTATGCCGAGGTCGGGGCGAAGACCTGTATGACCTTCAGCAAATATCTCGAGGATATTCTGAGTATAAGGTACGCTACTAGGTCGACCCACTCTAGATCTTCACCACGTTGTTCACGAGGGACTTGTGAACGATAAACCCGACGCCATCCTGGGACTGCCAGTCACCCAGATGTTAATGCCATCAAGCCGATATCAGCCAAAGCAACCACATTTCTTGGCACTCATCTCATTGCAGTTACGAGCTCAGTGTGCTGCTCTGGTATGTGCCCTCTCATCATCTCAAGTGACTTACATATTATATTCAACTTGTCGTGGTGGCTCCTGGGCTAAGAACTCGCCTCTTGTGCTTGAGTCATAGATTCGAATCTGGAAAAATACCAATGTGACTTTTTCAATTCATAATATTATACTTTTTAAGTATATATAACTTGGACATCGCTGACAACGGTGAAGGAAAACATGCACCGTGAAAACGTGAGGTAACCAGGACTTATAGTGATTTTATTAAAAGGCTGCGCAGTAGTTAATCTCATACAAAAACAGCCCCGATCCGTGCCTTGTGCATTGGATAGCCAAATTCGGGCGGCCAAGAAGTTTGGCGATAAGTTATCGTATAATTGTTTATCGTTTCGATATTAAAACGCTTTCACAGAGATGCCAAAGAACTGAAAAAATCCGTGTACAGATTGGATAGGACAGAACACCATTGATGACATGATAAACGGTAGCTGTTGGTGGTCTGGCTTTAAAGTCATCGCATTTTTGGTCTGATACCGACCTTATTTTATTTATGTTCCAAGGCAAATTGGAAAATGTTACAGCCTCGAGTTAGCATCATAACATCACTACCATTTTTTTAAATAGGCAATAATTTTCATAACGTCACTGTCGCAATCTTGTCAACTGTAACTGTCACTGTCAAATGTCAATGAAATCGTCTTAAAACGCGAGAAACTGGCGACGAAACGGGTGATGTGATTCGCGTTTAGAAGTAGTGAGTTGTACACAAATCTTGAGGCTCGGTTATTAGAAAACACATAGTACCATCATGTGGGAACAGATCATAGAATATTTGAAGGACCCATTACTAGTCATAAAAGTGCAAAACTTTTTCGGTGTTACTTACAAAAGTAATCAAAGTACGGATCAAAATGAAACTGAAGTGTTACATTCCGATAGACAGGAGCGTGTGAATGAGGAGTCTGATATCAAGCAGCACAAGAGGATTCCTAGTAATATATCAAGTAGTTCCCAGTCGTCGTACGACACGGATAGTTCTGGGGAGAGTGGCGGGAAGGATGCGGTGGAGTTGAGCATCAACAACAAGTTCTGGTACTGGCTGTTTGTGCTGGGCACGGAGTTGGGCGACGAGATCTTCTATGCGACGTTCATTCCCTTCTGGTTCTGGAACATAGATGGAGCTGTCGGCCGCAGAGTGGTGCTGGTCTGGACAGTTTGCATGTATATTGGTGAGTTTATTCAATCATTTCATCACTTAAAGTTTATCCTAAATATTTGATAACCCAAGTGCTTTGTGTAATTTCGTGCTGAAAGGACTAGCCTATTGTTACCCGTCAACTGGTTTTAATTTTTTAATAAAGCACCTTCAGAAAAATGAATAAATTAGGTATAATAATAAATTATTATCATTCATTCATTTTAAATTTTACCTTCATGTTTAATGTGTTATCTAATTCTTAGAAAGTTACAGATACCCTGTAAAAGAAAATAAACATAGTCAAAACCAATTTTACGCTTGTTTATCATGAAGTTATGAAATTCTTCTAAAGTTAAAAGGAAGAGCAAGACTGTTCAATAAAAATGAAACAGTAACTGTAGATAGATTTCAAATAGTATTATGAATTTCTATGATGCATCTATTCTACTATTGATTTAAAGTTCATTGCCAATTAAATGTTTATTAAACCATTTGTTGCAAATATTCTCAAAAGTAAGCATGTAAATAGTTTTTATTAGTTGTGTAGTTAAGAGGAAATGTGGGCAGAGAGGTCCAACTGAATTTCTTTAGTAAAAAGTCATAAATCTAGGCTCTCGCTTATTTTCTCCTCCAGAATTGGACAAATTTAAAAGATATTCCTTAAATTGAATAAAAAGGAAATATATTGTGCTTCTGTTTTTTTTTTTCATTTATAGTTGTCACACTAGTTCGTTAGTTTGTTGTTTACACTATGCCTCTGTTGTCAGTGCAATTTTGAGCATTTTCTGAGGGTACTAGTGCTTCTATTATCAAAAAGGAAAACATAGGGGCACAATATATAAGCAGTTTATAGAATATCTTTTAAATTTGGTCCAATATTGGAGGAGGAAATAGGCGAGGCAAACCACAAATTATGATTTATTACTTAGGGTATTCAGTTGGATGTATGCGACCGCATTAATTCCACTTAATAGTATACTGATGCAAAACTATTGAATAAATCTACCCAATATGCTTGTATTCACTCCCTTGCCTTCATATCATCGTCGTTATTAAAATAATGACACTAACCCTCAGTTTCCGACCTTATAATTATCGCAGAATTAATGTGACAAATTGTCAAGCACGCGTTATCTGCTGTGATTGGTTGAATGGATTTTCAACAGCCAATCACAGAAGATAACGCATGCTTGACAATTTGCAACATTAATTCTGCAATAATTTTAAGGTGAGAAACTGAGGGCTAGTATGTCTATGTATCGACTAATTGATACTAGTCAATATGTTTATATGATACTAGCTGCTTCGCGCGGCTTCGCTCCCGTGGGCCACCCCACAGGACCCGTTTTCGGGATTAAAAAATAGCCTATGTTACTCAGGAATAATGTAGCTTTCTATTGGTGAAAGAATTTTTCAAATCGGTCCAGTAGTTTCGGAGCCTATTCGGTACAAACAAACAAACAAACAAAAAAATCTTTCCTCTTTATAATATTATACTAGCTGTTGCCCGCGGCTTCGCTCCCGTGGACCACCCCAAAGGACCCGTTTTCGGGGTAAAAAATAGCCTATGTTACTCAGGAATTATATAGCTTTCTACTGGTGAAAGAATTTTTTAAATCGGTCCAGTAGTTTCGGAGCCTATTCGGTACACACAAACAAACAAACAAAAAAATCTTTCCTCTTTATAATATTAGTATAGATTATTATTAGTATAGACTAGCTGTTCCCCGCGGCTTCGCTCCCGTGGGCCACCCCACAGGACCCGTTTTCGGGATTTAAAAATAGCCCATGTTACTCAGGAATAACGTAGCTTTCTACTGGTGAAATTTTTTTTTAAATCGGTCCAGTAGTTTCGGAGCCTATTCGGTACAAACAAACAAAAAAATCTTTCCTCTTTATAATATTATTATTAGTATAGATAACAAACTAAAATTAAATATTTGCTCACCATATTTAATGGTAGATTGTAAAGGAACCATCAAATTAATTTAATTTTTGAATGACAATTAGTAATAGTCTAGATTCTGTACTGCTATTGTCTATGAAATAAAGTCTCCATCTCTCTTTTTCCTTGTGCAAAAGCTATCATGTAAATTTTATTTAAAGTATAATAATCATATCTTACACAAGCCATCCATCTTTTCTTTAACCTCCCTCATAGCATAAAATATAAATCTAGGTGGACTTATTGCTTCCAATAAGAATCATTAAATTTTCTGTTAAGAGTCTAGAAACTTGATCTACCTCAATGAGTAATTCAAACAATGATATTTAGATGGAATGTTTCAAATCGGTCCAGTAGTTTCGGAGCCTATTCGGTACAAACAAACAAACAAACAAAAAAATCTTTCCTCTTTATAATATTACTAGCTGTTGCCCGCGGCTTCGCTCCCGTGGGCCACCCCACAGGACCCGTTTTCGGGATTTAAAAATAGCCCATGTTACTCAGGAATAACGTAGCTTTCTACTGGTGAAATTTTTTTTTAAATCGGTCCAGTAGTTTCGGAGCCTATTCGGTACAAACAAACAAAAAAATCTTTCCTCTTTATAATATTATTATTAGTATAGATAACAAACTAAAATTAAATATTTGCTCACCATATTTAATGGTAGATTGTAAAGGAACCATCAAATTAATTTAATTTTTGAATGACAATTAGTAATAGTCTAGATTCTGTACTGCTATTGTCTATGAAATAAAGTCTCCATCTCTCTTTTTCCTTGTGCAAAAGCTATCATGTAAATTTTATTTAAAGTATAATAATCATATCTTACACAAGCCATCCATCTTTTCTTTAACCTCCCTCATAGCATAAAATATAAATCTAGGTGGACTTATTGCTTCCAATAAGAATCATTAAATTTTCTGTTAAGAGTCTAGAAACTTGATCTACCTCAATGAGTAATTCAAACAATGATATTTAGATGGAATGTTTGATAATATCAATGAGCAGACACTTGACATTCACACCACATACATACAAACATACATACTTACAAGCGCCTACTACTTATGTACAGCCATATCTGTGCTTAAGCTTCAATTTTATTCATGTGTTGTTTTCTAAATAGATCATGGATAGGAGCTCTATGGTTTGATTTAATTGTTTTCTAAATACATCATGGATAGGAGCAATATGGTTTGATTTTATTGTTTTCTAAATAGATCATGGATAGGAGCTATATGGTTTGATTTAATTGTTTTCTAAATAGATCATGGTTAGGAGCTATATGGTTTGATTTAATTGCTTTTTAATAGATCATGGATAGCAGCTATATGGTTTGATTTAATTGTTTTCTGAATAGATCATGGATAGGAGCTATATGGTTTGATTTAATTGTTTTATAAATAGATCATGGATAGGAGCTATATGGTTTGATTTAATTGTTTTTTAATAGATCATGGATAGCAGCTATATGGTTTGATTTAATTGTTTTCTGAATAGATCATGGATAGGAGCTATATGGTTTGATTTAATTGTTTTATAAATAGATCATGGATAGGAGCTATATGGTTTGATTTAATTGTTTTATAAATAGATCATGGATAGGAGCTATATGGTTTGATTTAATTGTTTTCTAAATAGATCATGGATAGGAGCTATATGGTTTGATTTAATTGTTTTCTGAATAGATCATGGATAGGAGCTATATGGTTTGATTTAATTGTTTTATAAATAGATCATGGATAGGAGCTATATGGTTTGATTTAATTGTTTTATAAATAGATCATGGATAGGAGCTATATGGTTTGATTTAATTGTTTTCTAAATAGATCATGGATAGGAGCTATATGGTTTGATTTAATTGTTTTCTAAATAGATCATGGATAGGAGCTATATGGTTTGATTTAATTGTTTTCTAAATAGATCATGGATAGGAGCTATATGGTTTGATTTAATTGTTTTATAAATAGATCATGGATAGGAGCTATATGGTTTAATTTAATTGTTTTCTAAATGGATCATGGATAAGAGCCAGGGTTGATAAAAAATCACGATTTTTATAAAAAAAAACAAAGAAGTCTGATTTATTTGATTTAAATCGGGTTTTTTTGTTTTTTTTTACATTCAGATCTTTTTTAATTTGGAAGTCAACTATTTATTTAAAAAAATATAGCATAATATTTATTTTAATTATTAATAAAATTAACAAAAAACATAAGTATTACTTTAAAAAATAATTATGAAATTATCAAAAAGTTTCTCAATTCCAATATTTTTTTAATCACACAATTGTTTGTCATACCTATTTATCAAATATAGCAGTTGCCCGCGGCTTCGCTCCCGTGGGCCACCCCACAGGACCCGTTTTCGGGATTAAAAAATAGCCTATGTTACTCAGGAATAACGTAGCTTTCTATTGGGTTTCGGAGCCTATTCGGTACAAACAAACAAACAAATCTTTCCTCTTTATAATATTAGTATAGATTATAGTATAGAGTATAGATGAACAAGGAAAATAAAATATACTTTAAATTAATAAGGTCATACAGCCATTTGGGTTTCACTGCAGTTGCAGTCACTTATTTTATTTATATTCATAGATGTTTTTATTGGCCTTGTATTTTTTTCGAATTTAGTTTTTTTTTAAATGAAGACTAATTTGGCTACTTTCTCGGTGCCTAAACTATTTCTTATTTTGCTGTGCAAAAGTAATCATTTTTGGCTGATTTGGTCGCAGTAAAAAAATATTGATTTAAAATCATTGATATTTTTGAAAAAAATCATTTGATATAACCAAATAACTATTAAAACATTGGGTTTTTTTTAATTCATTTTCCCATATGTTTTGCCAACACAGCGCCATCTCTGATACATGATAGAGTACAGGGAAAGTTTAAAAACAAAAAAAAGGTAGGTACGGCCCTGGCACGAGCAACTGAAGGAACACGGGTGGATTTAAGTCCGTAAAAGTCGGACATGTCCTACCGCTTCAACCAGAGCAGGAGAAGTCATTGGATGATATCCCAAACCCAGAAAAAAAAAACAATAAAGGGTAGGTAGGTAGGGTAGGCTAGAGTAGGTAGGTAGGAAGCGTAGGCTAGAGTAGGTAGGCAGGTAGGGTTGGGTAGGTATCCAGTTGACGGGAGCGAAGTCGCGGGCAAAGCTAATTACTTATAATTAATAAAGAAATTATATTATTAGTGTTATAGGTGCACTGCTGCCTCATCCTTGGAAGCATACAGGCGTGATGTTATTTTAAGGGTACACTAGTCGAAAATTCTTCCATACAAACGTAGTCTGGCTTTTACTCCACTGTTTGACGATGTAAGTTCAAAATAAAAAATTATATAAATTTTCTCATAATTACCTAGCCCTGTATGGAAGCAAAAAAATAAAAAAAATATTTACTTGAAAGTTATGAGCTTCGAAAGTTCCATATTTCAACACTAATTTTAATTCATCTGTGGGCGCAAATAAGTACCATAAGAAGAAGGAAAATTAAAAAACGGCCTCCATACAGGGATAGATTAGTAGTTCAATAATGCAAATAATTTTATTTTGAACAGATACATTCAGTTGTTTTTTCATGATATCCAGACTCCCAAAGGCCTGTTTATAAAATTTCGCGCGCTCGTTTTCGTTCTAAATCATCATCCATTTCGCTACAAATTTGCAAAAGTGTGTATTCGTACGCGAACTAGCTTCCGACTGCACATAACAGCATCTATCTGTTCCGCATATGTTGTCGGTTGATATAGCTTGCATTTTAACCCCGCGCACAAAATAGTTCGTGCCGTCGACTAGTGTACCCTTAAGGTTGCACTAGTCCAAAATTCTTCCATACAAACGTAGTTTGGGTTTTACTCCACTGTTTGACGATGTACGTTCAAAATAAAAAATTATATCAATTTGTCTCATCATTATCTAGTCCTGTATGGAAGCAAAAAGTACAAAAAAAAATTAGCTTGAAAGTTATGAGCTTCGAAAGTTCCATATTTCAACACCAATTTTAACGCATCTTTGGGCGCAAATAAGTACCATAAGAAGAAAGAAAATTGAAAAACGGCCTCCATACAGGGATAGATTAGTTGTTCAACAATGCAAATAATTTTATTTTGAACAGATACATTCAGTGGTTTTTTCATGATATCCAGACTCCCAAAGGTCTGTTTATAAAATTTCGCGCGCTCGTTTTCGTTCTAAATCATCATCCATCTCGCTACAAATTTCCTCCCCGGTCAGTGGGGCGCACTGTGGATCGAAAAACGGCTCTAGAAGACATAGGAACTTAAATTTAAAAGTGTCGGTTTTTTTGCTTGAAATGGGTTCTAATAGCCAATATCATACTTATAAATTTCATAGGACGCAATCTGGTAGGCAAAAGGGCAAGTTTTATTTTTTTTGCTAAAAAAATGTATGGAGCTGATATAAAAAATGCATAAATCTCCGGAACCGCAAGACTAACCGTAATATCCTTGCACCCGGTTATAGAACTATTTATTTATGATTTTTTGACATACTTCGTATAACGAGAAAGACTGCGTTTTTTTTTTTAAAAATCCTCAACTTTTTTTACCTAATATATGCTATAAATAGAAATAGACGTGTTATGTGATGTGTCTATCTATCTTAAAAAAAATATTTAAAATTATTAAAGATATTTTGATGTTTATTAACCGACTTCAAAAACGGAGGAGGTTCTTAATTTGTTTGAATTTTTGTGTATGTTTATTCAGAGATATCTTCGCCAATTATTAACCGATCTTGATGATTTGTTTTTTGTTTGAAAGAGTATGGTCCCGGATTGGTTCCAGTTAAATTTGGTAAATACCTGTTGAATAACTTCGGAGATATTCAATGGAACTCTTCAATAAATGACGGTAAACCACCATAGATTGCTGCAATCGCATGTCTGTATATTGTTAACACCATTTTATAACATAAAATCGCACCAGTAGACTCTGAAGGGGTACGCAGATGTGTACAGTTTACCCTTCTACACTCTCATTTCATCAGTTATGTTCAAGTTCCCTGTTATTGGGGTTATCTATTTGGGCATAGCATTTTTGTTTATTAACCGATCTAGATGATTCGTTTTTTGTTTAAAAGAGTATGGTCCTGGATTGGTCCCAGTTAAATTTGGTAAAGATCTGTTAAATAACTTCGGAGATATTCAATGGAACTCTTCAATAAATGACGGTAAACCACCATAGATTGCTGCAATAGCATGTCTGTATATTGTTTACACCATTTCATAACATAACATCGCACCAGTAGACTTTGAAGGGGTACGCAGATGTGTACAGTTCACCCTTCTACACTCTCATTTCATCAGTTATGTTCAAGTTCCCTGTTATTGGGATTAGATATTTGAGCATATCATTTTTGTTTGAAAGAGTATGGTCCCGGATCGGTCCCAGTTAAATTTGGTAAAGATCTGTTAAATAAGTTCGGAGATATCCAATAGCACTCTGCAATAAATAACGGCAAAACACCCAAAATGGCTTTACTCGCATGTCTGTATATTGATTATAATTCAGAGTTTGGGAGATAAGTGTTGTATATTGGCAATTAAAGTTATGATGATTTACCGTCATTTATTGAAGAGTTCCATTGAATTTCTCCGAAGTTCTTCATCAAATCTTTACCAAATTTAACTGGGACCGATCCGGGACAATACTCTTTCAAACAAAAATGATATGCCCATATATCTAATTCCAATAACAGGGAACTTGAACATAACTGATGAAATGAGAGTGTAGAAGGGTGAACTGTACACATCTGCGTACCCCTTCAGAGTCTACTGGTGCGATGTTATGTTATGAAATGGTGTAAACAATATACAGACATGCTATTGCAGCAATCTATGGTGGTTTACCGTCATTTATTGAAGAGTTCCATTGAATATCTCCGAAGTTATTTAACAGATCTTTACCAAATTTAACTGGGACCAATCCAGGACCATACTCTTTTAAACAAAAAACGAATCATCTAGATCGGTTAATAAACAAAAATGCTCTGCCCAAATAGATAACCCCAATAACAGGGAACTTGAACATAACTGATGAAATGAGAGTGTAGAAGGGTAAACTGTACACATCTGCGTACCCCTTCAGAGTCTACTGGTGCGATGTTATGTTATGAAACGGTGTTAACAATATACAGACATGCGATTGCAGCAATCTATGGTGGTTTACCGTCATTTATTGAAGAGTTCCATTGAATATCTCCGAAGTTATTCAACAGGTCTTTACCAAATTTAACTGGAACCAATCCGGGACCATACTCTTTCAAACAAAACACTAATCATCAAGATCGGTTATTAATTGGCGAAGATATCTCTGAATAAACATACACAAAAATTCAAACAAATTAAGAACCTCCTCCGTTTTTGAAGTCGGTTAATAAACATCAAAATATCTTTAATAATTTTAAATATTTTTTTTAAGTTAAATAGACACATCACATAACACGTCTATTTCTATTTATAGCATATATTAGGTAAAAAAAGTTGAGGATTTTTAAAAAAAAAAACGCAGTCTTTCTCGTCATACGAAGTATGTCAAAAAATCATAAATAAATAGTTCTATAACCGTGTGCAAGGATATTACGGTTAGTCTTGCGGTTCCGGAGATTTATGCATTTTTTATATCAGCTCCATACATTTTTTTAGCAAAAAAAATAAAACTTGCCCTTTTGCCTACCAGATTGCGTCCTATGAAATATATAAGTATGATATTGGCTATTAGAACCCATTTCAATCAAAAAAACCGACACTTTTAAATTTAAGTTCCTATGTCTTCTAGAGCCGTTTTTCGATCCACAGTGGGGCGGAGGGGTGCGCATATACACCTACACACACACACGCTCACTAGTTTAGCTACCGCCCGGCGCCCGCGCCCCGCTGCCCCAGAGGGGCCTCAATCGTCTGCTGCATAATATATACGTCACCGTAATTACGCGCGTGCGGTGTATGTTATTGATATTGTGATATCGACGATAACGTATTCGTATAATATTTTATAACATTGACCCCTGGCTTGAACTTTGGATTCCGATATTCCTTTATGTGTTGTGTTAATTATTTTGAATTCGTCCGAAATTTTACTGACCCTGGCGTTCGTGGGATTTCATAATGATTTACATGGCGTTCGAATTTGAACTTGTTGTGATCTTCAGCAGTTCAAGTAACAATGGGTAAGTTGAATCTTTTATCGAATTTAGTTTGTACAATTCATGAGGGCGCTTGACTTGACTTTTATACCTAAATAAACACAGACTTGTAATTCTAATATTTCACGCGCATTTATAAAATTTTTAAATTACAAACTGCCTATCTTTATCTATAATTAGAAAATCTTTTTTTAAAATACTACCGACTTCCAAATAAAAACACTACAAAGTGAAAAATAACTAATTTCGGAAGTCGGTGTTCTTGTTTTTGTTTCTTCGTTATTTTTATTTTTTTAGTTGTGGTACATAAAGATCAAGTTCAATAATACCTATAATCTCAGATTAGAGAAAATCTGAGCCTAAAATGCCCAAATTTATGCCTGAATAGATTACCTGAATACCTAACATAAAACTAACATAACCGGTGCAATGAGAGTGTATCTTTCAGGGTGAACTGTACAAATCTGCGTACCCCTTTAGAGCGTACCGGCTTGACGTTATGTTATCAAAAGGCCTAACCAATAAACAGTTTTGCGATCGCAGCAATCCCGAGAGATTTGCCGTTGTTTATTGAAGAGTTCTGTTGTATATATTAGGATATTAGATTCCAATTAGATTAGGTATTTTAAGATTTTCGATAGTCGTGCCTACTTATATCGAAAGTTCATTATTATGTAGGTACCTATCTGTTAAATCGGCTCGGCTTCAGCGGCGGACAAACACAAAAGGAAGCTATTTTTTAACCGACTTCAAAAAGGAGGAGGTTCTCAATTTGACTGTATTTTTTTTGTTACTTACCTCAATACTTTTTTAATGTGAACCGATTTTGATGATTCTTTTTAGGGTTCCGTTCCCGAAGGGTAAAAACGGGACCCTATTACTGAGACTTCGCGGTCCGTCTGTCTGTCTGTCTGTCTGTCACCAGGCTGCATCTCATGAACCGTGATAGCTATACCGGTGAAATTTTCACAAATGATGTATTTCTTTATAACAACAAATATTAAAAACAGAATAAAATTAATATATAAGTGGGGCTCCCATACAACAAACGTGATGTTTTTTGCGATAATGGTACGGAACCCTTCATGCGCGAGTCCGACTCGCACTTGGCCGGTTTTTTATTTGTATACCTACTATGCGCGCCGACACTCACAAGCCCGGCTCAGCCACCCGAAGCTATTATATTGTATTGTGATAACAAATAGAATATTTCAAACTGCTATTGTAAACAAACAATCAATAAACAATTTACAAAATAACATTATTTTTTATTTGATGAACCTAATTACCTAGAAAACAAGTCTCACATCAAAGTGGCGCTGTCGAAAAAGCAATTATCCTGACTCTGGCTGGTATGAAATACCTACTTACGGGGAGGCGCCTGTAGGTTATAGCTTACTAGCTAAGGTAAGTAAATACCTATTTAACACACATTGTAATATTTGCAAAACCTGCAATAAAATACAAAAACATAAAGACATGACCTACACCCGTGCGCATAGAGCCTAGCTTTCCGCACGCGCTGGTACGATACCTACAGTCAGCGAAGCCCTGGCGCCCGCTCTGCCAACGTAAAATCTACCGACTTGACGCTCGAACACTTTTCATTCTTATAACTAAGGGCATAAGGTTCAATAAGCGCGCAAGCGGCTCGCGCTGCTCTGCCGTCGCCGCCGCCAAAAATAATTAAAAAGTCAAATCTAACATTACTTGTCGATAATAACAATATCTATGTAAATTCACATTTTCGCAAAACATCTTATTGTCAAGTTGGCAAAGTCGCGGGTAAGTATAGGTGCATAACAACAAGTAAATTTAGTGCCTTCTAATTACGTTACACACAGTAATAATCCAAAGTTCTACCGGCACGCCGGTGCGGTGGCGCGTATGCAATTCATTGACAACATAAACATAAAAAATAGGCGTTAGCTTTGACACCGCAACCACACACAAGTATATTATAGTAATCTTTGCACACACACCGCCGCGCTGTCGGCGCTCTGCAATGAAATTGCGCATGTGTGCGTCACACAGCGTTATGAGTGTGTATACGAACACGATCTAGCTTCTTACTGCTCATCACAGCGTCTATCTCTTTCCTGCGTGATGTCGGATGAGATAGCAAATATTTTAACTCCGCCGCCAAATAGTTCGTGCCGTTGACTAGTGTAACCTTAAGTTATGTTAAACATAAAATCGTACCTATTTATTACATTAGTTAGGATCAGTAACTAAATTGGAAACTCAAAATAATCTTGTTTTGTCTAAAATCCATTTGTATGATAAGTTTCGAGAATACAGCCACATTTAAAAGGCATGGCTGTAATACTAATGTTCTGTTATGACATCATACGACCCTGAACTTAAATATTAATAGGTAGTGTGTAGAAGTAAGACGGGCTTGGTTTTGTGAATATGGGTCACACTAGTAGAGTTAAAATAATTGCTTATTATTATGTTACTCGTAAGTAACATGATTTATTCAATTAACCTTTAGCAAAGTTGGTGCAGTGGCTGAGCGATTTGTTGCCGCGCTGCGTGTTGCGGGTTTGATTACCGTACTGAAGAAATATTTGTGTGGCTTACAGAGTTATAGTAGTTGTTCTGGGTCTATATGGTGTAAATGTTTGTAAACCCACCCACGGCACAACAAAAATTCCTAGTCTTTTACACTTTGTCACGTTCACGTTTTTTACACGTAGTCTTTCACAAAAAGAAAATGTAATTTACTACTTTACTAGCTGTGCCCGCAATTTTGCCCGTCAACAGCCTGTTCTACCCTACTTGTCCTATCTACCTACCATATTTTTCTAGGGTAATTCTTCCGCATGGAATCTTAACATCGCCATTCAGAAAACGACGTCAAATGCACAACGTTAATAGGTAAAAAAGTTATGACTTCATTATTTTTTTACATAATCCTGAAAATAGGATAACTATAAATAAACTATTCTATCTCTTAAACAATTGATAAGTTTTTGTGTAAACTGAGTAGGAACAAGGCTGTTCAAGTAAGTAACATGGCATTGACATTCTTGCCTGTTGAATCACTTACTGTTGTATTGTTTATTAGGAACATTAAAACTCATAATTAGCATACAGGTATAAATCACGCAAGAATTCTTTATGAAATTTTTTAATTATTACAATGAACATAATATCAATCTCAATAAAATATTTTTGATTTGATTTGGAACATTAAAACACAAATTAAGGTACAGTAATATAAATCACGGTCATGTTAGGAATTCTCAATGAAAACCTTTGGTTATTATAAACAATACAATCTCAATAAAATATTTGATTTGATTTGGTTAGGAACATTATAACTCATAATTAAGATTAACGAAAAATAAATAAATTTTCATCTGCCAGAAAAGACACACAGATTTAACAAATCTATACTTCTATACTAATATTACAAAGAGGAAAGATTTGTATTTTTGTATGTAACAAATAAACTTAAACACTACTGGACCGATTTAAAACTCCTTTCACCGTTGGGAAAAACACTATCCCTGGGTGACTACTACTACTTTTTATCCCTGTATAAGGCGTCCGCTAGTATAAAATAATGACAATCTTATATTACTTAACATAAAAATAAAAGAAACTAATAGCTATCACTGATATAAATTCCAGTCATGCTGGCAATTCTCAATCAAAATCTTTATTAATTTTAATTGAGAATTTCTACAGAGCAGTTGACTTTGACCCAAGCAGCGAATCATGCAGTGTCTTCTGCAGTGTCTTCATACAGTAACAAACAAATACCTTTACGTATATGTGTACTGTTCTTGTTTTATTTTTAATTATTGATGAAAGGCTCACATTTGACCACTATCTCACTTGATGGTAAATTATGATGAGGTTGACGGCCTGCTTGCCTAGAAATAACCTATTATTGCGGTTCAATTACCAAAAAATAAATCTTCTATTCATGAATAGGCCTTTCTGGAATTCTGTTATCTTGTCATTAATCATAAGATTTAAAACAGATAAAGAATATATGAGTAAACATTTAAATTCAAATAACTCATCCAACTCATACTTACAAGATTTTAATACCTTTGCTATTAGATAAAATTATATAATATTGTTGCAGACATAAATAATGACTCATATAATTTACTACAGCTGATTATCAAAAAGATTTACTTATCTTGTAATAAATTGTAAGATAAGCGATAGCATATTTTCTGAGCTCAGGTTTGAATCTCATATTGACATTAAGTATATGGGGTGAACATTTTATTATTGTAAAGAAAGCATAACTATCTGCCAGTGTAAGTTTTTCCGCCAACTTATCTAAAGTTATAACACAGTAAATTCCCATTTCTATATAAATAGTAAAAACCTTGTCTAGAGGTCTAATATTTTGTACATTTTTCGTTATCTCTCTCCACAAAGTAAATAGTAACCTAAACATTTGTTCTTAGTTTCTAATAAGATAAGACTAAAACCGCACAATGCTATTTCAAAGTGCTACACTAGGATACAAAGTACAAAGCTGAAATAAGTAGTTAAATACATTTACTACACAACATCGCGCCTGGATTCCCGGAAAGGCAAGGTTGAGGTGTATACGAGGTGGACACTCATATTTCCTCATTCACAGACCTAAGAGAAAATCATGCCAGTACAGTTTGAATTTATTATGCAGACTTGTACTAAGTACGTTCAAATTGTGCTATCCTATATAAAAACCGGCCAAGTGCGAGTCGGACTCGCGCACGAAGGGTTCCGTACCATTATCGCAAAAAACGGCAAAAAAATCACGTTTGTTGTATGGGAGCCCTACATAAATATTTATTTTATTCTGTTTTTAGTATTTGTTGTTATAGCGGCAACAGAAATACATCATCTTTGAAAATTTCAACTGTGTAGCTATCACGGTTCATGAGATACAGCCTGGTGACAGACAGACAGGCAGACAGACGGACAGCGAAGTCTCAGTAATAGGGTCCCGTTTTTACCCTTTGGGTACGGAACCCTAAAAATTGACTATTTCACTGCCTTGAGCGATAACATGTCCAGACTATGCTTCAACTAAGTACCGCGCACGGTTGGCGCGATGGTTGAGCGATTGACTACTGCGCTGCGTGTTGCGGGTTCGATACCGGCACGGAACAAAAATTTGTTTGACCTACAGATAGTTGTTCCGGCTCTGGGTGTTGTGTATGTGAGTTTATATGTTTGTGAATGCACTCACGATACAAAAAGAAATGCCTAGTCTGGGGCAACTATTTAATTTAAAATTAAAATTTAAATAAATCTAAAGCAAATCCTAAGAAAACTTCGCCCAACTTGAGAAGCCTACACTCGGCATTCGCATTTGCGAATACGAATACCAAAAATGCCTAACTATTACTAAAACCAAGATGGTATCTGATTCCAGGTCAAGGTTTCAAAGACATAATCCGCTGGCCTCGACCCGGCTACCCAGTCAAGAAGCTGCAGACGAAATGGGCGGTGGAGTACGGGATGCCGTCGACGCACGCCATGGTGGGAGTGTCCATACCGTTTTCTGTTCTTCTGTACACCATGGACAGGTATCAGTACCCCATACACTGGGGGCTGATCATCGCTGTCTCGTGGTGCACGCTTATCTGCGTCAGCAGGGTCTATTTGGGGATGCATAGTGTGTTGGTGAGTTTCTTTGTTACATATTAAAGTTTTTTTTTTTCTTGTGTGATATCATCATCCAATGACTTCTCCCGCTCCGGGTGGAGGGCGTGTCAGACTTATACTGGCTAAAACCCACCCGTGTTCCTTCAGTTGCTTGTGCCAGGGCCGCGGGCAACTCTCTATCGAATCTATCCGCGACCCAGACAGGCATCGGCCCTAGCGGGCCCCGTCAGTTATATATTCCTACCTTGTATGTAAGTCCACTGTAAAAGACTGACAGGCCTTTCATGAGGCCAAAAACGTCGTTAAACAAGTAAGGTACCTTCGTGATCCAGTGCGGTTGGTGGGGACGTTCGTTTCACATCGCTACTAGCCAGGCGAATCGCTGGGCTCTAGATTCTAGATGTCTAGATCAAGCAGGCAGCATGTCTGTGAGTTGTCGACCTAAGGGCTGTTTTCATAGTTTCTTTACTGTAGTAATATCTATTCTTCTTGAAATAATACATTTCTAACGAACTAGAGGTCTTAACGTTTCAGCCGGTCAGAGTAGATAAGTTACATTCATATCCAATGTGACATATAAAGTAAAGCTAGATATTCTCCTCTCACTCCTGACATTTTTATTGTTTGAATTTATTGTTACGGAAGGAAAATCTTTATAAAAAGTCGTCATCTTTTAAGCCTGTACAAGAAATTGGTAAAACCATGCAGAAACGTGACAGAAAATGATGCATAGGTTTTCCTCGATTGAGGAAGGTTCAAGATTGATAGAAACATAGTATTAAGTTCATCAAGGAAAGTGTACCTATAGAGTCACAGTGGATCTTGGTGTCTCTAAAGTTGGGTGCAAGACCTTGCGAAGTTGCTATTTACCCGACTGCCGAAGGAGGGTAATGTGTTTATCAGTCTATGTTTGTATGTTTGTTTTTATGTGGCGTTCCAGAGACCAAACACGTTGGCTGATTTTGATGATTCGTACGTCAATCGATTCGTCTTAACCTTGCGAGTGTCACTGGCAACATTAAAATTACAAAATAGAAAAAAGGCGGATTTTGAGCGCCATATTGTGGGGTCCCAACAAAAATATATAACACTTATATGTTTAAATGTAGGTACCCAATTCGAATAAAAAAATGGTAACTAAAAAGTTATAAATAAAAAAGTTAATTAAAAAAATCATAAAACCCGACTGCTTAAAAAGCGAACCAAAAAGACGTCGGAGGATACATCTGGTTTTGGTCAGCCAGCTCGCGAATATGTATCCTCCGACTGCACAGCATCATTTTCTTCTTGTTTACATCTTTTTAGTTTGCTTTTTAAGCAGTCGGGTATTTTGTTTTTTTTTATTTTGTGTCAATGTTGAAGTAGAAGATAGCATTGTTTATCTGCCTCTTTCACTCGCTTACGTTTGTCGCATCGTCCTAACTCTCTCCTACTCGATGACAAACTGTTTCTTGCGCAATGGTTTGCAGAGCCAACTTCAGAGACAGAAAGATCCGCTGTGACTACTATTACTCTGTTAAAAGCGGCAATTTCGTCGTATTCAACAATAATCGTCGTATTCTCTTGATAATGGAGTTCACTGTGGGTGTCAAACAAATTCCCACTTGAATAACTTCAATAGGCATGTTAAACCTTTTGGTTCACGTCCTCCTGTATTTTGTAGATCTTTGCTGGTAGTTACGTTAGCTAAAACTCAGAAAGTTGTCAAGGGATCTCGTGTTACCCAGTTACTGGGTTCTGCAGGTCAGATACATACGTCATACACCTTTGCATTTAATACACTAATGGTATTATAAATTAATTTACATTTATCATGGTCTGACAAATCTCGTATAGTGTAAATATCATTAGAACCGGCCGAACGAAGTTATGTGTTTTGATTCTATTGTAGAATAATTTATTATACCAACTCAATAACTAATAGCCAATCATAGAAACCGTTCCAATAATATTACGATTATTATCCCGCGTTTTACCAACTAAGAACCGATGGAGATTACAATAAAATGTTCAGATACTACAAAATGTAAGTGTTCGCAATAAATGTCCTAGTTAAAAAAAATACCGAAAAGTAAACGAGCACTCAGACTTAATCTACTATTAATTGGGTTGCGGAGGTCAAACAGCAGTTGTCCTCTACAAAAAAATTATTCTCAGCCGGCTAGTTCAGTTGGAATGTTATTTGACCCCAATTATACTTCCGAAAAAGCGAAAACATCTCATATTGTTTTTTTGAAATTGTTACTCTATGTTACACGGTATAAAGCTCAAATTTCAAACCGTAAGTTTGAGTAGCAGAGTAACGTTCGAGTTATAGATGTGCGACGAAGATTAACCAAGAATAGAATTTCTGTTAGGTCCATTTGTTGGTATTATGAATGCTTAGTAACTCGCAGCCCTGGTGATCCTGCACGCGACTTCGGGTTCGGGTTCGATTACATTCAAAGTATTATTTGGATTTCTATAAATTATTTGTCAGCACTTTCCCTCTCACAGAGAAGCCAGAGTCCCAGCAGTGAGAACATTAACATTATTAATGATGGTGATTATGAATTTCTCAGTAGTAGCATAGAATTGGGATTAAGAACGCCCCTATTTCCAGTTTTAACTAGTGAAATATGGTGGTGGTGGTAGTTTTTAAGTATACCCACTTCTGCCCGTTTAGGAAACACAGGAATGATAATATTGACATACTTATTAATGTACCCTTCTTCTAATGATTCCAGGACATAGCAGCAGGTCTGCTACTAGCCACCGCACTGGTGTCCGTGCTCATCCCCCTGGTAGACACACTGGATGGCTTCCTGCTGACGTCAGCGCTGTCGCCGTTCCTCGTGATTGCAGCCTCCGTACTCGTCATCGTGTTCCATCCCAACGCGGATAAGTGGACGCCTACGAGGTGAGGATGATACAAATAATAATACAGCGAACAGCTAAAGAGTGGAATTCCCTGCCAGTCTTTCCTGATAGCTACAACCTGAGGGTCTTAGAAGTTAGAATAGGTTACTTCTAAGCAAGCATGATTCATCGTCGACCACGCCATCTCTTACCATCAGGTGAGATGGTGGTCAAACGCGAGCCTTTCAATAATAAAAAAAAAGCTCAAATCACTGCTGGGCATTGAGCTCCACGCTTGCTCAAGGCATTTTTTGTTAGAAATAATAAAATTAATTGGAAACAAGAGATCAAGCCTTGCAAACAAATAAAATTGTTGTTCTTACCTATATCCTGAAAATGCCACGCTATTTACCATTCTGTTGCCCTTATCCAAATCTATTTAGCGCCGGTACAACATATTTGATTTGTATTGCTTAATATGGGGAAAACATACTGAAATAAATGATAATTTAATTTAATATCTTCTTCCAAATTTCAACCATATTCACCCACTTTCTAAACATAAATCATCTATCACACCTGCTGCTACTCTTAGGGCCGGCGCTCACTGAGGGCATGGCACGGCAAAGGATTTTTTCGTGGACAAATGATTTTCGACCTTGCCGCGGCACCGCACTTCACTTTTCAGCATACCAAATCATTCTGCCGCTGCATGCGTGTAGGAATAAAGGAATTTCAACGCTAAAGTCATTGAAATCGAAGTCGAAAATCTTTTGTCCACGAAAAAATCCTTTGCCGTGCCATGCCGTCAGTGAGCGCCGGCCCTTATATTCATTCACATTCACACTCAAAACTTTCTTCACAACGAGAGTAGGTCATGTTGTCTAAGCTCAGCCTATGTGCTAATGTGCTAATGCAGGGCAAAGAAGTAAAAGTATTATTGCCAGCCAACAAGGAGATAGAGGTACACACATTACACACAAACACAGAGGTCTAGGTACAAATATTATTTTAATGTTAGAGTCTTCATAGACGAATAGCTTGGAGCGGTTAGTACCGACACCTTCAAGCGATCGCTGTTGGAAAATCACACAATACACGGACCGCTTGTGCAGTCGCAGCCAAAAGCTGCAGATTGCCCAACATCACCGCTTCAAGCTGTCGGCACTGATTGCTCCAAGCAGTCCGAATATATGAAGCAAACAAGGAAGAGGTGTATCTAAAACGTATATATGCCATGTTTACCTTCGGTAATGTTAACTTATAATTACCTAGTAAGTAGGCACATATTATAAATCTCTTTCCTTATGTATTTCCCAGACAGTACAAACAATGAGTAATATAAATAAGTAATACATTTAGTTTGTAATCTATATCGTTGAACAACTCGCTAGCATGCGTCATGCATAGGGTGTGCATGAATGAATCACGCTCTTAAATAGTTCCAGATTAAATTACTCACACTGTAAATATAAAAAAAAACATTGTTTTCAGTTGTTTATCTTTCTGAATAATATACTTTTTTACTAAATGAATAATGATGCATTTTTGAATGCTTTGGGAACGAAGTTCCATCCATTGAGCGTCTTTAGCAGACATAATAGAAACGACAATAGCTTACGGAACATCACATGGTGGTTTGCGGAAGGTGTGATTCGAGAAAAAAAATTACGTCACGTAAGATTTTTGCGTTATACCCTCTCCATACGCCTTTCTCTCAGAGTATCTTCGGAGGAGCAGACATATAGGTACGCACACCGCGCGCGCTCTCTTTCTTTCTCTTTCTAGTATTTCCAAGTAATCCTCGATCCTGACCCTTTTTTATTTTATTCTGTAAACTTCAACGATTTTAATTTAGAACCAATAAAGTAATAATAAATGCCACCAGTTCTTCCCGTTTTATTGCAACGAAAAAGTCATGATCTTATCACTAGATTTAGGTATTCATAAGACTCATAGAAACATAACCAAAAAGTAAGTCAAACAACGGATTATAAAAAATATGAGATAATTTTTATCCATGACGGTACGAAGAACGTGGTATCCGTTTGTGGTGACCAGGGACTGGGTATTGGTCTGGGCACGGGGTATCATTGCTAAGAAAGAAAATTTGGTTCAAATAAATCTCACTAGATGGCGCGATATGCTCCTCCATCTGTTATTGAATGTGTGTAAAATTAACATTTTCTGGAATTGATCAAAAAAATTGTATGTTCTTGTTTAATCAAGTCTCCTAAGTACAAAATTATGGAATATTGGGCTCTTAATTCACAGTTCAAAGATTATTAGACGGATCATTTAAAATTGATGCCAATAGATGGCGCATTTTTTAATTTCTGAGGCATTCCACTCGATTGTTAAAGTTTGCATTTTAACACATTTTGGTGCAAAAAAAACTGTAAAAACGTGCAAATAAATATTAGAAAACAAACCTTCACTGTATTTAAAGAAAAAACATTCACGAACTTAGTAAACCCTTTTACTTGCAAGTCGCTGCTAACACCATCTATCTATCACCGTGAAACAGAACCGAATGCGTTCGATGTACAAAAAATTGCCAGAATAAGCAGTCGAAAAACGCTAGTTACGTCGGCACGGTTTCTTTGTATGGGATGAGGTATCTGTATGCTAGTATTATATTATCTGTGGTCTGGGTATGCAAATGTTCCCACTTATTGATCATCATTATTCTCTTGCCTTTGACACAATTCATTTGGGTTCGGCGCAATAATTATTATTATTGTTATTATATATTTTGAAAAACGCTTCAGGTCACTTATCATTATCACACTAATACGAGTATTATTGAGCTGTAAGTTTGTGAGTGTGTGTTTGTATGTTTGTTACTTCTTCACGCTCAAACGGCTGGACGGATCTTGATGAAATTTGGCAATGAGATAGATTATAGTCTGGAATAGCTTAGAGGATACTTTATATCCCAGGCATATGTTCCTTTCGGATAATTCTAGTAATTCACGCGGGCGAAGCCGCTGGCAGAACCTAGTAATCTTACTAATATTATAAATGCAAAAGTTTCAACGGTTATATGTTTGTTACTCAATCACGCCAGAACGGCTTAACGGATTTGGGTGACATTTGGCACACAGATAGATTATAGTCTGGAATAGCAAAAAGGCTACATTTTAGCACGGTATAATGTTCTCTTGGGATAATAATAGTAGTTTATGCAATGGTCATATAATAGGGGTTATTAAAACACGAGCGTAGTTTTATCAAATGAGGCGAAGCCGAATTTGATAATAATATTACGCGAGTGTTTTAATACCTAATTATATGCTATTGCATACACTACTTTATCTTCACTCATACAGTTGAAATAAAACAAAAGTCGAAAGGGAAAAAATATGTGGTATGGTATGGCGGGCAATTTAGATTCTCATTGCGCAGCGCGCGCATCCACAGACAACTGACAATGACATGAGCCCATACGCACCAGAAAATTAAAAAGTAAAAGTGTGCTATAAAAATTAAAAAGTTATTTTATGATGCAGTTGTTTGAAAATCGAAGGAAAATGCTGAACTATAATGTTTTTTTTTTTTAATTTTAGCTATCCACGAATATAAAGTACGTGTTTATTCAATGTTTTTCGAATTCGTATTTGGAACATTACGTTGTGAGTGTAGATAAAACACTTTTCACGCGGGCGAAGCCGCTGGCAGAAGCTAGTCTATACTTCTATTCTAAAATTATAAAGAGGAAGGATTTTTTATTTGTTTGTTTGTACCGAATAGGCGCCGAAACTACTGCACCGACTAAAAAAATTCTTTCACCAATAGAAAGCTACATTATTCCTGAGTGACATAGGCTTTTTAATCCCGAAAACCGGTCCTGTGGGGTGGTCCACGGGAGCAAAGCCGCGGGGAACTGCTAGTTATATTATAAATGCGAAAGTAACCTCTCTGGTCTGTTACCTTTTCACGCTCAAACTGCTGAACCGATTTAGATGAAATGTTGTATGGTGATAGTTTGAGAGCCTGGGAAGGACATAGGATAGTATTTATCCAGGAAATCATCCTTAAGGGGGTGGAACTGCGTGTGGAAGATTGTATGATGAACTAATACCCTTATAATATTACTAGCTTTTACCCGCGGCTTCGCTCACGTAAAACGTATAAAAGGAAACACAGAGTAGTAGTACAAAAATAGTGTATTTTGCGTTAAATAAAATGCAGTAGGTACTAATTTGATTTTTGATTCAAAAGTGTGGAAATAGGTTCTGAACACAGAATTATAATTATTAATAACTTACTTTAACACAGTCGTGTAAACAATATTTTTAGTTTTACCATCTTTTGCTAAAACATATTGATTATGTGGACTTGATACTCCTGAACACGCTACATACAGTTGCCCATGGGAAAAACAGTTTTTTTTCTAAATGCACTCCTGCAACTTTCAGTGTTTGCCCTTGAGCTTTATTTATGGTAATCGCGAATGCGTCCAGATTTCTCATTAATAGGACTGGGACACCAACTTTCAGCCTCAACGTATGGGACGGTACCCCTGATAATTCTAAAGAGTTAAGAAACTCTATAGGGTAGAGTTTCTCACCCTGAAGAGTTTCAGGGTGAGTCACTCTGCTGCCACTTGTTTCAAGCTTGCTTGGAAGCATGTATTATATTTTCTTATTCTGCTTAAAAAATGGCGAGATTTATCACTGTCATTCAAAAGCAAAGACTTGAGTGGTTCTTCTGGTTCACTAAGCGTTGGAACTGAAACTTTTCCACCAGAGCAACACATACCTGGTGTCTCATCATTCCACTTGAGTGCTTCACAATATAATTTTTTTTTATCCATGTTCCCTATGAGAACTAATCGATGGTTAGTGTAATCAATCAATGGGTCATAATCAGACGCAGCGTTGTGGAACGACTCCCATGTATTTCTTGCAAACGTACGTCTCCTTTCAGACTGCCGTTAAACTCGTAAAATACGCCGTATTTGGGATTGTTCAGGCGTCTCAGCAGCTATCGATGACACGTGACGTTCGGCATCTAAAATCCGACGGGCCTGTGTTTGCTCAAAAGTCTCACCAGCCCTTTAAGTTGTGTGACGCTCAGCATCTGCCAGTTGGTGAGCCTGAGTCTGGTTGAAAGTCGCAGCAGCCCTTTCAGTTGCGTGACGCTCAGCATCTGTGAGTTAGAGAGCCTGAGTCTGGTCGAAAGTCTCAGCAGATCTTTGAGTCTCGTGACGCTCAGCATCTGCGAGTTGGCGAGCAATAGTCTGGTTGGAACTCTCAGCAGCTATTTGAGCTGCGTGACGCTTAGCATCTGCGTGTTGGCGAACCTGTATCTGGTCTAAAGTCTCAGCAGCTCTTTGGGTTGCGTGACGCTCAGCATCTAAAATTAGACGGACTGAGTCTGCTCCTCTGTTTCTTGGCTTCTAGCTACTCTTGCTGTTCGAGCTGTGCTAGAGCTACGGCTCAGATAAGATTTACGCTTGCGAGGCATATCCACAGCATAAAAATATCCCCCTAATAAAAATAAGCATTAGAATATTATAAAGTTTTGCTTAGATTACCACTTTCACGGACACTGACATTAAGTTGACTTTTTCAAATTGACACTCAAATCTTTCATAAACAATTATATCATGCCTACAGCCGAATAAGAAGGACGCCATAAAAAGAAGATATAGTAAATATTATTTTCATATTTTATAGCTACTCCACCATTTCTGCCGCACCTTGTTTTATACAAAAAAGTAGCCTATGTCCATCCCAGGGTCTCATACTATCTGCATACCAAACTTCATCTAAATCGGTTCAGTGGTTTAAGCCATAGTAATAAGTTTCATACAAATCTAACCCACCCCGCTATTTCTTCCCCTTTGTGTTTTATGCAAAAAAGAAGTAGCCTAAGTCCTGCCCAGGGTCTCAAACTATCTTCACACCAAATTTCATCTTAATCGATTCAGCGGCTTAAGCCATAATAAGAAGTTTCATTCAAAATTAACCCCCCTCCCATTTCTCCCCCTTCGCATTTTTTGCAAAAAAAAGTAGCCTATGTCCGTTCCAAGGTCTCAAACTATCTTCTTACCAAATTTAATCTAAATCGGTTGAGCGGTTTAAGCGTGAAAAGGTAACAGACAGACAGACAGACAGACAGAGTTACTTTCGCATTTATAATATTAGTATGGATTGCGCGATATTGACCCGTAGACGAAGTCGCGGGTCTACAACAAATGTTAAAATACCAAGAATAATGTGTGCAATCATACCAATTGGTTTTGTATAAATGATTAATTTCACACCACATGAAGAACAAAACATAAAACACACGTGGTTATTTTTATTAGGTACGCCAAATGAGAAGATGACTAAGTAAGTTATTTCCTTCTCTTTGGAATATCAATGAGTTAGTTAGTTGAGTTAATCATATGAGTTACTGAAAATGTGCTGAGTATGAACACGTAACGCCAAAGGCACAGCACATGTAATGCTCCTCAAGACTCGATAATAATGACCAAAACCTAAAATAACAAAATCTTTTTCAATTTCCAGAGGCGACACGACGATGATAGTGAGCGTCTGTGCTGGCATCCTCGTCGGCTCCTGGACCAACTACCAGCTCGGCAACATGGTCGCCAGCCCGCTCGACCCTCCCTACGAGATCATCTGGCCTTCCAAGGAGATGTTGGGATGCACCATCTTGAGAACCATCCTAGGTTTCTGTGGGGTACTAGCCACGAGGGCTATAGGCAAATCTGTTTCATACGCTTTCGTCTGTGCCTTGCTCGGCAAAGACAAAAACGAACTCAGAAATTCAGAAAATAGTCTAGATAATAAAAACAAAATCATAGTCGAACTTAGTTATAAATACTTCACGTACGGCATGATAGGTTTCAACACGACCTATGTGTTCCCCAATGTGTTCGATTTGCTAAAGATCAACAGGCCTACGTACTATACTGAGATTTAATTTGTCTTCTAGTCGTTCTGGGCTAATTGTTATTATGGTGGAGTCTTATGCGTTGGTGCGTGGATATCGGTCGATATGATACGGTGCGATAGTGAAGGAATTTGCTATACTTTAGTATAGAAGGTCTTTATTTTTTTAATAATTGTTTGAATCGGAGCAAACAGCAATACTTGAATGCCTACGTGTTTATAGTGCACCAAAACACAAATGATAAAAGTGAGTGAATGTTTGTTTGGAGTTGTTTTCTATTTTTCTAATTAATGAATGTTTATAATTAGGTCCGAACTACTATATAACTGATCATTCGTATTTTTAATTATGACTATATCTAACTGAGTTATTAAATAATACAATTATCAATGCCTGTGTACTGCTGTTGGCAATTTTTTTTAAGGGCTGATTTTTAAATATTACCTGAAGAATAAATATGATAGATTGGCATATTTTCTATTCAAAAAATGTCTAACCGAGATTTTTATTTCTCAGATAAAAAAAATATAATCAAATATTGAAAAATCGGCCCTTTATGATAAAGTTGAATTGTAGTCACTGTCATATAGTCCGCACTTTATAATTTACTCTATTTATGATTCCAGTAATTTTAATTAGTATAATATACTAAAAGCAATATTTTTATCGAATATAGTATTATATTGATATGTTTGTACAAGGTTTATAGTTGTTGACTTATAGATGGCACTGCTGTGTTATAGGGTATGCAAACTGGCTCGGTATAGCTGAAGAACATAGAAATAAGATAGATCAAATTATAGTGAATATGCACGAATGTAAAATAAAGGGTAAATAACGATAGTTGAAGTAAAATTTGATCTGCATGTACTCTATGTTTCGGCGATGCCATAGGAGAAAATAATTTTAGGTAAGCACACATATTATTATATTTAAATATAAATGCTTTTATTATACACATTTTTATATCATAACATCACAATGAAAAATTAAATTTTTAAAATTAAGGTTAAAAAATTAAAATTATCGTTTTAAAAACATATATTTTCAAGGTAGAGGCTAAATTTTATTAATGTATTTTTTTTTTCGTTTATTTTAAATTCAATTGAGCGTATTTAGCACTATCTACCAATGGGTCATCTAAAATTAAAACAATGTTTATTCAAACTACTCTACAATATTTTATTATTTTGCTGATTTTAACAATAACGCAATATATTTGATGTGTTTTAGCATCGTTGTTAAAGTTCCAATACTAACACAAAATACTTAGGTTGTGAGAAGTTAAGGGGGAATACAAAGTGCCTGCAAAAGTGATGAATAGAATTTACGAGCTGTATTTATGTTATTTTACTACGAGTATGTCGTCAGGCGTCGTGGCCACTCAATGTAGATATTACGTTGTTATTGAAATAAAAGTATCGATACTGAGTAACAGTGACTAGTATTTTGATTTACGTCCTCATATTTTTTCTCCCCTGTAAAAATACTAACATTTTAAATTAACTACACAGCATATCACAGGGCATGTTCGCCCTTCTTGAAGAAGAGTACTACCACACTTCTGCACCATGCCTGTGGCGTTTTGCCTTCGTGTATGGCGGAACCAAACAGCTTCTAAAGGCCTTAAGTACCGGTTTTCCCCCCGCCTTCAGGAGTTCGGCCGTAATTTCGCCTTGAATGAATCGCCATCAGAACCATCCTAATCTCGTAAAGGTGACGGTCTCTCCCCAGAGACCGTCACCGGGTTTGCAGATTGACGTGTACAACTGCCCATAGAACCCCTCGATCTCCCTCAGAAGCTCCGGTTTGGCGGATACGATCCTGCTATCGTCGGTCTTCAGTTTCTTGAGCTGGCTCTGCTCAATAGCCAAATCTTTTGCAAACACCTTGGAGCCCTTATTCCACTCAATCGCGTCTTTAATACGCTGAGTATTAAAGTGGCTGAGGTCGCTTTTCAAGGACTTATCAAGGATCCGTCTATTGAGTTGCCGGTAGTTCCAAGCATCGCCTCTCCTTTATGAGCTTGAGAGTAGGATCGGTTATTCTCTTGTTCCTATTTGCACGACGGGTCTTGAAAAACTTGGTCCTGACCGTATGAACGGATTTCACGAACCCATCATTGTAATCATCCATGGAGCTCTCTAGGCACTCGAAACGATTCTGGAATTCGAGTTGAAAGCTTTCGGGGTTTTGGATCTGGATCTCTGCTGGGCGGAGCGTAGACTTCATCAATCGAAATCTTTCCAGCTTAATATTTAAGTTCAATGTGTCTCGGTGATTTCTTCCAATTTTCAGCGCGTTGATCACAGAGACATAATTGAATATGTGTTTCTTCATCGACATGATGAAGTCTATCTCATTTTTCGTTGCACCATTGGGGCACTGTCAGGTCCACATCCTGTGCTCACGTTTTCGGAAGAAGGATTTCATCATATAGAGGCCCTCTTCACAAAACTGGCCAGTACCGAATACCTTGAGGATATTCTGAGTATAAGGTATGCTGGATGGAGTTTCTTGTGCGTTCTTCTCCATAACAAGCTACTTTCCGAATGCACGGTAGAGTCAATTTTTATTACTTGTACATTTTTAATTTAGATTTAATGTTTGACGTTCAAAAGTGCCGCTTATTGGCCTAGTTGAAATAAATATATTTGACTTTGACTTTGCTACCATGTTCGACACTCTCTCGATCCTCTTTACGTTGGCCAAATGGGACTTGTGGATGATAAAACCGACACCACCCTGAGAGTCCTGAGACTGCCGGTCACCTTCACGGAAATAGAGCAGGTTACCGGATTTAAGGATTATCGAGTCCTCCCCCTCTCTTCGGACTTCAGATTACCCTATGATACTCCATCGTAACCCGCTCAATTCTTCCTCGAGTTCGATAATCTTCTAGTCGGTCCGGGGTGTACGCGTGTTAAGTGTTGCCAGGGCCAGTCGTCAGTTCGAACTCTGGTAGCTGGATCCCGTCCGTCGGATTCTTCGCACCCCTTACCACGCCGTAACCTCGACCGCTACCTTAGTCGAGGGTAGGCGGGCTGCCGGGCACTAAGGTCATTTATTAGTTGCGCTATTCATCGGTTTGGGGGGGTTTGCCGCCAGTCGCCACGCTTGGCAGGCGGGTTGGCGATTACAGGTTGGTATTAAGTGCTCAAAAAACGCTGCTGCCCATTCTCTGGTGGTCGCCTCTTACGACACCCACGGGAAGATATGGGATGGTGAAATTCTTTACGTCCGACATCATACGGATAAATCAATTAATTTAGAATAAATTCATTTTTTTAGTAAGTACCATGAAAACAACAATGTACTTATAAATACCACAAACAACCACGATTACTATACTTATGAATTAAAAACCACGATACTTATGATTGTAATTATATGAGTAGAAAATTACATTTTGCGCAGTAATTTATATTTAATATTATTTAGAGTACCTACAGTATTGGTTTTAGTTAGAACGGAACGTAGAAGTCAGATAATAGGCCTCGTTTAAATTAAAGTAATTATATTCCGTTTTAGCACCGATAAGAGGATGCAAAAAAAATACAGTCAGTGCAAAATATTCAGTGAAGTTCCATACTGTAATCTCCCCAAGATGGCGCTATGTGTTTTGAAATACTCGTAACGCTAATTAGACCGATAGCGCTAGGTTTTGAGGTTTCAAAAATATTAAAGTTATTCGTGTTTCGCATATAGTTTCCGGACCATTTGCCCAACCTAATACCTAAGTTTGTGTCATCCTAGGTATTTGCATAGGTAGAAATTTAGGTATTTGTCTTTTCGTTCAATACTGGTCGAAAAGAAAATTAGAGATAATAATTTTACTTCCATGATAATAACGAAGTATTAACTGATGTACATAGGCATTTTGTGTCATCCTTGTCCACGGGAATCCTAGTATTTAACCAGTACCTAACACGTCGCCCAACTAGCTCTAAAAGAATATTACAATAGGTTAAATAAGTGTTACTCGTTTTAGAGTACTGATATCTGTCGGTTAAAATATTTTGTGTCGAATTCATCCACGGGTTTTATAGATATTTTATTTTTTTATTACAATACCCTGTAAAATACACAAAAGAAAATGCAAGTTATTAGAGTTTACGTGTTTTTGATTATTATGGTGTAAGAAAACACTATTCATAATTTGTGTCGTTTTTATCCACGAAATCTTATTATTTAAATAAAAAATACTAGACTTCTTCGCACGAAGGGCGAGCGCAGAGAAAAGAGCGGGCGCGCGCGGCGGGTGCCTGCCGGCCAGCCAGACTCGCGGCGCTTTTATTTGTTTACATTAGGTCTTTGCAAGTTGCAACAAACAAGTGCGTACGTTATTTATAATGTATTTGATTGATTAATGCCCACTTGCACTAAAAACTAAACTCAGAATTAGTTGCTAACACGAGGTTAAATTGACAATATTGTATAACAAACAGTCAATTTACAATTTTCAAAGTTAGTTATGAAGCTATGAAAGACTAAAATGGAGGTTGAATATAATAAATGTGTTATATCGACACCCAATATTATTAACATTGTTACTCAATATAGCATGGTACAATTTTAGGTTTCTTGTTACTAATTTTAATTGCTCTTTCAGTTTTGATAAAACCACTGCAAGTATGATTTTTGCAATGTCACAATGTACAGATTTTAAAGAATTTTTAATATGAAAAGCATTGTAACGACCGTTACACTGGGGTCATGATGGTATTTGAAGAAAGATTTTTTCTGTGAATATTATTGTATCTTATTGTACGATTACCAATTATACCGACAAAAAAATCATTGATAAATATTATTGTAAGCAACAATTACATGCGTGTCAATGTTACATTCGGATAAAAAAGACATGTTAATTGCTATGGAAGAGCTAATAAATTCGCTTTTCGTTAATTGCTATGGATGAGCAAATTTTTTTTTTTTTAAATCTCTTTTCTTACACCAGTGCAGCGATCATGCTGGAGAGGTTAGCGCTAATCAGCCAGCTGGTTCAGGGGGCAACGGCAACGGGGGATGTTGATTCGCACACGGCCAATTACTTGGACCTTCTGCTGACAACAGATACAGACCGATACTCTGTGTCGATAGTTTACCTTGGGTTGCGAGTCACGTATGTCAGAAAAGAAGACCTTCAACAGCGCTGCCAAGTCCTGCAAAAAGGTGTTGCAACGGCCGAATAGGGACATAAGTTGCTTCTTACCCAGCAAGTGTTTTGGTCCCTGGGTAAGTCGGTTAAGTCGAACTTCTGCCATCCTTCATTACCACCACTCTGCGGGTGACGGGTCGCTGGCCCGCTTCGCTGAGGAGAAGGCAAAATTATTTGCCTCTTTTTGCGGCATCTTTGCGTCTGCATTCTGGTGATGCGCGGCCCTTTCTTTCTCCTGGTAGGTGTGAGACCTATGTCAGACATTCGCATCCATCAAAAGAACGTTCGTAGAGTGCTGGGCAACCTCGACTTGAATAAAGCTAGTCTGGGTCTGGCACGGAAGCCTTATTAGTAAGCTTCCTTCATTCGGTTTGCCTGGTGATGGTATATGTGATTGGATTGCAGAATTTGAGTGGTTATCGATGGGTGCTCGTTGGACCAATTGGATATTAATACCGGAGTCCCTCAAGGGTTTGTACTCTCAGCAGCATTATTTTTGCTGCATATAAACGATCTGCTAAAAACTTGGGTATGCAGACGACAGCACTGTTGCTGAGAGGTACTTGTCCATCCTTGTACTTTGTGAGGCTATAGTGGAGCGTTTGAGCTTATCCTTGAAGCCAGTCTCCAAATAGGGCGATGCCAATTTGGTCAGGTTCTTTGCTGCTAAAACCCAGTCGTGTCTTTTCTCTGTTAAAATGACCCAATTCTACTGGGCTCCTTACTTCTGAGGTGTAAACGAGCTGATAATGGACCATCTTGAGCAACTTGGCGTAACGTTCAACACGATCCTCGATTTTGGTTCATACATTGAGGCAAAGGCTCAGCTGGCTGCTATAAAGTTGGGTATACTCGCAAAGGTGAGAAGGTTCTTCACGCCAGAACAGTTGCTCAAATTGTATCAAGCGCAAGTTTGTTGATGTATGGAGTACTGTTCTTATTTCTGGGAAGGATCTGCCAAATACCAGCTTGATGCACATAAGTTGATAATAAAACGGGCCAAGAAGCTCTTCGGCAATGAGGAACTGGTAGAGTAAAAGCTCCAGAGCCTTGAACATCGTCGCCGAGTTGCCAGCTTATCGGTTTTTTATCAGTTGCATTTCGGGGAGTGTGCAATGGAATCACATGATCTCATTCCACCTAGCCCGTTTCATCATCAGACTACAAGACGCACGGCGATGTGCCATCGGTACATGGTAGACATCCCACCCATACGCAATAAACGTTTTGGTAATACGTACAATATGCGTACAGCTAAAGAGTGGAATTCCCTGCCGAAGTCTGTTTTGCCCGATAGCTACAACTTAGGAGTCTTTAAGTTAAGAGTGAATAAGTTACTTTTAGGCAAGCGTGCTTCATCATGAACCACGTCATCGCTTACCATCAGGTGAGGTAGTGGTCAAGCGCAAGCCTACCTAATATAAAAAAAATAATTCCCCCTATTGCAAATTGTCCACCCAGTGGACAGTAGAACATAGAGCAGTGATAGCCCAGTGGTAACGGACGCGACTTACAAGTATGGCCGTGGGCTCGAACCCAGGCAAGCGCTTTACTTTGTGTAAATTATTTCATCACTGCTCTCAAAACACTAAAGTAAAAAAAAAAACTGAGACATGTAACATCCATCAATCCACACTGGGCCTGCGTGGTGGATTACGGCCCATTCCCTCTCACAGAGAGGAGGCCTACACGCACAATGGACCAAATGGGAGTCTAAGTTCGGAAAAGAGGGTCCATCTATCCTATCCTTATGCTTATCACGCCTTCCGTTTGCAATTACTTCTTCACACTTTTTTTTATTATTCTACTTACTCATATATCTGTAATATTGAATAAGTCTAAAAACATTTTTATTACATACCTACTCTTAGTTTTTCTCCAAGACTATTTATGCTGATACCATTAATGATGAACTAAAAACCTATTATCGACGTCAACACTGCATCTTTCTTTACAATGATAACATTTCAAATAAGTGTTTAGATTTAAGAAGAAAAACAATATATGGTTAGAATAGTAACTTAAAATTCCAATATGGTTAAAATAATAGTCCAAAATTTAAAATGTATTACATTGTATGTCAGTTTAAAATGACTTTATCACAAAGAAACCCTTGTTATCAAAACTTTTGTGTATTGGAATTTGATCTACAAGTATACTTCAATAGAAACATTGTTCATTTATAATTACAATGCAATTATTCATTTCACAAAAGGAGTTCTTATCTTACTCTTACTCATAGAAATACGGTTAAGAGGCAGACGAAAAGGTCTGTTCTGGCTGATTTTATGATATAAAGTTGTAGCAATGTGTAACTAAAGTTACAATGTTATTCATATTGGGGGTCGATATGTGGTTAATGAAAGGGGATTATTAAATTTCATAGAATCGAGCATTATAAGGGATGTCGGAAAAGCAGACTATTTTAGGGACCGTGATGAAATAAAACTATACATAATCACTATCAGCAGTCAGCACACAACAAAAATATCTAGTATTTTTTTTACTTCGTGTACTATTTGTTTTGCTGACTGTACACTACCTACTCGAAGCGGGGCGCGGGATATTGAGAAGCAGTATAACGAAAAAAAAAGGTAGGTAGGTATCGGCATATCAATCTACCTACCGCTTTCAGGTTCAAATTCGAAGCGAATTAAAGCGTCAATCCAAAAAAAAATATTGACCGTCTTCTAAGCATGGACCATTGACAATCGTAGGTAATAAGATTGCAGACGCGTGCTTTGTACAAAATTCGCACGTCATTATGTTTATCTCTATAGGTTACACATTTGTTCATTACGTAGCGGAGATAAATGTCAATCAATATTCGATATAATAGGTATGTTATTTATTTATGAACGCTTCGCATCTAAGAAGAAATCGTACCGAACGAACGTGTGTGCGTGCGTATGCCGCCTGGCCGCCTCCGCCCGCTTCCACCTCAACCATTGTTTTTGTGTTTTATTCATTTAAATACATATGCGTGCATTAAAATGACACAAATTTACAAAGTCGATTATTCATGCATTTATGATATTGAATATGTGAACTCTAATGATTGTAATATTTTTTTGAAGCGTTTGTAGCTTGGTAAAACAAAATAAATTAAAATCTTAAAATTCCGTGCTCTAATTTGGCACAATTTTATTTAATAGGCATATGTAAGTGATCTAAGAAAGGAAATAGTTATTTCATAAATTGAATTTTTTTTTGCACTATTTTTTACATAATGACTGTATGTCAGTTTGCACTGGGCAAATATGACACAAATTGGGTTTGCACACTCCACAAGCTATCCTAGATAAGATACCATAATTATTTTAAACTTTAATTTTTTTTTGCCTGTTTTAAGCAGAATAAAAAGAATCAACCACAAAACATCGAATTACTGTAAATGCAAGTAACAGATGTGACACAAAATGCAAAAATAAGCTACATAGGTACGACTGTATCCACAGGCAAAAAATAAGCAACTTTAGAATTTTTTAAACTTATGGCATCAAAATAAGCCAGCGCTATCGGTATATATAGGTAGTTTTTCATTCAAAATGATGTTGAAAAGTAAAACTAACAACTGGCGCTCTCTTGTGGCGAAAGTTTCAGTGAGCAATCCCATTGAGCGACCGCTAAAGACTTTCACTGGATTTTACTCAAATCTAACAAAATATGTAAGTGTCAGTAAGACCCAACGCAATGCTCTATCTGGCAAATGGCATCTAAGTCGAAAGCCGAAGAGCACTGCGTTCTGTTAATCACGTCTTGATGGTTAGCTTTAGAGCCCACACACATCCAAACAGGTGCAGTGAGTTTTTCACTGGCAAACAAATATCAACCTTGCGGTAGTTGAAATAAAGCTGAGAATATAATTTCTTAAGAAATTAATCAATTGTGGTTCAGTAGTCGCCGAGTTTACGCAGTTTGTTTACGATTAAAGTATCATCGTCATTCAGTAAATTTGTTATTATTATATTTTATCAGAACCGTTGGTCGGGTCATTAGTTTTTAGGGTTCCGTAGTAAAACAACAAGGAACCCTGATAATTTCGCCAAGTCCGTTTTCCGATCGCAAAGAGAACGAAAATAAACTAGAAATCAAAATCCAATATGGTGGCATTAAAATTACTCGTATCCTCTAGGTACTATGGAAATAAGGCATTCTATACTGCGTGAGGCCCGATTGGCACTTGGCTCGTTTTTATCAAACCTATTAAATAAAATATTAAACCTTTAGCCTTTCGCCATATAAAAATTATCAATATTTAAACTACCAATACCGTATGCAGGTTCAAAAAGGTTAAATAATGATAATTATAATAGATGGAAAAACCCGCAGGAAAAAAATTTGACATATTTTTATGCAGACAACAGGATAAGACAGGAAATATGTGAGATTTGCATAAATGTAACATAGTTTTTTCTTTATTTGGCAATATGTTCCTTAAAACACAAAAATTAAATAAACCAGCCTGGATTTGTTTATTTACCTCACTGTAGAGGTACTCAATTTTAAGAAGGTTTTATCTACGTAACTTTAAAGTTGCATTAAGTACTACTAGTGTTCCGTATGAACGGAACGGACGTAAAGAATTTCACCATCCCATATCTTCCCGTGGGTGTCGTAAGAGGCGACTAAGGGACACACCAGAGAATGGGCAGCAGCGTTCTCTGTGCACTTTATCAACAAACTGCGATCGCCAACCCGCCTGCCAAGCGTGGCGATTATGGCAAAACCCCCCAATCCTTATGATCAGCACAAAGAAAAAACGGCCCCGAGTGCCCGGCAGCCCGTCTACCCTCGGCTACGGTAGCGGTCGAGGCGATGGCGTGGCAAGGGGTGCTAAGAATCCCCGGAGTGGACCCGGCTACCCCAATAAACACCGACGACTGGACCTGGGAACATATAACACGCGAACACTCCGGACCGACGAGAAGATAGCCGAACTGGAGGAAGAATTGAGTAGGTTGCGATGGAGTATTATAGGGTTATCTGAAGTCCGAAGAGAGGGGGAGGACTCGATAATCCTCAAATCCGGTAACCTGCTCTATTTCCGAGAGGGTGACCGACAGTCCCAGGGTGGTGTCGGGTTTATCGTCCACAAGTCCCTTGTGAACAACGTGGTGAAGATCGAGAGTGTGTCGACCAGGGTGGCGTACCTTATACTCAGAATATCCGCAAGATATTCGCTGAAGGTCATACAGGTCTACGCCCCGACCTCGGCACACCCCGACAACGAGGTAGAGACCATGTATGAGGATATCTCTAGAGCCATGCATGGTTTCAAAACTCACTTCACCGTTGTCATGGGGGACTTCAACGCAAAACTGGGCAAACGAGACGTGGATGAGCTGCAAGTGGGGCAATTTGGAGTTGGACGCCGGAACCACCGGGGTCACCTACTGGCCAGTTTTATGGAGAAGGAGGGCCTCTACATGATGAACTCCTTCTTCAGAAAGCGTGAGCACAGGAAGTGGACCTGGCAAAGCCCCGATGGTGCAACTAAAAACGAGATCGACTTCATCATGTCAACCAAGAAGCAAGTGTTCAATGATGTCTCTGTGATCAATTCGGTGAAAACCGGGAGCGATCACCGCATGGTAAGAGGCACATTGAACATTAATGTTAATCTTGAAAGGTCTCGACTGGTGAAGTCCACGCTCCGTCCAGCACAGATCCAGGTCCAAAACCCCGAGAACTTTCAGCTCGAACTCCAGAATCGTTTCGAGTGCCTAGGAAGCTCCGTGGACGATTACAGCGATGGGTTCGTGGAAGCTGTCCATACGGTCGGGTCTAAGTTTTTCAAGACCCACCGTACAGATAGGAACAAAAAACTCTCTGATCCTACTCTCAAGCTAATGAAGGAGAGGCGTGAGATGATCCTGCAGTCTTCAGACGATGCGGTGAAATACCGGCAGCTAAATAGGCGGATCTCAAAGTCCTTGAAAAGCGACCTCCGCCGCTTTAATACTGAGCGTATAAAAGACGCGATTGAGCGGAATAAGGGCTCCAAGGTCTTTGCAAGAGATCTGTCTATAGGGCAGAGCCAGCTCACGAAACTGAAGACCGATGATGGCAGGATCGTTTCCGCCAAACCAGAGCTTCTGAGGGAGATCGAGAGATTCTATGGGCAGCTGTACACGTCAACCAGTAAACCCGTCGCGAATCTAGCGAATGACCCTAGAGCTAGATTGACCCGACACTATACCGAAGACATTCCGGACGTCAGCCTGTATGAGATTAGGATGGCTCTGAAACAGCTTAAGAACAACAAGGCACCGGGTGACGACGGAATTACGGCCGAACTCCTGAAGGCGGGTGGAAAACCAATCCTTAAGGCCCTTCAGAAGCTGTTTGATTCCGTCATACTCGAAGGGAAAACGCCACAGGCATAGTGCAGGGGTGTGGTGGTACTCTTCTTCAAGAAGGGTGACAATGCCTTACTGAAGAACTATAGGCCCATCACACTTCTTAGCCATGTCTACAAGCTGTTTTCAAGAGTCATCACGAATCGTCTCGCGCGCAGGTTTGACGATTTCCAGCCTCCCGAACAAGCCGGATTCCGTAAAGGCTTCAGCACCGTAGACCACATACATACGCTGCGGCAGGTTATACAGAAGACCGAAGAGTACAACCTGCCTCTCTGTTTAGCGTTTGTGGACTACGAGAAAGCCTTCGATTCGATCGAGACTTGGGCTGTACTGCAGTCTCTCCAACGGTGCCAAATTGACTACCGGTACATCGAAGTGTTGAAGTGTTTATACAAAAACGCCACCATGTCAGTTCGACTTCAGGATCAGACCTCGGAACCAGTCCTTTTGCAGCGAGGTGTGAGACAGGGAGACGTCATATCTCCGAAGCTGTTTACCGCTGCACTGGAGGATGTCTTCAAGGTTCTGGACTGGAGAGGGCTAGGCATCAACGTCAATGGCGAGTACATCACTCACCTTCGGTTTGCTGACGATATAGTGGTTATGGCTGAGACCATGGAGGACCTCAGTACAATGCTCGATGACCTCAGTAGAGCTTCCGGAAGAGTGGGTCTTAGAATGAACATGGACAAAACCAAGGTAATGTTGAATGCCCATGTTACACCCACTCCTATCAAGGTAAGAGACTCTACACTCGAAGTTGTGGGCGACTATGTCTACCTGGGACAAACGATCCAGTTGGGTAGGGCCAACTTCGAGAAAGAGGTCAACCGTCGAATCCGACTCGGCTGGGCAGCGTTCGGGAAGTTGCGCGGTATCTTCTCGTCCAACTTACCACAGTGTCTCAAGACGAAAGTCTATGACCAGTGTGTGTTGCCAGTGATGACATATGGCTCTGAGACGTGGTCGCTTACAATGGGCCTCATCAGAAAACTTACAGTCACTCAAAGGGCAATGGAGAGGGCTATGCTCGGAATTTCCTTGCGTGATCGAATCAGAAATGTAGAGATCCGCAAGAGAACCAAGGTTACCGACATAGCCCGAAGAATTGCCAAACTTAAGTGGCAGTGGGCAGGGCACATTGCTCGCAGAACGGATGGCCGATGGGGCAGAAAGGTTCTGGAGTGGCGACCGCGAACCGGAAGACGTTGCGTTGGAAGGCCTCCTACCAGGTGGACCGATGACCTGGTGAAGGTTGCGGGAATCCGCTGGTTGCGAGATGCACGGGACCGGTCAATGTGGCGACGCTTGGGGGAGGCCTATGTCCAGCAGTGGACGTCTTTCGGCTGATATGATGATGATGATGATGAAGTACTACTTCATTGTTTAGTTCCAAATTCGCTCACATGTCGCTGTTACAGTAAAGTTGCATTTTATTCTTTTAATATGCGATTGTTTCTCGATTGGGAAAGTTTGTCCGTTTTGTTAGTTATTGAATTTACATGCAAATAATAATTTGAACTCGCTTAGAAACTAATTATAATTTACCCTGTATGAGGGTTTTTTTACTGGGCAGATTTAGGAGGATTATAAGCGTTAACCTGTTGATTGTTATCGCGTTTTTTCCACATTTATTATTGTAATCAAATGAACCACGTCATAATTTAAAACCCATTAGTATGGAGCTTGGCAACTGAACTTATCCCAGTCGTAAACGTTCCTTTGTGTTTTATTAGTATTTTTCTGTCTTCTGCTTGGTATGAAAGGAAGTGGAAATTATGGTTATTCTTACGTCTCGACTGTTCTTTTCGATCCAATCTTGGACTCGTCGAGCTTTATTGCTTTGCGCTTTTCTGGTTGTCGCCACTGATGATTCTGTTTTCTGGTTTTAAATAGTAGTAGTTGTTGTGGTTGGAAATAGTGTCATACCGTGAACACGTAGTGATAGTTTATATAACTTACCAACTAGATCCTATGCAGTAGTGGTAAACAAATGACCACACCATTTTATTATGCTTGTTAATAACCTGAGAGGAACAGTACTTGTAAAACTCTAAGTTTTACAAGTAATTTAAAATGTATAAACCATAGATATCGAGTCGGTAAATTAAGCCATGTAGGGTAATCGCTTGTCGGTCGACTAGTAACCAATAAAATGTGTCCTTTAACTTATATATTTTCAGACTCCTGTTTTGGTAAACCCAATGCTACAATAAATTGCAACTAATATGCAGATTAATTAATAGATGTATAGGGTTATGTGTGGGGTTTCCCAGCGGCCAAATCAGGATACAAAATTTACTGGGCAACTGTTCGGTATACAGTGCATTTTTCCATACAAATGCATCTATCAAATATATACATATTGTTGGAATATCCTCAATATTGTGGTATTGTACTGTTAAAAATTGGGATTTAACGTTCATTGGTGTTATTTTTACAAAAATAGCCTGTTCATTATTGTAATGGGGATTTTTTTTTAATAATATTGCATTGGGTTTTCTTGCTTTGTTTTAGTTTCACAGAAGTATGGAATACCCAATTATAGCTTTAAACAGATTTTTATTTAAATCAATCCTTTTAGAGAGTCCGCAAAATATGTTACTTGACTGGTAGAAAAGTATTTAATTATTATAATTTTTTTTATAAAAAAATACAGTACAACTATTTTCTTAATATCCCTCGGCAAACTTCATGTTGCGTCAGTTATCAGTTGCCCTTTGCACTTGGTACAGACTGGACGCTCTCAATCAACTTGGAAGTCTACAGAGTTGTTAATACTCATTTATTCTAATGTAATTTATTTAAAAAATAGGAGGAAAGCTCTAAAAAAAACAAAACAACAATAAAGGGTTCTGAATTCAAATTATTATCACACTAATATTATAAAGGCGAAAGTTTGTGAGTGTGTTTGTAGTTTGTTACTTCTTCACGCTCAAACGGCTGGACGGATCTGGATGAAATTTGGCACAGAGATAGATTATAGTCAGGAATAGCACATAGGACTTTTTATCCCTGGAATATGTACCTTCGGGATATTAAGAAAATTGTTGTATGTAAATAAGTGCCTTATACAGGTTGTTACGACAAGGTGAGGTAATATTAGGGGTCAAAGTATGCATAATAGCGTAGCAATAATGCAATACATTGCTGCCATCTAATGGGAAGGTCATTTATGCCTTTGCGATAGAAATCTGGTGATCTAGATTCGACAAACTGTGTGAAAGCATTTTGTACGGCCTCCTGAGGAGAAAACTTAATCACGTAGAAAACTGTCCAAATTACGAAAAAATAATGTGGTCCGTTGGAGCAAGGTCTGGCGAATACGGAGGGTGACGAATGGTTTCTAATTGCAGTTCCTGTAGAGTTCAAACGGTTTCTCGTGCTGTATGGTCTCGCGTTATCATGGAGCAATAATGGTGAAGATCGATTCATGAGTCGGGGCTGTTTCACTACTAGTTTTGCTTACATTGGTCGGAGTTCGGCACAGCAGACATCTGCCGTTATCGTTCCTGGGTAGTTTGGCTCGGATCGGCTTCCACCATCTCTTTCAATTCATTGTTATTCACCTGTGTGGGCGGTCCTCCCCCGTGATTCGATTTTCAAATCAAAGTTTCCATCAAGAAAGCGTTTAAACCAAAATCGCACGGTGCGTTCATTAGCAGTCCTTTCTCCAAACACAACATTGATATTGCGAGCTCTTTCTGCCGCGTTAGTTCCGCGTCGGAACTCGTATTCAAAAATCACTCTTCAATTACAATAGTACAATTTTCGAAGTATCCATCTTTGTTGTCTAAGCTGAATAAAAAAACCGGCCAAGTGCGAGTCGGACTCGCGCACGAAGGGTTCCTACCATTATAGCAAAAAACGGCATAAAAATCACGTTTGTTGTATGGGAGCCCCACTTAAATATTTATTTTATTATGTTTTTAGTATTTATTGCTATAGCAGCAACAGAAATACATCATCTGTGAAAATTTCAACTGTCTAGCTATCACGGTTCATGAGATACAGCCTGGTGACAGACGGACCGCCGAGTCTTAGTAATAGGGTCCCGTTTTTACCTTCGGGTACGAAACCCTAAAAAATAAAAAGATTAAAGGCTGGATGCGGGACGCACGGGACCGGTCAATGTGGCGACGCTTGGGGGAGGCCTATGTCCAGCAGTGGACGTGTTTCGGCTGATATGATGATGATGATGATGAAATAAATAAAATATTATAAAAGTACAAATGTGCCCATTCCACTCTTATGATAGCGCCAGATAGGTATATCTTGAGGAACTCTACGACATGTTAGGGTCAATAGTTATCAGTACCAAGCGCTATTATCACTTGCGAAGTTGTGACCCTAGTTATATCAGGCTAAAAGCTTTTAAATAACCTCTGTGAAGATAAGCAGACTCATAGTGCGCCTTTTGTCGTAGGGTTGGTTTTTTTTTTTGATTTTTTCATAATATAACCAGTAGGCATCGCATCATCGGCCACACTATTTCATAATTTCATAAAAATGGCCACTGTTTAGTACCTAACTAGGTATCGAATGTCTACCTATACTGTGATTTTTAATTTCGTGGACCAAACTGACAGCTGCCAATGACCTTATTTTTTTTAAATGTTGCAAGCGCGGAGCATAGTGTTGTAAGTAAGGCTCAATCGTATGTGATTCATCGAATCGAAGTGACATGACTCCTCAATTTATTTTTACTAATTGGTGTAAATAAATGTTTTATGAATATAAACGTAATATATTTAAATATAACAGTATTCATACATATAGTACATGAACTTTTATTGTGTTAAATATGAAATCAACAATGAAATAAATGCTATCGATAAAATGAAGTCTGACATAAATTAGTAGAAACTAAATAAAGGCCGCTAGTTTCAAAACAAATTATTTTTTTTTGCGATGAGGTAGTTTCATTTTCGATCTACTTCGGTTTTCGATTAACTTTCGATCACTCAGGATAGTTAGGGTACGACACTATTTTTATGGGACGATAAAGTGATAACCCCCCAAATGTCAGTTTAGTCCACGAAATTAAAAATCACACTATACACATGTCATGTTTGCTTCTCAAGGCAGCCTGATAATGATTTTATCCTTAATATTATAACAATAATTAGTTGGTAGCAGAAAAGCATTAATGATAGAACCACATTTATTTTGAACTAAAGGGTCTTTCAACAAGGACGAGTCGATGTTAAAATTGAATAAAACAAGATGTGTGTGAGATATTAACGAAATTTATTTTTATTTAAAAGGCCCATTTATGCCATTATGGATGGAATATGACATCGTTCAAATGTCCGCCGCGGCTTCGTATGGTGGCACGAATCCGACAGCGAACGACACAATCGACATTCTGCATGAACGGTTTGAGGGTAGAGTTATCTCTTGAGTTCTCTTTTTCTTGTGGGGTTTTCTGAAGTCGCCGGTCTATGCCAATAAACCACATTCGACCGTTGCCCTGAAAGCCAACATAACGCAGGCCATCGCTCGGATTCAGCCGGATCTATGCAGCAGAGTCATTAAAAATTTGACCTCTCGGATTCGTGCCACCATACGAAGCCACGGCGGACATTTGAACGATGTCATATTCCATCCATAATGGCATAAATGGGCCTTTTAAATAAAAAAATAATTTCGTTAATATCTCACACACATCTTGTTTTATTCAATTTTAATATCGACCCGTCCTTGTTGAAAGACCCTTTATAATTGTATTTTAACTTTGTATTTTTTTTGTAGAGCAGTGGTGGCCCAGTGGTATCGGCCCCGACTTACGTTTCGTAGGTCGTGGGTTCGAACCCAGGCAGGCGTTTTACTTTGTGTAAATTATTTCATCACTACTGCTCTAAAAACGGTGAAGGAAAACATCGTGAGGAAACCGGCATGTCCTAGAACCAAAAATTCGAAGACATGTGACATCCACCAATCCGCACTGGGCCCGCGTGGTGGATTAAGGCCCATTCCCTATCTCACAGAGAGGAGGCCTGTGTCCCAGCAGTGGGAACATTAAAAGGCTGATGATGATGATTTCTGTATTAATATGACATGGACAAAATTGTAGGTATGTATCGAATTAATACATAATTTGGCCTTTTTTAGGGTTCCGAAGTCAACAAGGAACCCTTATAGTTTAGCTCTGTCCGTCTGTCCGTCCGCAGCTTAGCTCAGAGAATCTAAGTACTAGAAAACTATAATTTGGCATGTATATGTCGCAGGGATATGATGAAAACAGGGAATTGATCAAATCTCTAAGCGATTTCATCAAATCACGGAGGATGTTAAAATAATAACACGTTTTTATCATTTCCCTAAACAAATCTGGTGATTTGACAAATCCCAATAAAGAAATCTAGTGATTTGAACAAATCTCAAAATTGGTTCAGTGAAATGACAAAAATAACTTTTCTGTAGTAATTTAAAGGTTTATTTTGTACTTGGCTCCTATTTCTGTATGCAGGGTCTAAAGTAACCTAACACGAAGGAGATGACGGGAGCTGAGTTCGCTCGCTTTGCTCGCTCACTTCAGCTCCCGTCATCCCCTTCGAACCTAACCTGTCCGTGTCGGGGTGCCCTAAGCTCCCGAGCTCGCTACGCTCGCTCTTGGACTTATCCATTGACCATCATTTATTATTTGAATGTTAATAGGCATATCATACGTTACGTTTTTCTATTTTTTAATACATTTTTGTTTCTCTTTTTCAAATAATTATGTTCTAGTTGTGATTTTTGAGATCTATATTACATTTTGTGTGCGAAGCCGGGGTGGGTTGCTAGTACAAAATAAACCTTTAAATTACTACAGAAAAGTTATTTTTGTCATTTCACTGAACCAATTTTGAGATTTGTTCAAATCACTAGATTTCTTTATTGGGATTTGTCAAATCACCAGATTTGTTTAGGGAAATGATAAAAACGTGTTGTAATTTTAACATCCTCCGTGATTTGATGAAATCGCTTAGAGATTTGATCAATTCCCTGTTTTCATCATATCCCTGCGATATATATACATATTAATAATTCCGACAAAGTGGTAACATAAAATCATGAAAAATATTTTTTTTTCGGGCACCTCCCTTAGACGTAAAGTGGGGATGTTTTTTTTTTCTCATCTATCCCATGGTGTGGGGTATCGTTGGATACGCCATTCAAAAATATTATGGGTTTGTTAAAACCATTTCTCGATTCAGAGATTCGTTTGCGTAAAATTAAACTTTAAGTTGCAAATTTATGTTAGAGTCAAGTGTCCCCCCCCCCTGCCAGCGAAATGGTTGCTCTTGGCTATGTGAAAAATTCACGGCAGTAGTAAATATAACGAAATTAAAAGGAAAATTATCACGGATAACAAGGCTTTACAAGTTTACGAGTAATAGTCGACCAACTTATAAAATGTACTTGGAAAAGTTAAAATTTTGTACAAATGCCATTGAAAAATTACTAAAATAAAGTTGATAGCTGTGTAAAACAGAGTAAATATAATGCTTACGAACCATGTAGAAATATACAAAAATGAAATCATAACAGGCTTTACAAGTTTACGAGTAATAGTCGACCAACTTATAAAATGTACTTGGCACAGTAAAATTTTTGTACAAATGCCATTGAAAAATTACTTAAATAACGTTGTTAGCTGTGTAAAACATATAGCAAATATATGCTTATGAACCATGTAAAAATATACAAAGATAAAATCATATCATCCTTAATAATAATGATTTCTAAATTAATAATGTTTAAGGTCGAATAACGCATTGGAGTGACCAGAGTCGTTGGCAGTACCAGAACGTAGTCCATACGGCGCATGCGCGCGGTGGAGTCTATTTCTAGTTAGTGCAGAAGTATTTTCGACGTTTTGTAATTCAAAAGTAAAAGTAAAGTCAAATTAGATTCAATTTCCAAGCAAATTACTTATTTTCTTTTGTCGATATCCTTCTATAAAGTTAATATTCGACCCGACTTCATTACTAATTGAGTAGCGTAAAACTTTCCTGAATGAAATAGTGAATACCGCAGATTAGAGGATTCACCTCTAATCTGCGGTATTAGAGGAGATTAGAGGTGAATACATACGATTTTTTTCTGATTCCGAAAGAGAAATAAACAAGGAGCGTACACGCAAGGATCCAGGAACGAACTATACCATTCCCCGTGGCTCTAACGCGTACTCGTATCGGCTCCTTTCGCAATTCGCACCCGCGGTGGTACTCAAAAATATAATATTTTTCTTACTTCAGTTGCGAAGTTGGATTTTATAACTCCTTCTTCAGTTACCAGTTACTCCTTATTTAGTTTAAGTCAAGAGTGAATAGATTACATCTAGGCAAGTGTCCTTCACCGTAGACCACATCATCGCTTACCATCAGGCGAGATAGTGGTCAAACGCGAGAATATAGATTAAAAAAGCCTATGTGGGCCCGTTTTTAGACTTTGTGAGCCGCTGAAACCGTTCTAATGTTCATGTAACAACAACAAAACCCTCTTTTTAGTCCGCAATATTATGCAACTTCGGAACCCTATTACTGCGCGTGGCCCGACACGCACTTGGCCGGTTTTATATAACTAGTAACTATGTACTATAATTTTGAAAAGTTCAGTGTTTTCTCATTCCAGTGCCTCTTTTTACTAAAATAGTATACTGTATTTTATATTTCTATGATCCACACCTTTGAATCAAATCCATTATAATGCTAAGAAATCCACCTTAATCCCTACTATCAAATAATTTCTAAACAAAGATGAAAAAAGTAGCTAAAGTAACCCGCGTTTACTTAATGTTATGTAAAATAATGAATATTTTAATTAATGCAGATATAAATGTTTATGTACCCCTCTTACTCTATGTTGAGATACGGTACTTTTTAATATTCTGCCGCCTTATATATGTTGGCGCTCCACTGCCCAACACTTCGGGGCATATAGTCTGCGCCAAACTTCTTGGCCGCCCTGAAGTTGGTTTACCGGATGCGCGAGGCACGAAACGGTGCTGTTTTTATATGAGATTTACTACTGCGCAGCCATTGTAGCCAACGGCCAAGAAGTTTGGCGAGAACTATACAGGCGTGATGTTATGTTAAGTCGAATTCAGATAAGCAGCATTTTTGGGTCAAAAGGCACTTAACGATAGCTTCTGGTAGTTTTGCTGATGTAGGTAAATTAAATTAAACATGTGACTACCTACTACGCAGTCCGCCTACTCGCGGTAACTCTCCGACGCAAAAATCGCGTGCAAATCCATCAAAATAATAGAGATGTTTCCTGGGTATAAAATGATAATTCTATTTATTCCGTCAGTGAGATTATCAAATAATATTGCACATGTATTTTTTGCTTTATCAAATAAATAAAAAAATACAAAGATAAAGCGCATCAAAGTTCAGGAGGGGGGTGTGTGACGTCACTTTGCCAGTATAAAGTGTATCACACCGTGACGTCACACGATATTACGTCACATCGTCGTAATATTTTGTTTATGTGGCAAAAGAAAAAATAAGTGTCCAATATTTTTAGGTTAACTACTTAACTGACATACTAAATAGATATTTTTCGTCAATTACCCAGGCGTCGTCGTTCTGTAGTTTCTGCCTACCCCTTGCCTATGGAAAAAAGCTTGAGGTTATGTAGGTAGTTATGTAAAATTGAATTTGTACGAATACAAACATAAAGGTAATTTAAAATATAAATAACCTGTATATTTTAAATCTGGTTCTCAACGCTAACAAATAAGATTATCTTTAATCAGATAGCAACCCTTCCAAAAACGGGACGGGGACCCTCAGATTTAGAGGACGGAAGTGGCACTCGTCACAAGATTGCGGTAGATGCCTCATCATCATCATTTCAGCCGAAAGATGTCCACTGTTGGACATAGGTCTCCCCCAGGCGTCGCCACATTTACCGATAACGAGCGTCTCGCACATATTTCCTATGCCTAACACACAACACGAACACACACACACACAATACACACACACACACACATAACACACAATACACATAATTAATCACGGCACACATCGGCGTACTGTGAATCATTCTAGCAATAATAAAAGTTAACTATATCCGATTCTATAGCAGACCATACAAGGAATTGTTTTGATAGCCGGTTGAATCATTTTAAAAAGAAGGCGCCATGCGCGGGCCCCTATGACCCTTGTACTTATCTATTCTGAGAACTTGTATTATCCTCAATAAAAGTAATTGTCCATTTTCACAGCAGTGGGTAACATTATACGCAAAGGGTAGGTAACTGTCGAATTTGTAACCGGCGATTCAATAAAACAATAAAATTGTGTTATAATTTGTATTTATCGATATATAAACTGACAACAATATAAAATAATGCGCTTAGTTATACTATGCTAATTTATCATTATATATTTTATATAAAATGAATGATAACCAAATATTATACATAGGTATACCTACTTTAATTATATTCTAATAAATTATATGTAGGTACAGCAAGTTTCAGATGCTGAATGTCTGATTCCATCTTTCGTCGCCTCGCACTTATTGGTAAAATATAATAAACAAATAAATGAAAAAATGTAATAAAAGCGTATCACAGCGTCGTTTCTACTTTGGGAGAATCGTTGGGCAGCTTTTAGACTAGCGAAGTTGAGTAAGAGCTGACAGCTTGTGTTCAAACGTTGTGCACTGTCGAGTTCACTACGATAGACATAAGACAATAAACAACGAAATGTATATAATTACCGAAAGCTAAATTAAAGCGGTCGTTATTGACGCACGTAACCGTCAGACATTCAGCGGCTGAGTTGCTTATTGCATACAATATAGTTTATCGTGTAATCGTCACGGGAGCTGGATCGTCAAACAGCAGCTGTCGACTTACATAATAGTCCTTACACCTACGAATATACGTTATCCCTATTTGGCATGTGTTGCTAATTTGACGACCGAGACTCTTCACTCGAACATGCACAACTAAATAGTAAAAAGATAGTTTGCCTCAAATTCCATACTAAGTTTGGTTGTTAGGCAGATACGTTATACCAGCGATACTCAAAGTATCTGTGCAATCCTATAATTATAGTATTGCAGACCGCACAGAGAAACTCAGCTTTGTAAGCTGTGACGATTGAGTACCGCTTGATTACAGTCTAATTAAAAATAAAATATATAAGTAAGGCTCTGATAAGGCCTTTAATTATGTTGATTGCGGCATGACCGGTCTTGTCCCTAAAGCAGATAAATAGTCTTAACACCTACTTTCAGTGGAAAGTTTGGGCAAGGCTACAATAATATTTAATAATTGTCTTACGTTCATTATAAGGATTATTTTGAACGTAACAATTATATCGTCATGTGATTCCTATAATTCCCGGCCATGCTAACAAAATTGTTGTACAAAAATCATGAACTTGCTAAATTTTTTCACGCTACTGTGCCTCTTATATAAACAGCAATGTTTATATTTAGATAATTTAATTCTGGATATTATTTTTATCGAGGCTGATTTTTATTATGCGTAAAAATACGAAAGACATAGTTTGAAGTTCTATAATTGAACTATAACCCGTTACAATAATTGTTTTTGGCTCCAAAGGACATTTCTCAGCCTGATTTTACACCTAAAGACGAGCTGAATTCTTCAGCTTCACTTAACTAGAGCTGCAATATTCATAAAAAACACCTTTTCTTCATTTATTTAAGACGTACGGCAATGTTTTATCAATATAGCAGTTACCTGTTCAGTCGCGGAAAGAACATTAATAGGTAGTACATAACAATAAAATACCAAAATTATATTGTAAACAACATTTATTCGACTCTAATAAATATACAAATAACAGATTTTTACAGGCATTAGACTATTTAAATAATTTTCTAAACTTAACATTCTTTCCACGACTGTACATGAGTCTTACAAATAACTTAAAACTATTTTGGGTTTCACTGTACACAGTGTTGGGTTATTCCATGTTGTGTTGAACACTCGAAAATTCCCAACCACTTTACATTAACATTACATTAGTCCCGTCAAACACATAGAGGGCAAATCCGTATAGTTATGACTTCATTACATTTGCCCGGAAAATTCCCACCATTGTGTACCGCGGACCGTATTTCCCGTTTAGGCAACATATCTTCTCTCCCCTCAGTTATATTTACAAATGAGAGTGAAGACTAAATCCTCGCGGACCTCAGCTTAGACAGTTCAAAATAAAACTTGAATTGTCCAGAACGTTGTCTTATTCAAGGCAATCTAGCATTGCCCTTTCATACTAATAGTTAGTACGCGAGTATAATAATTGTTTTACAGTTACGCTCGGAAAAACCTGAAGCATTTAATTGCATGGTTACAATTAAGGTCAGATTGATGTAACTGTTTGTCTAGGTTAACATAGGTTACTATACGTTTTTTTATGGCAATATATAATTTAAATAGCAACCAATATTTTGTACTCAAGTTTAGTTTTGAAAAGCCTAAGCCGCTATCGATAGCAAGCAAGGAAATAATGTTCAGATCTATTTGTTGAAACTACTACACTTTAATAATATTTTCTATGACAAATGACCATTGTCGGGTCACGACGGGGAATTGTAACTAAGCGCTCGTTGAGTTGTCCAGATAGCTAGGTGAGGGTCAGCTGGCGCAGGATAGGCTGCCGGGCGCCAGCAGTCACGTGAGCTCGCAGCTCGCAGCTAGCAGCAGCCCGTCAGCGTGGTGTTGCTCTCCCCGCGCAGCCTCGTCAGCGCCTCGAACACGCTCTCACTGTCGCTGTCGTACATCTGTGGAAGATAACCATACATTATTATATGAGCTACAGGACACCGCCGCCGCCGCCGCCCGCCGACCGGACGACGATTACAGACAACTCACTACATGCACCGTTTTAAATTATGTTTCATAACACGCTCATTTAAATTGTAAGGTTACAGGAAGAAAATCTGCCAACAGTTGGAACGTGGCGTTACAAATAAATTGAAGCCTATTTGTTCCCTCATTTGCGATAACTATGGGAAGCATCACCTTCCGACTACCTACAGGTTGACAATAATTTGCAACGGATGTAAATAAAAACATTGTTTTATCATGTTCTCGTGACTGATTAGAACAAAATTGTGTTCAATTGTAAAACAAAAGCAAAATTACCTAAAAGTTGGGGTTTTCCAACACAAGGTTTATAAGCATAATCCACATAGAGTGTTAACTATCTACTAAACAAAGATAATCTATCAAGATTTTGGTATTTGTGGGCTTCCCCAACATTACTATCGAAAATGTATAAGGGATGTGACTTACATCATCATCTGAGTCGGAGTCTGAGTCGCTGTCGTCAGCCATGTTAGCGAAGGCTCGTGCTGCAGCGGTTCTCCTGGCTAGTCTACGTGGTGTCCTGTTGGCGTAGTCGCGCGCGTTGCTGCTCACCCCCGGGCATCTCACGCGCAGGTACTCCACCAGACGAGCATCACCACGCCGGGCAGCAATGTGCAGAGCTGTCCAACCCGCTAGGTTTTCCTGTTGACAAGATAAAAATAGGCATCAGTAATGCTATAAACGGGCCTGAAGAGGTAGAGATATCGAATAGTATTTTTATTTAATTACATTGTTTACAACTTATTTCAGCACTCGACAAAAACACAAGGATGTTGCATTGACCCATTATCGTACAGGGTAAATCCTGCCCCGAGAGCCCGCAACGACAACAATGCGGCAAGTGTGCACACGCTCCAACTAATCCCTCGTAGTAATTGTAAATAGCCGCTCATTGTTTGCTGAGCACAAATGGGTGCACAAACACAAAAAAACCCCGACGCAAGAGATATGCCACTATCAGCAGATTAACACGAATGGCATGGCTATGGGTTTTCCACCGCCGCGGACGAGGAGACATGCAGTGACTAAGGAGTTTGCTTCGGCTCGAACTATTTACTGTTAGCAAGGGTGTGTCTGCTAGATTTTTTGCAACTAGGCCAGTTTGTCGTTGTATGTAGGTAAATAGGTTTGCGGTTTTTTGATACGCTAACACTTGAGCAAACTTATATGTTTAGTTCACATAACCGCATTGCGAAATCCGAATCTGTAATGAATGTTCTTCGTGAACATTTTCTAGCGGTTGTAGAGAATTTATAGCTGCTTGAAGCATTGTTACTCAAAACTAAACAACGCAAATGTTGCCAAACATCCTTGATTTATATAAATCACACATCTTCCACTGAATCTGTAGCAGCTGATTCATCTATTATTTCTGTCATCTATTTTTGTCGTCCCCACTACTTCGGCTAGCTAGATGAGTGTTTTGGCCGACTCACTCACTAGTGTATTCCCCCCTTCATTAGTTTTAATAACTTTTTCCCGTCATTGTGAATAAGTATTGTAACCGCTATATAATAATATGCTAAAACGGTTTGCCCCATGATCGAGTTATTTACGTTCCTGGGCACTGCGTGTACCGCGCTTGTGTTCGGGCCAGTCCGAGACTTATATCGACTCATTTTGTGGTTAGAATTCTAGCTGTTCGTAGTAACTGCCTGCGGAATCACGGTTCAGTTTTCCTTTACCTAGCATTCTTGGGTATTTGGTGGACTAGCAAAACCCAAAACGGAATCTTAAGGAAATTGACTGTTTTTGAGAAGGATGACCCTGTAAAAGTTTGTGAAGACATGTTGACACAGAATGTGGACGTACCGTTAAATTGATATTCGCACCGTAGTAGACGAGGGCATGGAGGGCTTCCAGGTGTCCTGCTGATGCTGCTAGATGCACGCACGCTTGTCCTGTAACAAACAACAATACATTGTTAATATTTTAATTAATGGCACCACTGGTTCCTCATAAAGTCCAATATCAATAGTATCCCGGATTAACTAATTGTGCAGAGAGGTCGAAACTCCTATTTTATATGCTGTACCGACTTATTCCAATTTGGACTTAGGACAGTACAAAATTGTTATAAGGTCATCTTCGTGCATAGGTACGTACCGCCGCAGATAATAATTGGTTTAGTATACAAAAGATTGATTTCCAACTAATCGGTCGATCGATAAATCATAAATATAAATAATCTAAGTAAATAATTGTGGGGAATTTGTTGCACGATACTATCGAGTGACGCAGTGCGTAAGTAACTATGAGGACCTACGTAGTACTAATCTGTCCACATAATCGAAGCAGACCATTACCTAACAGTTTGTAGTTACAAAACTATCTTACAGAAAAGTATCTTCCAATAGCACTTATATTTGATAAATATGTTAAAGATTGTGTAGTCGATAGATATGTGGGTTTTACCAAAGCGACAAATTTCTACGGGAAAATATAAAGTAGGTATAGAATCTGTTGTTTTGGTTTCTTTAAACTGAACCCAATTATAAAGAATTCCTGTTTCACACACAAAACATTGAGATGATAGTAAACTTAGATAACCTTTAACAATATGAGACGTCATAAAAACATCCTATACATTTAATCACACGCAGTTTAAACTGGTTTTATTTAAATGTATTTTATAAAAGAAAATGGCGTCATAGACTATTGTAAAAAACAAAACATTTTAAAATGTATATAGTTTCTGTAAAATACGCCTATAACATATTCTGAAAACCATGAATAACAAACGTATCATAAAGTCAAATTAAGACCACAACAAAGCTGAACAAAATCCGACCAGTTTTTATATATATTAGGCACGCTTCATTCAATAAATTCATATTTCGTTGAGATTGGTATGCAAATAGTCGCAGCGAGCACAATGTTCAAAAACTGAGAATATTGTTTATAGGAATGGTTCATAATGACCCGTCCAGCGAGCTCGCGCCTCTGGAACCGATCCAAATGTATTTAAAACGACTCCGAAATAGATCGCTCTCTAAAATGGCCGAGCTCTTTTTAAAGCTCAAGAATTTAGGTGAGCTTAATATAATCCTTTCTGGTTCTGTGGGACGATTCGATAGCGATCTTATCTGCCATTTCGAAAGCGTGCTCAGCCTGTAGTAGCGAAAGGAGAATCTGTTCAAAAGATTTTGAAAGAGCAAAACTTTGAAAGCGACGATTGTCCGACGAATATTTGCAAATGTAACTAATCAAACACAAGGTGCCTCTCCACTGCCTAGCACCGGCTTGACGTGAATTAGAAAGATGTGCCAAAATAAACACCTCGGTTTAACGTAACTGCTAACTATTTTAAGTATTTGCATTAATACTTAGCTCTACATGAAAATCACACAGTCATGTACAGATTACGAATATAATTGACTTCGAATCAGTTTAAGAGCAAAGTGCAACTGGGAATTCCTAGACACTGAACGATGAAGTTTAGATTAGGTATTAAGCTGATTGTTTCAGTAATATTCATCGTACACCTGCGCAGTCACGCTGGTCATCATTTCTTATCCACTTAACAATTCGTTAATTTACGACGATATTTCCCCGCGTTTTGTATGAAATTTATGGCATGGTAAACAACAAAGTCCCGTATTTGCATATGGTAATAGACAATTTGTGCACATTATGCAGACAATTATGAAGAAGATATCGTGGAAACTTTATGGGTGGAAATTTTTAGTGCGGAAGTTGATTGTAAATTCATGGTGGTACTTCTGATGTCAAGGTTATGAGAGTGTTGGTGCCACAGTGGGGAACCCAGAAACCTTGACATACAACCATTGCGCTTTATTCATAAACAACAGACTAATGGTAAATACTAAAACTAATACTAAACGGTAGGTAAAGGGTTTCCATGAATATAATGATGTAGGAGAGCTAAACCCTAAGTAACTATTCCAAAAGGCGTCCCAGTCAAATGATTGGAAATTCTTGTATCGTAATCCGATTCAGATGTGTACCTTAGCTATTTAGCATTTCAACTGATTGTACCTATGTGTAGAGACAACTATTCATAGCTCCATAGCGTAAATATGGAACACCTCAACCGACAATGGTGCGTTTGGACTCATTTCGTTGCTGGCCAGTCATACTTTTCAAAGAAATCGTGGGAACTGAAAAAAAAGTGGTACGTAATCAAAACATTGAAGTGTTCACGACAGCTGACGTGACAGCGAGAGACGGATCAAGCGACACGAGTACCTCTGTAGTGGCATGTGTACGATGTCGTCACGCGGGCGCACTGTGGATCGAAAAACGGCTCTAGAAGACATAGGAACTTAAATTTAAAAGTGTCGGTTTTTTTGATTGAAATGGGTTCTAATAGCCAATATCATACTTATATATTTCATAGGACGCAATCTGGTAGGCAAAAGGGCAAGTTTTATTTTTTTTGCAAAAAAAATGTATGGAGCTGATATAAAAAATGCATAAATCTCCGGAACCGCAAGACTAACCGTAATATCCTTGCACACGGTTATAGAACTATTTATTTATGATTTTTTGACATACTTCGTATGACGAGAAAGACTGCGTTTTTTTTTTAAAAAATCCTCAACTTTTTTTACCTAATATATGCTATAAATAGAAATAGACGTGTTATGTGATGTGTCTATCTAACTTAAAAAAAATATTTAAAATTATTAAAGATATTTTGATGTTTATTAACCAACTTCAAAAACGGAGGAGGTTCTTAATTTGTTTGAATTTTTGTGTATGTTTATTCAGAGATATCTTCGCCAATTAATAACCGATCTTGATGATTTGTTTTATGTTTGAAAGAGTATGGTCCCGGATTGGTTCCAGTTAAATTTGGTAAAGACCTGTTGAATAACTTCGGAGATATTCAATGGAACTCTTCAATAAATGACGGTAAACCACCATAGATTGCTGCAATCACATGTCTGTATATTGTTAACACCATTTCATAACGTAACATCACACTAGTAGACTCTGAAGGGGTACGCAGATGTGTACAGTTCACCCTTCTACACTCTCATTTCATCAGTTATGTCCAAGTTCCCTGTTATTGGGATTATCTATTTGGGCATAGCATTTTTGTTTATTAACCGATCTAGACGATTCGTTTTTTGTTTAAAAGAGTATGGTCCCGGACTGGTCCCAGTTAAATTTGGTAAAGATCTGTTAAATAACTTCGGAGATATTCAATGAAACTCTTCAATAAATGACGGTAACCCATCACAGATTGCTGCAATCGCATGTCTGTATATTGTTTACACCATTTCATAACATAACATCGCACCAGTAGACTCTGAAGGGGTACGCAGATGTGTACAGTTCACCCTTCTACACTCTCATTTCATCAGTTATGTTCAAGTTCCCTATTATTGGGATTAGATATATGGGCATATCATTTTTGTTTGAAAGAGTATTGTCCCGGATCGGTCCCAGTAAAATTTGGTAAAGATTTGATGAAGAACTTCGGAGAAATTCAATGGAACTCTTCAATAAATGACGGTAAATCATCATAACTTTAATTGCCAATATACATCACTTATCTCCCAAACTCTGAATTATAATCAATATACAAACATGCGATTAAAGCAATTTTGGGTGTTTTGCCATTATTTATTGAAGAGTACTATTGGATATTTAACAGATCTTTACCAAATTTAACTGGGACCGATCCGGGACCATACTATTTCAAACAAAAATGATATGCTCAAATATCTAATCCTAATAATAGGGAACTTGAACATAACTGATGAAATGAGAGTGTAGAAGGGTGAACTGTACACATCTGCGTACCCCTTCAAAGTCTACTGGTACGATGTTATGTTATGAAATGGTGTAAACAATATACAGACATGCTATTGCAGCAATCTGTGGTGGTTTACCGTCATTTATTGAAGAGTTCCTTTAAATATCTCTGAAGTTATTTAACAGATCTTTACCAAATTTAACTGGGACCAATCCAGGACCATACTCTTTTAAACAAAAAACGAATCATCTAGATCGGTTAATAAACAAAAATGCTATGCACAAATAGATAACCCCAATAACAGGGAACTTGGACATAACTGATGAAATGAGAGTGTAGAAGGGTGAACTGTACACATCTGCGTACCCCTTCAGAGTCTACTAGTGTGATGTTACGTTATGAAATGGTGTTAACAATATACAGACATGCGATTGCAGCAATCTATGGTGGTTTACCGTCATTTATTGAAGAGTTCCATTGAATATCTCCGAAGTTATTCAACAGGTCTTTACCAAATTTAACTGGAACTAATCCGGGACCATACTCTTTCAAACAAAAAACAAATCATCAAGATCGGTTAATAATTGGCGAAGATATCTCTGAATAAACATACACAAAAATTCAAACAAATTAAGAACCTCCTCCGTTTTTGAAGTCGGTTAATAAACATCAAAATATCTTTAATAATTTTAAATATTTTTTTTAAGTTAGATAGACACATCACTTAACACGTCTATTTCTATTTATAGCATATATTAGGTAAAAAAAGTTGAGGATTTTTAAAAAAAAAAACGCAGTCTTTCTCGTCATATGAAGTATGTCAAAAAATCATAAATAAATAGTTCTATAACCGTGTGCAAGGATATTACGGTTAGTCTTGCGGTTCCGGAGATTTATGCATTTTTTATATCAGCTCCATACATTTTTTTTGCAAAAAAAATAAAACTTGCCCTTTTGCCTACCAGATTGCGTCCTATGAAATATATAAGTATGATATTGGCTATTAGAACCCATTTCAATCAAAAAAACCGACACTTTTAAATTTAAGTTCCTATGTCTTCTAGAGCCGTTTTTCGATCCACAGTGGGGCGGGGCGGCGCGAGTGGGGGGCAGGGGGGCGGGCGCGCCGACCTGATGGGGTTTTCCCAACAATGTGGCGGTCGCGGCGCGGCGACTGGCAACGCACGCGCCTCAACTGACTGTCCTCGCCAAATATGGCGCGCCTCAACTGTATTTTCACTATTTCCGTATATCACACAGATTCTAACGTCCTTAATTTCCATGACGATTATTGACGGCTATTGGCATCGATCAAACGGAATATTTTCTACTCTACTTAATATACCTGGTATTTTCCAACACCAAATTTTGTCCGGCGTCAATTCTTAAATTATAACAACGCTATAAAAACCGAGTGTTACGTAAGTTTTTATAGAGGAACGACACTTTTTCCTTATTTACGAGTCGAAACATAAACGGAGTTAACGATTGCCTGGCGGTAGGTGCTAACCGCAAGGATTCCCAGGGTATTGCCGATGCGTTAGCAGATGTCTTGAAGTCGAACCTATAACCATTAAGAATAATAGGAACTGGTTATAGAACCTAGCTGAAAACATTTTTTTAGGCTGTATCTGCATATCCTGGTGCACTCATTTATGAACCAATCCTATTCTGAATCATGCGCAGCACTAATATAACCTAGAGTTCCTTGTTGCAAATTGTGTATCCGCTAAAAATAGCAGCTGCATCATTGGCAACATTTTGATCTTACGAAGCTGTAAGATTTCCAAAAAGTCCATGCCGAAGCCGAGCCCTGGCCGCGCGGATGTTTCAACAGGTTTGCACGTAAAAACCCATAGCCTTGCAAACAGAACTCGCAAGCAGACTCTCAACTTTAAATTTTCTACATAAATATAATTAATTGACGTGCCGCAGTTGTCGCTTGTCCGTTTGTGTTATTCTGTACAAATATGGGGAATAACGTCTTACGCACACACCTAAGCGCTTCCAGCTTTGTTCACACTGAGCTAATTAAGAGACAATGGACAGGGCATGCGCAGGCGCAAGCAAACAGACGTCACTTTGACTTCTAAAGCTAACGTTAGTGTTCCGTTGAGTCCACGCGCCAAGCTCGTGATAGGACCTATGATATTGTAATGGATTAATTAAAGTTCCTTTCAGATTAAATATTTTGTAGATGTAGCACGAGTCAGTTAAGGTTTTCCTTATGGGTGGAGCTTCAAATTGTTCAAATTAAGGCGGTGGCCTCTAGTCATGCGATTAAGGTGCAAACATTACATGTCCGCTTGGTTTTGCCAGCTGCTGTCTAATAAACATTTCCTTTTAGATAAAAAGCTTAATACATCCTGCAATTGTGTTTCTAAAAGTGGCCAGAAGTAAAATGAAACTCACAGAACTTAGCAAAAAAAAAAAATCCACAAATAGGAGCACACGGTTGCAGTGTCAACAATGTTTACAAGGACGGTTCTCAAGTGCTTGTGTAACGGATGAGTACGTCGAGTGGTTTTGAAATTTTCATGATAATAAATTGCGTCTGAGGACATTGAAAAACCAGGTTGAGCGCCGGAAAACCCCAGGCTTTATACAACGGTACGAGTGTTTAATACGGACAGATAGCGATGTCTTACGAGCTCTCACGAAGATAACGATCCACCAAACTTGGCACTATAGCAAATTTAATTTGCAGGATGTGAATATCTCCAGGCTTTGTGTAAATAAGATTAATAAGTCTGCAATAATATCAATAATTTATTATCAAAGTAATGTTCTAAGAATAATCAAAGAGTGTTGCTCTCTGTTCCAGTTAAGTCAGTCACTTAACTATACGACGCATGATTCTTATTCCTAATAAATACGGTTGTTGAGTCCTAATATAGAAAATTACTACATTGACGTATGTAGCAATCACACCACACCACAATTATGATTATTAATATCTATTATTTAAATCTGCTATTTACGTCTATGGGAAAACCAAATAAAACAACAATTAGAGTTGTTGTCCTTGGTTGGAAATATGCAACCTAAAGAAACTCAGAACAAATACAGCACTCGAAATTAGCTACCTAATATGTTTATCGAAGCATTCAAAAACCGGATTCTTCGAAATTCCCAAAAATTTGCCCGGTCGCCGCCGCCGGACGCAACAGACGCTTTCAGTACACTATCGAGGTATTCAACAATCACATTTGAGCCACAGTTCTGTTCCTTATACAGCTTGATGTCAAAGACAGATAAGAGACTTAATTTAAGAGCTGATTTAGTTGGTGGAGATATAATTAGAAAGTGCGCCCGCGCAGCCCCACGTAACATGTTCATAATACATGCGCTTGGGATTTCCGTCCGTATGTAACCGTGGCGAGACCCACTTTCACGTGGCTGGGTATTGCCCAGGCCATCATCATCAAAGCTACCATTGTTCCGAGGTTCTGACATTAATGTGACCGATTCCAAACGTTTGCGGTTTTCCTGGGATTTGCTCAAATGATCACCTTGGACATCGGCGCATGGTTGGCGCTGCATTGCTTTTTATCTTTACTTCCTTAATCTACAGACTCTCTGAATAATTTACAATTGAATGAATCTTGAAAGCGTAAAGCTATCATTTAACATCCACCCACCAGTTCTGTTTTAAGTGATGTCCTTCGTCGTACAAAAATAAAACGGCGATAAATATACAAATAGCGTACGCGTTTGGCGCTGCGACATTCATAAGATATTGAAATTGTCCTGTCAGGAAAAACCATCTCGCCTACTTAGCATACTCGTAATGGCTTTTCAATTAGCGCTAGGACAATGGTCGGGGTAACCCAAACCGTGTGTACGGCTCGTCTGGGGGCGTTACACGGTCAAAAAGTTTGCTTTCACTCGGTGAGCGGCGGTCCGTGTTCGTTACGCGACCGGCTCGTAACGTTGGGAATACCCACCGAGGCAACGCCGACAGCCTCCGAACTCGATCTCAAACCCGACAGCGACGATCTCTCTAGGCCACCGAGAAATGTTGACCCCTTGTGGTCTCCACAATTTTTAATGAAGTGAGCTCTTCGACTTTAAAATTAGAAGTTTACCTAATGTCTCCCCAAGATCAACAAATCAAATAAATTCATATGCAAATGCGCGACGAAGGTAGAGCCGAAATTCTTTTACATTGGATATAAGACGTGTTGTTTGCCAGCTCGGGAAAACCAGAGACAATAAAGAGCGCAAAGCTAATATCTTTTTAATGCAGTTTGCGGAGGTAGGGAATTCCTAATTTGATTGACTGTGAATTTGAGGCGAAACAAAATATTTTAAGCGACTGGAGCACTTTTCAGCAGCTTGTCTGAGCAAGCTCAGAGTTCTTCAATGGCATTGAGCGTAATCAAGACCTTGACGGACGTCACAGCAGCCTCACGGTGCGTTCACATGTAAACAATGTAAGGCGCCTTTGTTTAGCATAGTAAACAGGTTCTAGTTGATCCTAGGCACGACTTAATTCAAGAGATCCTAGAGAAGCTCCGTATTTTTTCTGCAGTGCAAGGCACGTGAGATGTCGTGCCGGTTCGTGTCCGGATGCAGATGCAGCTACCGTCACTGCAAGGACAATGCCTTTGCACATGAAGGCAAACTACTTTACAGGTATTACGGATGACATTAATTACATAAACTCTAATGATAACACGGAAGTAGTCGCAATAGCAGTGCACACTTACTGCGAACTAATGTCAACTTTGCTCTGGTCAATGTTTGATAACAATATTAGGTATAGCTAAAAATATAATAAGGACGTGCTCCATATTTCAGATAAAATTTAAATTAAGAGCGAATCGACCAAACGACGCATGAAATGGTGATAAAACACAAATTACATCTGAAAATACGAAAAGTTGTACAAACGATATCATCCAAATTTATATTTTATATGAACAAATGTTTATAACATTTGCCACAGTCTGTACCTGGAAAAACCGTTGAGCGGGTTTTTACTCTGACACCGTGATTCAGATGAACTGTTGCGAACCTAAATGTTGTTTAAGTAGGTATTAAAATAATAATCTCAGATTTATGTTGGTTTTAATCATATAATACAACAGTTCTTTTAAATATTTTGTACTTATTCATCTTAAGTGAGATTCTTGCATTCAGAACAATTATGCTTTCTACCAATATCGCTTGCAGTTCTATTTAAGTTTGGGTTGAAGTTACAGACCCTCACATCATCATTCATCTAGTTTCCATCACAAAGGATGTAGCTATCAGTAATCGTACTCTGTGTTTTACTCCAACAGTCATTAAACGAAAAGCTTGAACTTAAAGGGGCAAATAATATCAGTTCTGAGGTCATCGTAACATAGATGATGTCGGTGGTCTCCGTGGTCATAAACAATACGGTTCTTCCATAACATTGTAGGTTATACGAGGACACTGTTCATTACACTTCAATATTCGAACCTGAGGGATATTTAGGTCACGTAATGCGCGAAATGTTGTGTAGCACTAACATTTCTTCTTCTCCTGAGAGGACTCTCAATAAGTAGTAGATGATGTTATTCTTAGCTATAAGCCTAAAGCACCAGATGGGTGGGAATGGAAAAAGGTACCTACCTACTTTATAAGGAACTTATTAACAGTGGATTTCCAGTGTAAGATTGTTCATTAATAACGCTGAGGTCATCGCTAAAAGGAGAACAACGTAGTAAAACCAAAAACTTGCACTTACCATTATAGTTCTTTTGATCCAGTACTGAGGCTAGCTTCCTTGGGGCTTGTTCTGGTACATGTGCTAGTAAAGCTTGTAGGCATTCGACGTGTCCTTTTGAACTGGCTTTGTGTAGGGGAGTCTCTCCGAGCCTGTCCCTTGCACCGAGTGACAGTCCCGCGCGCACCAACATCCTCGTGACCACGGCATTGCCGCTCATAACAGCCAGGTGTAGGGGAGTGTGTCCAAGGTCGTTAGGTACATCCAATAGCGCCTTGTTTGGACACACCCTGATGAGTGTTGCTACTGATTTTTCACAGCCGTGTTCTGATGCTATGTGTAATTGTCTGTAACAAGGGAATAGCTTGGTTAGAGAGCTTCTGTTGCTTGTAGAACCACATTAATTGTTATATTTTTCTAAATATAGAGTATGATGGGGTGACTTGCGACCTTTACGGTATAGGACCGGTCGGTGCGTGCGTGGGGCCCGCGTAAACTTAGCGCGTGACACAACAAACTAACAAACCTGTCCACAAGCCTTCTAGACCTCTCAAGACGTGACACGACGAGGCAAATATTTCCTGTTTTAAATGACATTCCGATTCTATTCAAGACTAATTTCTGAGTCATCTTTATTCCCATTTCCTTTGCTTACCAGAAAGCGCTCATCGCTTACTGCGAAGTGTCGTCAGTAAGGCGTATGTAGGTAATCAGTGAGGCGCCAAATAAGTCATAGAGACGGCGCAGGCGCATGCGACGTGGTGTTGTTTATCTACGCGCGTGTAGTAGGGAACTGTTTATGAATACTAATGATGTAATAAGTGAAGGAAGTGTAAGCTTCCTAGAGTATGGTATTTAACAAAATTGTATCATAAACACGCAGAAACCTGCTACCAATGACCTCATGTTTATAATTAATTGAATACGAAACCAGAATAAAATACATGTTTGTTTAAACATTTTTTTAACTAGTTTATTTTCCTAAATGGAAGTTTTATCAAAAAAAGGTTGGTCTTTATCGACAAATTTATTAATGCCATTTGTTAATTAAATAACATTTATGAATTTGGTATAATAGACTGGTATGGAATGCATACGTCGTATTTCATTCATTTATTCGAAGGACGTATTTCATCTATGTACTAGTACCTAGTATATCTTCAATGATTGCGTACTGCAGACATTAGGTCAAAGGCACAATGATAAGTACTAATGCGTCATCAACTCTCATCAGCCTTGATCTCAACACTTTTAGAGTACCTCCAATAAAAAACTTTTTTGGTTTCTAAAAGCAAAGTTCAGATCTACAAAACTTGAGCATGTTTTTATGCTAGCTATTTGGTTTTATGACGTAATATACGATTGAGTGTCTGTTAACAGTAAACTCAAGAGTTTATCACATCTTGATATTGTAATGGACGGAAAATAATTGTAAAACGCGGGAGGCTATTTAATGTAGACATTGTGAACAGGGTCGCTCTTTGGGGTTTGCCCAGAGGTCACCGACATTGATCCCACACGTAATATACTTATGTACTGCTAGCATAATTAATGATTCTTATTTATATGATACAGTAGACTTTGATAAAAGTGTGCACCGGCTGTGTCCAATATGTTGCACATAGGGCTGTATTAACCAATAATTTACAGACATTATGTATGATTGGCTATAAAATGACTGGCAGAATGTAGATAACATTGTGCCAGTACTAATAAACATGAACTATTTAATCTAAACAATGGGTTATTCCCTGTTTTATCAGTATTTACTTGAACAACAAAACTCTGATAAAGGGATTTTAATGGACTGTTTTATATTTGATTGTAACAAGTATTAAAATACTGTTTGCTTAATGAAAATTATGATCATTGCCTTATAATTAAATATATTTTGACTAGAATGAAGCAGAATGTAGTTTCATCTGCAAAATTGTGAAATAAGTTTTTTTGCATTTAATATTTTGGAATAAAGCAACATATTATTACCTTTTCTAGAAATTATTCAAGTTTAAAGTGAAAATCCATAAATCATCATGAGGTTTTCATACATTTTACACATTGTTGTGTACTCGGCCAACAAAACTGAAGCAGATTGACCGTAATAAACTTGTCTAGACCATTCAGAGGCAGACTTTCACTTGATGTAACAATGCTATCTCCACATTATCTTTATTAATTGATTACCTATTTTTACTGTAATTGTTGATATTTTATCATAAAGATTGCCACTCATGGAGCCTCACCCTTCTATGTTGGTCTGATAAAGCTGATTTTTTGTTAATCCATGAAATTGATCAAACAATTCAAAACTAACAACTGTTTACAATTACTTCTTCATCAGCTTTTTAATGTTCCCACAGCTGGGACACAGGCCTCCTCTCTGTGAGAGGGTATGAGCCGTAATCCACCATGCAGTCTTCTCTTCGAATTTTTGCTTCTCAGACATGCCGGTTTCCTCACAATGTTTTCCTTCACCATTTTGAGAGCAGTGGTGATGAAATAATTAACACAAAGTAAAGCGCCTGGTTCATACCCACAACCTACAAATTCTTAATTAACAGCAATTTAAAATTACCCCTGAAATTCTTATTTTGCATTCTTCTTGAACTTGTATTAAAGAATACATCATTAAAAACAAATTAATAAACGATTCGATCCATCTGTTTGGTTTTCAGTTTAAAACAAATGATGCAATTTTAATTAATAACCAGTCCTTATGTCTAATAAGCCAAGTACTTCAAAGCATGTTCCATTATTTCTAAGACTTAGTTATAGTGAATATGATAAAAATCAATTTACCTTGAATTTTGATTTTTGATTTTAATGTGATGAATTTATAATTCCTAGCCATGTATATAACTACTGATAATAATTAAGTGTAAATTAGTAGCAACTATCAAATTAAAAGGTTACATTCTACTTAAATTCTACTTTGGCGGATCTTAATAGTATTATTTTCTAAATTACTATTCTACCATGACAGTCATTTGTTGTTGGCGTGCACATAGTATTTATACTAGTTGGTTTTAAAGACCAAATTTGATATACTCACGTATCGCCATCTGCGTCCTGTTGGAAGAATATAACAATAGGTGGGATGTTCTTCTGTTCTGGCGGTTGAATGTTGATCAGTGGGGTCTGGGTGTCTTCGAGCTGCACGCCCGAGAGGCACTCGGATATGCATATAATACCACTGTCGTACTCGCTTTCGTAGGGCTCGGGCACTGCACTAACACTAGACACTTTCTTATCCTCACTCGCGGGTTCGGACTCGTGGTCAAACTCCTCGTCAACGTTATCCACATATCCCGACAGACAACCAGAATCGGTGTTCTCGTCCTCCGTGATTTTGGTCTCGAAATCGCTCCTCTTATTTGCACTCATTTTGTTGCTTTTATTTTGTCACACTTCAGTTTAAAACACTTAAGATTGGAATGCACGTATGTTTTTTTAACGCTAACTATGCGAAATCATGGTAATAAAAGAAAAAATATGTCGCGTTGTAAACAACCGTTCCACAATGAAATCGCATGCGCAATGAATGATCAATTCACAATGATGAATGATGATGGCTTCCCGTGTCGCCTGTTTTTGTAGCGCGTTCGGATAAACACACGTTTGTATCGCTGACCGTCGTAAAGCGAACTGAACGCCATCTGTATCGGGGTTTTCCTTAAATACTTCGGCCGCGTCGTTTATTACTGTAGGTTTTTATTTTGGTAGCGTAGGCAAAAATATTGCTGGGTTTACCCAGTCAGGTAGTCAGTTTAGTTCAGTTCAAAGAGTAAATTTTATTCCCAAGTTACGACACGTACTTTTTGATTACAGTTTTAAGCCCTCTAAGCCCTCTTACACATTCTAAATTCCAGACTCGGAAATCATATTATTAATTAAGAAAGCCCGGCGATGCATACAATTTCAATATGCCCCACACACATTCCGATTCTTTCAGATTATGATTTACTCATTGTCGGCATTCAGTTTATGAATTCCGACTCTGAATTCAGACAGGAATTTCAGAATGTGCCAGTCCAGCCTTATTCAACCTTCTTCATAAGCACTGGTATAGTTCTCGCCAAACTTCTTGGCCGCCCTTTTCTTTTTTTTTGGCCGCCCTGAAGTTGGCTACAATGGCTGCGCAGTCTCATCTCATACAAAAACAGCACCGTTTCGTGCCTCGCGCATCCGGTAAACCAGCTTCAGGGCTGCCAAGAAGTTTGGCGAGGGCTATAACTTTAATTATTTCAACCACTGGTCTTCAAACTCTCAACGTTCAATCTCATTTTCTAATAAAAAACCTACCATCTGCAGGTAGAGTGTAAATTAATCCACAGTTTTTACTAATATAATCTTAACTTAATTGATTAATTTGTTAAGCCTATATTAAGCTTAACAAATTAATCATGGTGCAATTTGAAATTTTCGCCCTAAAATCACATTAATTATCATAGCAAAACAATGTTTTTTGTTTGTTGTGATAATTGTATGTGTATCCAAAAATAATTTCTGTTGAGCGAGCTGTCAAAGTCACACTCAAAAAATGACAATGTCAGGCAGGCTGTGTCAAGTTGCCGCTCCGGTTTGCCGCTTTTATTTTGATTACTTTTAATAAAACTTTGATTTTCAGTTATTTTCAGAGTTAGTTAGTTCATTTTAGAGGGTGTGAAAACTTAGATTTGATAACTAATCTGCTAAGTATTGTTTAAATAATGTTTGCTGAGAAAGTAGTAGAATTATTGAAGGAGGCAGAAAGAAACCCTGTTACTATAGACCCATTTAATGTATGTTGTTGCTACATAATTATTTGGTCCTTAGTATTTGTTTAAAAGCTTACTTAGTAGTAAGTACAACTAAATTGTTATTTTCAGGATGACAAAATAAGGCAAATACTAGAGGAAATGCATTCGCTGTTCAGGATGAATATGAACGATGCGTAAGTCATAGTATTATGAGAATAATATTATAACCTGGTTTTAGCAAATAAAACAACAATTTTTACAAAATTATTATTATAAAAAGTAGCTCCAAATGGTATCTTAGGAAATGAATGAAATTGCTTTTTACGCCTAGCTTTAAAAGTTCTCATGAAAAATATAAAACAAAAATATAAACTTAACCTCTTTGCTTTATATTTTGCAGAAGTTGTTGCTATAATAGTTTTAAACATAAAAGTTATTTATTTCAGTAATGCAACAATGGAAAACAAAACCCTGTGGACTACGGTACAAGTAAGACATTCTGCGTTAGAACGGAATAAACGCTGTCTCCTCGCTTACCTCTACAGTAGAATGGCTAAAATCAAAACCTTGAGATGGGAATTTGGTGCTATATTACCACCAGATGTGCGAGAACTACTATCAGATGATGAGTATGAGTGGTTCTCAAAATACTCCATGAATTTGGCTTCATACATGAGGTCTTTAGGTCAAGATATAGGCTATAACGGTATTGATCTTACGGAAAACCTTAAGCCCCCAAAATCCTTGTATATTGAAGTCCTCTGTATGGCTGACTATGGAAAATTGGAGTTAGAAGATGGTGATGTGATCTTATTGAAGAAGAACAGCAGGCATTTCCTACCAACTTCAGAATGTCAGACACTCATCCGACAAGGAATATTGAAACAAATTACTTGATATTGGCTCTGTTTTTGTAATGTAAGTGAAATAAGTAATTGTTTAGTTTTATATTACATTTGTGTTAAAAGTGCCTACTTTGTCTATTTATGGTGTAGCAACTTTCCCAAATTAAATTAAGTTTCTAGGAATATTAGCAAACCTCTCTGGCTTTTCATGGATTAAATTATTTATAAAAACCCTCCTCAATTATTACTCTTTCTATTTGTAAAACTGCAACAAGATGCATTGCGAGGTTTAGGAGGAATTAGCGGATATACAGACAGGCGTGGCAATCGACTTTGTTTTATACTATGTAGTATACCAAAGCTTTAAACTTGTAACCAACATTAAGAAAATGAAGAGGTTCTCATATCAACTAAGAGTAATTTTTTTAAGGACTTGCATCAAAATAGTAGATGAAATTAGTGACAAAATTAAGATTTAACCACAATGAATAGTTGTGGTAGGTAACTAATAACAATTCCAAAAAACATTAAAACCATGTTACCCACCATTAATACAATTCAGACATTCCATGGAATCAGCATCACTATATTGCACGATACTGCAACATTGGCAGTTATTTAATTTTATGTGACACTAAGGTGTGTCATTCATAAATCGACGCGCCTGGACGCCAACAACGCCGGTTTGTGAAGTTGCATTACAGATTGTTAGCTATATTGAATGGCGACTGAAATGACTCTTCAAGTCGTATTGCAGATGCTGGCAGGGGTTTATGAACAAGCATATCCAGAGCGAAAAGTTGATAGCCGAGTAGGTGCGGCTTGCAGAGAGAACACCGATGATATTATCTGAAAAGTTTCAGATAAAAGCCCTATGGTCAGGGAGGGGTCGACATTTAGATTTCCAAAAAGCACACGTAATTTGCAGCGCCGTTCATTTTCATTTGATCGGGTGCGGCTTGACGTAAAATTACATAAATAAGCAAATATGACGATGAAATTATAGTTTTTTAAAAAAATGAAGAAAATGAAGATGAAAATGAAATGAAGTTTCCCTAAATCTGACGACCTTTAAAATAGTTAATTACATAAATAAGCAAATATGACGATGAAATTATAGTTTCCCTAAATGTGACGACCTTTAAGATAGTTTCGCTATCAAATTTCCGCCTTGGATATGCTTGCTCAAAAACCCCTCTCTATATTCCCTCAGACAGAGGTGAAGTGTTCGTTGGTATTTTCGTTAGGTTATTAGGTTTCGCTGAAGTGCTAATTTCATGATCATTATAATCCTCATGCATGATTCAAGCTGAGTGCCCAGGATTGGGCATTGAAATCAGGATGGTGAACGGCAGGTGGTCGTATCGGAGCGTCAGCACGGTCTTTGAAATATGCTAAACATGCCCACCTATATGCTACGGTTGATACCTTTAGTTTAGCGGGCAATACTTACTGCCACACTCAGAGACGTTAACGGTTACTTAAAGGTGAACGTTACCCCAACAGGAAAGTTACTCCTAGAGTGATATGAGTGGAACGTATACTTAGTGCGTAATCTGCTATGCATGTGCGCCACATAAAAAATAAGTGCGTGTCGTAGTTTTTGAAAAAAACCGAAATAACGATTCCTGCTAGGGTAACGTTGTTCCAGCAGGAAAATTCTAAACGAATGATCGGAATGAGAAATATTGTGCATGGGCAGAGAGCTTATAGTTGTGCAAAAAAGTGCACCGAAAATATAACTGGTGCGTCATCAGGTTTTCGAGTTATTGCATTTCCTGCTGGAGTAACGTTTTGAAGAATCTTGTATCTCTAAAACCATTGTACGTGCGCCTGTAGAATAAACATACACGAGTAGCTCTTGATATGTGCGTATTTGTGCCGGAATTAGTTTTAAGGAAATATTTATAATTTTCAAGTAAATGCGCTTTTTAGAAAACCCGAAAAAAGTTCGCAGTGCCTAAATGAGAAAACGTATAAGCTCGCTGAAAACTGTATTCAGTCCATCTTGACGCTTCTAATAACCATAAAAAGTTTCAAAAGCATACATGCTTGCGTTATCGAATAATATTGCTAAAAGTCAAAACGAGGTTGTCATAACTTTGACGGCAAAATACAAGAAACTGACTCAACCCAAGATAGGTAGGTGTAAACCACAAGTATGTGCGCTTAGTCAAAAATATATACTGAAAATATTCAGCTTGGAATGTTTCTTATTTAGTAGATTTAATGAAAAAGCTAAACATGTAAACAAAGGCTGGTTATCCGACCAAATTCAAATGACTACGAAAAAGCGACGGATTCATACATATCGATGACCTTCTTAATTGGACGTATTAAACCTAAGCTGTTGTCCGTACAGTCGCGTTCAAACTTTTGTTGGTAGAGTCTGGCAAATGAAAGTAGACACTCGAATTATTTGCAAACTTTTTATATGGCAATGTTATACTAATGACAACATCAATTTTTGGTGATTTGTTGTGGTCTTGATAATAGCATTTATTTAAGTGAAAAATTAATAAAACAGTTCAAAGTGGATTACGGGAGATGTCGTTTCGCATGATGTCTAAATATCAAGAAAAACATCAGGAGAAAGATTGCATAAAAAAATAACCAAGATTTGTTACGTGTGTTGTTAGATTTCATAAGTTATTATGACGCTAATAAGTTGAATAAACCAAAATTATTACAGAATACTGTTGTTTTTTTTTTGAGATTGATACATAATATCTATAATATTACCTACCTCAATTACCTATTGTATTTTTATTCAGACGAAATAAAATAAATATTTCTAAAGTATCAAATTAGGTTATTCCAGATATTTCATACTAGTTTTGGGGTTGCTATGCTGATATTTTTTAAATTTTCCGCGCTTTTTCAGTCTCTACTTTCGTTTGCTAGACTCTATGACCTAATTTTGGGGACTAATTTAAAAAATAGTTAAGTAGTTAGTTAAGTTCAATCAAATTATTTGTACCTTGTGTAGTCATTATTATTTAAAATCACATATTTGTTTTTCATTTACTTAAGTACTAAAATACCCATATTGGATAGGGCCACTAAAGCTACTACGCTTAGTTATCTTTCAAATCTTCCGATACCTGATTATTCTCCTTTTGTCTTAAGTCAATTAACTGCCTGTGATGTTAAAAACAGTATTTTATCGATTACATCCAACGCTGTTGGTAGTGACTGTGTCAGCCGTAAGATGATCATCCCCATCCTTGATAACATTATCCCTGTCATACTTTATATCCTCAATTTCTCTATTTCCAGTGGTGTCTTCCCACAATCCTGGAAAGATGCCCAAATTATTCCTTTACCCAAAAAATCTCATCCTGCATCTTTTTCTGACTATCGTCCCATTTCTATTCTTCCTTTCCTATCTAAAGTCCTTGAAAAACTTGTCCACCATCAACTCAGCACGTTCCTTACCAAACACAATCTGCTAAATCCTTTCCAATCTGGTTTTCGACGCGGACACAGCACTACCTCAGCACTTGTACACATTACGGACGATATCAGGTCAGGCATGGAAGTGGGAAAGTTAACGGTACTTGCTCTGCTTGATTTTAGCAATGCCTTCAATACCGTTGACTTCGACATTTTGCTTGGCGTCCTAAGCTCTTTTAACATATCTCCTCCGGTAATTGACTGGTTTCATAGTTACCTGTTTGGCCGCCGGCAGCGTATTTGCACTGATGAATCTTTTTCTTCTTGGTGTCACACCTCTGCCGGTGTGCCGCAGGGTGGCGTTTTATCTCCTCTTCTCTTCGCACTCTTTATTAATGCTATCACTCATCGACTATCTTCTTTCTACCACCTATATGCTGATGATCTCCAAATTTATACCCAAGCCCCTCTTGGAGAATTACCTGATGCCATTGAGACGATTAATATAGATCTGGCTCGAATAGGTGACTGGAGTGCTGAGTTTGGGCTGAAGATTAATCCAACGAAGACTCAGGTGACTGTCATTGGTAGTTCCCGGACTGTTTCTAAGATTGATTGGTCGACGCTTCCCCAGGTTTCTTTCAACAACACCATTATTCCTATTGCTAACACTGTGAAGAACTTGGGGATTTACATCGACAGCACTCTTGCCTGGACCAAACAACTGCAGGAAGTCAGTCGTAAACTGTTTGCTTCTGCGGGCTCCCTGAGACGTCTTCGAAATTTTCTTCCCATCGCCACTAAAATTGCGATAGCACAATCTCTTCTTCTCCCTATCCTGGACTATGCTGATGCCAGCTATCTTGATCTCACCCAAGACCAATTGGATAAGCTTGAGCGACTTCAAAATCTCTGTATTAGATTTATATTTGGCTTGCGCAAATATGATCACGTTTCTGAATTTCGTACTAAGCTCAAATGGCTTCCTATTCGCCTTCGCCGGAATGCCCACATACTCTCTTTGCTTTATAATGTGCTCTTTAATCCTTTTACTCCTTTTTATCTTAAAGAACGTTTTCAGTTCCTTTGTGACACCCATTCTAAGTCCTTGAGATCATCGGAGAATTTAAAATTGAGTGTTCGTATGCATTCCACTTCCTTCTTTGACAAATCTTTTACGATTCAAGCAGTGCGATTGTGGAATGCATTACCTATAGAAATAAGACGCGCACAAACACTGCCAACATTTAAGAAAATGGTAAAGGAGCATTACCTTTCACTATAATTTTTTTAGTCTTTTCCTTTCCCTGTCATATATTCAATATTTATTAGTATATTAGATATGTAGTATAGTATGTATGTATTTTATGTTTTTATGTATAAGTAGGTTATATTATTTGTTATCTATTGTACACTGACTGCCCTTAATTCTTCTCCTATCGTTCAGTCCATCCAAAGGTTGTCTGTAAGAGATTGCCCTGTGCGATAAGACCGCCCATTGTACACTTTGTTTGAAAATGTTTGTCCTTTATGTTTTTATTTTATGGTGTACAATAAAGTTTATAATAAATAATAAATAAATAAATAAAATACAAACAGTAAAATTGGCTTTTAATTTATGAACTTTATCTGTAGGTTCTTTTTTGTAGTCGGTATTCATCCCACATAACTTGAACGTTTTTTTTTTAAAACAGCCGCCATCTATTTTTTGTTCTCTAAAGTACTTTTTTCTATTAATATTATAAAGGCAAATGTCTGGATGTGTCTTCAAAATACCGAATATATTTTAATGAAATTTGGAATAAAGAAGATGGGTTATAACTTGGCACTACTTTTTCTAATGTACTTACCTAATCAAGTAAACAAACAACAAGACAGCTAGTAAAATATAATCCAATAACAAGTAATTTTTTCTATAACTTTTCTACCTCAGTGTACTCAGGCACAACACGCTACAACCGGTTCGTGAGTAAAGTTAAGAAGGTCATCGATATGTATGAATCCGTCGCTTTTTCGTAGTCATTCGAATTTGGTCGGATAACCAGCCTTTGTTTACATGTTTAGCTTTTTCATTAAATCTACTAAATAAGAAACATTCCAAGCTGAATATTTTCAGTATATATTTTTGACTAAGCGCACATACTTGTGGTTTACACCTACCTATCTTGGGTTGAGTCAGTTTCTTGTATTTTGCCGTCAAAGTTATGACAACCTCGTTTTGACTTTTAGCAATATTATTCGATAACGCAAGCATGTATGCTTTTGAAACTTTTTATGGTTATTAGAAGCGTCAAGATGGACTGAATACAGTTTTCAGCGAGCTTATACGTTTTCTCATTTAGGCACTGCGAACTTTTTTCGGGTTTTCTAAAAAGCGCATTTACTTGAAAATTATAAATATTTCCTTAAAACTAATTCCGGCACAAATACGCACATATCAAGAGCTACTCGTGTATGTTTATTCTACAGGCGCACGTACAATGGTTTTAGAGATACACGATTCTTCAAAACGTTACTCCAGCAGGAAATGCAATAACTCGAAAACCTGATGACGCACCAGTTATATTTTCGGTGCACTTTTTTGCACAACTATAAGCTCTCTGCCCATGCACAATATTTCTCATTCCGATCATTCGTTTAGAATTTTCCTGCTGGAACAACGTTACCCTAGCAGGAATCGTTATTTCGGTTTTTTTCAAAAACTACGACACGCACTTATTTTTTATGTGGCGCACATGCATAGCAGATTACGCACTAAGTATACGTTCCACTCATATCACTCTAAGAGTAACTTTCCTGTTAGGGTAACGTTCACTACTCTCCTAGTAGAGATTTTTAGTACAAAATCTATACTACGGAGCGCATTAATTTATTTATTTATTTATTCATGAATTATTATAACACCTTTACAGACAATTCCAATGCGATGTTATAAATTACATATAAAACATTACAATACAATTTATAAAATACATATATAATACATCACAAGACATTCCAACATTTTATCATTATTTAAATGGTCAGACCTTTTTCCATTACATTTTGCGCTACTTTGATGAATCTCGGCAGGTTTTGGCAAAATATATCTTCCGATAACGTTATAGCATTTATCAAACGTATGGCTCGCGTCATAGGGGTAAACTTAAGTAAGTTAGTCCTAGCCAACGGTACGTCTAACAGAGCGGGGCGGCGGCGCGCGCCCACGCACCCATCCGGCGCGCGCAGTTGCAGCGCCTCCAACACCTCTGGGTGGTGCAACAAACCTAGCAGTACGCTAGCCACATACTTGACTAGCGCAACATCTCTTCTAACTGCCAGCCTAGTATATCTAACCATGCCCAGCACGAACAGACTCGGGTACATGAGGGGATAAAAAGGGTAAACCCCATATTCTTTCATATACAGAAACCTGGTAAACTTGTTTTGTATTTTTTCCAACATGAGGCTGTACTTTCCCTCATGAGGATTCCAAATAATAGCACTTGTTTCTAGGTGGCTCCGTACCAGTGCATTATACAAAACTTTCACAGCCGCCGTATCGCTAAAATCCTTACATTGTCTCAAAATGAAACCTAGATTTCTGAAAGCCCTGCCGCACACCTCCACTATATGTTTGCGGAACTTCAACTCCGGCACCATCTGCACGCCCAGGTCCCGCACCTGTGTGACGCGCGGCATTACCTCCGTGTCCATCTCGTACTGATAATGCAATGGAGCACGCGCACGGCTGTAACTCATCACACAGCACTTGTTAACATTAAAATTGAGTTTATTAGTTTTGCTCCATTGGACTACCCTGTTAATGTCTGACTGGAGCCGATTACAATCTGCCTCGTCTTTAACAGATAAAAATAACTTTAAGTCATCAGCAAACAGCAGACACTTCGCCTCTTTGACTACTGTTGGCAGATCGTTGACTACCAATATAAATTCCAATGGCCCGATATTACTCCCTTGACTCACCCATGAGAACGTGTAGTAAGGGTTGGAATAATGTCCTGCATACTCGACGTACTGTCGGCGCTCGCCAAGGTAACTAGCAAAGAATCTAAGCAAGTGCGGCGTGAATCACACCGCAGCGAGCTTGCACAAAAGTACATCGTTATCCACAGTATCGAAGGCTTTCCGGAAATCAAAATATGCCACATCGACCTGCCCCCCTGCGTCAAATAGCGGGCGACAAGTAGCTAACAAAAGACAGCAAGTTGCCCCCCGTACTGCGGCCCGGCCGAAAACCGTGTTGTGCGTCCGTTAATTGAGAGCTCACTTGTTTATAAATACTTCTATGCAATACCGACTCAAATACCTTGGCGAAAGCCGACAGCACCGCCACCGGTCGGTATCCACTCACGTCAGAGCCCGCACCTCCTTTAGGAACTGGTATAACTCGCGTGATCTTCAACTCGTCCGGGTAGTGACCCTCCTGCAAACACAAGTTGAAAATGTGCAACAAAGGCTCCTCAAAAACCATACGACAATCTCTGACAATGTAAGGCGGTATGCCGTCCGGGCCTACTGAGCGCTTGGGCTTGAGGCACAGAAGCGCGGCGCGCAGGTCTCGCGCACTGACGCGGTCAACATGCACGCGCGCCGCCCCCGCCGCCCCGCCATTTGCGTACTCTGCAGCCCCCGGGTCCAGCGCCGGCCGATGAGGGCTGTACACCGAATGGAAATATGAGGCGAAACTTTCCGCACACTCCTCATCCTTCAGCAATAAGCCATCCTTCGTGACTTTCGCTTTATTACGACTAGCCTTTTTAGTCCTTATCATGCTCCAGAACGACTTCGGATCAGCTTTAAGGTTTTTCTGAAGTCTGTTTTGGTAGGCTTCATAAGTTGAAGCGATTTTAATTTTGACTCGAGCTCGAAAGCGAGAAAACACTTCATAATCGCTCTGGGAACCAGTTGTCTTAAACAATTTATGATAACGCCACTTTCTTTTGATATCACTTATCAAATCCGATGTGTACCACTCTGGATAATTAAACCTGGATTCCTGCTTACTAACTTTAAGATTTCTCTTATGAACACACTCGTCCAGGACCTCATTTATTATTTTATGAAAGTAATTTAAAGCCATCTCTGAGTTATGAATTTCAAACAACAGTTCCCAATCTAATAACATAAAAGAATGATATAATCTTAGGAAATCTGCTTTATTGAAATTCCACCTGTTTTTATTAAGTACTGAGACACTATACCCAACATTCCTAGAAAGTGCCATGCTACCCTCTAGTTCCCGAACAGAAAGCTTGGCGCTAATGACCAGCGGCGGGTGTTGAGCATCAATATTAACTAACGGTTCCTCAGAAAGTTGTACCCCAAAGTCACTCATCTCAAACGTTGATAGTACCAAATCTAAAGTACGGTCATTAATATTAACCATATCATTTACCTGCCGAAATCCACAGTATGCAATAAAGTAATCCAGGTAACTTTGAACTTCCACGGTCGCAGAAGGCATATTGAAATCACCCAATAATAAAACTTTATCATATCTAACACAAACATTCTCCAATATATGAAATAATTGCATATATTCATTAGCTTCACATTTTGGCGGAATGACACTACACCAACAACACAACAGAAGAACAAAAAATGATTTCGGCTATGAACTGTCACACACACGATCTCAAATAAGGCCTTGTCCACGTTGCCAATAGAAACGCGATTCAACCCAAAACTCGGCGAAGCCGCTAAAATACTAAGTAACCGTTAAATGTCTCTGAGTGCGGCAGTTAGTATCCACTATCCAGGATACCGATTTTTAGTGCGGGGGGGCGGGAGGTGTTTAGTTTGTACCCCATTGCCCACCTAAACCTAGCAAATAAATAGTTTTCCTATTATTTAAATTTTAAGTTTTGAGGTACACAAAAACAACGCAATAAACAGTGTATAAAACACTATAGTAGCTTCTGCATCGTCTCCGGCGCTGTAGGAAATCGCAAGCCCTTCGCCCTTACGTAACAAAGGATAGGCACCTTCGCGCCTCCTGTTTTTATATATATTTTACTCTAGGGGTAGCAGCCAAAATACTACGTGAGGTCGGGGTGCCTCGATTCGGTTTTGGAACAGATTCGACCTGTTTTAACCATGAAGTGTAATAATTATAGTACATTACTGCAGCGGCCAGCAAAAGAGGCATTGATGGACGAACGCATGACACACATACCTAAGTCCTTTATGTATAGTTATGTGCAGCATAACTAGGTATTAAAACATTCCTGTGAATACTATTAAAAACCTCGCCTACGGCTCGGTTTTTAAACACACACTCATGTTCTAATACCCCTTATTATGCAACAGTTTCATAAACTACTATTATCTACAAGAGGAACGGAATGAATGACACGTCATATCAGGTCACTGACGCACAAAATTGCGGAAAACGTTCCGTTTCATGATCGTACCTACCTACAAATAATTAATTTTGTTTTTTTTCTAAAATAATAATGAATTATTAAAAAACAATAATGTATTATTATAAATCAATAATTACAAAACATCAATAAATAATTAAAAAACAACAAAATAAAACTTAAGAAACGAACACGTAAAAGGTGATTTGTTAATTAAAGTGGTTAATTACTCTTCTATTTTTATGGTTCACATCTTTGCTGTTCCATATCGGAGTCCTCTCAAAAATTGCTGAAATAATTTGCTCTAGCACGTCCGAGGACATTTCGACATGTCACAAAAATAAATTGTACAACACTGCAATTCAGACGCGCGGGCGGTCACCGCTTGGCTGGAGTGCACCGCTTGTTGCCCGCGCCTCTGTTTTCGAGGGCCGGTCCATTTGATTTTACGCATTAGATGCCGCCGCGCCCGCGCCGCCGCCGCCGCCGCCCCGCTGCCCGCAAGATTCGAGGCAGAGGCCTTAGGACTTCATTTCTAGGTAGGAACATAAAGTAGGTTCCTAGCAGTACCAAGTATCGAAGATCAGATGTTGGTCGAGACGACAGCGACGTATCTAGCCTAGATGATACGAAATGGCTTTCCCTTTAAAAAGTTTTTTTTTTTTTTTTGAAAATCATTGCCCCACACTAGGCATTTCTTCCTGTATCGTGGGTGCGTTTACAAACATATAAACTCACATACACAAACATCCAGAGCCGGAACAACTATCTGTAGGTCATACAAATATTTGTTCCGTGCGGGAATCGAACCCGCGACACGTAGCGCAGCAGTCAATCGCTCAACCACTGCGCCAACCGTGCGCCCAAAATTATCTACTGTTCACAGTACACAGATTGTTTTAAAATAAAAATAGTTACCTACCTGCTTTAAACATTCAAATAGGTCAACTCTTCCAGAGTTTAAAGGAATAAAGAGACAATCGTATTTCAGTTAGTATTTTATTCAGTTGGTTTCGTCCAGCCAACCTGTGCTTTTCATTCTTGGCACATTTTTATTCAGTTTTCAGTCGAGTTAAAGTTTTTTTTGTGACCACGAGGAACCGTCTGGCGGTGACAGTTGCCTATCTGCTCGCCAACTTCGTTAGGTAGTTAGGTGCAAAAAGTCACAGCGTTTAGCGCGTTTTCGTATTTCGTGAGTTGCAAACTAAACGTGATGCGATTTCGTGATTTCATGAAAAGTTATATTATTTTGACAGATTTATGTACTTTTGCCGAAGTTTGCGTTGAGTTTAACAAAGCTTGAGGACTTTGCTAAAAGATTTCTCTTATTATATTACAGCCTTCAGTTTCAGGAGCTACAATTTAGTTCCATTTCCAGCGGCTCAGTCGTGTCTTTCTTTAATATCTCCGGACATGTAATCCTGTCACCGCTGCCTATCTAAGCCACAATCTTCATTGCCGCCCCTATACCTTCGTAGCTTAGGCTTGCTTTTAATTAAACCGTCGAAACAGCCGGCTTTGTACGTCGGGAACGTATTTGACCGTTTTCCTTAGGTTTCAATATGTGCCGCCTTTCAGTGGGCGATTACAATGGGTCCGTTAAGCCGCGTACCAGCCGGATCGCCGGAGCACCCCGGAGAGACGGGAGCCGGTCTAGACACGGTGCATGCGGCTTACATTGACAAATTCTGAAATTTATTGCCGAACTGCTATCCGGCTCATAGTAATGCCTTGCTTAATACATAATATCGACTCCGCATTTGTTTTGTGTTATCTTGAGCTAAAAGTTATTAATGGGCTGTGAGTCAGCGTTGCAAAATTTTATTGCTGGCTTTGCTGCTCCGTAAGTTACTTTGGTACATTGATTACCTATACTTTGGGTGGGCCGATGTACTAGCAGGCATGAGCGACCCACCGTTGTGTTTTTAGGGTTCCGTACCCAAATGGTAAAATGGGATCCTATTACTAAGACTCCGCGGTCCGTCTGTCTGTCTGTCACCAGGCTGTATCTCATGAACCGTGATAGCTAGACAGTTGAAATTTTCACAGATGATTTACTTCTGTTGCCGCTATAACAACAAATACTTTAAACAGAATAAAATAAATATTTAAGTGGGGCTCCCATACAACAAAAGTGTTTTTAGGGTTCCGTACCCAAAGGGTAAAAATGGGACCCTATTACTAAGACTCCGCGGTCTGTCTGTCCGTCTGTCACTAGGCTGTATCTCATGAACCGTGATAGCTAGACAGTTGAAATTTTTAAAGATGATGTATTTCTGTTGCCGCTATAACAACAAATACTAAAAACAGTATAAAATAAATATTTAAGGGGGCTCCCATACAACAAACGTGACGTTTTTGCCGTTTTTTGCTCGATATTAATAACGGCAACAGGTAGACTCTTGAAATTTTCACAGAATGTTTAGTTGTATATACACTTCAAAAAATAATTGTTATTAAATTAAATAAAATAAATTAAGGGGGACCCCATACAACTTTTTTTTTGCAGTTTTGTGTGATAATGGTACGGAACCCTACGTGCGCGAGTCCGACTCGTACTTGGCCGGTTTTTTTTCGTTTTGACTTAGACTTTACTTAAAGTACCCACTTTACTTACTTTACGTGATCTAAATTCTAAGTCTAAGCCAAACTACCGTCTTACGCCCAGTGGCGTAGCTAGCACGGGTGGCACCCGGTGCCCATAATTGTAGTGTTACCCAAGAATGAAATCTGTTAAAATGAATAAACATTCAATAAACGTATAGTATGTTTTTATTTGATAATAATAGTTACTAATTACAAGCACTAAAATCTCCTTTTTTCAGCTTTAACAGCTGCAAACTCGAAAATCACATCATCTAAATTTATATTTTGTGTTGCCTCATGTTCTATTGTTAATATGCCAAGATTGTTAAGTCTGTTTTCAGTCATTGTTGCCTGCAAGTAATTTTTTATAAATTTTAGTTTGCTGAAACTCCTCTCACATGAAGCAACTGATACGCAAATTGACATAATTAACTTTAGTGCGACCATAAGATTCGGAAGAGATTCTGTAAAGTCCCATTCCACGATGAATTTCAAAAAGTCTAGAGTTAACTAGCTAGAAACTGTAACATTGGCCGCTTTTAAATGTCTTCTCAACCTCGGTATCTCTAAAAGGAGTTCTGTTTCTGATGTCTCATCATAAAAATCAGTAAATTTCAATACAGCTAATTTCAACTCTTCAGTGTTTGCCAAAAGCAAAGTATTTGGCTGCACAACCTCACTACACTGGAAAAAAAATCAAGGTCTAATGTGTGGTCAGAGTGAATAATTTCTTGTTAACACTTATTTCAAATAATACGTGCATTTATAAATAATCACAATTGATAAATTAAACTTGATTAAAATAGCTTCAAACACAAATTATTTATCATTAAAAAACGTGACAGTTTGTGTAATTTTTTTTATACAGTCGTGTGTCACCCCGGAACCGGTGACACCCGGGTGTATAGTCTATGACACCCGGTGCGGACCGCCCCCTAGCCCCCCCCCTAGCCCCCCTAGCTACGCCACTGCTTACACCAAGGGGATGTAAAAAGATTTATGTATAAAAGCGAGTACCTAGTTCCCTGAATAAACAGATCCTCTTGTGAAGTTTGTAGCGTCAAAACCAAATTAAGTGAGCTTACGTAGGTTTAGGTACTCTTTATGTAAGTAAACTTAGCCTGGAGTATTTTCTTAGGTAGGCTAACGATAGCATACTGGTGCTCCCACACCGCTGTTTAAAAATGTTTAGAAACATTTTCTAACACTAATACGTTTACAGAAAACTGTTTGTTTCGAAAATGTTTACTTACTTATGTTTGTAAACATTTAAATACAGCCGTGAGGGAGCACAATTAGGCTTTTAGTGTTTTCATAAACTTATTCTAAGTACGAAGCATTGCTTTATTTCTAGAGCCTGTTGTTTTATCTCGAAATATTCTGTAAAGGGAAAGTTTAGCTTCAAAAATGCAGACCATTGAAGTAGCGAACCTACCCAAAAACAGAGCTCTAGGTGTTAGGTACCTATTCATTTATACGGGATGACATTCCATAGGTACTTACAAGGTATACAGGTGTATGTTAGATCGAGACCGTTTCCCGGCACGTGCACAGTAGAGCTTAGCGCGGGAAAACTTTTTGTTCTCTGAAGTGCGAAATACCGCTCCGTTTTTCCCAGATGTAGGGTAGGTATTCCCAGTTCCCTTCTAGGCTTTGTGTGCTTACCACCATCGGCCACATCATCACTGACCACGGTGAGATTGTGGTCAAACACAGGCCTATACATAGTAAAAAAAAAAAAAAAAAAAAAGGTATAGATTATTTTCACGGGGCAAATTTTAGTGAAACTCAAAGTCAAAGTTAAATATATTTATTTCAACTAGGCCAATAAGCGGTACTTTTGAACGTCAAACATTATTAAATCTAAATGAAAAATGTACAAGTAATAAAAATTGATTCTACCGTGCATTTAGAAAAGTAACTTGTTACTCAATGCAACGTTACCTTATTTAGTTAAATAAAACCCTGCTAATAACTGTTTGATAAACACGGCTGCTCGTAAGATACGGACGAGCAGAAAGTCACGTAATCACACTTTTCATGCGCACGTGGGCCCTGTGGAAAACCGCTCGATAATTTTCTTCTATTGACTGCATACAACGTAAATACAAAAGATCATAAATACTATTGGACACTATGATTTCTTAGACAGGTCCTTCATTCACGTGTCGTGCTATTTAATTATAAATTCAGAACATCACGCTTTTAATCCCGGAAGGTTTGGGCAGAGGTGCACCTACAGCACACATTTTTTTTACCTGACTGCAGAAGGAGGGTTATCAGTCTATGTATGTATTTTTGTTCCTATGTGGCGTTCTAGAGACAAAACACGTTGGCCGATTTTGATGATTCTTACGGCAATTGATTCATCTTAACCTTGCGAGTGTCACTGGCTACATTCAAATTGGGAAATAGAAAATTGCGGGTTTTGGGCGCCATATTGTGGGGGCCCAATTGTTTGTGTGTAATTAGGTATCAAAATAAAGAGCACTTATATGTTTTAAATGTACCTAATTCGAAAAAAAATGTTAACTAAAAAGTTATAAATAAAAAAAAGTTAATTAAAAAAACCCGACTGCTTAAGAAGCGATCTAAAAAGACGTAAACAAGAAGAAAATCTTGCTGTGCATTCGGAGGATAGTACATCTGCAGCCTTATTGCGTAAGTGCGCAAAGAAGTTAAACTCTATCCAACCGACCAAATCGGCCAATCATACAAAAACATCGCGTCATTCATCTCGCATGTGATAACAACTTCGAACTTAACTTCTTTGCGCACTTACGCAATACTGCTGCTGGTTATGGTCAGCCAGCTCGCGAATATGTATCCTCCGACTGCACAGCATGATTTTCTTCTTGTTTACGTCTTTTTAGTTCGCTTCTTAAGCAGTCGGGATTTTTGATTTTTTTTGCTAGTTATTTTTAAGTCCCATGTAATAGCGGACGAACCTATTGGCATCAACCGGGCGTCTGGGCACAGTGGTATTAGCTTGATGTCCATTATTAAGTTGGTAGACCTACGTACTCATGTAACAGCAGGTAGATACTTCAGTAAAGTGTAATGTACCAGTTCGTTTACCTATCTATATCTGCAATTGATGATCAAGTCCCCCGTCCTTTTTGAAATTTTGATAAACCCACTTGATAACCGCACTGCTTGCATACAAAGTTTTTAGTACTTATTGTTTTATATTTAAAAACCTACCTATTAGTAATTTCGAATATTTATAATGGGTTAAACGACATTGGTCAAGTCTGATATTTGTCAAATCGGCAATTCGTCAAATTTGAAATTGGTCAAAACTGTAGTTTGTCAAATTAAACAAATTTGGTAACTCTACCTAGACCTAAGTATTCTCATTTGGAACCTACCACCTACACATGAAAAACCACAAAAATAACTGGGATGGATCCAGCTTAAGAGTCTAGCACCTAACCGTTTATGGTCTCGTGGAGAAAATAAGCGGGTCAGCGACCGCAGAATAGAATGGTGTGGTTGATTATTCGATTGTGTTGATAAAAGTTGATGGATGTTGGGATCCCCGGTTGCCTAAATATTTCGGCATATCGGCACACGAAAAAACCCAGTTCGCAGACAAAGGTTATCTGCCATACCCTTGTATTTACCGACACCAACGTTTTTCCAAATGCGGTGCACAAAAAAAACCCGGCAGAATATGGGAATTTATTATTACTTAATTATTGTTAGTCAGAGGCTTTGCGAATTACCTGCTTGCACTGTCTATGACGAACCGACCCGTTGTTTACTCATCAAAGTACGGTAGGACGGTAGGTACATATTGTGCATGCATCATCTGGTAATAAGGTAGTAAGTATCGAACGATTCACGCATTATTATGGATTTTTGCATAATTGATGTAATTACTTACGTGAAATATTTTCCTCTTTTCATATTCAAGGAAACTACTAGGTGCAATTAGATAGGTAAGTATGTCATACTTAGAATTTAGATCGCTGGGCTCGCTTTCCAGGTTCCAGATTGACAGACCTCGTAACACTGTGGACTTCATAGCACTGTAGACCTCATAGTAGTCATAGTCCCGTAGCACTTAGTAGCCTCGCAGTAAGGAACCTACTAAGTAGTCTCTTATCAGGCGGGAACAAAATGCGCGACTTCAATGGCTGGGTCATACCAGTTTTGATGTACTCTTTCTTCTTTCTGCGTAATCAAACGGATTCAGACAGAACTTGACGCCCTGTATTGGTAGGTCCGAACACTGCTTACCACGAATTGTATGCATCACCCACGGTCATCGGTAAAGAGACTATATCCCGCGGAAGTGCGGAGGCATTGTGGCATTCTTTAATGCTAAGACCCGCCTCTACCATGAGGCATATCTACAGTCTTAGGGAGTAGGTACTTCCTAGAAGCCTACGTGGTATGCATCGCGATGTGGTAGCGGTGGACAAGGGCCTTACTCCGCTCTCCTTAGCTAACGAGAACTGGCGCAAACCAATAGCATTAGATGTTAATGGCCGCAGGGACGTATGGCAGAGCAAGGAGTATCTTCACGGGTGCTTTTACCTGTTCCTACATTCGTCCGATGTAGACCTTTAATTAATGTCCGGAGCCTCGCTGAGCTTTGGTGACCGTTTCGCGGATTTGTCTGTGCGATTATGGTTGAAGTTATGATGAGGAATAACTACTGGAAATACATTGTGAAGAACGGTACGGTTGCCATAAGTTGGTATTTTGAGTTTCTTAGATTATCAAACCCCCAAGATAATACCATTTTTTTTCCTGCCCTCTTTACACCTACCAGGTATCTAAATTATTGATGAACTTCTGAGGTCTTAGTCTAATTTGCTCTTGTAGTAATTTATTACGATCCCCTCATTGCCTTTTGTGTGTGATGATGGATTAATGTTAGGCAACGTTTTTGTTAGCAGAAGCTCAAGTTGTTGTTGATTTAAGAACTGTAGCAATTGACCTTTATGCTGATGAAATACAGGCCGGTCCGTAAACGCGTTGCGAAATAGGTACCTACTTCACAATACATTTTTTTTTCGTACTAATCTAAGTACGCCGATATGTGACTCAAAAGCCTATGGGACTGGGCCGGTCAAGTCTGCGTATAACGGACAAACTGTGGGATAAAATAGCACAGAGTTGGTAGGAGTTGTTGGTTGGTTGGAGTTTGTTGGTATCTTGAAACGGTGAGATGGGGTCGGGGCAGACCTCGAAGAAGATGGTGAACCGAACTAAAACGATTTCGCCAGAACTGCAAGGAGGAAGCGCGTGCTAGTGAATATAAAGAGTAGAGGGAGGCCTTTGCTCAGGAGTGAGATAGAACATAGAACAGGCTAGCAAAAAAATTTAAGTACGAGAAACCAATATACCTAGTTGTTAAAATTCCCGAACGCCAGGAAAACAGAACTGTAAGACATAAACAATGGCCAGCAAATACATTAACTAAATAATTGGGTAAACATTTGTGTCAGACTATTTCAGTCGGCTTATGTTTTATGCTGTGGATTTCCCAGTCCATTTCCCGTTTATCTATTTATTTTCAACTACAGCGAACTGGACTTTCCATTGGCGTGCGTCCATTACAATAACACCCCTGACCCCAAAATAGAATGTATTTGTTTGTAAATCTTATCTCTATAGGTACCTATCGTCCTATCGATTAGTGCTTACGTACCAAGTGTTGAAGTGTACCTACAGTTTGTACCTAATGTAGATCATGAGGAGTTTTTCTGTAAGGTAGGGAATTACCTTCCTCTTCCTGGACTTTGTCCGTCCATCGGGTGTCCGCAGGACCTCTTTATAGTCTCCCCAGGGATGTGCCTTGACAAGCTTTGCACAATAAAGGTTCCGGGGTGGTCATTTTAGAGATAGCAGAACCCCTTCCTGGTGTGATCACCTGCGTGGTTTTAGTGAGATAAAAATCCCTGGTGTTTTGACGAAAAAGTCCAGTCACCTTTTGAAGGTTACTCCGATAAAAAAAGGAAAAAATATTACATTCCTAGGCATTAAAGAATCCTTCGAAGCTTATATCTCTCAAAATGCAGGTGTTCTTGTATGGAGGAGGTATTTACGATTAGGAAATTTTGCGAACCTTTTAATTACATCAAAAGCAAACCAAGAACGAGCTAATTGAAGAAAGAAACGGCAGACTGCAGTATAAATTAATTAAGTTAGGTATCTACTTAGGCGGGAACAGAGTCCAGTATCTATCAGTATCGATTTATTAGAGCCTTGGAGCACCACGATCAATGTTGAAGAGACACGTCAATTAATGAGTAAGATCGATGAGATAAAAGATATTAATTTAAACAAACAATAATCTTAAGTTTACACGAGTGTCATCGTCATTCATTGTGCGATTTAATAGTTAGGTATCACATTAATATGACGTCAACGATCTGATCATATTATCAATAACTACGTCTATAGAAAAACCGTTGATATTGTATCAGAAAATACATCAAAACATTTTCTTGCAAGTGAAATTATATCAGACCTTAAATTCCATAACAGTTTTCAGTAGGAAATCCCAAAAAAATACGACAAACGCGATAAAAGTGATTATAACGTGCGCGTGCGGCGTAGTTCATTGCATATCAGTTATTTATCGAAATGGTGAATAAAAGTTGTGAAAATATATTGTTTTATCTATTTATCAATCTAAAAATAAACATTTTATCGAAAATTTGAAATATTCTCTGGATTAGTGATGCGTATGTACCTATGTACCTACAGACTTACCGACCGACCGATGACCGATTATTTATAATTTCTAGTATTTTCTAGTTTCTACAAACAATTTTTTAATTTTTGCAAACAATATATATTGTATAGAGACTAGAGACGTAAACATCATAAACAGGTAAGAAATAGAATTGGGGTCAACTTTGTAGATAAGCTAGGTAGGTACATAAAAAATAAAGTGCAAAGATCAGTGACGACTATTCTATCTAATGTAAGAAATGGCTGTTTTTTGGTAGGTAATAATCGAATTGGTTTACAGAATCTCATAAATCCTCATACCGTATTATTTTCGTAACTGACCTTCTTACCTATTTATTACAAAAAAAGTAGACCTTGGGATACCTACTAGACAATTCTAGATCACAAATATTTACCTACCAGCGCTTACCAGTTTTTGCCCACCAAAATGCCGAACCACATTATTAATAACCAATAAAAACTCACACCGACCTCTACCTGATAATATTATTAAACCGAAATATTTAATGCGTCCTCATCAACAAGGCAAGTATTTCCGGCCCGGTGATGTGTTCGGCATTTCCCAAATAATAAGCTGCGATATGGGAAAAGTACAGCTTTCTGATGACTAGGTATCTACTGATGATTTACCGTTTCTCTTAGTAACAGTTTGTAGGTACTAATTTACCGAGAATTAAGACAAGTCACCGGAAACAGGTGTCTACGCCACTCAGATTAGGCGCCAACGTTCTTTTCAAATATCTGAATCTGATCAATGTTTGCTGTTAATTTGGGAATTTCCTAGTCTGTGAATCAACAGAAAGATATGGTTTGAATTAATTAGGTAAATTTGAATTGATAGCACATACCACTTGTGTATCTATTGACGCAAGTGACCATTCCATAATCTTTTGTTATGTTTATCGATCAATTGATCAACTTGCGTCAGTCGCTGCTACATCTGGGTTCTGTATACTGACTATTTGCAAGAAACTGAGACAGTAGCTAATCCATCAAATAAAAGAAGCAGATAAATTTGAAGAAATAAAATGTAGGGCTAGCTACTTTCAGCAAAAATAAGTAGGGGCAGTGGCTTTCATTACCAACCAGTTCTAAAAGCCGGTGAAACAACCGCCGAGGCTAGCCATCCAGTAACCTGCCTCCTTAGCCCTGCTAATAATTTAAAATGTGTAATTATAGCGTGGGACGCCCCACGACTCGGCATGGTGGGAGAAGATTAAATGCTGAAGGCGGGGTTCCACACCGGACTGCTATAGGTTGAGTTGATTGAAACATCCTGCTCAGCGCACAATTCAGACCTTACGTCACCATCATAACATCAGAGGTCAACGGCCGTGTAATCAGTGTTCTCGTGCAGTCAGTGACGACACGAGATGAGCTCACTGCTCTGACGTCAGGGTTCTCGCGAATACACCCACTTATCTACTGACACACAGGTACATCTGTTGCATAATTAATGCTCAGTTCTGATACGCGGTGGTGAGTAAATATGGCGTGTTTATTAGTAAACTGTGATAACTTTCCTGAGATACAAAGAGTCATGTCATGACTCATCTGTGATCTAGAAGTTTTGGGATTGCGATTGCCCTATATTTTTCTGCTTGTGAAATCTGATCCTTGCCTCGTGATTAATTCATTATTGCGAGTCCGAATTCCAAAACTTGTTAGGTATTCATGATAATTTATTTTGGGCAAATCCCAGTACTTTGACTTCAGATAGCAGATACCGAAAACCGGTAACTATAATATCTACTTAGAGATGATAAATCAGTCCGTGTTGCCTAGGGAGAGGTAACTTGATGTTGTATTCGATTGAAATCAGGAAACCTAACAGAGCATCATATTTTCACTAAGGATAATAAATCAATATTTCAAACTGCATATTGCAAAGCATCTAATATCCTGCTGACGCGTAACGTTAATTAAAATTACGGCCGCCATCCGCCATGTTGGGTACTGCATGTGATGGTAAATCAATTGCCCACAACTAATTGGTTTTATTCAAAGTAGTCGAGCATAGGTTGTTAATAGAGCAGCTTTACATTTTAATTCCGCTGAATTATCTGACTGTTAATATGGGTCTGGCATGTTACGTCACAAGGCATTTATCGATGCGCCCGCCGCCGGGCCTGTAGTATGGCACGAACGTGTGAAATTGGACGAAACAGCGCAGCACAAATGGATTTTTGATTCATAACGAGCTGTTTTATAGACGCGATACAGGAATACGTAATTTGACACCATATAACTGAGTGTTTGCAGCCAGCCAGGGACGCTTTGTGAACTTTCACGGAGTATTGTGTTTGTGAATTTCCAATATTTTCAGAGTAAAATGTGTACAAAAGTCGTTTTTGTAAGAGATTTCCTGAATATTGACTGAAATACGTTTTATGTCGTGCGACAAGATGTTTTATGTCGTGCGACAAGATAGATACTTCGACCACTGTAATGATAATCGTTATACTGTGTTTCGACACACATGTTGAATATTGAATGTTTAAATCGAAATACGTATAAGCTATTTTTTCCGCAAAATATACCCAATTTCACCCAGCTCCAACTTTCCGTGATGTAACCGTGCCAATAACGGACCATCTAGAGCTTCTTGGCGTTACGTTAAGATCGACTCTCAATTTTGGGCCATACATTGAGGCAAAGGCTCAGCTGGATGCCAAAAATTGGGGATCCTTGCGAAGGTGAGAAGGTACTTCACACCGGAACAGCTGCGCAAGTTCGATCATGCATGGAGTACTCTTCTCATCTCTGGGGTGGATCTGCCAAATATCAGGTTGATTCACTAAAGTCGATCGAAAAGAAGGCCAAGAAACTCATCGGCAAGCCGAGCCTTGAACATCGTCGCCGAGTTGCCAGCTTGTCGGTTTTTTATCGGTTACATGTCGGGGAGTGTGCGATGGAATTGCATGATTTAATTCCGCCCAGCCCGTTCCATCATCAGACTCATCAGACGTACGGTGATGCGTCATCGGTACATGGTGGACAGCCCACCCATATGCACAAAACGTTTTGGGGGCACTTTATTATGCGTACAGCTAAGGAGTGGAATTCCTGCCGAGTCTGTGTTTCCCGATAGCTACAATCTAGGAGTGTTTAAGACAAGTGGGTTTTTTTCTAGGCAAGCGTGCTTCACCGTCGACCACATCATGGCTTACCATCGGCATCAGGGGAGATAGTGGGCAAGCTCGAGCCAATAGTTAATATAAAAAAAAACATAAAGCTCTGTTGCCATTTAGACACACTGTTCTAGATATCTTTCAAATAAAATAAACGCATACACATATCCAGCTAATACATCCCTTTCTGCTTTTTAAATATTTATCTGCAAAAGAGTTTACCAAGATCTTGCAGTGTGGTGTATTTATTTATTTATTATATACTTTATTGTACATCACATAATAACTCTTTTATGGTTATATCACCAGGATTCGTAGATACCTGCCTAAATACCTACGATAAGTGACCGCTGGTATTGAATAGGTATCCGCTTGCATTGCGTTATCATCTATCTATTATGGAGTGTAATTCCCTGCTGGAGTCTGTATTTCCTGATAGCTACAACCTGTGAGTCTTTAAGTCGAGAATGATTAGGTTACTTATAGGCGTCCTATATCGGCGACCACATCATCGCTTACCATCAGGTGAGATAGGTAGTGGTCAAGCGCGGGCCCATCAACAATAAAAAAAATATACTTGCAATTTAACTGGATGCAGAGATCAGTCGCCCTTGCCGATAAGTTTATTCCAATCTTTTAATGAGCTATACAAGCTCTTGCAGTTGATACGAAGATAACGAGGACGACAAACCCCACGCTGGCAGAATTTTAGTTCCATCTCGTCTGCGAGAAAGCTTGGGCTACACCTTGGTAAGTATGCTAAAGAGACCCAAGTGCTACTTATCTTGACATAGTTTTTAGCCATTTCTCAACCTAGAGTCCCTGGATCGCTTGATACAATCTAACTATGACATGGCAGTATATCAATCTTCTTTTTCATAACATCACAAGGCTCGGTTTTTCCACGACCCAATTACTGGGTATTGGGCAATACCCGATATCAAAGGCTAGGTCTGTTGTCAGTATTATGGCATTGTTGTCGTGTGATAGTGGAGGTATCATGTGATAAGTCAATTAATTGGTTATATGATACCAATCGTCATCCGTTGGTGGAGAAGTAAGGCATATTACAGACTGGAGATGTAAACATTGTCACCCTTATTTATAAAAAGCTCGACCTGTTTGGCAACTTTACTGATTAGTAGATTCTAAATTCAAATATTCTATAGAGAGTTTGAATAAACAATCTGTTAATCAGTTTTTTTATTGCTGATATGCTTGCGCTCAGTGCGGATTAACACATTTGCCGCCAGTTAGGCTATTCAAATTTTGCCGCCCCTCGCCCCCGATCTCTACTATTCGATATAATAGTTCACAATCTTTTTTATTATAATAATAAATGTCGATAAATTGCGACTTTATGATTTGTGTACTACCCTACTCATTACTTCAGCTTTTGCCCGTTATTAGTATGATTGTGAAATGAACTAGGGGAATTATGTGTCATTTCCTAAATTATTTTTACAAACAACTATTCAAAATTCAAAAATTCAAAATCATGTTTATTTTTCCCATGTTGATTTAGTGAAGATTACACAAGAAATAGTTACTGGGTATATTTCGAAGCTAAGAAAAGCTCAATCGTGTACTACCTTTAAGGGGTAGGTATAGGGCTTATGGGGCGTATGCCTTAAACTACTTACACAATATGAACACAGCTTACATAACATAATGTACATTCGGTAAAAGTTGTCAAATATTTTTTATTCCACTTACAGTTTAAAAACATGGACCAATACCCTATTAATTATCTGCCGGTCTATTCTGTAAACATCTTAATGGAAAACTATTAACACTACTACTAATAACTACTTTAAGCTAAATATTATTTTATTGTATCTCATGTACCTAAGTGACTATTACTATAATGAGATTAAAGATAATTTAACCGAACTGCTATATCCGAGTTTGGATAAATGTTTTCCAAATTCTTAGGCTTTTTTGTCAGGGTCGATAGTGACAACTCACTAATTTTCGTCAGATATGAAAACTTCTTATAACTTATGGTAATAGATCGTGCGGAAAAGCTATCGGGCGCCTGCAGCATCCAAGGCATCGAAGTTGTGGATAGTTTCATTTATCTGGGGTCTATTATTAATACTGAGGGCAGCTGCGTACCAGAAATAAAACGACGGATAGGTATGGCTAAAGATGCTATGACACGCTTGGAGAACATCTGGAAAAATCGTGGCATAAGTTATAAAACCAAAGCCCGTTTAGTCAAAGCATTAATTTTCCCCATTTTCCTCTATGGAGCTGAGACGTTTTTTTTTATTATTGATAGGTTCGAGCTTGACCACTATCTCACCTGATGGTAGGCGATGATGTGGTCGACGGTGTAACACGCTTGCCTAGAAGTAACCTATTCACTCTTGACTTAAAAACCCCGAGGTAGTAGCTATCTGGAAACACAGACGCCGGCAGGTAATTCCACTCCTTAGCTGTACGCATAATGAAAGTATTTCCAAAACGTTTAGTGCGTATGGGTGGGATGTCCATCATGTACCGATGGCGCATCGCCGTACGTCTTGTAGTCCGATGATAAAACGGGCTAGGCGGAATTAGATCATGCAATTCCATCGCACACTCTCCGAAATGCAACCGATAAAAAACCGACAAGTTGGCAACTCGATGATGATGTTCAAGGCTCTGGAGCTTTGACTCGACCAGTGCCTCATTTATGATGAGCCTCTTGGCCCGTTTTTCGATCGACTCTAGAGCATCAAGCTGGTACTTGGCACATCCATCCCAGAGATGAGAACAGTACTCCATGCAAGATCGAACTTGCGCTTGATACAACTTAAGCAGCTGTTCTGGCGTGAAGAACCGTCTCACCTTCGTAAGGATCCCCAACTTTTTGGCAGCCAGTTGAGCCTTTGCCTCAATGTATGGGCCAAAATTAAGTGTCGATGTCAACGTTACGCCAAGGAGCTCAAGATGGTCCGTTATCGGTACGGTTACACCTCGGAAAGATGGAGCCGGGTGAAATTGGCTCTTTTTCGCGGAGAAGAGACACGCCTGTGTTTTTGCGGCATTGAACTTGACCAGATTGGCATTACCCCATTCGGAGATTGCCTGTAAAGACAGGTTCAAGCGCTCCACCATGGCCTCCCGGAGAGACTGGATCTGAGGACCGGTAGCACGAGCGTTGGACAAGTATCTCTCAGCAACAGTGCTGTCATCTGCATACCCAAAGGTGCTGGGTTTTAGCAGTTCATTTATAAGCAGCAAGAAGAATGTTGCTGAGAGAACCGACACCTGAGGGACCCCGGCATTATTACCCATTTGATAAGACGAGCGGCCAGCAATAACCACTCGACTGGACCGGTCTATCAGGAAGTCTGCAATCCAATCGCACAGACCACTCACTGGGCAGACCGAATAAAAGAAGCTTACCAATAAGGCTTTCATGCCAGACCGTGTCAAAAGCCTTCGAGATGTCGAGGGAGACGGCAAGCGCTTCCCTGTGCCTCTCCCCAGATGTGAATGACATACGCTAGAAGATCCCCAGTTGGCCGATTTTGGCGGCAGCCATATTGGCGGTCACTGAGGATGTCGTTAGCTTCTACCTAGCACCTGGCATACCTATGCTAGGTGCTTAAAGTTGAGCACCCGTTCCATACTTTTGCAGAGGATGGACGTTATTGATATGCTAGGGTTGCTTAATGGCTCGGAGACTTTTCTAAATAAGACCCCGCCGCCGCGCCGGTTTCTGAAAATAAGAATTTGAAGTTGACTATTTGTATTTGTTGAGTCATTTGAGATTCGCTGATGATTTAATACTTTTCTCCGAATGCCCGATGACCTTGGGAAAAATGCTACAACAATTATCAGACGAAAGTGAAAAAGCAGGTCTCACAATGAATTTATCAAAGACAAAAGTACTGAGCAATTCCTCACAAAAATATGCTATTACAATTAATAATCAGCAGTTAGAATATGTAAGCGAATATATTTATTTAGGACAATTAGTATCACCGACAGACAGCATGCAGAAAGAAATTGAAAGAAGAATAGCAAACACTTGGAAGAGATTCTGGTCACTGAGCGAAGTAATGAAAAATAAAGAAATGCCTATGGCGGAGAAACGAAAAGTCTTCAATGCTTGCATACTGCCATGTCTTACATACGGATGCCAAACTTGGGCCTTAACTGAACAACAACAAAATAAATTAAATATATGTCAGAATGGGATAGAGAGAAGTGTATTGGGAGTAAGAAGAAGGGACAAAATACAATTAAAAAAGATCAAAGGAAAGACTAAGTTTGGAAAAGTTCAATCGGTATGCAGAAAATTGAAATGGCGTTGGACAGGACATATGTTGAGAGAAAAGAGAGAGAAATGGACCAGAATTATAACGGAATGGTACCCTAGAGAAAGCAAAAGAAGTAGAGGAAGACAGCCAAAGCGATGGGAAGACGATTTGAAGCAAGTAGCTGGGCCAGAATGGTTACGTACAGCAAAGGACAGAAACAAGTGGAAATCCTTAGAGGAGGCCTTTGTCGAAAGACAAGCTGTTAAGAGGGGAGATAAGACGAATGCCGAGTATATGTTTTAGTTTTACTTAATTTATAGTTTCCTACCTCTACTGTTATATTTTTAAGTAATGTTTAGTCATGTAAGTTAAAATCGAACAGCAATAAAGCACATTATAGCAGCTTATTTTATTTTATTTTATTTTTTTATTTGTCAAACAAAATCTGTCAAATGGCATTAAGGTAGGATTTGAGGCTTTCCTAACTGAAATACTCCATTCAAAGATTGGCCCAAGCATTCTGCTTGGGTTTACTGCTTGTTCCGAATGTCATATCCCCGATGGCTAATTCCCCGAAGTCATCAGATCGAACGTCCGAATCGCCAAAATTCCATAATATCGATTTACCACAATTTCGAATAGCCATTAGATCGAGCGTCCGTTCCGCCGAAAAGCCATTGCAACGATAGTTCTATGCATCGAATGTCTATTGGCTCGACGTGCCCGTAAGTCGAAAGCTATTCAACCTAAAATATTCAAGAAGATTAAAAGAAGGAATAAAAATATAAAAAAAACATAAAAGGAATTTATAATGGGATAAAAATCAAACCAGCTGGGTTTAATCAACAGAATTTTATAGATTTCCTAGGAATTTTATACAATTCCTGGTTTTTCAAATTGCCTATATCATATTATTTTGATTATTTTAGTCTTTTTGAATATTTTAGGTTAAATAGCTTTCGACTTACTGGCACGTCGAGCCAAAATACATTAGATGCCTAGAACTATCGTTGCAATGGCTTTTCGGCGAAACGGACGCTCGATCTAACAGCTATTCGAAATTGTGATAAATCGTTGCATTGGAATTTCGGCGATTTGGACGTTCGATCTGATGACTTCGGGGAATTAGCCATCGGGGATATGACATTCGGAAACAAGCAGTAAACCCATTCTGCTTAGGTACTTCATATGTGGTGCATTCAAACCATTCGTTTTATTGACTTAGTGGATTGATAAATTACCCGTAGGTAGACCCGAGACCATAATTATGTCGATTGTATGAATGAAATAAGTATGAGAGTGCAATGTAGTCACCAATAACTTGGTATTTGATTCGGGGTGGGCAACAGGCAACCTGATGCTAACCAATCATCGCCATCAAGAAACAACCTAACCAGGAGATTATCTATATAAGCGCTAACGCATTATTTATCCTAGTTAGGTCCGTATCCAACCCAGACACTTCAAAAATTACTTAGGCCTTACCTACTCTAGTAAAAGCCCCATTACCTGTCAAATTTGGGTGTACTCGGTAACAAGAACTGTGCCTAAACTCAAATTCAATGTTCGCGTAAGTAAACATTAGGAATAGGATGACTCACAGAACAGAAAAAACGTCTTCTACTGGGATGACTGATCGTCTGATTTTACAATATGGATAAATACAAAAGATCTAGTTCGGAACTATTTTATGTTGACTTTGTTGACCTACGTAATTTCTGCGAGATTCCCGATGATTGTATGTTAGTAGGCAGTAAAATTGTTCATGCAAAAGACGTTACCCAGTATGAATAATACAACTATTTTCGTCTCAGTGCCTACCCTTTCAAAACGGCAAATGACGAATACAGTGATGTTTTGCTCCAAGAAAAGCACAGTTCCTTCAGAAACGTGTGTATTTTTGCAATTACAAACAAATAACACAAAGTTGCAGAATGCCCTGCCCTACACGTGTTGGAGAATTACATTGCTGCTTCAATTTGGTTTTCCCCGGCGATAAATATAACATTTTACGACCGAAGCCATACACGTGCTCATTAGGGTTCTGTGGCTTTAAAATAAATGGTTCTAGCTGACCGAAATAAAATAATATCTTACCAACGAATTTCTTCCTATTAATTATTTTCGCCCAAGTTAGCTCGATCTTGACAAATTGACTAAAACTTTAGCAATCGGCATAGCAACCTGGGGTGACTGAATGGGGAGTGTTGAAACTAAATATCTGGATACCAAACACTTTAGTATCGCCACCCGCGAAGGGTTAATTCAGTTATATTACTCTGTTGAGAAGGCGTTAACAGATGAAGAGCAAACATTATGGTGGTAAATTAGTAATAATTATGTTGATTTTGGGTTTCCTTTTTATCGCCTGGATTATGGGCGCATGGTTGGACCAGATACCTGTCCACTATAAAGCAGTTACAAAGAAGAATATCAGGCTGGGCTGGAGATATTAATGTAACATGTTAAAGTCTCTTCTAGATTTCCCACTGTCTTCTTATTGTTGACTAGCAACGTTTAGATGGATATTTTCGTCTGTTACTATCATCAGCCTTTCAGCGTTCATAAGTGAGTACACAAGGAGTGCATTGTTTGCAATTAGTTATAGGTGATAAGGTGCAATTAGTTATAGATTAGGCCAACAAATTAGTTATGGATTAGATTTACAATAAGTTATAGATTTTAAGCAACTTTATAGGTTAGGACAGAATCGCTCTTCTTCATGTCTAAGCTAAGGAACTCTAGCAACCACACATAAATCACGCTTCACTGGTATATTTCCACATCTGGTACCCACACAACTAGAACGTTTATTCTTGTAGAGATAAACAATCGCAGGGTCGAGGGGCCACAATAGTTGCACTGTTGCCGTTGTTGTGGATAAACCCGCCTGGAAAAACCAGCATTATTATCATCAATGAATGTAGGTAATCAAATAGAGATAGTGGCTACAAATTGAAGGTTATGGAACAATTCACTAACCGATAATGTTGGCGGTGACATGTTCGTAATTAAACATGTTTTTATGACATTAAAGGGAGCTGATAAAGGAAGAGGTAGGCGTCTACGTGATACATATGTCAGATCTTGATGGACATATAATTGTACAGGGTTGAGTGATCGGGTTTTCTTCTGCAGCTGGTTAGTGACCGGTCCGCACAGCGATAGTTGGAAGGACAACGGATGTCTAGTTGTGCAGGTCTGGATGTTGTTCTACTTAGATATGTTTCTAGTTATTGCAAGAGTTTTTACACAATGCCAAAAAGACCTAGGAGTAGTTAGGTTATTAAAAGAGAGAAAATTCGAAACTCAATCATATCTTTCATCATTTCATGAGTCTTTTCTTTCGATGGACATTCACAAAATGTCCCTCGGTCTGGGTAAGATAAAGATTTCAGGAATGTTGGCCGAACAAAAATTGTGGTCATCCTTGTCTCTAACAAATCAGGAGGTAAGAGATCTACAATGTAAATAATCGATAATATTCATCAGCGATAATCAAACCCCTCCCCCAAAAAGAGGGTGATACCATAACTTTTTTTCGTTATCATAACAGCATCCATATTGTATTTTAAATGAAAGATACTAAATAAACCATTCTAAAAAGTCGGTATCGAAACACGGAAAACAATCGTACCAAGGACACCGACTTCGGAAGAGAAAGTTATTTTTCACTTTGTAGTGTTTTTTTTGGAAGTGGGTTTGTTTTTTTTTATTAAAAAGTTTATTTAACCACATAACTTATTTGGAAATCTTGTTCATTCATAAAACTAAAAAGTCTGAAATAAAACAAATTATTATAAAAAACCACCGCTGACAGCACCTCATAATATTTAATGTCTATTTTAATAGTGCTTGTTTTTTTCTTTTTTAGCAGTCGGGTTTTTTGTTTTTTTCATAATTTATTTTTCCATTCCTTTTTAAGCTTCGGCGTTACACAAGTTATGAAAAAAAAAGTATTTTAAAATATTTTTGTGCTCTATAAAAAGCGTACCTAATCTGCATGCATGATTAATTTCAGTAGCTAAAAGACGTTCACTTTGGGTAAATCCTTTACTATATAATATTCATCAGCGATAATCAAACCCCTCCCCCAAAAAGAGGGTGATACCATAACTTTTTTTCGTTATCATAACAATATGCATCCATATTGTATTTTAAATGAAAGATACTAAATAAACCATTCTAAAAAGTCGGTATCGAAACACGGAAAACAATCGTACCAAGGACACCGACTTCGGAAGAGAAAGTTATTTTTCACTTTGTAGTGTTTTTTTTGGAAGTGGGTTTGTTTTTTTTTATTAAAAAGTTTATTTAACCACATAACTTATTTGGAAATCTTGTTCATTCATAAAACTAAAAAGTCTGAAATAAAACAAATTATTATAAAAAACCACCGCTGACAGCACCTCATAATATTTAATGTCTATTTTAATAGTGCTTGTTTTTTTCTTTTTTAGCAGTCGGGTTTTTTGTTTTTTTCATAATTTATATTTCCATTCCTTTTTAAGCTTCGGCGTTACACAAGTTATGAAAAAAAAAGTATTTTAAAATATTTTTGTGCTCTATAAAAAGCGTACCTAATCTGCATGCATGATTAATTTCAGTAGCTAAAAGACGTTCACTTTGGGTAAATCCTTTACTAGCGCAAACTTAATGTCGACGGCACGAACTATTTTGTGCGCGGGGTTAAAACGCCTGATTTTTCATCCGACAACACGTGCGGAAGAGATAGATGCTGTGATGAGCAGTAAGAAGCTAGTTCACCTAAGAATTAGCACTTTTGCAAGTTTGTAGCGAAATGTATGATGATTTAGGACGAAAACGGTCACGCGAAATTTTATTAACAGACCTTTGCGAATCTAGATAATATTATGAAAAAACGACTAAATGTATATTTTCCAAATAAAATTATTTGCATTGTTGAACTAGGTACTAATCTATCCCTGTATGGTGGCCGTTTTGCAATTTTCCTTCTTCTTATGGTATTTATTTCCGCCCAAAGATGCGTTAAAATTATTGTTGAAATATGGAACTTTCGACGCTCATCATTTTCAAATAGTTTTCTAGTTGACTTTTTTGTTTTCATACAGGGCTAGATAATGATGAGACTAATTGATATCATTTTTAAAATTTTAAACGTACATCGTCAAACAGTGAAGTAATCGCCAGAATACGTTTGTATCGAAGAATGATCGACCAGTGTAACCTTGGACTTTCCTTGTCACCATTTTGCCATGGTTAAAGAGATTTTATACTTACTAAGTAGTGGCTAAAGGATTTTATTACGAAACTTTGTGTTACATACCGTATACCCTCTTGGGTACCTATACATCTTTTATTTATTACCGACTTTCCAAAAAGGAGGAGGTTCTGTGTTCGGCTGTATGTATGTATTTTCTCCGATTACTCCGTCAATAATGGACCGATTTTGATAATTCTTTTATTTTTATTGTAAACTCTCGAGGTGGTCAGTGAGTCAGTCAGTCAGTCACATTTCGCTTTTATAGATATAGATTACCTACTGGATGTGCTGGGAGGTAATCAGTTTTCATACCTTGAATACCACTGATACCCTCTGACTATGTATTTGTCGTGTAGGCAGGATTCAGAAATTGAAAGCAAAGTGGTATTTCACTATTTGTACCTGTCCGTGGAAATCGATCCCATGAGACATCCAGAATGGAAGTCCATGACTCTAGCTGTTAGACATGACGGCAGTTTAGTTTATGCTCATTTAATATCAAAATACTGTTAGACATGACGGCAGTTTAGTTTATGCTCATTTAATATCAAAATACAGGTAATTTAAAAAAAAAAAAAGGTTTTGTAGTATTTGCGAACAAAGACGGGAGCGGAAAGCTATGTTTAGATAACAATTTGCAATATCCCGCCAGAACTGAAAAAAAACGAATCAACCAAAATCGTGTAGTCCACGTAGGCGAAGCTGCGGGTGGAAAGCTAGTAGTAAATGTTCATACAACAGCAGTTCAGTAGTAACAAAGTGCTATATAGAAGTCTGATAAAAAAAATCTGTGACGTTTAGGTACAGGTCAACGCTTCGTACAAAAACTCAATCAGCTGACCGCGGTCAGAGACACAGGACGACATTGCGGTTTTCCCGTATTTGCCGCACATATGGCGAATTTTTTATATAAGATTAAATACGTATATTGAAGATAAGAGGGTCTGTATCCTCTTTGAGAGTTATTTCAAAGAGGAATGTATGTTTAGGCCCTGCTTATATACGAGATAGTGATCCGATACGATACTGTTTGTTTTCGTGACTTAAAACAATGTGTGGTTTTCTATCGTCTTAAATAGTGACGTAGTCCTCGGACGTAGATATTACGTTTTGTTGCGGTCACCACGCCCACGCCCTTCAGACTACAAGTTTGTAGATCACAGTGCCTTGAGGAATGTCCTCTAGTCTAGACCGATTATCATCAGTGCGATATCAGTTGGTAGAGAAATAAACCTAGATCTGAGGGTCCTCACGATGACCTACATGGTCAAGCTGGAGCCCGTTGACAAAACTTTTTGTTGACTTTTGTCAAATTCTTTCTGTCCAAAAAATCTTCAACTGTTAAAGGCGTTAAGATCCTTTTCATGCTTTTGTATTGAGCTTAACGAATTCATAGTGATCGGAATTGAACTTACTTATAAGAACACACTAGATAGAGCTTCCAAAGTTTGAGCGACCACCCCGCCCCCCTAGCCCCCCTAGCCCCCCTAGCCCCCTAGCCAAGTTACAAACGTTTCGTATCGAATCTACTATTATTTGTCCTCTCATACATAGCTCGGTCTTCGTCATAGTTGTTTTATTTAAACAGTCTCATTTATAATTTGGTATCTATTATAATAGTTATTAGTCTATTGTTTTAGAAATTATTCATGTATTTTATTAGTTATGTAGTTTATTAATATCCGACTTCAATTATTGCTCATATTTTTTTATTTTGTACTCCTACCACTGTTGTGTCCTTTTTAACCCAAAGGTTGACTGGTAGAGAATGCCTTGCTGCATTAAGTCCGCCTATGTATAACCGTTGTACATGAAGTTTAAATATATAAATAATAAATAATCTTTTTCTACAATCGTTATCGCCTTCTATTTGTATGGTCTGACCACGTGACTTAACGTTCAGTTGTGTCATTCCCATTCATTGATTCGTTTTCTACTAGCGTTATCGATTGTAGCTGGATTGTAGATTGTCAACTTGCTCATGACACGACTCGATTCGATTCAATGCGATTCGATTTTTATTACACCAATAAGCAAAATTGCAAATACGTTCACATGGACGCAATGCGATGAAATTCGACCGACTTGCACTTAAAATTTTCTGTCGTGCGCGATATTACCGCAATTTAAATTACTCCATCAGGAAACTCACTGACATTTTTAACGACTTCAAAAAGAAGGAATCTCAATTCGAGTGTATTTTTATTTTATTTGTGTTATCTCAGAACTTTATACAAGGTGAACCGATTTTGATGATTCTATTTTCATTTGAAAGCAGTTGCTTCTCATGTAGTGTGATTTAAATGGAATGATTTTTGATCAAGATCTGATGAAACACTTCGGATATTTATACTATATAAATTCGGGCGCACGGTTGGCGCAGTGGTTGAGCGATTGACTGCTGCGCTGCGTGTCGCGGGTTCGATTCCCGCACGGAACAAATATTTGTATGACCTACAGATAGTTGTTCCGGCTCTGGGTGTTGTGTATGTGAGTTTATATGTTTATAAACGCACCCTCGATACAGGAAGAAATTCCTAGTGAGGGGCAACGATATTAAAAAAAAAAAAAAAAATATATGAACTCTTCAATAAAAGACGGCAAATCTCTCGGGATCGCACGTCTGTTTATTGTCATTTCATAACATAACATCAAGCCGGTACGCTCTAAAAGGGCAAGAATATGTGTACAGTTCACCCTGGTACACTCTAATTTCACCGGTTGTGTTCAAGTTTCATGTTATACGCGTAATCTATTCTGGCATAACTGTGGGCATTATAGATATGTACTACAACTAAAAAGTGTTTTTTTTTTTTTTTTCCAAAAAAAACCGGCCAAGTGCAAGTCGGGCCACGCGCAGTAATAGGGTTCCGAAGTTGCATAATAATGCGGACTAAGAAGAGGGTTTTGTTGTTGTTACATGAACATTAAAACGGTTTCAGCGGCACACAACGTCTAAAAAAGAGGCCCACATAGAATGATGTTTTTTTTAATCTATATGCTCGTGTTTGCCCACTATCTCGCCTGATGGTAAGCGATGATGTAGTCTACGGTGAAGCACGCTTGCCTAGAAGTAACCTATTCACTCTTGACTTAAACTAAAGAAGGACTAACTGGTAACTGAAGGAGTTTAAAAATCCAACTTCGCAACTGAAGTTAGAAAAATATTATCTATTTGAGTACCACCACAGGTGCGAATTGCGAAAGGAGTCGATACGAGCACATATACGAGGGCGCGTTAGAGCCATGGGGAATGGTATGGTTCGTTCCTGGATACTTGCGCGCACGCTCCTTGTTTATTTCTCATTTGGAATTTGAAAAATTTCGTATGTATTCACATCTGCGGTATTCACTATTTCGTTCTGGAGAGTTTGACTTTATAGATCGATATCGACAAAAGAAAATAACAAATTTGCTTGGCAATCGAAATTAATTTGACTTTAGGTTACAAAACGTCGAAAATACTTCTGCACTAACACAAAATAGACTCCCCCGCGCGCATGCGCCGTATGGGCTATGGACCGGTACTGCCCGGCCACTCCAATGCGTTATTCGAGCTTAAACATTATTAATTTAGAAAACATTATTATTAAGGATGTTATGATTTTATTTTTGTATATTTTTAAATAGTTCATAAGCATATACCCGTATTTACTATCTGTTTTACACAGCTAACAACGTTATTTAAGTAATTTTTCAATGGCATTTGTACAAAAATTTTACTGTGCCAAGTACATTTTATGAGTTGGTCGACTATTACTCGTAAACTTATAAAGCCTGTTATGATTTTATTTTTGTATATTTTTACATGATTCATAAGCATATATTTACTCTGTTTTACACAGCTAACAACGTTATTTAAGTAATTTTTCAATGGCATTTGTACAAAATTTATACTGTTCCAAGTAAACATTTTATAAGTTGGTCGACCATTACTCGTCAACTAAAGCCTACTTATCTGTGATGGTTTTCCTTTTAATTACATTATAGCCGTCGTAATCCGCTATTGCCGTGAATTTTTTCACATAGCCAAAGCAACCATTTCGCTGGCAGGGACACACACACTTGACTCTAACATAAATTTGCAATTTAAAGCTTAATTTTACGCAAACGGATATCTGATTCGAAAATTGGTTTTAACAAACCCATAATATTTTTGAATGATACCCCACACCATGGGATAAACAAGAAAATAAAAAGCATCCCCACTTTACGTCTATAGGAGGAACACCAAAAAAAATTTTTTTCTTGATTTTATTTTACCACTTTGTCGGTATTATTAATATGTATATCCATGCCAAATTATAGCTTTCTAGTACTAAGAGTCTCTGAGCTAAGCTGCGGACGGACAGACGGACAGAGCAAAACTATAAGGGTTCCTTGTTGACTTCGGAACCCTAAAAAATACAACCAACTTCCAAATAAAAACACTACAAAGTGAAAAATAAATTTAAATTCGGAAGTCGGTGTCAAAACATTTGAAAGACGGTTGTATTTTTTTGTAATACAGTTTTTAATGATTTCTTCAACAAACAGTTTTACCTCTGAACTTTGATAAGTGTTGACTTTATTAATAAATAAGTTTCGTTGAGGAGCTCCTTGCTAACTAAATGTCAAGCGCTATGGCCTAGCCCGGAGTGTTCGGACCTTGTCGTCTCAAACTTAAGTTTAGGACTTAATTAATTACGTCGATGTCGCCGTCTCTTGTTTGCGAAGAACTCGATGAAGTTTACTCAAATATTCTTTATAAAAATATTTGAGTAATATTTTAATGATTAGAGAAAGCACCACTTAGAAATGGAAGGTTGGGGGCAGGAGTTTGCTCCGGAGGAGTCAATCTTTATAGACGACTGGTAGAAAATGCCTATGGCATTAAGTCCCTCTATACGTCTGTGTGCATAAAGTATTATATTTTATTCATAAACCTCTTTATTAAAACTTTAATTGATAACTTGACACTTGAGGCTCTATGCAATGAAGTGGAATTCTAGCAAACATAAGTGGGAATGCCAAGCGCTATCGAAATGTTACGTGAACTATCCCTTACATTTTGCCATTTCGACTATCTTGCCTTCGCTGATAGAAATACATTAATTTGTCAAGAGCCTCAATTCAATAGCAATATAAGTACCTAATTAAAGGAATTTTAACAAAGAAAGAAGTTGTTAAAAATAATCAAGGCCATGAAAAAACTTTGTGAAGAGCTTTCAATTAAAAGAAACCCAATAAGCAAAATTGTAAAGTAGGTTATGTATGTTTGCCTCCTTTCCTGAATAAAGTCTCGGTAGCTCTTCGATAACAAATTGTACTGTACGAAAACTGAAAAGTTGTCCCTTGCTGAAATAATAATATATCTATGGTTTTGCCTATTGCTTTTTCAGTTCGGATGTACCTGATTTGGCACGTACGATACAGGGGAAGTCCATAACACACTTGTTTCAGTTTCGGACTTACCAAGTTACCATACATAGCATTTTTTTCCTCCCATTCTGAAAATAGCTGGCACCTATACAAATGGAGCCGAATAGAATTCCCATTTCAAGGGCTTTTTCAGGTTTAATTCCGTCAGGAAATGCCTTTGTTTGCCAAAAATGGAGGTGCAGACAATTAGCCCCTGTAATCACATAGTCATAATTTTACAGACATTTTCCCTGTAGCTCGGCATACCTACTCGAGCAGCGGGAAAACCTAAGTGCTTGTAACATCCTGCTCTTGACCCAGGGTAACGGCCATTGGGTCGAATACGAAGAACTGTAGTTACTAGCCAGTAACCAGTTAAGTTTAGAACTCTTATTGTTCTTCTTTTAACCACAGAATTGGGATCACGGTTTACTTTGTGTCTGTCTGATTGTTTATATTATTTTAATGCCAAAAAGTTCTTGGAGATTAAGACTTTGCGTGTTAATTTTTTTAAATAACATATGATAGTTAAACATTAAGATAATGCATGATGAAATGATGTATTTAGTTGCTGTGTCATCTCGTAAAAATAGTTTTGGTTAGCAATAACATTCGTGATAGGAATATCTTTTGTTAAGTCATTCTGAGGAAGCTTATTTATGCAGGCTTGTTCTATTGAAATAGTTTCTCTTGTCATCAGACTGATTTGCATTTATGTTTTACCTGCACTTCAGAATTCTTCGTTAGTGAGAATATGAATTGAGTATTTGGAGTTAAAAACGTGTCAAACTCTTCAACTGTAAGTTGTTAAATCTGTAATCGGCTATGTTATTTTAAGAAAAAAAAAAAAACACTCACATTTGACAGCCTTCTTCATAAGCTTATCAAAACTGACACGTGTTCACATAGTGACCATGACAATGACCTTGTCCTTGTTTCATTTACCTCCTTGGTATTAAAATAACCTTTAACTACTAGTTGCAATACTCAGACTTAATGCATGTAGCCTGCGTCAGTATTTATTGCAGGCTTATCTGTTTAGTGACTGCATGATTATGATCAATAACAATTTTAATACAATTTGTAACTTTATTTTATATTTGCACGCCTTTATTAAAGGCAGAATAAGAGATAAATTTTGTACATTTTACCAACCTTCTGTACCTTATTTATGCAAATAAATTATATTATTTTTTTTGCACACTTTTGCTAGCCAGTCCCGCTAACAAAAAATGACAGATTTTTTAGACTCGTGTTTGACCACTACTTTGCGTACTTATGCTGTTTGTGACAATACGAGAGATTACGTTGAATATGGTACGTATTGAATATAAAGTTTAAGATCCTCATCTCATTTAACTTCTGACTTCACAAAAGCCCGTGTTCTTAGTGATCTTCTAATAAAACTAATCGATGCACGTCTAGCTCAGCAATATTTAGCTCTCTCGTGTAAGCCATCAGCCATACCAAGGCACCATAAAGCAAAGCGGTGCTATTAAGCACGGCACACGCTAAGCGATTTACGAGCGACACGATGGTAAGGACCTATAAAGTTTTATGGGGCGCCATTGTTCACATTTCGGCCAGCATGGAGCATAGTGGAGCACATTGGAACTCCATCTATTGAATGCAGAGGTTTCCAGCATTTTGCACGACGTTCGGAATCAATTCGGGGTTGCAACATGCTGCCGCATGCCGTCTAGAGTGTTACTATCTGACAAAATTATATTTTACGTTCTAGACGAAAAATAAATTAAGAATGAGCTCGTAGCTAAATAATCACAGCCGTACGGGTCGATCTTCAATGTTAAGCAACGCTTGCCGAGGTCGGTCCGTGGATGGGTGACCATCTTTACATAGCGAGTTTCCTTCGTGCTTCTGTTGGTCTCGGCTGTCATTTGAAGATGACTTTGACAGTCGTTACGGGTAGTTAGAAGCCTGATATCTGAAACCAGTCTAGCCAAGGGGTACCGTGTTACCCAGTTACTGTGTTGTGCAGGTCAGATAGGCCGTCCCTCCATGTAAAACACTGGTAATCAGCTGAATCCGGTTAGGCTGGAATTCGACCCTAACTTTGTTGAGAAAAGGCTGGCAGATTGATTTGAGGCGAAAAACAAAAACCGCGAGAAAATAAAAATCGATGCTGTTTATCTTAATCTTAATAAATCTTACTAAAATTATGAATGTGCAAGTTTGGATGGATGGATGTATGTTTGTTACTCAATCACCCCAGAACGTCTGAACGGATCTGGTTGAAATTTGGCACAGAGATAGATTATAGTGTGGAATAGCACATAAGCATAAGCTTTATCCCGGTATAATGTTCCCTTAGGATAATAAAACACTTAACACGCGCGCGAGGCCGCTGGCGCTGGCAGAAGCTAATCAACTGTAAATCATAATGCGAGAGTATACGGTGTCAAAAAATAGAAGATTTACAAACATTGCAATTTTGGGGCGTTTTTAGGGTTCCGTACCCAAAGGGTAAAAACTCAACCCTATTACTAAGACTCTACGGTCCGTCTGTCTGCAGGCTGTATCTCATGAACCGTGAAAGCTAGACAGTTGAAATTTTCACAAATGATGTATTTCTGTTGCCGCTATAACAACAAATACTAAAACAGAATGAAATTAAGATTTAATGATTGGGGCTCCCGTACATCAAACGTGATTTTTTTGGCGTTTTTGCGATAATGGTACGGAACTCTTCGTGCGTGAGTCCGACTCGCACTTGGCCGGTTTTCCTTTTAGTCCGGAATCTATTTATAGTACAAAAATAAAGATCGACAGAGATTTTTTTGCTGACTGCGTATTAAAAACTCAAAATCGGCCGAATGCCATATAGTGACACTTTAGCTATAGGACGGCAACATGGAGGACAACACTTTTTTCGCGGCCTTTCGTTTGCAACTGTTTGTTCAGTAAGTTTTGTGTAGTTTGCATATGCATTGTTTTCGGTCTATGCGCGAGAAGAGAGAGAGATTTGGAAGTGGTGGTCCAGCGGTAATGGTCCCGACCCAAACAGACACATTATTTATTGTAAATTATTTTCATCACTTCTGCTCTAAAACGTCGATGGAAAACATCGTGCGGGAAACGGCATGTCCTAGAGTCAAACATTCTAAGACATGTGACATCCACTGACTTGCACTAGGCCCGCGTGGTGGATTAAGGCCCATTCCATCTCAAAGAGAGGAGGTCTGTGTCCCAGCAGTGGGAACGTTAAAAGGAAATAGGAAGTACTTTCATAAAGTGCCATTCTTTCTTCAATATCTTGTCATCATACTTCTTAGATTCAGTTTCTTTTCATTTCATTAAATTTTTGTTGCGGATAAATAATGAGTTAGTTACTTTTTTTTGCTGATTGGGGGTACGCTCCACTGAATTTAGCGCTAGATGCTGGATCCAGTACCAAAAACGTGCTTAATCCAGCATTGTAATCCGTAATGGGAAGGTAATAGAATAATCGGCGTGTGAGTATGTCTAGATATACGAACGAAAACGAAGGGAAATGAGTATGGATAGTAGCAGGATGGCGTTCTGTAGTTTCTGCCTACCCTCATGGGCAAAGGTCGTGAGTTTATGTAGGTAGGGGAAGGTAATCTGGGGAAAGGCTGGGACGCTTGCCTGACATCATACCTAGGTATAAGTATAAATATATTCCAGGGCTAATTAAATCATTAACGCATTCATGAAAACCGAGTGTCTTTCCTACGTTCAATAGTCGGGTAGGAAATTCTTGTTAAATAACATGATTGCAACTTAGTAGGTACTGTAGGTACCCCTAGGTTTTGGGTGAAACCCCTATTGCTAAACAGAACGAATCAAAATTATATTTTTCCTTTTTTGTTATTGTAGGTTTTGATCTAACAAATGATTTGTTATTGTTGAACTCGTGCTTAGGTCATCATATGACCGGCAGGGTTATTACGTATCTTTTGCAAGAGCAAAACGATAGCGATTTTTGCGCAATAATTGCTCTTCCATACGGAAGTTTTAGAGTTGTTGCGGTATTTTTTTTTTAAAAAGTGCATTGTGTAGGACCTACCATACCTACACTGCAGGTAATTCCGACTTTTATGACATAAAGCGTTTGATCACTATCGTTTTGCTCTTGCAAAAGATACGTAATAAGCCTGCCGGGATGTCAACTGCTAAATGGGACGGTCCTATTACGACATGAATACCTAAACCCCCGCTAGGCGGATGGGTTGGTTTATCGAAGTAGGAATCTCGTTATGGGCTTTTCTATGCAAGTAACAAGGGATCCGTCTCGTTTCTTTCAAGTAACAAGGTATCCGTCTCGTTTCTTGCAAACAACAAGGCATCCGCCTCGATTCTTGCAAGTAACAACAGATCCGTCTCGGTTCTTGCAAGTAACAAGGGATCCGTCTCGTTTCTTGCAAGTAACAAGGGGCCCGTCTCGGTTCTTGCAAGTAACAAGGGATCCGTCTCGTTTCTTGCAAGTAACAAAGGATCTATCTCGTTTCTTGCAAGTAACAAGGGACCAGTCTCGGTTCTTGCAAGTAACAAAGAATCCTTCTCGATTCTTGCAAGTAACAAGGAATCCGTCTCGTTTCTTGTAATTAACAAGGGAACTGCCTCGTTGGTGCAGTGGTCGCAAGTGCTACTGCTGAGCATGAGGTCCTGGGTTCGATGCCCGGGTCGAGAAAAGTGATATTAGGTTTTTCTTTCTGGAATTTCTCAGTAGCAGTCCGGAGTTTGGAGTTGTGCTCGGTTGTCGCAATTGGCTCACATTATCTAATCGTACTCACACGCCGATTATTCTATAACCTTCCAATTACGGATTGCATTATTGATTGATTGGGTCGGGACCATTACCACTGGGCCACCACTTGCAAATCAGTCCGACATCTATCCAAATTCCCAAACACATCGCGACAGAAATTCCCAGTAGAAATTCCATTCTCCTCGCGCAGAGACTGAAAAACCGGTAAAATATGGGTGTAAGGTACTATAGGTACACCTCTACCTGGTGCCTAACTCTTCGGGAAATACTGGCATGATGTTATTGTATATGGTTATGGGTTTCTCTATGCCAGTAACAAGAGATTACCTAGCTGTACCATATTGGTTAGGCACTAGCACAGATTTTTACTGTGGTACTAGTTTGGAGAAACGGCATGCATACTAAGGGTTTTTCTCGACCAGTCCATCAGTAGGTAATACAACCATTTTTCCATGTTTTTTCCTCCTCCATTGTTTGTAAACCGATAGTAAGGCGTAGTATTCTCGTCCTGCTCTCGTATTGAGTCACGAGTTCGGCTAATTTCTCGGATAAGGAATGCGCTTTTACGAATTACGAGTATTTATTTACACATATTTTTCCTGTAGGTAAATTCTCACTGCTGTCACAGTAGAGTGAGATGTGATACCAACAGACATGATGTAAACTTTGCAGATTGATTGATTGATAAACGATAAAACAGACACATGATGGCTGATACTATTTAATGTTTGTTTACGTTATCTAAATTCTAAATATAGTCACAACACTACGTAAATGATAGTATAGAAAATAGGGATTACCCGTTACCTAGATAATCAGCGTACGTGCGCCTGTAATCTTCAAAACTGCATTCAATTTCGTGCATAAATATAATACCAAGATGCTGCTCCAATTGTAAATGCTGTTGGCGCTGCTGGTGTAATTGAGGTCACCTTCATAGCACGCCACTTTACCCGTTCTTGGGCCTCCCACATCCAGCCCTTATCTACTAATTTAACCTAGGTCGTCGGTCTACTTACGCTCCTTTATATAGTTCTGTGATTACACTCTGAGCATGTAATGTGTAAAGATCTCCCTCTAGTCCAAATAAATGAATTGAATAATGATTTTTTGGCTACAAGGAATCTCACATGTAATTAGAAAGTTGTCAAGATCACGATGTTCTATCTAATGATTCATCACAAAGTTACGCACTATAATCAAAGACTCGAACCATGACTCCTGCAATGGATCTTGCGTCTAGTAATGACAGTGGCACAGTTTCTATAAAACTTTCACTGTAACAACGCATTTGAAGAGGGTTTAACCCGCGTGAGGCTATTGTGTGCTACATCCTTATGGGCCTGTTAGGAATTGTTCCAATAGCTGCACAAATAGAGATAGATTTGGATAATCTGCAGTTTAGATCCCTACCATCACTTACTATAAGGTGAGATATTAGTCAAAAGCGAGCTCATACAGTTAAATATTTGTGTGTGAATGTTTATTTTTTTTCTCGCGCCAATCTCCATGCTCCATCTCGCTGCTAGATGATCAACACTTCTTCTTTGAACGCCACTAGTGCACCGCGCGTTGCCAGGTATTCTGCCCAATTTGTATTGAGTTCCATGATTCGTATTTCGATATAAAAGACCGACCCATATAAAAGACCTGTACTTCGATCATGTATTTCGATCAAAGCCTTTATACATCATCGGATCTCAAAGTAATTTTGGCATTAATGTTCTTCAAATTAATATTTGGCAGTGTGAAACAGTGGCAGCCAGCAGTCTAGACTTGTGCCTGGTTGATTACAATAGGATCCCACATATCTGGTGACACTTTGGTGTACTAGGTACAGGTGCACTTCTGCTCAAGCCTTTGGAGACCACAGGCGTGATGTTATATGTGTTATTCGTAACAGCAGCGGCACTGACGGTCAAACTAATAATCAAACGCTAGTGCAGCACATTGAACTGCAAGAGTAATGGCGACGTACTAACGCAGCGATAAAACACGAAGCAGATGAAGTCAAAAAAGCTTTTACATATTTATGTCTGGTAATTGTCGACGTCAACTGTAAGCACATTTATTTTTAACTAAAGCCTGCATTCAGGTGATGGATGGATACTTAAGAACAATTTATTTAGACTGGTGTTTTTGTGTAGATACTTTTTGGTATAATTCTAAAGTTGGTTGCAGACCTATAGCTCATATTTGTGTTCTTCATTGCTGAAAAGCTTTGACGGACTCACTGACGAGCTGCTTCCAAGCCACTATGTCTTCACCTCTTTGTAGAATACTAGCTGTTCCCCGCGGTTTCGCTCCCGTGGACCATCACACAGGACCCGTTTTCGGGATTAAAAATAGCCTATGTCACTCAGGAATAATGTAACTTTCTAATGGTGAAAGAGTTTTTAAAATCGGTCCAGTAGTTTCACAGCCTATTCGGTACAAACAAACAAACAAAAAAATCTTTCCTCTTTATAATATTGGTATAGATTGGTCACAGTGAGTCCTTATCGCCTTGACCTTGAGTTAAGCTAAGTTATTTTAAGTTTAGCTCGCATAGCTGAGGCTTTTTTCATACTTGAGTAAAGCAAACTATGTAAACTGAGCTTTGTATGTAATGAAAAATTATTTGAGCTGCACTAGTTAAAATAAACTAATATAATATAGCGCTTACTTTGCAGGTAAACGGCTTATATAAAACAGTTAATTAAAAATATAAAAAAATCCAACTGCTTAAGAAGCAAACTAAAAAGAAGTAAACAAGAAGAAAATCATGCTGTGCAGTCGGTTTATACATATTCGTGAGCTGGCTAACCAAAACCAGATGTATCCTCCGGCTGCACAGCAGTTTATGTCTTTGTAGTTTCGGGTTTTTGGCACTTTTTTTTTATAACTTTTTAGTTTACATTTTTTTTCGAATTAGGTACATTTAAACATATAAGTGTTATCTATTTTTGAAATCACTTCTTAAACCCTTTATTATGATACCCCAAAACATGGGTTTGGAAGAAATAAATTGGGTAAAAAATGATCTTCTAATTATATTGTTACCGGAGGGGTTTTTATTATGATTTCTTATCAAATTCTAGAGTATTATAGAGCCTATCACTAAAGTGCGTAATTTCTTTTATGAGTCAATGAGGTGATGGTGCAAAAAATAACAGTAAACAACAACAAATTAACAATTAATAAAGATAATTAGTGCAGATACGGCGCTCCAATCATGAAGGATCACCGAACAATACAAACTCGTTTGTGTAAGCTTGTTAGATATTAGCTTTATTTTATTTTAATACACAATAATACTTAAGAACAAACATGTTCTCAGAAGCCGTTACTTCGTTACATTACACATTAATTAGCAACATTCTGAGTAATAACCATTGATTTAAATAGACGTTTTGCGTGTAAGGTGTTGAGATTTACAAATATGATATTAATAATATTTCAGGTATAATGGTTCTAAGAATAATTTCGTAGAGTAAACAACAATAATGCTATTTCTAGACTACACCCGAGCTTTGTACGCCTACCTATATAATTCAAGTCAAAAGGAGTTACTTCTGTCTGGTTCCTACAGAAGGTCCTCTTTTATTATTATCTTCTGAAGCAGCCTGCATCTGTTGCAGCCTAACATGATCATTATACATTAGTATATATTACATTATATATAGTCAAAAACTATCACGAGGGAACATATTCCCGGGATAAAAAGTATACTTTATGCTATTCCTGACTATAATCTATCTCTGTGCCAAATTTTATCCAGATCCGTTCAGCCTTTCTGGCGTGATTGAGTAACAAACATAGACACAACAAAACTATCGCATAAGTAAGAAGTAAGATTATAACTTCATGCAACATACAAGTACATATTAGGCGGACTTTTAGGTGGATTCGTGAGGATAGATAAAAAAGATTAGCCCTCATTAGTCAAAAGACGAGGTATCAGCCTATGCCTGGTTTATACAGAAGGCCCTATGCTGAGGTTGATTAGGAGCCATCATGATGGTAAGCTTTAACAAGACATGGCACCCATGCATGACGATGAAAAAGGTAGCACACCTGCATACCTACACGCTTGGTAAAGCACCTTTCACGAATTCAATCAGTACACGGACTTTCCCCTTAACCAATCGAGCGCCCCAATTTCATCTTCCTCAATTAACTCACCGCAAATCATACACAACACAATGCCGTTTTAAAACAATTACGTTAGCCCCTAAAGGCACACATACTTACTCGATCTTACCTACCCGCAAAACGAGACACGTACTCGGAATACCTACCCTCAAAACGAGGCTAAATAAGTCTTAGTACCCGCAAAACTTCTTGGAAAGGCGTGTTAGCTTACATTCAGTAGAGAAGAGATGTTATGGAGCTTCGACAAAGTCGGAACTTCCGATTGATATTATACCTCCTATCAGGTGGCAGTGGTAGCCCATTGGTATCGGCCGCGACTTACAAGACGCAGGTCGTGGGTTGAGTGGTCGAGCCCAGTCAGGCGCTTTACTTTTGTAAATTATTTCATCACCACTGCTCTCAATCAAAACGGTGAAGGAAAACATCGTGAGGAAACCGGCATGTCCTAGAACCAAAAATGCGAAGACATGTGACATCCACCAACATGCACTGGGCCCGCGTGGTGGATTACGGTCCATTCCCTCTCACAGAGAGGAGGCCTGTGTCCCAGCAGTGGAAACATTAATAGGCTGAAGATGTGATGTGTGTGATTATACCTTCGGCGGAGGTTATTTTTGGAGGTTTAAATTTTGATTAATATAAAAATAGCTTTACGTGTAATATTTTTTAACTGAAATTAAAGAGATTGGTTGGTTGGTGGGTGGTTGGTTGAGGTTGGTTGTTGGTATTTTTTAGACCTGCCATTCCTCTGCTCCGGTGCCGACCTCGGTTCCGATGCCGACAAACCAAATTCATAAACTATCGACTCCGGTTCCGATAAAACCACCTCCGTAACATCTCTACAGTAAAGTTATTTTCATTGTACGGGAAAAAAGTCCGATCTGTTGGCAAGCGTGGCGGATTACAGAACTGCTGAATCAGCCCGTCATCTTAAGTTTGGAGCCTTGCCAAAGTAGAGAGCTAGTGTGCGAAGAATTATGATGAAGCAGCTCTTACTTAGCTACTGTTTGACTATCAAGCGGCTTTGATAAATGGACCAGTGTCCAGTCAATGGTTTGCGGCATTTGTCAAAAGTCTCGAAGGATTGAATGATGTATCTTTTTTTATTATAAAATGGGTTAAGAGATTGGGCCAATCGGCGTCTTGCAATAAAGTTAAGAGCTAAATTGAGCAATAGAGTAAAAGTCTACAGATCATTGAAGTCTGTGTTCTATGTCTTCTCATAGAAAACATTTTGCCAAGCCTTTTTCCTATTAAATAATATATGTTGTCCAGTCTAGCCGGATGTAGCTGAACCTGGTGTTCAGCTACATCCGGCTAGACTGGACAACATATTATTATAGCTACTCATAACATAACAAAAAAAAAACTCTGTGGTATTCTTTACCCAGACAAAATCTTGATGAACTTTGATAATCAAAAAAATAAAGTACACTCTTTATTTTTCGTCGTAGCCATTGCCTTCGTCTCGTCCGTCGCCTGTGGTTTCATCAAAATACCGACGATGACGCTATATCGTTTTACAAAATATGGCGCCCAACAAATACGTAATCATGCCACGATGTACTATGCACTTTGGAGGACTTGATAACTCTCACTGGTCCCGCTAAAGACTAGGTCACCTACTGGGCCCAAACTGTCTAAGGATTAAACCACCATCGAATCGGAAAGGATAGCCACGATGCTACGTTTAATCCGTTCACGAGATGAAGTTACACAGTACATACTCACATATCTACATAATGCTTGTGATATGCGATGGACTTGTCTACACTGACTAACAGATGTAATGCTGGAAGTTCAGAACTAAGAACCTGACTCAATAGGGGCGGCAATAAACCCTTACCCTGAATTGGCTGAATGTTGGCAATCTACTGCACATAGCTAACGTTATTTTCAATTTCTCGGTACGGTTGCGAGCGATGCCTTTTCATAAATCATGGATACCTGCTTGGAAATAATCAAATTGTGGCTAATTAAGCACGATGTATTGGTGATCCCCATGTTAAGAGAATGCTATCCGTATCGATGCATATTCAGGAAAAGTGATGAGTCATTAGGTCTTGCTAGAATTATTATCTGTGCCCATAGCACCCGGGTTATTTGGCCTTTCGCACTGAATAGACTCATAAGTTTTCGGTTTAGAGTATCTACCTACCTAGTTACTGCATATAGCATTTTACTGCAGCATGTCGCACAAAAAATCAACAAAACTTTTAAAGTTATCGGTTATTATTTCACAACTATTTCGCAATGTAGGAAGCCTATAACATCTAACAAAGCACAAAAGCTGAACATTGCCCCGACAATGCCGCCGTAAAACAATAATAAAGGCGCCACAACTACTATAAAAAGTCGTACAGGGAATTTCCAATTTGTTTGTAAACAGGCAAATGTTTGAAGAAACAAATTCTGGGAGCGCTGGGAAAGTGGTGTCACCATGTGGATATGTATGTGTGACAGTTATTTTTATACTGACCAACCACATTGTAAATTATTGCGGAATTCCCAGTGTCTAATTTCGTGGTTTTAATTGGGTATTAAACAAAATTATGAACATGCTTTACTACTCGATATAGTCTATAATAATAACGTAATGTGGGACGCCGGATTTTCCCTGTGGTTTGTCCAATAGATAAAAGGTTAGAAATAAAATGCTTTAGCCTACTTATCTTTTTCGGGAAACCCTTGATAATTCGGACTTTTGAACGATAACAGAAGATGTGGATAGTTATTTATTCATCATTTTGATTCGTAGAGAAAATATTATTCAAAATGTGTGTAAAACAAATAACATATTCCTCAGTCTCCTACAAATGCAAGTCTCAGGTTCTTCGAACTTGCTTTTATTCCTGCCTTTTTATTCGTTTCTATTTATAGAATGAACTCGTTGCTAACAGGATAAAGTTTTACAGCGGAGCATTGAACCGGGGTTCTTGCAGAGTGCAGGAATTTCTGCAGGTTGTGGGCGAGTAGAGCTATTTAGCGCGCGGTTCTCAAGTGAAGTGCCAAGGATTAAAGGTGCACCTTACAGTTTAAAGCACCCTCTAAGAGGCGTATTTTTCTTATATTAACGCAAGCAACATTATTTAATGGAATACAATGAATAAATAAAAGTAAAGTTAAGTAATAAGTATGTATAAGTAAAGTCCTTTTAAAACAAGCTGTTAATGAAATCAAAGGAACTATAATTATGTAATCGGCAATACAATACAATGTACCTTAATCAGGATGCCCCTAACTTGTTTCTTTGAGGAGTTCCTATAGCTACTTTCCGGCAGCATCATCAGACTAGCTCCATAGTAGATACCATATTATTGCATTGTATCCAAAGTTTTAGTATCTATGCCAAGTTTAAACTTAATCGGATGTCAGGAATTGCTTGGAAACCGAACTACTAATTTTTAACCAAACAAAAACACGAACGAACAACTTAATAAAAAGCTCGGAAACATAGATATGCAGGTTCAGCTGGTTGGAGCGACGATCTTCGCAGGGTGGCTGGTAGCAGCTGGATGACATTTGCCGAAAATCAAAGCAAATGGCGTGCAATTGGAGAGGCCTATGTCCAGCAGTGGGCTGCTGTATGCTGATGATGATGAGATACAGCTGATTGCAGTGATTCCCTATGTTCCAGTTATGCCATAACGAAGCAACCGATGCCTTCTGGTTATTTTAGCTTTCATCGATTTGAGCTTAGAGGTTAAAAGGCGTCAGAAAACCAAAGCCCTGTAAAGAACGCTGTCATATACGGTCCTAAGCCTAAAAGGTAAAGTGAATATTACATTTCTAATATAATTTATTACGGCATATTTCTTTATCTATTTGCGTAAATTGCCTGTGATGTTACCGTTTACTTTGACACCATTGGTTTTTATGACGCACAAGCAAAACTTTATTTACGTCACTAAAGTGCATAATTAATAATTGCTACCGAAAACAAAAACCACAAGTCCTAATTTCAACTAGAATGATAAATCACCAACCGTTGGAAAGTGTAAACTAGTAGTGAATTTATTTGTTGATTATGGACTGAGATTGACTGATGAGCAAGCAGTTCAATAGCTTTCATTAGTATGAACCTCTCGTCGCGTACCTACGTATATTCCAAGCCACCTACGTGCAACAGACCATGTAAAGACTTAGGATTTCTTAGTTTCATAATTACAGGAAAAAGGTTTCCGTAGACGACCCAAACATGCATTCAAACTATCTATTGTTCTTAGCATGAGTCACAGATAATGCGTATTTTGGATTATTACACGTTTCTGGTATAATGCACCATTGTCTGATAGACGTCAGTGTATACCACATCCGATTCTTGGAGCTGTGAAAGACGATGCACACAAGTCTATGACGCTATAAGGATGATCACCAAGTGGACACCATGGAATAAACGTCATTCATTCATAAATTCCTAGTAACGTGGCCTGGAACTACCTTGGTTTTTTGGGGCATGATGCCTTGGGGTTTTGAAAGCTCTTCACTTTCCTCTTAAGGTTTTTTGAAATGACATGCACAAGGTGGCAGCATTGAGACGTCACGGCGCTTATGTTTTCCAACATTAGGTAAATTGCTAAAGTGGCGCCAGCTGATGGCCAAATACTGCAGCTGTTTCATTGTAATTAATATATAGGTCTTTAACGATATAAGACTGCTGGAAAACAATATATCACGGGAATTTAATGCGAATGAAACGCGAAAGTTTTAAAGTTAATATAAGACACGCTGCTTGTATAGAAACATTTTATTTTTATCTTTCTATATTTGCGGGGTTTTTCCTTAACAGAATATGTCACCCCGATGATTTCATACAAAATAATTACTAAAATTATAATAAAATAGTAGTCATTATAGTAATAATTATGATAAAGAGTTCTGGCCTCATCTGATAAAGGTGAGGTCAGAACGCTATTATAAAAGCCTACATTAAAGCTATTGCCAATTTAAATCAATATCCATACAATTCAGGCTAACTTTCTATTGATAAGGTAGGAGCAGTTTGGTATTCAGATTGTTACTTGTCAAATTAATACTTACCAAGCGAAGTAACTGACCTGCGGTTTACCTCTTATATAACACAAAATTCGCAGCGGGTAACACTCGTCGGTATTTCCAAATAGAATCTTACGGGGAAAAATGTGATAGCAAAACCCAAAATCCAATAAATTTTACGTGGCAACTGGCAAGGCTGATAGCTCGCTCCGCAGTTTTAAGTTAGATAAGACTGTGTGACCAAACGTAGGCACGTAAGGTCACCTATCTACTTTTTCCGTGTCATACTCAGTGTTGCCAACTCAGTGGATTTTCCACTAAAACTGGTGGTTTCGACCTCCCTTTTAGTGGCGAAATATTGGTTTTAGTGGCTAGTGGATTTTTTTAGTGGCTTTGAATGCTTCAGTTAGTGGTGGTACGCCATTGAACCACTAGTACAATTTACAAAAAAACTCTAGTTAGGAAAGAAAAGAACTAAGGTAGTGATTTTCGGGGATTCCACGAAATTAGTTGAATAATTTAAATTATGGACTTTATTTGTATGACTACTGGGTCAAGTTTGATTTGATTTCAAGGATTTGTGTATATTCTCTGGTTTGTTTATGTTGTTCCTTTTGCGTGCACAAACACAACGGACGGACAATACAGTACAGTTCGAGTCGGTATCGGTAAAGGTTACTTACTTACCTAGTTTAAATTATTTCCACAAATTTTGTGAAACTAATAGTTATGCCAAAACCACCTAAAAAATATATGCCTAAAAGTATGCCTAAAAGTTCCGTGATTGTTGGTTAGGTAAACCAGAATTAAAGGACTGGTTACAAGTGGTGGAAAGCACTGCTTGCCCAGTAGCTAAGTCCAAATTATGTGATTCAATTTTAAGGAATCATTACAGAGATTTTGCTGTTTTGGATTAGTGGTTTTCTGGTGGTTTGAGAGACCGTTAAGTTTAGTGGTTTTCTGGTGGGTCACGAAGCCACATTTGGTGGGTTTGTAAAAATAAAGTTGGCAACACTGGCTCATACTTGTTGCTATGCTCAACTCACTTCTTAGATTTACTCACCACTATAATTACCTGTTAATGTTAATTACGAGGAACTTATAATAATGGTTTTAATTGAATACATTCTTTGGTAACAAGGAGTTGGTGTAAATTTTGAGTACTTATTTTATTTACTAAAACTTTCTTGCACAAGCAAAAATCATCATGCGTAATATTTTAGTAGTAGTTGCAAGATTTTGTTCATAATAATGAAGCTAGCTTGTAATAAATTGTATGAACTCTATCTAACTCTCTTAATACTAAGCAAAACTCTTCTTATATGCCATGTAGGTCACCAACAAACATTGATGGCCACGATTCTGATTTCCCAGAAAGTTTTTTTATACGTATTACAAGGGTATTACCTACCACGCGTCAGTCGTTCCCCACACGACATCGAAAAATCCGCTTTCCGGCTGCTCCGGAAACTTTCGGGGCCACATCGCATTCCTCTATCTCGCTTGCATTAATAATTTGTATATTTATTGTGCAACTGTGTCAAATGTGTGTATGTTGTATGTGTGAAAACTCGTTTAGGATTTTTTTTAGTCTCTGAGTCATTAAATTCAAAGAATTGTAATCTGTTTTGAACGGTTTGTTGTTGTTTTACGGCACTAGCGTCGACCGTTGACCACTTGCGTTAGCGATTGTGCGCGGAGCTGGATGATGTAACAAATAGACGAGCCCCTTATTTCCATATTTTATATTACTTTAACGTACTACGCATTTGTCAAGTCTATGTTTGATCTAAAACATGGAATGACGTGACTGTGAGGTACAAAATTTTCGCGGGATTCTGGCAAAAACACTTCTAATAGCCCTTCGTTACGTTCGCCGAAACTTTGTGAACTGTAACTAGCTGATGCTCACTGACAGACGAGCCTACCTTTTCGTTAAAAAGTCGGTTAAGCCAGTTGACGGAGCCAATCCAATTTTGTGCGTTTATATCTGGCGTAAGCTCGTGTTAAAAATGGTTACGTTTTTAACGAGGCGAGGCCTAACGCAGTTTGTCAGTGTCACCACACATCACCGCGCTTGTTCCTCTACTTCATTCTTTACAGAGTAGATACCGTTTTTCATCCAGAACATCGTAAACATGCGTAACTGAGTAATACAATGTTGTGTAAAAATCTAAATACGTTTTCCACGGACGATCTGCAAATGTGCTAAAATACAGTTATATCTTAGGCTTAATCGTAGGCATAAAACAGTTTACTACACTGTGACGTCATCGTCAGAATGACAGCAAATTAAACCAAGTGATCATTTTATTTATGTCTACAAATAAAACATTAAGTAGTTTATTCGATTTCTGCTGCACTGCAACTTGTTAGTCTGGGGAAACCCCATAAAAAAGTTGCAACGCGAAAAATAATACCATAACAAGTTTCTGCAGTTTGATGTAATTTTTCTTATATGTGGAACATACTCAAGTGTGGAGAACAGGTTTTGTTAGAAACACCTTTTCTTTAAAATAGGTACTTTTTGAAATATGTATTTATTCTACTTATAGATTTATGATTGCATCATTGTAAGTCCTACCTAAAGGAATGATTTCAATTCTGTGGAAACGAATAAACGTTTTAACCCATGTGCCTCGTTTTCACGGACAATATCTAGTACTGTATTAAATCTTCTGATCTCCCGAAAGTATATAGCTACATTCAAAAGCACCAAGCACATAGGAATATGTATAGACGTAGAGTCAGCGAGACAATCTATCGCGACCAACAAGGCGCGTCTTAAATACGATATATCCGCTGCGAGGCTGCGACCCTCGCCTCCCTCTCAGACACAGTATCAAATATCTGTGCAGCATCCCCTTTGTCTGAAGACGACACGTGCCGAATAACGAGATTTTCTCAAACGGAGATTTAAAATAAATAAATCAATTGTTGTGACAATACTTCGTCGTGTGCCACGTTCTAAACGCGATATATATATATATCAGAGCATTTCACTTCTATATATGTTTGTAACAAACAATGGTGTGTTACAAAAGCCTTTGTTTTAACAATGTTGTTTTGCTTTCCAAGTAAGTCTAAGTTAAATAAAGGAGGGTTCATCCATCCCAAGTTGCTCGCTCTGAAAGTCAAAGAAAACATACAATGTATCAGCTACTTATTATCTCGTGAATTTTATTTTCTTGTGCCGAGAAAGAGTTACTGTTTGTCTGAGAAACAACTTCTGACTTATTAATTAGTCGTTTTTATTAACTTTCTTGTTTGCACTCCAAGTTTTATTTATTAAAGTTATTTTGTATTCACTGCAGGTAAAACCGGTTTGACTTTAGGTAAAGGAAAATGATGAAGTCCAAATTACTAGACATATTTAGATCTTGTAGGATCATCATGATTCGCACAATGCACACCATTCTCTGCTACCTTTTTACCCGACTGCCGAAGGAGGGTAATGTGTTTATCAGTCTATGTATGTATGTATGTATGTATGTATTTATGTATGTATGTTTGTTCCTATGTGGCGTTCTAGAGACCAAACGCGTTGGCCGATTTTGATGATTCTTACGTCAATCGATTCGTCTTAATCCTGCGAGTGTCACTGGCTATATTAAAATTGGAAAAAACAAAAATTTTGGGTGCCATTTTGTGGGAAAAAAATATTTTTTTCTTCCAAACGCATCGTATGGGGAAAATAAAGGATTTTAAGAGGCGATTTCAAAAATATATGACACTTATATGTTTAAATGTACCAAATTCTAAAAAAAAATAACTAAAAAGTTGTAAATAAAAAAACATAATTAAAAAATCAAAAAACCCGACTGCTTGAAAAGCAAACTAAAAAGACGTAAACAAGAAGAAAATCATGCTGTACAGTCGAAGGAGACATCGGGTTTTGGTCTGCCAGCTCGCGAATATGTATCCTCCGACTGCACAGCATGATTTTCTTTTTGTTTACGTCTTTTTTTTTAATTTGCTCTTTAAGCAGTCGGGTTTTTTGATTTTTTAATTAAGTTTTTTTTTGGGTATGTAGGTACAAATCGTTCGTACTTTCAAACATTCGAAATCCTTCAGGCATGATGTATTTCCTCAAGTTTTTCCTCGTCGTGTTGAAAGTCCAGTCAACAAAAGTGATTGATACAAATAGGAAAATGCGTCTAACCGAATCGAGTTTGACCGATGTTAGTCGATTTTGTATCGAGTGAACATTCGCCCGGGGCAATCGATAGCAGGGATGATGGATAACCCTCTTTTAATAGTAATGGACTCGGCCCCCGGGGCTATCATAAGATATATCTTGGCACTAACGATTCAGCCATCGAACCCGTATTTAAAACGAGTTACAGCGTCCCTTGTAAATGTTTAAGTTCCAAAGTAAACAAATGAAATATCTGAGTAAATCTAGTTATGAAATTCTTGAAGGAGCGAGTGAAGCCAGACAATTATTGTTCTTTATTAGTTTGGTTTGTTTGTTATAAACTGTGCCTACCTAATGCTAAAATTAACAAAAAATATTTTGTTACTTCATAGGTAGGTACATTTTATAACAAACAAACTAGGTAGGTACTTAATTTTTTTTGTATACAAATATGGCCGGTTTCTGAATTGAGTATTTTGAGTTAAGAACTTGTCAAATCCTGCTTTAATGTAAAACTAAGATGAGCCTGAAAACCAGTCAAAATTTGGCATTGGTTTGACTCAACTTGTAATTCTTAATTCAGAACTGGGTGACAAGTAGGTTTAGGTTAAGGCTTCCAATTTCATGATACAACATATTCAATCGGTAAAGGAAATTGGAAAACATCGCGAGGAAGGTAACGATACATTATTTTTCTTCATGAAGAGGTCCTTGCCCTATGGAGGAAAATCACGACCATGGAAATCACACACTGGTTTTTTTATTCAAATTAATTGATCATTAAATTTTATGGCAAAGTGGTTTTTACACTCATTTGTATTCCTCCTCTCATTTGTATACCTCTTTTGGCTAATAACCTAGTAATTATTAAAAGTTTTTAAACTTGCTTTTCATTGTGGGCCAATTAAAACTGTTTTCTGAAATGTAGTAAACGCTGTTAAAGAATATTAAAAATATTCCAACTAACTGCCGTCCGCCGCTGCATCGCTAATCTCATCAACGTTCAGAACGTTTCTGATTAATTCATTTGGGTCAGTAATTTCATAAGGTTTCGCGACAAAAGCCAATGTCTCCTTTGATGTAGCAACGTTGATAATGCTATCATTGTGCGATTCAACGCCATTGAACATCACAAAGAGATGAACCATTGTATCATTGTATCGACGACCTATTTCATCAAAACATAATTTACTGCTCCCTGTTCTCTGTTGTACATAATTATGGGATTTTCAAAGAAATAATTTAATTATTCGGCCAGGGACGTTAGATGTCGCAGATTGTTTGAATTTCGACATTGTTTTAGGAAATTGGCAGGGGAGATGGGACGGCGGATTAAATGTGATTTTTGTTACGATGATTATGATTTAATAAATACCTACTATAATTTTGTATGTTACCATTAGTTAAGTAAGTTAAGTTTAATTATTGTTTAGTGTTGTAGCCAGATATTTACTAACTAGCTCCAAGTGCACTTAAAATAATGTGTCATTAACGACGAAAAATCTAGATCCCACGACACAGGGTATCCTAGTGTGGGGTCTAGGGTTTCTTTAATGCACTAAATATTTCTATTTTCTTATGTACCTGTGCTATAAGTTTTACTATTTTATTTTGTTGTTGTGCTTATAGTATTTAAAGAAAGGTGTCCTAATAAATTTATCTTATCTTATCTTATGATTGTTTTGTGTCTGTTCATTAGGTACTTAAATAGGTGGTGGTGGTGGTTTGATTTCTTCTTCGGTCATGTCGTTTAAACTAAATTTAGCTCAAACATTGTCTAGCTATCTGGTAAGGGTTGTCGTTGGTTTCGTTCAAGTCCTGGCAGGTGCAGGCGTTTGTGCATGCTGGGCATGAATGAAAGTAAATCATCTTCTGTGAAGGAGCTGAGTCTGGGATGGGGCTAGAATGCCCCATTGGACCAGATTATTTCTACAGCGAACAACCTGGGCTGGCAATCGGTTAAGAGATTGATCGGTTGATTTGTACAGTCAGCAATATATCCAAGTTATCGAACAGCTCTGTGCGAAAAGCTTAGCTCTATAACTTTGAAAGACCTATTGGTTTTATTTTAGCTTCATATTAAACCAATAATTCTGAACACGTTTATTAAGTAGGTACTCAAATGAAATTATAGCGTAAATATCTCCTAATCTGGTTGGCATACGAAGCTATTGTACTCGTACCTATTGGCAGACGTGGACGTGGGTTTTCATGCCAAAATATAACTAATTAGTGTTAGCTTAACTAAATATAATAATTAGGTTCTTACCATGGCTTATGAAATCAATAAAAGCCTTGGCAACACTGACCAACTTACTCCAACAAGTAATTAATAGCTTCATTAATATTGAGAGATGTTAATGAATCTTGTTAGAGTCGGCACAAACTGGAATACATTGACTGTTTACATGAGCGGCGTAATTTTAATACCGAAATAATATTAGTTGTTGTCTAAATAGTGTTTAAAGTGCTTAGATGGAGCGAACAAACTACGTTTAACAAGTGACATTATTGGTGACAATTTACGACAAGTAGAAAAGTAAATACGACGACTTATGAAAACAATAACATTCTGGTGCAAAACGGTGTATATGTAATGGTTCTCTGTAGGTACTTGAACCTAAAATAACGTCATAACGCAATATATTACGAATAAATAACGACTTGTAGTGCAGTCTAGCAACTTTTAATGAAATTATCTAAAATAACAAGAAATTTATTACCGTTTTGCAATAGATTTTGAATATTGGACTTTGGACTCAGAATATTGTACGACAACTACCGCCAATACGTCACCTAGTGGCGAGTAGACGAACAAAAAATAAACTACCACTACTAGTTGCCAGAGGACAAAGTGTTGGTTGGTGATACCATACTAAAAATTAGATTAGAAATTGGTAGATAATTGTTTTTCTTTTGGAAATTAATTATGGATGATAACATCACGTACCGTAGCCGTAAACTATTCAGAACAAGCTCATTATGTGACATGACTGCAGATAGTTCTGCTCTTTTTGATGCAACAATGATGAGTTTGCCTAATACGTCACTAAATACCAGCCAAATAGTTATAGAACTACAGGAAAAAAACAAACAGTTGTCCAATGACTTACAGAGTGCTCATCAGGAAATTGAAAATTTAAATTCGGAAAATTTTAGACTAAAAACGGATATACAAAAATACATTAAAACTATAAATGCATATAAGGAACTTAATATTACTGACTTAAAGAATTTGACTCCGCATTCAAGACAAAAACGTAAAGTAAACCAGAATAGCAAACCAACGCCTGTGGCAAATAATAGGCAGTCAATTACCTCTATACAAAACAGAGAAGATGACAAACAAGATTACGACAACAACAAGACAATATCACCAAAATTGACACAAAACGAAGGAATGCTAGGGCTACTGGACCGGACATTAAACACTGAAATAGACCCGTCTTCTAGCCACAACGACACACAGGAAAACCAATTGCCAGGAACCTCAGAACAGACAAGCGCAATAATACCGGTAAACATATCAGAAGCAAAACTTATACCTGAAAATGGACAGAACAAAACCTTACACAATATTTACACTCAGACTAGACCTACACAACAGATTACAGCTACAAAACTATCTAACAATAGGGAGAGTTTTCAAGTAAGAAAGAAGAAAATAATCATAATTGCTGATCAGCAGGGACGCTTCATTCAAAGGATTTTACAAAAATTAATAGGTAATGACTTTTTAGTCAGATGCTTCTGGAAGCCGAGTGCATCACTACAGGAAGTTCTAAGTACGGAAAAATCAGAGATAAGTCTACTTAATAAAAATGACTTTGTAATTGTTTTGGGCGGCGTGAATGATAAAAACCCGGAAGAAACACAATTGTGCTTATGTAACTTTTTGAATAATTCCAGAAATACTAATGTTTTGGTATCCGAAGTACTATTTAATAATCATTTGAATGAAAGTAAGTTAAATTATAAAATTAAGTTTATCTGTTCTCACTTCAGTCATTCAACCTACGTAGACATGAATTACTCAACATATGTGCCAAAATGTCGCTTTTTACCATTACATGCATCCCAATTATTATTGAAAGAAATTTTGAGCGCAGTATACAAGCAAAAATATAACCAGTATGTCAGCGAAAACTATATTAATACCAACACTGCTACTATCTTTGTTGACAGATATACTCAGACAGAGTCTATCTATAAAGAAAACGAAAGTTTCCCTACCACAAATAATTTTTTTCGTGAATAAAAATATTAAAATTCTGCACCAAAACATTAATGGCTTATTAACTAAACTAGATGAGTTAACGGTACATTTGCATTCTTTGGGAGAGGACAGTAATTACAATCCAGTTGATGTTCTATGTATTACGGAACATAACATGACTACTGATGAAACGAAACTATTTAAACTGTCCAATTATATAATGGGGGATAGTTTCACGCGTAATAATAGAAATGGGGGTTCATGCATATTGATTAAATCTTTTCATAAATTTAAAATAGTCACAGAGGCCAAAAGCCTGAGTATTAGTAACATATTTGAGTGTAGTGGCATTGAATTAATTAATCATAAAATTATTATATTGTGCGTTTACAGACCACCTAAAAGTAGACATGACCAAATTGAGTTATTTTTTGCGAGACTACAGGAATTATTAAGCAAAATATGTTTCACAAACAAAAAAGTTATAGTGTGTGGCGACTTCAACATAAACAGGATAGAAAGCAATAAAGTATCTCAACAATTTGAACATTTATTAGCAAGTTATAATTTGAATTTAACTATAAGTCAACCGACCAGATTAAGTAGCATGACATGCATTGACAATATAGCCCATAATATTAGGGGGGCAAAATCTACAGTTTTGGAACTTTCACTTTCTGACCATACAGCACAATTGTTGACATGCCCCGTAACGAAAACCTACACCATAACACACTGGTTTAAATCTAAAAGAGATTACGGTGAGGATAATATTTCTAAATTTATAAGTTGTATTGAGAGTCTTAGTTTTACGGAATGTTTTACAAATAATGATCCTGAAATAGCTTACAATATTTTTTATGATCTATTCAAATTATTTTATGATTTATGTTTCCCTATAATAAGAGTAAAAATATCAATTGCTAAGAGGCCTACATGGCTTAGTAAAGGAATAAGGTTATGCTCAAAAAGGAAACGGGACTTACTATGGAAGTATCGACTGTCATCAAATCCAAAAGACAAATTTAAGTATAAGGAATACACGGCAAGACTAAGAAGTATTATTAAAAAGACTCAAAAATCTCAAAACAACTATTTTATCAATTCAGCTAGTAACAAAAGCAAAGCAATTTGGAAAATTATAAATAATAGTAAGACAGTGACACCTAAAGAAGAAATAAATCAAATAAAAGTTAAAGACAAATTAGTCACCAAACCGGCAGATATAGCTCAAGCTTTTAACAACTACTTTATTGACGATATAAAACCAACACCCAATGACGATGGTACAGCTCTTAAAACATTGACATATAATAAGCCGAATTCTATTTTCATGACACCAACTAATCCACAAGATGTTGTCCAAATTATAAAGATGCTTAATAATACGAACAGCACAGGCTATGATGACATAAACGTAAAAATAATCAAAAGTGTAGCGCATCTCATTGCTCCAGTTCTCAGTCATACAATAAACCTGTCCCTTGAACATGGGGTGTTTCCTTCAAAATTGAAATTAACACTCATAACTCCCATATTCAAAAAAGAAGACAGAAAAGAGATGAAATTTTACAGACCAATTGCACTTATACCAGTTATTGCAAAAATATTTGAAAAGGTAATCTACAATAACTTATACAATTACTTTGAAAATAATAAAATATTTGCAAACGAGCAATTCGGGTTCCGTAAAGGTAGATCTACAAGTAGCGCGCTCTTTAAATTTTTAAAACAAGTAATGACAGGACTAGATAAAAAACATCAAATAACTGCGATTTTTATGGATATGTCAAAAGCATTTGATCATGTGGATCATCAAATACTTCTTAATAAATTGGAAAAATATGGGGTAAGAGGAATTGCATTAAATCTTTTGAAATCATATTTAGCAAACAGATTACAAGTGACACAAATAAGTAGAATAACAAAAGGCACAAAGTATGAACAAACATTTAAATCAAATCCCAGAATAATTCAATACGGAGTGCCCCAGGGAAGCATAATGGGGCCACTTTTGTTCATAATTTACATAAACGATTTACCCAAATCCATAAAACAGGAACTAATACTGTTTGCAGATGATAGCACAGCTATTTTTACGAAGGACCAACAAGACGACTATGAAACAAACATTAACAAATCTCTTAGAGATATCATAAACTGGTTAAATCTAAACAACCTAAAAATAAACATTGCAAAGACAAGCTACATGACTTTCAAAAATAAAAACTCAAAAGCAACAAAAATTCACATTAACTATAAAAATGAAACATTAAAAGAAGTTAATACCACAAAATTTCTAGGCTTTCACATTGACTCTGGGCTCAACTGGAAAATGCAAATCGATCATATCTGCAAAAAATTGAATCAATCTTCCTATGCTCTCTACATGCTAAGAAAAGTTGTACACGAAAGTGCATTACTAAGCGCTTACCATGCATATGTGGGTTCTACACTCAAATATGGTGTTCTTTTTTGGGGTAATTCTCCCAACAGAGAATATGCGTTTAAAGCCCAAAAAAAATGCATTAGGAGTATATGTGGACTTAAACCAACTGATACATGTAGAGCACTGTTTACTAGATTAAAGATTTTAACTCTCCCTTCAATATATATTTATGAGGCTGCAGTGATGATAAAACGCGATATTGGTAATTATGAAACATTGAGAAGTGCACGACATAAAAATGTGTTGAGTGTCATTAGATGCAGAACAGATAAATTCAAGATGAGTATATTTGGGATAGGGATAAAAATTTATAACAGATTACCAAATTGCATAAAAAACATCGAAAGTCTGAATATTTTCAAAAACAGACTCAAAGTATTTTTAATTAGTAAAGCATACTACTCGATCGATGAATTTTTAAATGATGCAATATTGACCAATGATAAAAAATGTATGTGACTGTTGAATTTAAATCTGACTAATGTACACCGACGATATTGAATGAATTACAATGTAATTTTGACGAGAGTGTAACATGAATGAATTATAATGTAATTTTGACATGAGTTTTGACATATTAATTAATGAGGTGAATGAGTTTTGTTATGAAAAATATTGTATTCTTGACATGACGATTTGACATATTACATAATTATATATTTTTTTGACATGTAATAATATTAACTAATGATAATGTACTTTAACATGAATAATGATAGAATAGATCTTATATGACTATTCAATATTGTACGCCCTGTGGGTATGTTGCAGCGATCTATATATATATTATGATAATAACTGCTTTTCCACCTGTGACAAACAATAAAGGAATTTGAATTTGAATTTGAATTTGAATATAAATAGGTATGAAAGTCTATCAGCAAAAACTAAGTAGATAGCAATTATCACATGTACTAAGGAAATAAGGGTACTAAATGTGTGCGACCTCGTAATACAGTAATATGTTAAATACTTTAAAATTAAATTTAAATAGATAAAAATATAATAATAAAGAATATGGCGACGCCTGGGGCAGGCCTATGTCCAGCAGCGGACGTCTTTCGGCTGAAATGATGATGATGATGATGAAGTCAAGAATCAAAATCATAACATCAATAATCAAAAACAATAATTAAAGTCAAAATAAATGTGCTCCTTCAGTTGTACGAGACCACAGTAATATTAGTAGCTACAGTGTTCTACAGCAGCAGCAGTGTCTCCCTGGGCGTCGTCGGCAGTCGCAAGCCGATTACCGGCCACCGGAGTAGGCGCGGGCTTGCGGCGTGCTGTGTTCCACGCGCGCCTCAAAGAGATGTCAGCAAAAGTGGCGGGGCCCGCTAGGGCCGATGCCTGTCTGGGTTGCGGATAAAGAAACAGAGTTACCGCAGCCCTGGCACAAGCAACTGAAGGAACACGGGTGGGTTTTAGTCAGTAAAAGTCTGACACCTTCCGCTTCACCCAGAGCGGGAGAAGTCATTGTATGATTGCCCATCACAAAAAAAAGCAGCAGTGTCTCACTTGAAGGTGAGCCAATATAGAGTCATTGAGATTTAGAAGGACCCCTTCACGTTTGGATGACCACTGGTGATGATTAACTTGCTAGTTTCTTCGAACATTTGCTGAGTAATGTTTCCTCTTATTTTAACTTGAGAGCTCCGTCCTTGAATGTTGGATCGATTGGTGAAAACCGACTCGTGTTACTCATTTAAACTTTATATAATGAAGAGGTAAAATTCTTTGTTTATACAGTTTGTAAAACGTAATTTGTGGAAGTACTTTTTTATTGTCTTTAGGTCCGCGCTTGACCACTATCTTACCTGATGATAAGCGATGATGTGGTCGACGGTGAAGCACGCTTGTCTAGAAAAATCCTTTAAATACCCCTAGATTGTAATTATCGGGAAACACACACTGGCAGGGAAAGGCGGAATTAAATCATGCAATTCCATCGCACAATCGCCGAAATGTATCCGATAAAAACAGACAAGCTGGCAATTCGGCGACTATGTTCAAGAGCTTTGACTTGACCAGTAACTCATTGCCGATGAGCCTCTTGGCCCACTTTTCGATCGACTCTAGTGCATTAAGCTGGTATTCGGTAGATCCGTCCCAGAGATGAGAACAGTACTCCGACCCGATAATGATAATTCTTTCACTGATTGAATGCTATTGCCGAGTTTCATTGGAATTTTTTTCCTGAAAAATTAGTGGTTCTTATGGAGCAGGCCACGGAAGTGAAGCCGCGGCAAAGACCTCGAATCATAAGACCTACTTTATTTGTACACACTCTGCAGTTACACACGTGCTGATACACCTGGGAAAATGTGGTCGTAACTCATACCTAGCCGGTTATTTCGTTAAGAAAACAATGTTTGTCACAAACAAGGAAAAATGGTAAAGCTTGGTCTCGAATTCATAATTTTACGCTCAACTAAAACTGAAATTTAGTAATTTAGTTAGATAGATTCAGCCGAGCGACACAATATAATACGATTTATTTTTGTGACACAAAACAAAGAATTATGATTGTTTTAAAACATACTCAACAAAATAAAAGATAATAAGAAAGGTACGTATGCAGGTGTTATACTGTACAAACTGCGTACTTCGGGTATTTCCATCAACCGCTGTTTTTTTTGTTTAAAAACATTATCTAATAACATCTGATTCATTGGGAATTTACATTGTTTACATGTTCTCTGACTAAAACGTAGTTCCACAATAATTCTGCGCAAATTTTACGATTTATTTGCAGGTAGCCATGTTCCGTGCAGCATTTGATTTTCCCAAACTATTTTTATACGTCCATAATGATGTGTGGCCCCGGGTTATCTATTTTTATTCATATCGGCCCCGTAGCGCTCTGAGCTGACAGTGGACGGTGCGAAACATATTGCTCGCTATTTTATTGCAGGCTTTTCATGTTTTGTTTGAATAAATATTTTAGGAAACATTTTATTCTGAAAGGTGTATTTATTTTGCAGTGTACAATTTATATTTTGTAAAACTGATTTAAAAGGATAGAATTTTAGTCTGATTGATATCGCTGTCAGTGATAAGACTGCCACTTGTATCCAATTAATAAAGACTTTTGTAAAGGTAGAGTACAACTATTTTGTTGTACATCAAAGTATGTTCTGTATATTTACGCCTATTCTACCGTTCAAGCTTTGGTACAAAAAAATCTTTTATTCTTTCTTTAGCGTCCATTTCAATGAAAGATAATGCAAATTCTTAACGTATCTTGTTTATAATTCGACTCAGCCGTCACCTACAAAATACCCCAAAATAACTTGACACTGCACCCCATTATCTAGGGTAAACTTTACCATCGCTTTTGTACCCAAGACACGTTGTAGATCATTAAAACGTGACGTCAGAGAACTCAGGATAGAGACGCCGTAGGTGGCGGGGCTCGCCGGGTTACAGGGGGTAAGGGTACAAAGGGAAGGGGGACATTTTTTTCCACGGGATGTCAAGTCCAGTTGTACAGGAACGGACTTGGGACCAGTCAGGCTAATGTGTTTATCAGTCTATGTATGTATGTTCCTATGTGGCGTTCTAGAGACCAAATGCGTTGACATCAATCGCTTCGTCTTCACCTTGCAAGTGGCTACATTAAAATTGAGAAATAGAAAAATGGCGAATTTTGGGCGCCATATTGCCGGGGCCCAATTATTTTTCTTCCGCCCTCATATATGATAAATGATTTTATTTCTGTAATTTGGATTGTACAAACACTTTTACATGCCTATCATATTTTTTTAAAATAGATGAGGTCGGCGTTTCCTGTCTGACTACTCTGAGAAGAAAGGCCGAAACAAACTCAGAGGACACAGTCTCTTTTGAAGTCCTGACAAATCTTGGTTAGATCATGTGAAGACCATGTAGACTGATGTCTGAAATGGTCTTTTGAGGAAAGAAACAGCCAGATTGAGTGGACCTGTCCAGTCAGTGCACGCATTTGTCAATAACCGAGCAGCTCAATTCAGAATTTAAGGAGCTCAACGATTCGACGAACAATACCAAAGAAAGGACATTCGGGTAGGCCGCACAAACTACTTAAACTGCCAGACCATGATTAAAAACTAACTAAGATAAATAAAAAAGAATGATCCACATAGTCTTCACATTCACAATAATGAAAATAAAATATAATCCTTTAAAAATAAATATTATTGTCAAACCATCGTGTGGGGTATAAAAATAAAGGATTGTAAGAGTTGTTTTTAAAAATATGTAACACTTATATGTTTTAATGTAACTAATTCGAAAAAAATAAATAATAAAAAAGATATAAATAAAAAAAAGTAAATTAAAAAAACAAAAACCCGACTGCTTAAGAAGCGAACTTAAAAGACGTTAACAAGAAGAAATGCTTTGCAATCGGAGAATACCTGCATCTGGTTTTGGTCAGTCAGCTCGCGAATATTTGTACCTATCCTACGACTGCACACTAGGGCATGAAATTATTTCAATTCCGATATTGATTTTCGATATTAGATCTCAATATCGGAATTCCTATATTAATATCGGAATTGCGCACTTTTGTTAAATATCGCTCATTTTTTTTGTTATTTGCCCAAATTCGGTATGTGGTTGGATTGAGTATAATAAAAAATCACGTTTATGCCGCGACATAATAGGATGTTCTATTGTGTTTCTCTTTAATCACCAGTGACTGGGTAATCGGGCGCTTATTTACGTAAATTGCACATTTGTTCCCAAGAAATAATATAAGTCATGTCTTTCTTAAAAAGAATAATGCAAAAAAATCGAGAAAATAAATGTTTATCGATCAATCTGAAAGTAGTACCGATAAGTTTAATAAGTAATAATGATTTATAAATCCAGTATAAGTATCGGTCAATGTGGCGACGCCTCCTGGAGGAGGCCTATATTCAGCAGTGGACGTCTTTTAGCTGAAATGATGATGATGATGTGAGACAATGTAATAAAGTAGTGGCAGTTGAAATATCCAACAGATTAGTGATCGTATATACGTATTTGTTGTATTCAATACAAGCAGAGGACTGAAAAATATTAAGCTTTATTTTATTGAGGTTTCCAAGTAAGTGACACATTATGTATTTGAAATAAAGTTTAACAAGGATAGGTACTCGTTCCGAAACAACCCTCTCAAAAGTATGAAAAACTATACTAGCATTCATCATCATCATCATTACAGCCGAAAGACGTCCACTGCTGAACATAAGCTCCCCCAAATGTTTTTCCCCGTGTTCCCACATTGGCCGATTCCGTGCGTCTCAAATCCTGCAACTTAAGCATTATTCAATGAAAATATCATTGTTACAACGGGTTCTATCAAACTGTATATTCACTTGTACTCTTAAAGATAACATTTTTAGCAATCTTGTGACTGTGAATCCAATTCTTCAGGGCACTTATTATTTTTTCATGAATATTAAGTAAATAAGCGCCCGGTTAGGAAACAGATTATCCGACCACTGCTAATCACCATAGAGGCATAGACAAAGGGCTTAACAGCGCTTTCTCGCTCGACGCTTCACAAGGAGCTAAAATAAGGTTTTTTCTGATTCCGAAATTGGAAAATTCAGTATCGGAATTGAAATATCGGTAATATCGTTCTGAGATTCCGAGATGCCGATATTACAAGATTCCGATTTTCATACCCTGCCGCACACTATGATTTTCTTCTTGTTGACGTCTTTTTAAATCGCTTCTTATGCAGTCGGGATTTTTGTTTTTTGAATTAACTTTTTTATGTTATTGTGTAGGGATCTGTTAAATGGGTCTGAATTCTGACTCTAGAGCCAATACTGTATATACATCACGGCTGTATTCGCCGAAGAGTTAGGCAGACGTACACCTATACTAAACTCACATTTCACCAGTTAAATAAATAATTGTTTATTAGAATTTAAACATTTGTACAGTCAAACATTTACGAACAAACATCATGCAAAAATAACAAATTCATATTAGCGAGTTACAATATATGTCAGTAGTATTTGTATTGAATTCTGGCACCAAAATAAAAATTTAACTTGTGTTATGGGTACCAGGATCCTCTCACTTGTTTTACATATCAAACGTTACATCCGAGGGTCACAAGTTGTGGAAGTGATTTAATAAGATAAAATAAAATAAATAATATTATAGCCCTTTCATATATATTATGTAAGAGTTGTGGATGTGGAGTTGTGATTTTGTGTATTTGTTAGGAGATATATAATAGGAGTATTCTTGTATGGTCGTGTATTATAGAAAAGACAACTTTACGAGACTTTCTGTTACATCATAGGTCTGTACCTGCAACCAGTCATATACCCTCCTCTTACATTCCTGAGAAGTAGTGGAATAAATGGAGCAATGGTTGTTGGTTTTATTATGAAGGTGACTTCCGATACCATAGAAATTTCTGCGGCCCAGTGCCGTCCTGCAGCTCTGAGTAGGGCAAACTCTATAGCGTTTCATTATACTTAAGCGATATGTGTTTACGCATAATCACATGAAGCACAAAGAGTTGCCTTACAGAAAGAACCTTACTTTCCCTAAAAATACTGACTGTAGGATATCTAAAGGGTTTGAAGGACATGACCTTCAAGACAGCCGTCTGTGCCCTCTCAAGACGAATATAGTGAGTCTTGGGTGCACCCGCCCATACAGTGACCCAGTACGCAAGCATGGACTGGCACAGAGCGTAGTAAACTGTCTTTAGGGTAGTGCGGTCAGCTGAGTGTCACAATTTCTTGAAAACATAAATAAGTTTTCTAACCCGTGCAGTGATACCATCAATATGAGACTTCCAATTTAATAGGCTATCGATTTGTACCCCAAGATATTTAATTGTTTCCGATCTCGCTAGCGAAGGGCAAGAACACTGTGGGTTGTGCGAGTTTGAGTTTGAAGAACACGAATGAGCTTTCAGTATGATCGCGTCTGGGGCAGTTAACGTAGCGGCCCGCAAGGAAAAGGGTAAAAAGGTGGTTTTTGATAAATTCAGAGTTAAAAGGTTATAATACAGTCAGCCCATCACCGACGCCAGGGCACTCTCAGCATGAGTCGTAGTCTCAGTCCAATTGTCACCATGAACAAGTAATGCCGGTATGTTAGTTATGTTTAAGGCCCACGTAATATGGGTCGAGCGTACAGTCATCAACTGGGCTAGAGTCCAGACTCCGGGCTGCTACTCAAAAATTCGATATGGAAAACCCCAATAACAACCATTGTCATAATAGAACATTACGCCTGTTATCCTTAAATTGGTAGGTAGAGAAGCCCATTCCACAAGTTATATCAACAGGGCACGAGTAGCTACAGACGCCGGGCAGATTGTCATAAATGTATAAAACTTACTTGCACTAGAAGCCACACGGAGGAAACATTCTGAACACTCTGGGTCTTCAAATCTGCTTTAAAATAACGACAGCATACAGCATTTATTAAAGCCCGAGCTCTTCTTGATCTTTTAATTTGTATCAATATTATAGAAGACCTGCAAGCTGTTGCCCAAAACTTCGTCCTCGTCAAACCCGTAAAACTAAACGAATTATAAAGGGATTTTTTTTACGTGGTATCCTAATTACTTTTCCAAAATAAATATATAGCCTATGTTACTCCTTATAACATCAGCTACCTACCAGTGAAAGTCCCGTGTAAATTGGTCCCGTGTAATTTCGGAGATTACCCGGAACAAACAGACAGACAAAAATCTTAACCGGATCACAGTCACATGACCCACATATGGGCTGTTGTGATTTTTCGACTATTATGTTTGCTATGTGGGCAGTGAACCTAATAAAATTACTTATTTGTTATTAGTTCCGTATATACTTTTACCAATAAACCGTTGTTATTTTGGGATTACAAACAGACACCCCAATTTTGTTTATTTGTATATATGTATAGATAAATAGACGCTAAACTATCTACGGAAGTACATAGAAATATGTACATAAACTCAAACCTTTTACCATATTGTGGCAGACACTATAGAAGTAAGATATAATGCCACTTGCTACGACTTTTTTTGCTTTAATTACCAACCTACATATAATTAGGTATGTTATTTTGGTAGGCATGTACAGCATTGGCATTAATTACTTTGATTTGAAAGGATGTCAAGTAGGTACTACGTATTGTGTGAGATATAATTCTCAGTTGCCTCCCTCAGGCCATTAGATGCCGCTCAGACAAACAAACTTCTCATGAGTTCGATCTATCGTATCAGTTACCACTTAGGCCTGAAACACGCGAGAGTTAATCTTAATGTATGTCTATTCCTGTTAACATGTGCTAAATTGTAGCCTCTTATTACTACTAAAAGGTTCTTGAAAAACAAGAACTGTTTACAGTCGTTCAGACCAAAGTCAAAGTCAAATCATTTATATCGATATCGACGAATGGTCTAACCATTAAAAGGCACTTTTGAATGTCAGAAACCAAGTTGATGATTTGGCAAAATAAATACCGGAATGTCCTCTTTATTTCAAATAAATACAGGAATGGCCACTTTATTTAAAATAAATACCGGAATGGCCACATTTTTTAAAATAAATACCGGTATGGCCAAATTATTTAAAAGGGAACCGAACACTTTTCCGAATCATTTTTGATCGAATTTCATTTTACAGAAAACTATTGGCCGACGTCTTTTTTGCCATATGCATTATTTGACATAATTTCAGATCATCGAAGTATCAATGGCCATTGGTATTATTTTACCGAACTACATTTCGCTGATTTACACAATAACTTTTTGCTTTTGGCCGAAGCCACTTTTGAACCTTTTTCATTTGCCATATTTTCACCAAACCGAAGCAACATTTTAGGGAATATTATTTAGTCACAAATATATAGCCGGTAACTTGGTAGCATTTTCAATTTAAAATTGAAATAGTGTGATAAAAGGTTGTTCCAGGTTGCCTGGAAGAGATCGCGGAATGCGATAAGGCCACCCGTTGTATATTTTTAGTTTTAAGTTTCTTTTGTTACTGTATTTTCTGGTGTACAATAAAGAATACATAAATAAATAAATAAAAAAAACCGGCCAAGTGCGTGTCGGGCCACGCGCAGTAATAGGGTTCCGTAGTTGCATAATAATGCGGACAAAAAAGAGGGTTTTGTTGTTGTTACATAAACATTAGAACGGTTTCAGCGGCTCACAAAGTCTAAAAACGGGCCCACATAGGATTTTTTAATCTATATACTCGCGTTTGGCCACTATCTCGCCTGATGGTAAGCGATGATGTGGTCTACGGTGAAGCACGCTTGCCTAGATGTAATCTATTCACTCTTGACTTAAACTAAATAAGGACTAACTGGTAACTGAAGAAAGAGTTATAAAATCCAACTTCGCAACTGAAGTTAGAAAAATATTATATACTTGAGTACCACCGCGGGTGCGAATTGCGAAAGGAGCCGATACGAGCGCGCGTTAGAGCCACGGGGAATGGTATAGTTCGTTCCTGGATCCTTGCGTGCACGCTCCTTGTTTATTTCTCTTTCGGAATAAGAAAAAAGTCGAATGTATTCACCTCTAATCTCCTCTAATATCGCAGATTAGTGGTGAATCCTCTAATCTGCGGTATTCACTATTTCATTCTGGAAAGTTTTACGCTACTCAATTAGTGATGAAGTCGGGTCGAATATTAACTTTATTGAAGGATATCGACAAAAGAAAATAAGTAATTTGCTTGGATATCGAATCTAATTTGACTTTACTTTTACGTTTTAATTACAAAACGTCGAAAGTACTTCTGCACTAACACAAAATAGACTCCACCGCGCGCATGCGCCGTATGGACTACGTTCTGGTACTGCCAACGACTCCGGCCACTCCAATGCGTTATTCGAGCTTAAACATTATTAATTTAGAAATCATTATTATTAAGGATGTTATGATTTTATTTTTGTATATTTTACATGGTTAATAAGCATATATTTACTATCTGTTTTACACAGCTAACAACGATATTTAAGTAATTTTTCAATGGCATTTGTACAAAAATTTTACAGTGCCAAGTACATTTTATAAGTTGGTCGACTATTACTCGTAAACTTGCTGTCTGTCTGTCTGTCTGTCTGTCTGTCTGTCTGTCTGTCTGTCTGTCTGTCTGTCTGTCTGTCTGTCTGTCTGTCTGTCTGTCTGTCTGTCTGTCTGTCTGTCTGTCTGTCTGTCTGTCTGTCTGTCTGTCTGTCTGTCTGTCTGTCTGTCTGTCTGTCTGTCTGTCTGTCTGTCTGTCTGTCTGTCTGTCTGTCTGTCTGTCTGTCTGTCTGTCTGTCTGTCTGTCTGTCTGTCTGTCTGTCTGTCTGTCTGTCTGTCTGTCTGTCTGTCTGTCTGTCTGTCTGTCTGTCTGTCTGTCTGTCTGTCTGTCTGTCTGTCTGTCTGTCTGTCTGTCTGTCTGTCTGTCTGTCTGTCTGTCTGTCTGTCTGTCTGTCTGTCTGTCTGTCTGTCTGTCTGTCTGTCTGTCTGTCTGTCTGTCTGTCTGTCTGTCTGTCTGTCTGTCTGTCTGTCTGTCTGTCTGTCTGTCTGTCTGTCTGTCTGTCTGTCTGTCTGTCTGTCTGTCTGTCTGTCTGTCTGTCTGTCTGTCTGTCTGTCTGTCTGTCTGTCTGTCTGTCTGTCTGTCTGTCTGTCTGTCTGTCTGTCTGTCTGTCTGTCTGTCTGTCTGTCTGTCTGTCTGTCTGTCTGTCTGTCTGTCTGTCTGTCTGTCTGTCTGTCTGTCTGTCTGTCTGTCTGTCTGTCTGTCTGTCTGTCTGTCTGTCTGTCTGTCTGTCTGTCTGTCTGTCTGTCTGTCTGTCTGTCTGTCTGTCTGTCTGTCTGTCTGTCTGTCTGTCTGTCTGTCTGTCTGTCTGTCTGTCTGTCTGTCTGTCTGTCTGTCTGTCTGTCTGTCTGTCTGTCTGTCTGTCTGTCTGTCTGTCTGTCTGTCTGTCTGTCTGTCTGTCTGTCTGTCTGTCTGTCTGTCTGTCTGTCTGTCTGTCTGTCTGTCTGTCTGTCTGTCTGTCTGTCTGTCTGTCTGTCTGTCTGTCTGTCTGTCTGTCTGTCTGTCTGTCTGTCTGTCTGTCTGTCTGTCTGTCTGTCTGTCTGTCTGTCTGTCTGTCTGTCTGTCTGTCTGTCTGTCTGTCTGTCTGTCTGTCTGTCTGTCTGTCTGTCTGTCTGTCTGTCTGTCTGTCTGTCTGTCTGTCTGTCTGTCTGTCTGTCTGTCTGTCTGTCTGTCTGTCTGTCTGTCTGTCTGTCTGTCTGTCTGTCTGTCTGTCTGTCTGTCTGTCTGTCTGTCTGTCTGTCTGTCTGTCTGTCTGTCTGTCTGTCTGTCTGTCTGTCTGTCTGTCTGTCTGTCTGTCTGTCTGTCTGTCTGTCTGTCTGTCTGTCTGTCTGTCTGTCTGTCTGTCTGTCTGTCTGTCTGTCTGTCTGTCTGTCTGTCTGTCTGTCTGTCTGTCTGTCTGTCTGTCTGTCTGTCTGTCTGTCTGTCTGTCTGTCTGTCTGTCTGTCTGTCTATTAAATTAAAATAAAATAAATTAAGGGGGGCTCCCATACAACAAACGTGATCTTTTTGCAGTGTTTTGCGATAATGGTACGGAACCCTTCGTGTGCGAGTCCGACTCGCACTTGGCCGGTTTTTTTTACTTCATCGAAGTCACGTCTGCCACTGTCTCAGTTGACCTATTATCAATTCGATTTTTTTCGTTACTCCGACGTTTCACTTGGTCGAAAACTTTTTACCGAAATTACACTTAGCCGAAATAACATTTGTTCGAAATATTTATTTAAACGCATATCAAAATACTAAGTGAGAGATAAACTGTAGGCGAAAACAAATGTTTAAAACAGGGACATGAAAAAAAATATTGTCGACGGGTACGGAACCCTAAAAAACGAAACGATAATAGTTGAAAAGTTTTAGGTGAAATGAAATTCGGTCAAGTGTTTTTCGACTTATGATAGGTAACCTATTTAAAATAAATGCCGGAATGGCCACTTTATTTAAAATAAATACCGGAATACCCAATTTATTTCTGTTGATTACTATGTCTTATGGCCTGCTACTCTAATAATTTTTTCTGCTTGAGTCGATAGTTAACTATCCCTGCTACTCCTTAGATGGTTTGAGCCCTGTAGGTTGGCAAGTTAATTGCAGTAACAGTGGCATTCATTAAGTCTTTCAAAGGAGCTGGTGTATGGGCTCTTGGGGCACTCAAACGCGTGTCAGTTCTCCAGTTCAGAATATGAGATTCTGAACTGGAGAACTGATGTGTCGAGCTCACGACTTACGAGAATTTGATTCATCGAGGAGAGTGGAGTAAATACGCAAGCTTATAATAATATATGGATTTTATGAACAATCGACTTATTGTTCTCGAGCTCTTCCAGCTGTACTTCAAACATACCGTCAATGAACAAACCGTAAGAACTTCTTCATGTTCCTGCCCTTGTCCCTTGGAAGAAGAGGTGTGTGAACGTGTTGCGCCGACCGCAACGGCGCAACACGTTTATTCTTCCATACCGTCCTGTCAACCGTCACGCTATCACTGACTTCGTTTTCTGTCATATCGCTCTTCACGCTTCACTCCTAACAGTGCAAATGTAAGAATAGCGTCACTGTTAGAAATTCATTGACGAAACTTAATTCGATATTTGGATAAGAACCCAACTCAAACTGTGCAAACAAAACAACAAACAATTAGGAATAGTGAAAAACACTCAAAGGTGTCACGATGAAAACTAAAACTGCATCATAGGATTTTTGTAAAGTTAATATTCCTAGCCAATAGATCAAATTCTAAGAAGTAATGTCATACGGCAAACTTAAAGAAATACCACATTAAAAAAAAAATAGCCTATTTCTTTACTGCCATCGTTTAGCCCTGTCCGTCCGTCCCTGGGTTCAAAGCGGCCGCTCAATCGTCCGTTATGATGTCCCTCCATGCCTGCTTCATATTTTATCTGGTTATTTTCTCCTCAGCACACGCCGATACACTCGGCACATGGTTTATGGCTCTCTATTAGTAAGTTTTAACTGTTATTTGTGGCTTTTCTCTGGAACTTACAAAGTAATTTATGGACACATGTGAAGCTTAGGTAGGTTTCAGAGCTTTATAGGATTCGAAGCTTGTGATCCTTAGCATAAGCATAGTATAATCAGCCTGTAACGTTCTTACTGCTGGGGAATAGGCCTCCTCCAATGGGCCATACGTAGTCCACCATCCAGGCCCAGTACGGGTTGCTGGATGTCACATATATTCGAATTTTTGGTCAGTTTCCTTCACGATATTTCCTTCACCGTTTTGAGAGCAGTGGTGGTGAATACAGTTGTCAGCTTTTATATCTAATCTTAAACTTTTTATCAGGATAAAACTGTGCTTGAGCATTCAACAGGCACAAAGGTGTGGTATAAAAATGTAAGAAAATACACAGTACCCAAGTAGTGTAGTGAAAAATTAATGACGAAAAAAGTTACGCATACTTACCTCAAAAGTTAAGCAAGGATACTTTACACACTGAAAGTTCGCCTTACGAAGGTAAGAGGGTCTAAGCATTATATGGCTTCTAAGTAGTACAAGTTGCTATTTTAAGAATAGCAACTTGATTGAGATTTTGAGGTCAAGTCCGCTTGAAGGACCTGGGGGGTGACTATAAGCTCTAGAGTAAGGTTATTTTGAGATCGAGTAAGTGACAGATGTATACAAGTCATATACATCTGTCCCTTACACACACTCAAAATAACCTTACTCTAAGAGCTTATGGTCACCCCCCTGCACTCGATTCTGTCGTCAACGATGTGTGGCAACGATAAAGACTCTCGTTTAATGTCAATGGACACTTACACTCAACAAACTATAACTGTCAATTTAATGACTTGAGGTGAAGTCGAGTTTGCGATAATGACTGCGTAAAATATAGGCGTAAAGTTCAGCATGAAAGAAAGAAAATATAGACAGTTTGTCTACGGTTATTGTGACACATGGGTCGAGGATAAATGAAAAAAAAAAAAAAAAAAATTAAAGAAAATCATCAATGCAGTCGGAGGATACATATTCGCGAGCTGGTTGACCAAAATCAGATGTATCCTCTGACAGCTCACTTGCACAGCATGATTTTCTTCTTGTTTACGTCTTTTTAGTTTGCTTCTAAAGCAGTCGGGTTTTTTGAATTTTTAATTAACTTTTTTTATTTATTACTTTTTAGTAATATTTTTTTCGAATTTTTACATAGAAACATATGTGTTATATATTTTTGAAATTGCCTCGTAAAACTCTTTATTTTGATACCCCACACGATGGGATAGGAAGAAAAAAAAATTTAGGCCACCACAATATGGCGCCCAAAATCCACCATTTTGTATTTTACAATTTTAATGTAGCCAGCGACACTCGCAGGGTTCAGACAAATCGATTGACGTAAGAATCATCAAAATCGGCCAACGCGTTTGGTCTCTGGAACGCCACATAGGAACAAACATACATACATACATACATAGACTGATAAACACATTACCCTCCTTGGGCAGTCGGGTAAAAAGAGTTACCACGGCCCTGGCACAAGCAATTGAAGGAACACGGGTGGGGGGAATTCATTGGATGATTTCCCACCCAAAAAAAAAGTATGACACATACCATGATTTAAAATGTTGCTCTGTCTTTGTAGTTTTCAGCGTTGCTGTACTGCATCCTAAATCATAAATAAAGATAGATACCACACAGACATTGTAGGGAGAAGTCTCATAAATAAAAACTCTAGTAATAAGGTGATCTGTAAGCAGCAAGTAAGAAGATAAATAAATAAATAGTTGGCAGAAACCGTGTAAAATGTACAAAATTAAGGATTTTCGTGATGGAATTAGACGGTTTAAAGTCGCGTCACGTCGGTAGTCTGTTCTGAACGTAATAGGTATCCTAGGTAGCGCGGTGCGCGCCAACTTAGCTACGACTTTGTACAATGAAATCAATAACTTTTAAGAAATAAACTTTGAAATACTGTCTTCGCTGAAATAAAACTGAAAGGTTCAAGGGATTTGAAAAGAGATCGAACTACCAAGAGATCTACCTTTGATCATCATCATCCTCTCCAAAGCGGACATAGGCCTCCTCCAAGCGTCGCCACTCTGATCAGTCCTGTGCGTTTCGCATCCACCGGACGCCCGCAGCCGGTCGTCGCGAGAGATCTACCTTTAAGGCGAATATATTCCCCAATGTTCGCGGTACCGTGTGCTAGCTCGGTGCCAGGAAACCAATATTAGACCTCCTTTTGGACAGTTTGTTTGCAAAATATTTCTTGATTTACGTCTCTTATGTTGTTGTTGTACCGTATCGTGGTGACGGATGTAAAGAATTTCACCATCCCATATTTTCCCGTGGGTGTCATAAGAGGCGACTAAGGGACACACCAGAGAATGGGCAGCAGCGTTCTCTGTGCACTTTAACAACAAATTGCATCGCCAACCCGGCTGCCAAGCGTGACGATTATGGTAAACACCCCCAAACCAAAATGCATAGCATATAGAAAAAATGCCCGAGTGCCCGGCAGCCCGTCTACCCGCGGCCGTCCGCCTCTGAAACAGCTTAAGAACAACAAGGCACCGGGTGACTACAGAATTACGGCCTTCTGCAGCGAAGTGTGAGACAGGGAGACGTTAAGACGTCATATCTCCGAAACTGTTCACCGCTGCACTGGAGGATGTCTTCAAGGTTCTGGACTGGAGAGGGCTAGGCATCAACGTCAATAGCGAGTACATAACTCACCTTCGGTTTTCCGACGATATAGTGGTCATGGCTGAGACCATGGAGAACCTTAGTACAATGCTCGATGACCTCAGTAGAGCTTCCGAAAGAGTGGGTCTTAGGATGAACATGGAAAAACCAAGGTGATGTTGAATGCCCATGTTACACCCACTTCTATCAAGGTCGGAGACTCTGCACTCAAAGTTATGGCCGACTATGCCTACCTGGGACAAACGATCCAGTTGTGTAGGGCCAACTTCGAGAAAGAGGTCAACCGTCGAATCCGACTCGGCTGGGCGGCGTTCGGGAACTGCGCGGTATCTTCTCGACCATCTTACCACAATGTCTCAAGACGAAAGTCTATGACCAGTGCGTGTTGCCAGTGATGACAAATGGCTCTGAGCCGTGGTCGCTTACAATGGGCCTCATCAGAAAGTTTAAAGTCACTCAAAGGACAATGAAAGAAAAGAAAGAAAGAAAGAAAACATTTTTATTTGTGACCCGCACAGGAGACACGAGATAAGAAAAACACAAACAATAATAAAAAAATAAAAATAAATAAACCCGTGCGAGACCAAAAAGGCTCCTATCTCAGCATGTGCAACGATATTAAAAAGAAAATGGAAATGGCTATGCTCGAAGTTTCCTTGCGTGATCGAATCAAAAATGTAGAGATTCGCAAGAGAACCAGGGTTACCAACATAGCCTGAAGAATTGCCAAACTTAAGTGGTAGTGGGCAGGGCAGATTGCTCGCAAAACGGATGGCCGATGGGGTAAAAAAGTTCTGGAGAGACCGCGAACCGGAAGACGTTGCGTTGAAAGGCTTACCACCAGGTGGACCGATGACCTGGTGAAGGTTGCGGGGATCTGCTGGATGCGGGACGCATGGGACCAGTTAATGTGGTGACACTTGGGGGAGGCTTATGTCCAGCAGTGGACGTGTTTCGGCTGATATGATGATGATGATGATTATGAAATCAATCCTTTTTATAACAGGAAAATATGAAAGCAGATTTGGGTTAAAGTGTTTATGTGTATATTTTAAACTAATTCTATTAAAAAAATCGTTACGTTTTAAGCCGAAGCTTTTATTCTGATTGCGTCATGCAGACGGCGCGGCGATGCTCCGGATAAATAATATTTTTGGGGCGCATTCTCTCAAAATGATTTTATTCACACTTTTACGAGTATATCCGACCTCTTTTTTATGCATCGCTGCAGTGGTTAAAATAAAATATCTTGAAATATGGTAAGCTATTCTAGTCTGATATTTTTTGATATTGTCATGTGGTCGCGAGTGCTACCAAATGAAGAGCAGATGCTGAGCATGAAGTCCTGGGTTCGATACTTGGGTCAGGCAAAGTGTTATTGGGTTTTTCCACCTGGAATTTCTCAGTAGCAGTCCGCAGTCTGGATCTGTACCCGGTTGTGGGCAATAGATTCGCCTCCTACTGACTTAAACATAACTGGCTCAAGTGTATACCTGCTGTGTCATATATACCTGCTTCTCTGTCCGTCTGTCTTCGGGCAATAAAGGCGTGATATAGTGTATATATGCTATATTTTTCTGTACTTAATATGGCGATGCACTTTTTAATAAAGCAGGCTACCTCGGCACCTAATTTCATTAACCGTGCCTTTTACTGCTCATAACGTGGAGTTACATTTTAATGCCGGACAGGCAGTTCCGAGAATCATTAATTTCCTTCTTGGATGTACTACTAGAGAGCATTTAACGACTGGAGATTATATTTTCATATTCTTGAACAAAGCTTAGGTATCGTACTTGTCATGGAATTACTGATTTTTAATCTTTATTTAAGTCTATATAGATAGACCCGTTGATTTCTATCTCACCTGATGGTAAGCGGTTATGTGGTCGACGTTGGAGGACGCTTGTCTTGAAATACTCAAGACACTCAGATTTTCCTTGGGAAATTCTGGATATTTTACGTATTTCGACATTTGTTTAAATAAAGTTGAACATAAACAGACCTTATATACTCAGTAAAGCAATAGAATAAGGTAATAAAAAACCGGCCAAGTGCGAGTCGGACTCACGCTCGAAGGTTTCCGTACCATAATCGCAAAAAAACGGCAAAAAAATCACGTTTTTTGTATGGGAACCCCACTTAAATATTTATTTTAATCCGTTTTTAGTATAATCTGTGAAAATTTTAACACAGACAGACAGACAGACAGACAGACGGACCGCGGAGTCACAGTAATAGGGTCCCGTTTTTACCCTTTGGGTACGGAACCCTAAAAAACAACATTCAAATTACCTTTCATGGAAAAAAACAAGCTTTAAATACGTACATCGTATGTGCTTTGGCAAACGGAACGACACAGGGAAATGATTCCCCTCAAACATATGATGTTTGTATTACCGAATGGAAAAACATGTAGCAATCGAAAACTATGCGGAGTTCAATCGAGCGAGGTTTCATTCCGCGTTGAGTACACACAATCAGATGCTGGTTATAAAAACTTTGGAATGGGGTTGAAAACACAACGCTTGAGCGCAGCGTTTCAGCGGCTGATTTGTTTTAGCATGTGTTGACTTCAGGCTCGACTGTTAGGGAAATCTGAAATAGAAAAGAAGGCTGAATTGGAATGTAACTGTTGCCATTGACTTTTCTTTTGTTTTTTGTACTTCTACTATTTTAATTTTATTTTTGATTTAATTTTGTTATAATTTTATTTTGATTTAATTTTGTTATCATTTTAATTTTTGCTGTTATTTTCTATCATCTGTTAGCAGTAAGAAAATTATTTTTTGTTTTGCTTGCTTAAATTCTTATAATTTTTCGATTAATAAGTGTTTTTATAATGTGCATGTAAGATTCACATCTAGTAGATGTCAATCAGACTTATTTTGTTGAACATAATTTTTTTGCATACTCGATTGTACATCAGTTTTGTGAATTACAAATAAAAAAAAAAAAAAAAAAATATCGAATAGGTTGGTCGCTTCTGAGTTTTAGCGGTAATACTGGTCATTGACCCCAATCTTACTACTATTATAAACGTGAAAGTTTGTGCGGATGGATGAATGGATGTTTGTTACTCTGTCGCACAAAAACGTTTATATATATATGTAGGATCATGAGGGCCGAAGGGTATATATGGTCTGAATTTGGGCGTTCCCATTTTTGTTGTATAACCAAGAACTGCACAACCAATAACAAGGTTGTTAATTACAGTACCAGTTTTACCAACAAAACAATACAAATGGTAACAATACAGTTAAACGAACAAACCCATAAGGTTACAGTTCGTACAGCAGCCTAAGCCACCCAAATACAAAGTGTATCATTCGCCATCAGCAAGCCAATACAGCTATGTGAATATACAGCAGCGCTGTACCAAATAAACCGACAGTTTTGTCGGGAGCAGGGGAGCTCTTTATCGAGTCTAATCCGAAGATAGACTGATTTGCATTTTTTTTTTTTTTTTTTCCTGTGTGTCGTCTCGCAGTTCAGTCAGAGTGACCGGTAACTGCTTAACCGGGCTTTCCTACGGAGACTAAGCTAAATAGCCTCCAGCTAGGCAAAAAATTTCTAAACCTAAGCGACAACGCTGAGGGCTACCCCAGTTGGGGTCGAACCTCGGCTCAGGGCGTCGCTGGGGGGACAACTAAGGCTGGATCTTAATAAAGTGATTCTACCATCCGTTCGGAATAAGCCTACGTGGAGAAGAACGGACAAGAAACTCCAATTAACTAACTAGAATTTAACTATTGCACAGCGCGTTATGCGGGCTGGCTTGTCGATCTTTACTGGGACGTCGCGACGGGCCTCGGCGGCGAGGACGGAACGAAGGCGGTCTGTGTAAGCGAATTGTGCTGGTCTCTTTTTTGCTCTCTTGGAGCAGGGTAGTGGCGTCATCGGGGGTGGAGAGAGTGAGCCTTGGTCGGCGAACTTTAGAGATTTTTGAGACTTCATAGCGGGAGGCCGCTAGAATTAGGGGGTTGCTGTGATTGACAGCCGAGTCGAAGAAGCGCTTGGTAATGCGCTTCATGAATTGTTGGACTGTGGGGATTCTGAGATCGACATGGAGTTCCTGGTTACGAACGTACCAGGGGGCTCCCGTGATCTTTCTGAGAAATCGGTTTTGTATAACCTGAAGTTTGTGAATGTGGGTGGGACATGCGTGTGCGAAGACTGCACAGGCATAGGTCATGATGGGACGAATAACCGCAGTGAAAGTGCGCAGTTTGCACCTAAGTGACAAACTGCTGCTTGCGTTTATCATCCCATGAAGTCTGCCCATAGCGAAGGCGGCCCGCGAACGTGTCGCCTTTATGTGCTTGGCGAAAGTGAGGTGGTCGTCTAATGTGACGCCCAGGTACTTGGCTTGCCTTTCCCAGGGGATCGGCTTACCGTACATGGTGATGGGTTTGGGGGGACGGTGTTTTTTGAAAAGATGCTTATACCTCGTGAACAGGACAGCCTGACTCTTATCGGGATTGACTTCAATTCTCCAGAGGCTGAACCATTTCGCCAAAGCGTTGGCTGCTCTCTGGAGATTTAGGGCAATGGCACTGGGTAATAAGCCCGTGTAATAGAGAGCCGTATCGTCAGCGAAGAGTGCCAACTGGGTCCCTTTAGTTTTTGGGATATCGCTGGTGTACAGCGTGAAGGATAGAGGGGACAATACGCAGCCTTGAGGGACTCCGGCTCGTATGGGGTGAGGGGAGGAGAGTTCTCCCTCGACACGGTAGCGGAAAGTTCTGTTCGACAACCAGTCTCGTAAGATGAGCACGAGACGATCTGGCACACCAAGTTTGTATAGCTTATAAATTAAGCCATTGTGCCAGACTTTGTCGAAAGCTTTCGCTATGTCGAAGAACAAGGCACCCGTTGACAGACCACGCTGGAACCCAGCACTAGTGTGTTCAACGATACGGTGCACTTGTTGGATGCAAGAATGTTTGGCTCGAAAGCCGAATTGTTCTTGAGGGATGAGGTTCTTTCGCTCGGCAAAGTCTTTGAGCCGCTTATAAATAAGTCGCTCATAGACTTTTCCGAGAGAGTTAACCAGACTGATAGGGCGGTAACTGGTAGGCTCCGATTTCGGTTTACCCGGTTTAGGGATGCTTATCACAGCGGCCTGTTTCCAGGCTTGTGGGAAGATGTTTTTGCTCAATGCAGCGTTGAAAATGGCCGTCATTAGCAATATTAAATGGCAGGGGAGTAGTTTCAACACCTTATTGTTGATGCCATCTAAGCCCGGGGCTTTGTGGGGGTGAAGATTTTTGATGACCTCCTCTACTTCGTCAGGGGTGACGGGAGGTAGCGGGTCATCAGGGTCTTCGACGGGGGGAAGGGAGGTCCTACGTTCGACTTCAGCGTCTACCATGTCTAGGTGAGCTTGGTCTACTGGTTGGGAGCTGGGTGAGCATTGAAGTTCGAGACTGTCAACCAGGCATTCGGCTTTTTCAGTGTTTTCAAATGCTACACTCTTATCAGGGCGAATGAGCGGGGGAAAGGCATTCTCTTCAGTGGAGCGTAATTTCCTCTGAAGGTGCCAGAAGGCATGGTGGTTGGGCTCAAGTTCGCTCAGCAACTTATTCCATCCCGACGAACGGTGCTCATCAGTACGTTTCTTTACAGCAAGCTGTAATCTACGCATGTGAGCAACATTCGCGGGACAGGGAAAGTTCCTGCGGGCACGGACAGCTGCGTTCTTCTCGGTTATCAACTTCCGTATATCGTCCGGAAGTTTCCCTTGCTGGATGTCCAGCACTGGAACCTCCCTCGAACATTCGTTCAGGACCGATTGTACGTGAGTTGTAAGCGAGTCGATCGCCGCCGTCGCGTCTGCGACTGAGTCTATGAGATTGGGGATTGAGTCTAACTGGGGGGACTTGGTGGATTTCAGTTTCTCACTTACTTTCCTCCAGTCTGTGATCTTTTTAGTAGGGGGTGGCTGTCCTAGATCAGGGAGGCCTAAGCGACTGCCTAGGTCCATGACCACTGGACGGTGATCTGAATGGAGCTCGTCTAGCGCATCTATCGAACGTAACCGAAGGTTAACGTTCTTAAATAACGCTACATCGAGGATTTCTGGTCTATGGGCGGTGTTATTAGGGAAGTGAGTGAAGCTCATTGGGGCAATAACATCGTAATGGAGGGAAGAGCCTAGGTCCAGCACCAACCTTCCCCTAGAGTTGGTAACGGTACTGTTCCAGGCTGGATGTTTAGCGTTGAGATCACCCGCTAGGATAACGGAGTCACTCAAGCTGAAGAGGGTGGTGAGGTCGTTTTTAAAAGCATCGGGGTTGGAATTCCCCGATGACGCCATGTGAGGAGGGCAATAGGCGGAGATGATGGTTATCGTTTGATGACCAGTCATTCCTAGCCGACAGGCTGAGTACTCAAGGTACGAAGTGGGGGCGGGTGGAGTGACTACGCTACAGTGGAGCTCATTTTTGTAGTAAATGAGAGTGCCACCGCCATGGCAGCGCGTCCTATCATTCCGAACTATGCGGAAGTTGGGAATTTTGGGATCGCGTCTGTGAGGTTTTAGGAGGGTCTCTTGGATAAGGAAGATGTCCAGCTGATGATCGCGAAGGAACGTGGCAATCTCATCACGCTGTGTATTAATGCCATTGGCATTGAAAAAACCTAACCTAAGGGATCGTGGTTTGAGGCAATTAGCTTTTAATTGCGACACCATTTTCCGTTCCTATAAATGAGGCTGTCTAATTCCTTCGTGATAGAAGGATACCTCTCGAAAATTTCGAGGCAAGCTATGGGGTCAACGGAATTTGCTGGATCTGTTAATTCAGCATGGAGGGCACGAGTCATCCAGATCGCATATGCGCCGAGAATAGTCTGGGCTACACTGCGATAGGAAGAAATTTGGGCGGGTTGAGTTATTGGGGGGGGGGCGCGCGTCAACTCGGGTGGTGGAAGCCACCTTGTTGGTATGCGCTGGGCCCGTAGTGGCCGGGGGGGAGCTAGGCACTGGGATGCTAAGTTCCATCAGCGCCGGAATGGTTTGGGATTGAGAGGGCACCAGGGCCGGGAAGGCTTTTTGGTGATTGAGTTTACCCCATGGTGAGACTCTTTGAGGAGCGAGTCTCTGGGGGGGGGCTTGCGAGGAGGGAATGCTCGCGTAAGGGTTTTCGCGCTGTTGGCGAGAAGTAAAATTCTTGGCCATTTTAGGCGCAAGCTTAGGGGCTTTTGGACAGCCTCGGTAGTTAGCCGGGTGCCCTACTTGGCAACAGAGCACGCAGCTGGGAGGCTCCGTGCATTCTGAGCGGTCTTTGGGACGGGGACAGTCCTTTGTGCTGTGGTCGCCTGTGCATTTTACGCACCTGGGGGTGGCGAAGCAGTTGGTCTGAGAGTGACCGTATAGTTGGCAGTTGTGACACTGACCAACGAGATGGGGACGGTAGGGTTTTTCTATAGATATGCCCGACAGGGAGCATACTGTTTTGATATTGAAGATTGGGTGGTAGCCCTCAGTAGGGCTACACACAACCAGGACAATATCATATAGTTGTCCGCCTCTTGCTTTATGCAAGCGGTGGACCTCTAAGACGGGGATATTTTGGCTGATTAGATCCTTTCGGATCTCATCAGTGGGGATCTCCTTGAGGATACGGCGGATCATCACTCGGGTGGACCGTTCCTCCGGGAGGGTGTACGTGTGGAACGAAATGTTCCTGCCTTTGAGAAGGCGAGTTAACTCTCGGAAATCACGAGAGGTGGGGACCAAGATTTTAATGCCCTGCTGGCAAGCAGTGGCTTTGGAGTAACTGATTTTACGCTCAGTGCAAGCGTTTGAAACGTCGCTCCACTTCGCTTTATCTTGTAGATAAATCGGTGGAGGGGGAGGGATCTTCCTAGCGGAAGCTGTTATCATGGGGCTGGGGGGGCGACTTGACCGCTGGGAAGCGGTAGTGGGGGCGGTTTGAGTGTCCGCCTGGGAAGACGGTACGGGAGAGGGGCAGGGGGAGGCGACGGGTGACGCAAACAGGGTTGCGACAAAGGTCTTTTTGGCCTTAGAGGCCTGGGCAGGGGCTTTATGTTTCTTCCTCTTGCCTCCTACGACTTGAAAGTCGTCTTCCTCCGAGGAGGTGGAGGGAGAAGAGGAGTCATGGGATTCAGGGGCTTCCTCCATAGGGGAGTCTGGGCGGGAGTTGGGCTCATTTGCCTGAGTAGGGGCGGGCGAGCTAAGCTCTTGACTAGGCTGAGGGACGGGGGAAGGCGACCTTGGTGAGTCGGTAAAAGCCATGAGAGGGGCTGGGGCGGGCGGGGTGGGGGTTGTAGCCGCTTTGAATGCGGCTGCATATCTTTTTTTGAGCTTGGGATCCGTCAGGAGGATCTCCTGCAGGAGGTCAACTACTGCCGCGAACGACATTGTTGACGAGAGGGGGGGACTATTGCCGGTGAGGCCGGTAAGGGGTGTCTTCCCCGGGTGGATTGGCCCGGGGATGTGTGCAATCCTACCCTCCCAGTCGGGTTAGACTGGGAGGTGTGTTCCTGGTGAGCCCTAAGCTTGTCAACCTGCCACCAGTCTTATTGGGTGACAGGGCCCTAAGGTACCGGTAAACCCACCGAAGGTGGGCCACCCACCAATGTGTACCGAAGAAGTCTGGCACGTTGGGGTAGACACACCCGACCGTGCCAGGTGAATGCTGGGGGACGAAGCGGGGGTTGACTAGGCTATCTACCAAGGCCAACTAATCCCGCTCCCGACTCCAATGACTGCCGTGTCCTTAAGGGACTTGGCGGGTGCTTGGGGCACACCCCACTGGCTTGTTAACACCGCTAGGTTTCCCGCCAGGGACCACAAAGAGTGGATTTGCCCGGGGGGGCCAAAATAGCTGCCACTACTAGTAACCAAAGTTACTAGTAGCGACACCTTTGGAGCGGCGTGCGGAGACGCGACGGCCGCAGTGACGTCACGCAGAGGGGCGCGACGAGGCGGAGAGTGGGGGCGCCGGAGAGCGCGGTGGGGCGACGAGCAGCGAGACGTCCGCACGGAGCGACGGCTGGCGAGCTACCACTGACTTGCATTTTTTTTTTTTTTTTTTTTTTTTTTTTTTTTTTTTTTTTTTCTACGGGGCGTCTCGCAACTCAGTCAAAATGACTGTTTAGCTGCTTAACCGGGCTTTCCTACGGAGACTAAACTATATAGCCTCCAGCTAGGCAAAAATTTACTAAACCTAAGCGACAACGCTGAGGGCTACCCCAGTTGGGGTCGAACCTCGGCTCAGGGCGTCGCTGGGGGGACAACTAAGGCTGGATCTTAATAAAGTGATTCTACCATCCGTTCGGAATAAGCCTACGTGGAGAAGAACGGACAAGAAACTCCAATTAACTAATTAGAATTAACTATGGCACAGCTATTCGCGGGCTGGCTACATAAATAATGACTGGGACTTCGCGGCGGGGCCTCGGCGGCGAGGACGGACCAATCGGTATGTATGCTACGTTTGAATAGGTGTTCGTACTATTTACGAACCCATTGACCGTCCTTGTAGACAAGGCTGTCAAGTTCCCTAGTAATGCACTCGTACCTCGAGAAGAGGGCACTGCATGAAGCGGGGGTGAGAGAGCCTGCATTCCGGATTTCTGCATCCAGAGCACGGGCCTGAGGGGTCATCCATATGGAATACGCGCTGATAATATTCTCAGCGACGCTCAAATATGGCTTGTGCCCGGAGGGGGCGACAGGGGGCGGGCACATGGCGGCGGTGGTGGTGGAAGCCACCTTCCGGCTTTGTGCGGGCATGGGGGCAGCTGGGGCCACTGGGTCGGGGACTGGATTTGGAGCTGCTATGGGGTGGGCCATCAGCGCTGGGATAGGCTGGGAGTAAGTCTGAGGAGCCACACTTTGGTGGTTCAGCTTACCCCATGGTGAAGTCCTCTGAGGGGCTAGACGGGGGGGTGGTTGGGAAGAGGGAGCCATGCGCATTATGTGCGCATTGTAACGCTTGGCCATTTTAGGCGCGAGTTTGGGGGCTTTTGGGCAACCCCGGTAATTAGCCGGGTGCCCGACTTGGCCACAGAGCACGCAGCTGGGAAGCTCCGTGCACTGTGAGCGGTCTTTGGGACGGGGACAGTCCTTAGTGCCATGATCACCCATGCACTTAACGCACCTGGGTGTTGCATAGCAGTGGGCCTGAGAATGGCCATAAAGTTGACAGTTGTGACACTGTCCTACAAGATGGGGGCGGTAGGGTTTCTCGATCGAAATGCCCGACAGGGAGCACACGGTCTTTATATTGAAAATCGGGTTGTAACCCTCAGTAGGGCTACAGACAACTAATACGATATCGTACTGTTGTCCGCCTCTTGCTTTATGCAAGCGGTGGACTTCAGTGACGGGGACATTTTGGTCTAGAAGGTCCTTACGGATTTCCTCCGTAGGGATCTCTTTTGGGATTCGCCTAATGACTACACGGACGGGCTTTTCCTCAGGGAGGGAGTAAGTATGGAACGAGATGTTCCTATCTTTGAGGTACCGGGTTAGATTCCGGAAATCAGTTGGAGTGGGGACTTGGATTTTGATGCCTTGTTGGCATGCAGTGGCTTTAGTGTAGTTGATTTTCCGCTCAACACAAGCGTTCGAAACATCGTTCCACTTGACTTTATCCTGAAGATAAACAGGTGGAGGGGGACGGAGCTTCTTATTGGTAACTACTACCATGGGACTGGGGCTGCGGTTAGACCGCTGAGAAGAAGCAATGTCTGGGGTGGGGGTGATTTGCCTTACGGGCGAGGCCGGTGGCAGAACTGACTGAGGGGAGGTTTTCGTTACCGCCTTTTTGGCCTTGGTAGCGTTGAGGGGACTACTCCTCTTTTTCCTCTTCCCTCCAGAGCAAACTACGGAGTCACCGTCGGAGGTGACGGTGTCGTAGTCGTCTGACCTATCAGGGACATTAGGGTCTACTGGGTCGTCAGCAACTGAGTCAGCTTGGTCAGCCATAGCTTCCCATTCCTCATCAGTGCTGAGGGTTGCTCCCTCTTCCATGGGGTAGTCATCATCGTCCGCCCAGATGTTATTGGACTTGGACTTGGGCTTATATTTATGAAGGGCGGCTATGCGCTCCTTATAGCTTTTATAAGCTTTGACCTGAGAGGATATGGGAGAAGGAGGATCTCTCCATGATCGGGTTTTCTTAGGCTCGACGGCCGGTTGGGAAGATGAAGCTTTAGGAGAAGGAGGATCTCTCCATGATCGGACAGTAGCTTTAGGCTCGATGGCCGGTGCTGGGGGCTTAGGTAGGGATGGCTCACCAGTCCCAGAAGTGGGCCTGGCTGCCGGGGAGGGCGACCTGGGCGAGACCTGGGCTTCGCTCGGCACGGGTGCCTCGCTAGGTCCAGGGGCCCCGGTCGGGCCCGAAGCGGGCACATAAGTGGCTAAAGCCTGACTAACAGCATGGCTGTACTTTTTGGTGAGTTTCTCCTTCTCGAGAATCTCGTGAAGGAGTTCAATTACTGCCGCGAGCGACATAATTGAGAAAATATAGATCCGGTGAAGCCGGGAGAGGTATCTTCCCCGGGTGGAGGGGCCCGGGGATGTGTGCAACCTACCCTCCCAGTCGGGTTAGACTGGGAGGTGAGTATCTGGTGAGCCCTAAGCTTGTCTACCTGTCACCAATCTTATTGGGTGACAGGGCCCTAAGGTACCGGTAAACCCACCGAAGGTGGGCCACCCACCAATGTGTACCGAAGATGTCTAGCACCTCGGGGTAGATACACCCGACCGTGCCAGGTGAATGCTGAGGGACGAAGCGGGGGTTGACTAGGCTATCTATCAAGGCCAACTGATCCCGCTCCCGACTCCAATGACTGCCGTGTCCTTAAGGGACTTGGCGGGTGCTTGGGGCACACCCCACTGGCTTGTTAACACCGCTAGGTTTCCCGCCAGGGACCACAAAAGTGGATTTGCCCGGAAGGGCCAAAATAGCTGCCACTACTAGTAACCAAAGTTACTAGTAGCGACACCTAGGAGCGGCGTGCGAAGACGCGACGGCCGCAGTGACGTCACGCAGGGGCGCGACGAGACGGAGAGTGGGGCGCAGGGGAGCGCGGTGGGGCGACGAGCAGCGAGACGTCCGCACGGGGCGACGGCTGGCGAGCGACACTGACTTGCATACCGTTGCAAGCTCTCTTATACCTTGCTATCCCTCCACAACAACTCTGTCCGATGACATACGGAAATACGTCACGTGTTTACTTGATACAAAACACTAAAATGTGCTAAATCATATTAAACTTCGATTCTAAAATCATCAAGTAATAAAAGAATAATTGTCGTAAGCAAGTAATGGTGATAACACAAAGAATAATCAAATTGACATGTCAACAATTGTTTTGAACTTTACCATCGATTACAATTGTCGAAATAAGTTGCCAAAATCAATTGAATCGTACACCGAGTACTCAATAAATTATGATTTGATTTATTAGGCATGTTCGCGACGAAGCGACACATAGCTTATAGTCTATATACTTGCCTATATACCGTTGAAATACTTAAGTTATTTAAGTAAGCAATGTATGTAATAGCATAGGTAAATAAAGAATTTAATTCTTTTCGATTAGGGGTCCCCTAAAAAGCGGGAGCGCAAGTAGCGCCGGGTGCGACACACTCACGCACCAATGCGTATTATTTACCTTTACATACATTACACTGTTAGGAAACACAATCTAGGTGTTCTAACTTGGATGCCCTAAGGCTATGACTGAAAAATGATACCTAACAACAGTACATAGCCAGGGACTGTAGAGTATCACCCTGAAACACTAGATACGTACACATTTCGCTCAAGTAAGTGGTAAGATGAACTCGTTATAAGCGATTCAGCACTTCTAGGTAACCTAGATATCTGCCTAGGACATGTAAACAGATAGTACTCACATAGTTCTAGTACATAAAGGCCACTTGCTTGAGATAATGTGTCTGTATACATAGAACACAAGGGTTTTCGAGCGCTTGTCGGCGGCCCGCCCGCCTTCAGGTACCTTCTGAACCTGAAGGAATATAGATTTGCTTACTGAAGCAATACCCTCGGGGACTGGCAGGCAGGCGCTCGGATTCTCCCATAGGCCCCAGGTCCTCTGACCTTCGGGCATATCATAAAACCTGTTGGTTTCCCTGGGTCTGGCAAATATTTCCCTTTTCGGCCGCTTCCCGGCACCAAAACCACCAGAAGGGCTGGTGGTATACCCTAGTTACACACACCATTCGATTCCTTGTTTCTTGGCCTCCCTGATCACACTTTTGCAAGGAGCCCAGCTCTGGTGACCAGGGGGATAACCACCGAAATATATTGCCCGACCCCGGGACATTCTCATTTTCGGACACTTCAGGGTGAATACTGACTCGAGGGTTGAACCCACGCCCACCAGACTGGCACCATAGGGTGGCCTGTCGTGATGGCCATCGATTAATGCCTGATGGTCGTGGATTCCACGGGTACCTTGAGTACAAACTAACTTTATGTCAGAAAATAACATCTTTCACTACTCACGCACACTTCCAGGCACCTACACGCCTGAAGGTTATAGATATAGCTATAGAAACACTGGATTCCTATAGCTTAGGGAAAGGGCTTTCGAACCCCCGCGATGAAAGTAGTGGAAAAATGTATACTTTAGCATGTAATAGCCATAAGTTCGAAAAACCAGCAGAATTTCCCTTCATCACTCGTTCTTCCTAGCAGAACTCCTCGGAGGAGATAGTTAGGGACCTGGACTAAGGTCCGTCGGATGGGCCATTTCAAGGCGCTTCCAACCATATAGGTCATGCCATGATCATGACATCGGAAAGGGAGGTTCTGCTGATTTATAGCATAAGTTTATAATAAAAAATTAAGTAAATAAAAAACTTGTGCGACTAAAAAATCAGGGTCCTCGTGACGGTAAAGTTTGGTAGTACGATAGTGCGCATGCGCATCGAGCAATTCGGTAGCCAAATTTGTATTAGAAGAATCCACGCAACTTTATGTCACGAAGACCCTGTGAAAACATCGCAAAACACTAAGAAGAATAAAGTCTTTTATTTCCTGGACATCATATCTTCACCCGTGAACATCTGGCAGACCTCAAGCAGCTCACAGAGGCGAGAATTCTTGATGACAACTGAACAATAGGTGCAAGGGTGTCAACGCGCTGGTGCTGGAGCCTTACAACCTCCAGAAGCCCTATCTTCCGCCAGCGATCACGTCCACCCCGTACATTAACTGGTCCTTCGAGCCGGATTTTCAAGAACCAAGCCGTTCCTGTGAACATATAGGCCAATGAAAAGCCTGGTTCCGGTGAAGAAAGAAGTCTGATGTCCAGTTCCTGTGAACATATAGGCCAACGAAAAGCCTAGTTCCGGTGAAGTAAGAAGCCTGATGCCCTGTTCCTGAGAACAGTTCCTGTGAACAAAGAAGTCTGACGTCCAGTACACCTCGTCAACTGAGGGTACATTCCTGTTTCTTTAACACGTCAGATAATAGTCAAAACGTAACGTACCGTTCCTGAGAACAGTTCCTGTGAACAGAGAAGTCTGACGTCCAGTACACCTCGTCAACTGAGGGTACATTCTTGTTTCTTTAACACGTCAGATAATAGTCAAAAACGTTACGTATCGTTCCTGTGAACACTTTCCAGGAAAGAAAGAAAGGAAGGTGGGATTTCCAGTATCGTATGATATCACGGCAGTCGACAACAGGATTCCGTCCTGCCACGCGTCCCGTTTGAATAGCAGACGACTACCGTCGCTAAGAGACGCACGTGGATTGAGCCCCACGTGTGCCAGTGACGTGTCACAGACGTGAAGAGACTCACACGTGGATTAGGCCCCACGTGTGAAACCCTTTTCCTGGGTGAAAAAAAACCCAGATACTGGGTGGAAACCGTGTTCCTGGGAGACAACCGAATTCCTGGGAAATTTTCGTTACGCCCCTGAAGCGATCCAGTGGCGTGAACCTGCGTTTAGGAGGGTTACCGTCGTCAAGAGACGTGAAACCAGCCGGTCTTCGTGACTACCCGTTCCTGGGAGACAGCTGCCGACCCTGGGCTGTGAACCTGAGAAGAAACTAGGAGATTACTGTCCTGGTAACCTAGTTGCTGAGGAAATAGCGCTAAGAGTTATCGCTAGAAAAACTTATAATAGAAGTTTTTATAGCGTGCTGAGAACTCGTTTCGGAGATAGAACATACATACGACGTACATCGAGTCCTGCAGAATTATAGCTGAAGGACTATCACCAAAGCGCTATCCCTGAGAGAGCTATCGCTAGAAGAAACTTATGATAGAAGTTTTTATAGCGTGCTGAGAGCTTGTTTCGGAGATAGAACACACGTACGACGTTCATCGAGTCCTGCAGAATTATAGCTGAAGGATTATCACCGAAGCGCTATCCCTGAGAAAAAACATAGAAGTTTCGAACGTGTGAAGGCGAAGATTTGTTCTATGAGATAGAACGAAAACAAACACATACGAGGACAAACACATTACCCTCATTCGGCAGTCGGGTAATAAGAGTTAGTGTGAAAGAGAACCTGACCCTAATCAGGGACACTAACTCTTTCAATCTGGATTTGACCGTCAAGATTGGATTTTTCGATTGACACGTGTTATAGCCTGGAAGCTAACCTGGAGTTAAGAGGATCGGACTAACCCGGAGTTAAGAATTAACCCGGGGTAAAATTTTCGAAAATTGAAAAAGGAAGCGAATCCACTTCAAGCTGACGTCTGGGACCGAACTTAACCCAGAGTTAGGACTTAGCAGTTTTCAAGAAATTCTTTGAAGCTTGGACATAGCCGTTTGAAGACTTGAAAATAGACTTAACCGTTCGTGCTGGAGTCTAGAGTTGGACTTAACCTGTTCGAGCTGAAGTCTAGGGTTGGACTTAACCCTTTCGTGCTGAAGTCTAGGACTTAACCCGTTCCTGCTGAAGTCTAGGGTTGGACTTAACCCTCTCGTGCTGAAGTCTAGGACTTAACCCGTTCCTGCTGAAGTCTAGGGTTGGACTTAACCCTCTCGTGCTGAAGTCTAGGACTTAACCCGTTCCTGCTGAAGTTTGGATTTGGACTTAACCCTTTCAAGCAGAAGTCTTGAATATAGTCAACCCGTTCCTGTTGAAGTTTGGATTTGGACTTAACCCGTTCCTGCTGAAGTCTAGAATTGGACTTAACCCTTTCAAGCTGACGTCTTGAATAGTCAACCCGTTCCTGTTGAAGTTTGGATTTTGGACTTAACCTTTTCAAGTCTAGAGTCGGACTTAACCCTTTCGAGCTGAAGTCTAGAGTTGGACTTAACCCGTTCGAATTGAAGTATTGAAACAGAAGTCAACATGCCGATGACCAGATCACAGGACAGGAAGGCCGAGGCGTGGACAGTAGGCATGGATCACCCAACAGGCCTACGTCATCAACTGCCCCCACGCTCGCCTACGACGACCGAAGGGACGGGACAGTCTGCACCTACGTCACATATAGGTGACGACCCGCTCACACAGAGACTTACAGGAGATATAGATGATAAGGAACAAACAGATCGCCCCAGCACATGCAGGAAGGCACCCAGGAGGGTAGGATCTTCAGATAGAACACTGAAGCCTTCTGATAGAATACAAGGGATTCAAGATAAGACCTTTGATAGAGGCACTACCATGGCTACCCGGGGGGACGCCCGTAACGTCCAAAGCAGACCGCCGTCGACCAGGACGACCCGGTCACAAAAGAAAATTTCGAGGGCACGTGAAGACTTATTGAAGATTAAGTTGGAACTTGCCAGGTTAGCACTTCAAAAGGCAGAAGAAGAAGTTTCTGAAGCCGAATATATGGATGACAGAGACTCTAATGAAGAGTACGTGCGTTCGTGGCTGGAAGAGGCACCAGAACCTGAGCCACTGAGGGAGGATGACGCCGCCGAAGGGGACAAGACGAATAAGCCCCCGCCTGCGACTGTCGACGTTATAGCGGACTCCCGGACGCACGATCCTACAGCGAAAGAAGTGAAGGCTAACACAGAGCCGTCAAGGCAAATAGAAGCGAAAGACTCACTCCGTCCCTTCCTAACGGAGCTGACATCCGCTATAGCGTCGCTAGCCGACAGGAAAATCGAGCCATGGACGCCCAACCCTTCGGCGTCGAAGGCTGTCATGACTCTACCGAACTTTGGTGGAGCTCATACCGAATGGCTATCTTTTCGAGCCATATATGAGGCAACTCGTGCCTACTTCAGCGACATAGAAAACACGGCAAGACTCAGAAGGAGCTTGCGTGGTCGCGCACTGGAGACAGTGAGCTCAGAACTCATCGGGAACGCAAAACCGGATGAGATCATGAGAGAATTGGAGCTACAATACGGACGTCCTGATTCAATCGCCCAGGCCGAGACAGATCGACTTAGAGGGCTGCCACGATGCAGCGAGTCGCCCAAGGACATCTGTACCTTTGCAAGTCGGGTCAGAAGCGGAGTGGTCACCCTGCGTGCACTCAAGAAGGATCATTACCTGATCAATGCTGAATTAATGCGATTATTATTAATATTTTTTTATTATTAATATTTTATTATTTATGATTATAATTAATGTCCTTGAAGGCGGTCTCCGAATGGGGTGATGCCAATCTGGTCAGTTTTAATGCTGCTAAGACCCAGGCGTGTCTTTTTTCCGCTAAAAAGAGCCGATTCCACCCGGCTCCATCTTTTCGTGGTGTAACCCTGCCGTTGACGGACCATCTCGAACTTCTCGGGGTTACTTTGACATCGACCCTCAACTTCGGTCCATTCGTTGAGGCGAAAGCTCAGTTAGCTGCAAAAAAGTTGGGGATTCTTGCAAAGGTGAGACGGTACTTCACGGCTGCACAGCTGCTCAACTTGTATAAAGCGCAAGTTCGGTCTTGCATGGAGTACTGCTCTCACCTTTGGGATGGATCAGCCAAATACCAGCTTGATGCACTTGAGTCGATTGACAGACGGGCCAAAAGGCTTATTGGCAACGATGCACTGGTCGCCTCAAAGCTCCAGAGCCTCGAACATCGACGCCGAGTTGCCAGCCTGTCGGTTTTTTATCGGTTACATTTCGGGGAGTGTGCGACGGAACTGCACAATTTGATTCCACCTAGCCCTTTCCATCATCGGACTACAAGACGTACGGCCATGCGCCATCGGTACATGGTGGACATCCCTCCCATACGCACAAAGCGTTTTGCTAATACTTTCATTGTACGCACAGCTAAGGAGTGGAACTCCCTTCCGGAGTCTTTGTTCCCTGATAGCTACAACCTTGGGGTCTTTAAGTCAAGAGTGAATAGGTTTCTTCTAGGTAAGCGTGCTTCACCGTAGACCGCATCATCGCTTAACATCAGGCGAGATAGTGGTCAAACACGAGCCTATAGATTATAAAAAAAAAAAAAAAAAAAAAAATATTAACCGAAAAGCTGCCCAATTCTCTACGTGTACAGTGGTACAGAACGTTCACGGAAAAGTATCAGTCGCTGCCAGACTTATCACTCTTCAGCGACTTTATAACGGAACAAGCTCACTTCTGCAGTGCATTCGCCCCGCCTGAGGCCATCAAGGAGACAGACACTCTGGTGGGGAAACGTGTCATGCAACGGACACACACAGCTACCGACAAGCCGGTAAACAAATGTCGAGTCTGCGACAAGGAAGGTCACTACTCGTCTGACTGCCCCAAGTTCAGAGACGCAGCAAGTGACAAGAAATGGGAGCTAGCCAAGAAACATAGCTTGTGCTATCGCTGCCTGAGATTTCGTCGGGAAAGCCACACATGCAACAAGAGGAAGTGTGGCCTCAAGGGATGTACAGCCACGCACCATCGACTTCTTCATTTTAGTAAGAAGCCTCAGACAGATAGGTCTAAGAAAACCACTGCTCCAGAGGACCAGAAGAAGGAACCTAACGAAACGGTGGCTAGTTCGCGAACTAGTTCGAGTCATGCTTTCCTGAAAATGATACCGGTTCGAGTCATTGGACCGGCGGGAGAGGCAGACACTTATGCACTCCTTGACGACGGATCTACCGTTTCGCTGATAGATGAAGCCATCGCCCAGCGAGTGGGAGCAGTGGGACCTATAGACCCACTGAAGATCGGTGCCATTGGTGACACCATGATCGACACTCCCTCATCGAGACGAATAACAGTCGTTCTCAATAGTAAACAGAAAAATAGGGTGCCCTTCAAGGCGCGCACCATTCCGAAGCTCAACCTGTCACCACAGGCAGTCAGTCGAGAAGATGTAGCACGATGCAGACACCTTCAAGACCTGACGTCGCAGCTTACTTACCCCACTGGGGTGCCAAAGATCCTCGTCGGCCAAGATAACTGGCACCTGTTACTGGCCAGCGAGATCCGCAGAGGTCCGAGAAACCAACCCATCGCGTCGTTAACCATGATGGGTTGGACATTACACGGCGCGCACACCAGAACCCTGGGACAACGGGTGCACTATGTCAACAGATATCAGACTGTTGACAACAAGCAAGATGCGGATCTGAACGAGCAACTCCGTGAATTCTTCGCTATCGAATCATTGGTCATCAATCCAGGACGACCAGCTTCTGACCCAGAGAAGAAGGCAGAAGAGATCCTGAACCGTCACACAAGACAGTTAGGAAACGGGCACATAGAAACCGCCATGCTATGGCGAGATGAAAACATAGAAATGCCCGATAGTTATGAGACAGCCCTCAAAAGGCTAGTCTCTATCGAGAAGAAGCTGGATAAAAATCCCGCTCTTCGTGTGAAATACACACAACAGATGGACTCCCTTATAGAGAAGGGATATGCTGAGAAGGCTCCTTATTCGAGTACTCCAGGAAGAACCTGGTACCTGCCTCATTTCGATGTCTTCAACCCAATGAAGCCAGAGAAACTTCGTATAGTTCACGATGCCGCTGCAAAATCGAGAGGAAAGTCCCTCAACGACTTCCTGCTCACTGGACCGGATCTGCTGCAGTCGCTGCCCGGCGTCATGATGAGATTTCGTAGACACAACATAGCCATCTCGGGAGATATAGCTGAGATGTTTATGCAAGTCAAGGTACGGAGTCAAGATAGAGACTCACTCCGCTACCTATGGAGAGGCAATAGAAGGGAAGGAGCCCCAGAAGAGTACCGTATGACGTCCATCATATTCGGCGCGGCCAGCTCACCGTGCACCGCCATTTTTGCGAAGAATTGGAACGCAAAAAGGCACATAGAGAAGCATCCAGTAGCAGTGAATGCAATAGTACAGAACCATTATATGGACGATTATCTGGACAGCTATAGAACAGTCGAAGAGGCGACAGAAGTCGCGACTATGGTGAAGAAAATACACCAACAGGCGAAGTTTGACCTGAGGAAATGGGTATCAAACAGTTCGCAACTGATAGAGAATATAGATCCGTCGCAAACCTACACAGAGGTTGTGAACATCGGAGACACAGCAGGCACAGAGAAGATTCTCGGCCTGATTTGGAGACCTAGTGAGGACACGCTAGGTTTCAACCTAACGCTTGCAAGACTGCCGCAGGGAATACTTGAAAAAGAGGCCCCGACAAAAAGAGAGGCGCTCAAGATCGTCATGTCATTATATGACCCACTCGGACTCGCCTCACCTATAACGATTCGAGCTAAACAAATACTTCAAGAAGCTTGGAGGCGAGGGGTCGACTGGGACCAGATACTAGATGAAGATCTGGCAGTCCAGTGGAAGAACTGGACACAGCACCTGCGACAGCTCAAGGCGATCAGCATACCAAGATGTTACCCTGGTTATAGCGATGCCACAGAAATACAAATACATGTATTTACCGATGCAAGCGAGATGGCGTACGCAGCAGCTGTGTATTGGCGAGCCACCACAGCAGAAGGCACACAGCGTGTCAGCCTAGTCATGGCTAAAGCGAGAGTAGCCCCATTGAAGCTACAATCGATACCTCGCCTCGAGCTGCAAGCAGCGGTGATGGGAACCCGCGAAGCTACAGCTGTTATACGTGAGCACGACTGCAAACCGTCGTCGGTCACATATTGGTCAGACAGCAAAACTGTACTGACATGGATAAGAAAAGGAGCACGAACATATAAAGCTTTCGTAGCTCATCGAATAGCTGCCATAGAGGAGAGCAGCAAAGTAGAGGATTGGCGATGGATTCCTACAAAATTGAACATCGCCGACATCGCTACTCGTGACGTCCCACAGAAGTTCGACTCACAGCACGAGTGGTACTGTGGCCCCAGATTCCTGTATGAAGACCCTTCTTCATGGCCATCAGAGAAGCCTCTAATCGCTGAAGAGACAGGAGAAGAAAGAACTCTCACTGTCATAGAGAAAGCTTTCATAGAAAAAGCTGAAACAAATGTAAAGCTCACTGAAGCTATACCTAATCCCGCAAACTTTTCGAGATGGGAGCGGCTATTACGTGCGACTGCAAGCGTCCTACGTTTCATATATCTCTGTAAACAAAAAACAGAGAGAACGTTCTATAAGAGAACAAAGAAACTTGAAGACGACCCGGACTGGCGAAAGAAAAAGAAGACAGCGACTGCAGCAGCTAAACCAACTCTACATAGAGAGCCAGAAGCCCGGAGCCGGACTATAGAAGCGAATTTTCTTCAAAAGGCTGAGAAAATACTCGTACAAGTCGCACAGCAGCAATCGTTCGCTCAAGAGATAGCTAGATTGCACGAACAAAAGGTAGTGGAGAAAAATAGCCCGCTACATTCGCTACAAACAGAAGTAGTAGATGGCCTACTACGTATCAGTATAGTCGAATAGCCGCCACTGACGAGATTACAGAAGATGTGAGGCGCCCACCTATATTACATGGCGACCATCACATAACACAGCTCTACATAGACTGGACACATCGCAGCCTATTACACAGCGGGACGGAGCTCACTATCAATGAGGTGCGGCATCATTATTGGGTCGTAAGGATGCGACCAACGACCAAGAAGGTACTATCAAGATGTCTTCAGTGTCGTATTCGTAAGGCACAAGCACCCGTGCCTGCGACCGGCGACCACCCAAGGACGCGCCTCGCTCATCATCAGAGGCCGTTCACATACACCGGGTTGGACTATTTCGGCCCGCTATCCGTCACCGTCGGTCGTCAGCATCAGAAGAGATACATAGCTCTATTCACGTGCCTCACAACTAGTGCTGTCCACCTCGAGATCGCCGCCAGCCTCAGCGCAGACTCCGCTATACTAGCGCTGCGCCGATTCGCCGCCCGCAGAGGATGTCCTACAGAGATCCACTCTGACAACGGTACCAACATGCATGGTGCCGACCGAGAGCTCCGAGAGGCCTTCCGAGAGGAGGCCAGTCGCCGAGGCATCACATGGCGCTTCATCACCCCATCAGCGCCCTTCATGGGAGGCGCGTGGGAGCGCCTCGTTCGCTGCGTGAAAACCGCACTTTATACTGTACTTACAGAAAAACACCCACACGAAGAGGTGTTGTCCACACTGATTTGTGAGGCAGAGTACACAGTAAATAGCCGACCGTTGACTCATGTATCAGTCGACGGTGAAGACGACGAGTCCATCACGCCGAACCACTTCCTACTTGGTGGCTCGGCTAGACTCCCAACCCCCGGCGTGTTCACCGAGCAAGACGTCGATCATAAGAAGATGTGGCGCCGGTCACAAATCCTGGCCGACATGTTCTGGCGCCGCTGGGTGCGAGAGTACCTGCCGGAGCTCCAAAACCGGCGGGAGCCCCACAGCAGCGGGCCTGGCCTGCAGGTGGGCGACCCCGTCCTCATAGCTGACGGCCAACTGCCTCGCAACACGTGGCCGCGAGGCCGCATCGAGGCTATCTACCCTGGCCCTGATGGTGAAGTCCGGACCGCTGAGGTGCGCACCACTGGCGGCACTCTAAAGCGTCCGGTGAAGAAGCTCATACCGCTACCTAAATGAGCGTAGCAGAGTTCCAGCGGCGAGAGCTGAGCGACGTGTCGCAGAGCGTCGTGGCTACGAGCGCTGCCGACGGTCGTCGCTCACCGGCGTGATGCAGCGCCGCGCCGACGTCGCTACGTGTCGTCACTGCACTGCACGGCGGGAGAGATGTTCGCGACGAAGCGACACATAGCTTATAGTCTATATACTTGCCTATATACCGTTGAAATACTTAAGTTATTTAGGTAAGCAATGTATGTAATAGCATAGGTAAATAAAGAATTTAATTCTTTTCGATTAGGGGTCCCCTAAAAAGCGGGAGCGCAAGTAGCGCCGGGTGCGACACACTCACGCACCAATGCGTATTATTTACCTTTACATACATTACACTGTTAGGAAACACAATCTAGGTGTTCTAACTTGGATGCCCTAAGGCTATGACTGAAAAATGATACCTAACAACAGTACATAGCCAGGGACTGTAGAGTATCACCCTGAAACACTAGATACGTACACATTTCGCTCAAGTAAGTGGTAAGATGAACTCGTTATAAGCGATTCAGCACTTCTAGGTAACCTAGATATCTGCCTAGGACATGTAAACAGATAGTACTCACATAGTTCTAGTACATAAAGGCCACTTGCTTGAGATAATGTGTCTGTATACATAGAACACAAGGGTTTTCGAGCGCTTGTCGGCGGCCCGCCCGCCTTCAGGTACCTTCTGAACCTGAAGGAATATAGATTTGCTTACTGAAGCAATACCCTCGGGGACTGGCAGGCAGGCGCTCGGATTCTCCCATAGGCCCCAGGTCCTCTGACCTTCGGGCATATCATAAAACCTGTTGGTTTCCCTGGGTCTGGCAAATATTTCCCTTTTCGGCCGCTTCCCGGCACCAAAACCACCAGAAGGGCTGGTGGTATACCCTAGTTACACACACCATTCGATTCCTTGTTTCTTGGCCTCCCTGATCACACTTTTGCAAGGAGCCCAGCTCTGGTGACCAGGGGGATAACCACCGAAATATATTGCCCGGCCCCGGGACATTCTCATTTTCGGACACTTCAGGGTGAATACTGACTCGAGGGTTGAACCCACGCCCACCAGACTGGCACCATAGGGTGGCCTGTCGTGATGGCCATCGATTAATGCCTGATGGTCGTGGATTCCACGGGTACCTTGAGTACAAACTAACTTTATGTCAGAAAATAACATCTTTCACTACTCACGCACACTTCCAGGCACCTACACGCCTGAAGGTTATAGATATAGCTATAGAAACACTGGATTCCTATAGCTTAGGGAAAGGGCTTTCGAACCCCCGCGATGAAAGTAGTGGAAAAATGTATACTTTAGCATGTAATAGCCATAAGTTCGAAAAACCAGCAGAATTTCCCTTCATCACTCGTTCTTCCTAGCAGAACTCCTCGGAGGAGATAGTTAGGGACCTGGACTAAGGTCCGTCGGATGGGCCATTTCAAGGCGCTTCCAACCATATAGGTCATGCCATGATCATGACATCGGAAAGGGAGGTTCTGCTGATTTATAGCATAAGTTTATAATAAAAAATTAAGTAAATAAAAAACTTGTGCGACTAAAAAATCAGGGTCCTCGTGACGGTAAAGTTTGGTAGTACGATAGTGCGCATGCGCATCGAGCAATTCGGTAGCCAAATTTGTATTAGAAGAATCCACGCAACTTTATGTCACGAAGACCCTGTGAAAACATCGCAAAACACTAAGAAGAATAAAGTCTTTTATTTCCTGGACATCATATCTTCACCCGTGAACATCTGGCAGACCTCAAGCAGCTCACAGAGGCGAGAATTCTTGATGACAACTGAACAATAGGTGCAAGGGTGTCAACGCGCTGGTGCTGGAGCCTTACAACCTCCAGAAGCCCTATCTTCCGCCAGCGATCACGTCCACCCCGTACAAGGCAATAATTAATAGTAAAATCACTTAAATTAGTAATAAGAAAACAAATTATTACAAATTCTGTTGACTACCCGCAATTTTAATTGATAACCAACTCCGACATATATATATATTATGTAAGTAAGTAATTAAGTAAGTAAGTAAGTAATTCTTTATTTTGCAAATATGGGTAGATTACATGGTGATAAACAGATAAAAAGTAGGTTCGGCCATATTTTACCAAGAGGCATGCAAAAGTTATAATATGACGCTAAAAATATAAATAAAAGCAATAAACAGACACACCGAATAGTTCTAAATCACAACTTATTCTCTGGATGGGACAAAATACGGCTCGTCGACCACAGCCACGTGAATCGACCACTCTGCCATGCTCTGGAGCAAAAGATCCTGAGCTCTGGCAGAGTGGTTGATATTGCTCTGGAGGAAATGGTAGAGCGTCATTATGCGCAATCGCTTATTAGGCCGGGAGTCGGCCGAAGAGCAGTCAGGCTGACGCGGAAGCGCCACAGGCCTTTCCGCCCGCTCTGAGCACTGGGCCACCTTATGGCCGGGTTGACCGCAGCGATAGTACTGCTCGCTGCGGTCTGTTTCGGCGGTGCATCGTACCCTGACATGCCTAATGTATAGGCAACGATAGCACCACAATTCCTGGGTTGCAGCAGTTTCACTCTTGCTGAAACCCCACCAACAGACACCCACCGTCAGCGACCTTGTTCGCCGCTGTCACCGGGCACCGCACCCAAATCATACCGAGTCCGGTAGCGTCGGCGCGGATCCCGCCCGTCCGCACGTCCTCGGACGGACATCCGTCGGCTCGGGCGATGGCCTTATTTGGTGCCGGTACTCCACGGCTGAGGAGAAGATGCTACAACTTCGCCGTCTCCTCCGTGGTTGTGCGGCTACTGAGGACCTCAACCGTTTCCTGGATGCTGTCCACCGCGTCCTTCAAGGCACGCTTGAACGTGCCCTTCAGGTTGTCTGATTTAGTGGCAACTTTTAGGACGACATCCAGGCCATCCGTCACTTGGCGACTGGGCGCCACCGCCGATTCATCTGCCATCCGAGCAGGGCGCCGCTGCCCACCGCGAGCAGTCGGGACCCACCTTTTGCCTCACCGGGCATTACCCGGACTTGCACTGGCCGGTAAGATCGCCTGATTAAACTATTCCAGGTTTATTTCTGTTGGTTTTTTTAAGTTAAGAGTTTATGTCAACAAGCTTCAGACTGTTGAATAATATAGTAATAGGGTCCTAGTTTTACCCTGTGGGTACGGAAACCTAAAAAAGACACCAAATAAATATTATTCAAAAGCAGAACCAAAGTTTTTCTTCATTCATAAAAAAAAATACAGCTAAAGAACATCAGCTGATAACTTTTGCACCACCCTATATTAATTTTCTATCGTGTCGGTAGTAAGATTCAGAAATTAAAAGCAAAGTGGTCTTCCACTATTTGTACATCCCCATGGAAATCGATCTCACGAGACCTCCGGAATGAAAGCCATGCATATGCACAGCATGACAAGTGACTTTTCAGTTTATTTAAATAATTTGTTGTGCTTCGTTTTCGCTTTTTAATTACAGCTCTTACTCTTTCAACGTCGTAATCTGTCAACGTCTTTTTTGTCATGTCCAACAATATAATATTTCCACTATCACCAGTATCAGTAACCCTCCTAGATGACCTAAATCGCAATAGCGTGTTATAGAAACTGCAATCGTGACAGTAAAGAACTTTCACGACAACGTACGTCGCAATGGTAAACTTTCGCAGTAACGTACATCGCAGTAAAGAACTTTCGTGACAACGTACTTCGCAATGCTAAACTTTCGCAGTAACGTACATCGCAGTAAAGAACTTTCGTGACGACGTACTTCGCAATGGTAAACTTTCGCAGTAACGTACATCGCAGTAAAGAACTTTCGCGACAGCGTACGTCGCGATAGTAATCTTTCGCAGTAACGTACATCGCGGTAATGAACTTCGCAACAATGGGGTACACTCGCTCATTATAAATCAATATACATGTAATTTTTATAATTCGCTAAAATAATAAAGTTAAGCTAATTTTGCGGTCTACGCGAACAAAAACTCGGGCGGAGAGCTATGTTTGGATAATAATTTGCAATATCATGCCAGAACTGGACGAAACTAAACAGCCAAAATCGTGTAGCCCACGCAGGTGAAGCCGCGGGCGGAAAGCTAGTAATTTATAAAGACATTGGGCGAAGTACTAATATCAAGCGGGCGGAGCCGCGGGCGGCAGCTAGTAAACTTATAAAGTCATCCTGAGTCGACATCTATCGTGATCTTGCACATTTTTACGAATGAAAAACGAAACATAGTTTATTACTCAAGTTCCTGAAAAAGGCCATACCTAAATTCAAACATTAAAAAACTACACTATTACTTGTAAACGTGTTCTTTTTACCTCCAACACAGACTGCACTTAATTAAATTCATTCCGCCTTAGTTTCTAGCAGAACACCATTTGCAAATTCTGGTGCGAAATTGGAATGGCTAACAAAGAAAAGTAAAGATAATAAAAGTAGCTGAGTTTAGTAGAAAGTAACATCTCGTAGTTAAGTCTTTAAAGTTTAACATGAAAAAAGTTTGATTGGCCCGATTGGCCCGAAGGCTCGGCTGACCTTGGAGTGGGGTGGTCCATTTAACGGAGTGGCCACATTTATTGGCTGCTCACGTCTCGGGCAAGCGGGACAAGGGATGGAAGAACTGCGGGATATTTTGAGGCTGTGGTACAGAAAGACATGCTGGTGTAGGTATCTACTTGAACCTTCATTGACAGTTCATTCTATGATTCAGGGTGTGAAATGGAGACGTTTTTTTTTAAATCTCCGTCACATTCTTATATTATGCTATATAATTTATCTAGTTGGCATGGCATGGCATGGCATTCCGGTTTCACCCGCATAACTAGGTCTTGATCCTATGAGAGTGTCGGGTCGGAAGGATCTTGAGTCCTAACCCATGATAATTATGATCTACCAAAGTCCCATATCTCATTCGGATTTGGTAACTAATAAACAAACGAATAAATAAACAGGCATACTTTCGTATTTATGAATACAGAATATTAATTAGGACAGGTGAACTAAGCTTTACTAAATTTTAACTCGCACACCACACAACCCCGCTATTTACACTCACACACACTCACACACTCACTCACACATTCACTCGTGACACGCATACCACACGTTCATACGCGATCTGTCTTTTTTCTACGTATATCACTCATTCATTTGCAGAGCAGTTTGTATAATTTTAAGTTACCTTTTTATTTTATTTTTAGTCTTGCATGTTTACATTGCCTACATTTCAATGGCATAAAATAATGATAAGTGGAAGGGCGGAGTCACCTAATACAAGCAATTCCTTGTTTAAAAAGTGATCACCAATAATATGTATCGAAATGCCCTTTGTAATTGAAATAAACATTTTAATTTTGTTTTTAATTTAGTTAACACGTTTCGTCCATCGAAACACGTAATTATAACACGATATCTCTAGAAAATACCCCGATTCAAAGAGTAAAATGCGCAAACTTTTGAAAGACTTAACCGATTTTCATCAAACAGCTAAAAACACTCTCGATAATGTCACCTTTGAAACAAAAATAATGATATCAAAATCGGTTCATTCGTCTCTGAGCTATGACGCCACAGACATACACACAAACACAGAGTTACATACTTATAACACCCCTCATTTTCCGTCGGGGGTTAAACTGAAGCAAGATGAACAAAGAATAACGATACCAGATGATAATGAGATGAACAGCAGTGTTGATGATCTAAGAAAGCCCAGGTTCAGGTGAATAAGAGTCTCCACTCCCGCTATTGCTTATTACTTACAACACCACTACACCGCTAGTTCGCAGGCGGCATACAAATTCATCAGCGAGCTACGTTTGTTACCAACTTTGTTCTCTTGATAGCCATAAATTGTAGCAGCGACTCTTTGCTCCGAGCAGTCCAAGCAATCGATTGATTGCCCGGCTATTTGACGGACTTCGGCTAAGGATTGCCGGGCTATTTGAAGGACATCGCGCACGTATTGCCTGGCTTTTTGACGTCGAACAAGGAATGAGGACATAAAGCAGGGGTCATGTGAGTCGTGACTCGCCCCTGACATGTATTAAACATTTTGTTGTGGCTTTTTATGATTGGCATCGGGAAATGGTTTTCTTGTGATGGTTTCTGTCGACGAATCCTGTTTTGCCGAGGCGTGTGATAACTAATGAAATGTGGGTGAACTATAGGTGAACCTCTGCCTAACCCCTCGGGGAATGGGGCGTGATGATATGTTACGTGTGTGAATTGATATTGTAGCTCGCACTTGAACTGGCAGTCAAAGGAATACAACTTGAATATGCCTTCTCATTTCAAGACACGGTATCCCTTCGCGTTTGAAAATAGAACCCAGAAATGTAACGTCAAATGAAATCACTCGACAAATTGGAGTAAATGGCTTCTTTTTGGCGTTCAATATTAAATTGATGGCTCGGAAGCCGAGCACGGGGAAATTGAAAGCCCCTCAATATTTCTCGAATGAATGCAACGGATTCACTAGCTATCATCCGAAACTATTCGTCTATGTCAGTTGGACTGGATTTTGCATTGTTGAAGCTTCCGTCGAACATTTCTCTGATATTTTATCTGGGGTTCTTATTACATGGCTTTAGTTACAAGAACTAGCCCTGCATAAATAAATATTGGATACTATAGCTAGTAAATGTTAATGGACTGAAAAATTAACTAGAACCTATCTATGCATACACACTACATGTAGATGTATTATTATACATTATAAAGAATGAATTTTTCAAGTAGGCGTGGATGGTCAAATCCGAAATTATGAGGCATAGCGAAAAACACTCAAACGAGTCACGGGCCCGATTTTGATGAAATATAAAACTGCATCATTGGACTTTTAAACAATCAGTGTACATTTTCCTAGTCAGGAAACGAACCCTTTGATTTTGAATAAAAAACACACGCTGTATTATATAATATCACGGTAGAATCATTTTACATGTAACGTTCAAAAGTGCCGCTTGGTGGCCTAGTTGAAATAAAAAATCTTTGTCTTTATCTAGTAGTATCGCTAATAAGGATCAAATTCTGAGAAGTAATGTTAAATGGAAAACTTAAGGCAAGACCTTATTTATAACAAAAAATAAAAATTGTTACAAACAAAAAAGTCACTGGAAAAGACTTATTTTTACTAAGAAATTCATCGAAGAAGAAATACGAAAACTGTCGGGAATTTTTGATGAAACTAACTGCTTGGTACACAGAATTCCTCGTTTTCCTAGCAACCGTAGTCCATAATAATTTGGGATAACATTTACGTGTAAACATTTCGATGTAATGACTAGATGTAGAGCTACATAAAATAGCTCTACATCTAGGCATCCAATATGGCGCCTATTCTGCAAGATCTGGTAATGTCCGGGCGCAGGGCATCGCCACGTTCGCTGCCAGAAAACATAAACAAGAATTTATTCTGTATCCTGTCTTAGGTTGGAGAAATATACGGGATAGTAATACCAGCGGTACCGTGGAAACCTGCCAACCATATTACCTTTTTACAAAATGTAGTGAATAGGTGGTATATGGCTAGTAAGAAAGTATCAGTCAAGTTTTATCAAAAACAAAATACCTGCAGATTTTTGCGGTGGGATCTCGTATTACAAAGACAAAGATATTTTATTTCAACTAAGCCACCATGCGGCACTTTAGAACGTAAATAAAAAAGATTCTACCGTGCATTCGGAAACTAGCTTGTTATGGAGAAGAATGCACAAGAAACTCCATACTTACTCTTTTAAAAAAATATTGTTTTTTTACAATATTTAGTAACATAGGTACATATATAGATATTAGTTCACATATGTGAGGAAAATGCACCCAGAATAGCACTACACACCACCATACCACCTACAGACATAAAGTATTAGAAGTACTCACACATGTACTGTGCAGTTTTCCAATAGATACTAGAAAAACATTAATATCCGAAGCAGTCAAGTTATGACCAATCCCAACTGACGGCGTCCGTTCACGAACATGACGCATGAATTGGCACCACCCAGCTCAATCATCATGAAGGGAACCGGATGATCCAACACACGCGCCACCGTCAGAGAGACATTTGAGAGAGCATGACACACTCAACGGCCAGGGCACACACAAGTCAACGAACGCCGCATAGGTACCGCAAATCTACCATTAAGATTTACAGTTGGGTACATAGTACTCACACATGTGATGTGCAGTTATACAATACTAAGGAAATTGCGTTTATACAATACAAATATATTCATACAGTCTTCAGCAGGTCCAACAATACCTCAAAACAATAATGTTCTGCATATCACTTGTTATTGCGCCCTAGTGGATGTGGATTGTGGAGCAGGACTAGCATTGAGCCAAGCATTTTTATCAGTGATGTAATCCCCCAACTTATAATATGCCAGCCTACATAGTGTGCGTTTTATACAGGTTTTAAACTTCGTCTCATTCAGTTCAAGAATGTGGGGAGGAATTTTATTGTAACATTTTGTACAGTACCGCATGAAAGATGAGGCTACTTTAGCCAGTCTTAAACCTGGTTGAACTAATTGGTCCCTATTTCTAGTAACGTAATTATGTCTGTCGCCGTTTTTACTAAAAAGATGTAAATTCTTTCTCACGTACATGATGTTTTCATAAATATATTGACAAGGAACCGTCATGATGTTAATTTCCTTAAACAGTTCCCTTAGAGAATCGCGCCGGCGAAGATTATATATTGCTCTGATGGCTCGTTTTTGCAGAATAAAAATTGACTCAATGTCTGCAGCCCTTCCCCATAGTAGGATACCGTAAGACATTATACTATGAAAATAACTAAAATAGACTAGTCTTGCGGTATCCACATCGGTTAACCTACGAATCTTTGCAACAGCAACGCTGCCGAAGTCAGCCGCCCTGCAAGGGATATGTGAATACGTCTGGTATTGGTCAGCCAGCTCGCGAAGATGTATCCTCCGACAGCACAGCATGATTTTCTCCTTGTTTACATCTTTTTAGTTCACTTTTCAAGCAGACGGGTTTTTGATTTTTTAAATTAACATTTTTTAGTGTTTTGCTTTTGAAGGCAGTTTATTTTTTTGTGAAAACGTTTTTATTTCTCTGTTTTTAGTTTTAGTACACCATCACTAAAATGAACATGTTCTATAGTTAGGTACCTGAAGAATTGTCAAAATATCCATAATAACTCAATTTACACATTTATGCTGTTTGTCGCTAAGGAGTTCGGTTGTTTGGAGGAGTCCTTGACTTTTCTGATAAAATGCAGGGATGCGAACGTCATCCCTGTATGTGTGAGACTAAAACCTCGTCAGGACATCCACGGCTCCGCGAGCATTCTACGTAACGCGAGTGTTAAATTGTTGCGCAAGGTTATCCGCAATACCAGATACCATTTGGATGTGATCCGCCGTGAGTTATATTGTTTACATCTTGAATGCAGTGCTTTGTTGACAGCTAGTGATTTCGATCTTTGTGATCGTATTACCTACTTACAAGCAGAACGTTCACGAGAGATTGCTGCATTGACAAAGAAACAAAAATATGAATCACTAATACAAAAACAAAAACCGGTGAGCCCCTACAATGATAACTCACAAGATACTCGAACGGTTATCAATTTATCTAGCAAGGAATTGTCGCAGAGTGCTTTTAGGGTCCTTGAGAGAGGGTTGAATTTTGCTCCTACTCCGAAACGCATACCTTACGAACAGGTGATCGGGGGTGTAGAGGAAGCGATAAGACGTAATATGATACCCGCGAGTTATGCCGATGTGCTGAGACAGGACACCGCCGTAGCGTTGCGTCACGCTAAACCTCCAACATCTAATATCACTGCTGAAGAGTTGGCCGCACTACGTGACCTCCGCAAGGATGAGGACGTACTTGTACTTAAAGCGGACAAAGGTAATGCTACTGTGGTTATGAACGTTACAGAATATGATAATAAGATCCGGAACTTATTGAGTGATGTGAACACCTACAAGGAAGTGAATTACAACCCGACGGCACGAGTAAACCGCAGTACACGCAAAATAATAAAGGAGTATCAACATATTATCACGGATGATACAGCTAAGTACTTGCTCCGTCCAAGAAATATACAGCCCCCAAAACTATATGGTTTACCAAAAGTGCACAAGCAAAATGTTCCGCTACGACCCATAGTCAGTCAGATTGACTCGCCCACATACTACCTAGCGAAACACGTAGCTTCTGTTCTTCAGCCATTGGTTGGACATTCAACATCTTATGTAAAAGACTCTCGACATTTCATTGACATCTTGCAATCCATCAATCTCCAAACTAATGACGTAATGGTTAGCTTCGATGTTGAGTCCTTATTTACCAATGTACCAGTGGCGGACTGCATGGAGGTAATTGAGGTGAAATTACAAGAGAATAACATCCCTGTGGAATACGTGAAGTTACTTCATCACTGTTTATCTACCAGTTACTTCATATACCAAGGTCAATACTACCTGCAGATTGATGGTGTAGCCATGGGTAGTCCGGTGGCTCCAGTGGTGGCTAACATTTGGATGGAACATTTTGAAAAGTTGGCGGTCTCCACTGCATCTACACCTATTAAATTATGGAAAAGGTATGTTGATGACGTTTTTGGAATCATTGGAGGAGACCAACATGAGGTGGAATTATGCTTGGCACACCTTAATAGCATACATGGTAAAATCAAATTTACCTACGAGATGGAAAATGAGAGGCAGATTCCTTTCTTGGACGTGAAAGTAGGGGTCCGTGATGACGGTTCTTTGAGTCACACAGTGTACAGGAAATTGACTCACACGGATCGATATCTACACGCTGATTCTCACCACCATCCTCGACAACTGAACTCTGTAGTGACTTCACTTACCAACCGCGCATATGATCTATGCGACGAGGAACATTTGCGTGCTGAGCTTACACATGTTCAGAGGGTCCTACAGAGTAACGGATATACGGGGAGGACTGCACAGCCTATTCGAAAAATTGGTTTTAAGCACCGGAAGTGCGAGGTTGAGAGACAGCCAGCATTTTTGCCGTACGTGAAGGGAGCGACAGATAAGGTTGCTAACATTCTTCGGAAATACGCCGTAAAGACTGTCTTCACTCCTTTCAGAAAAGTGTCACAGATGCTGCGCTCGCCGAAGGACAACTTTCCACTGGAAAAGCCCGGTGTTTATAAAGTCGATTGTAGTTGTGGCAAGTCATACATCGGTCAGACGAAGCGTACTGTTGCTTGTCGAATTTCAGAGCATATCAGGGCGGTAAAGAACAATGACACCCAAAAATCGGCCATAGCTCAACATCTTTTGGAATCCGGATCGAACCACTGGATTGAGTTACATAACCCTCAGGTCATTTCGACAGAACGCCACTATATCCCTAGACTGGTGAGGGAAGCTATCGAAATTACCAAATATAAGAATTTCAACCGGGAGGATGGGTTTCAACTGTCGAGAGCTTGGAATCCAGTGGTTCAGCTGTGTAAAACCCGAAAAAGTGCCGAAAAAAGTTCGCGAGTGGATACCGTGAGTTTCGTGTGTCGGGAACAGAATCGAGTTGTGAGTGACAGTGGTAGCGGTACTGAGTGCAAAAAACGAACAAGAAAGAGGGTAGACCGATATGTCTCCTCATAAACACCCACCCGCAATGACTTTTCAGTTTATCCGTGATCATGGTGCTTGCAACAGCACCGAAATATCGGAAACTCGAAACAAACAGTAAACATGGTAAATATCCCGTTTCTAATGTTAATGTTAGTGTTAGTGACCATGACAGTTTAAAAACTTATATTACGAACCGGTACGGGCCGGATGGTGTAAAACTAGTGAAACATCTAGAACGCGCGCGGAAAAGATGTGGTTGTTTGGAGGAGTCCTTGACTTTTCTGATAAAATGCAGGGATGCGAACGTCATCCCTGTATGTGTGAGACTAAAACCTCGTCAGGACATCCACGGCTCCGCGAGCATTCTACGTAACGCGAGTGTTAAATTGTTGCGCAAGGTTATCCGCAATACCAGATACCATTTGGATGTGATCCGCCGTGAGTTATATTGTTTACATCTTGAATGCAGTGCTTTGTTGACAGCTAGTGATTTCGATCTTTGTGATCGTATTACCTACTTACAAGCAGAACGTTCACGAGAGATTGCTGCATTGACAAAGAAACAAAAATATGAATCACTAATACAAAAACAAAAACCGGTGAGCCCCTACAATGATAACTCACAAGATACTCGAACGGTTATCAATTTATCTAGCAAGGAATTGTCGCAGAGTGCTTTTAGGGTCCTTGAGAGAGGGTTGAATTTTGCTCCTACTCCGAAACGCATACCTTACGAACAGGTGATCGGGGGTGTAGAGGAAGCGATAAGACGTAATATGATACCCGCGAGTTATGCCGATGTGCTGAGACAGGACACCGCCGTAGCGTTGCGTCACGCTAAACCTCCAACATCTAATATCACTGCTGAAGAGTTGGCCGCACTACGTGACCTCCGCAAGGATGAGGACGTACTTGTACTTAAAGCGGACAAAGGTAATGCTACTGTGGTTATGAACGTTACAGAATATGATAATAAGATCCGGAACTTATTGAGTGATGTGAACACCTACAAGGAAGTGAATTACAACCCGACGGCACGAGTAAACCGCAGTACACGCAAAATAATAAAGGAGTATCAACATATTATCACGGATGATACAGCTAAGTACTTGCTCCGTCCAAGAAATATACAGCCCCCAAAACTATATGGTTTACCAAAAGTGCACAAGCAAAATGTTCCGCTACGACCCATAGTCAGTCAGATTGACTCGCCCACATACTACCTAGCGAAACACGTAGCTTCTGTTCTTCAGCCATTGGTTGGACATTCAACATCTTATGTAAAAGACTCTCGACATTTCATTGACATCTTGCAATCCATCAATCTCCAAACTAATGACGTAATGGTTAGCTTCGATGTTGAGTCCTTATTTACCAATGTACCAGTGGCGGACTGCATGGAGGTAATTGAGGTGAAATTACAAGAGAATAACATCCCTGTGGAATACGTGAAGTTACTTCATCACTGTTTATCTACCAGTTACTTCATATACCAAGGTCAATACTACCTGCAGATTGATGGTGTAGCCATGGGTAGTCCGGTGGCTCCAGTGGTGGCTAACATTTGGATGGAACATTTTGAAAAGTTGGCGGTCTCCACTGCATCTACACCTATTAAATTATGGAAAAGGTATGTTGATGACGTTTTTGGAATCATTGGAGGAGACCAACATGAGGTGGAATTATGCTTGGCACACCTTAATAGCATACATGGTAAAATCAAATTTACCTACGAGATGGAAAATGAGAGGCAGATTCCTTTCTTGGACGTGAAAGTAGGGGTCCGTGATGACGGTTCTTTGAGTCACACAGTGTACAGGAAATTGACTCACACGGATCGATATCTACACGCTGATTCTCACCACCATCCTCGACAACTGAACTCTGTAGTGACTTCACTTACCAACCGCGCATATGATCTATGCGACGAGGAACATTTGCGTGCTGAGCTTACACATGTTCAGAGGGTCCTACAGAGTAACGGATATACGGGGAGGACTGCACAGCCTATTCGAAAAATTGGTTTTAAGCACCGGAAGTGCGAGGTTGAGAGACAGCCAGCATTTTTGCCGTACGTGAAGGGAGCGACAGATAAGGTTGCTAACATTCTTCGGAAATACGCCGTAAAGACTGTCTTCACTCCTTTCAGAAAAGTGTCACAGATGCTGCGCTCGCCGAAGGACAACTTTCCACTGGAAAAGCCCGGTGTTTATAAAGTCGATTGTAGTTGTGGCAAGTCATACATCGGTCAGACGAAGCGTACTGTTGCTTGTCGAATTTCAGAGCATATCAGGGCGGTAAAGAACAATGACACCCAAAAATCGGCCATAGCTCAACATCTTTTGGAATCCGGATCGAACCACTGGATTGAGTTACATAACCCTCAGGTCATTTCGACAGAACGCCACTATATCCCTAGACTGGTGAGGGAAGCTATCGAAATTACCAAATATAAGAATTTCAACCGGGAGGATGGGTTTCAACTGTCGAGAGCTTGGAATCCAGTGGTTCAGCTGTGTAAAACCCGAAAAAGTGCCGAAAAAAGTTCGCGAGTGGATACCGTGAGTTTCGTGTGTCGGGAACAGAATCGAGTTGTGAGTGACAGTGGTAGCGGTACTGAGTGCAAAAAACGAACAAGAAAGAGGGTAGACCGATATGTCTCCTCATAAACACCCACCCGCAATGACTTTTCAGTTTATCCGTGATCATGGTGCTTGCAACAGCACCGAAATATCGGAAACTCGAAACAAACAGTAAACATGGTAAATATCCCGTTTCTAATGTTAATGTTAGTGTTAGTGACCATGACAGTTTAAAAACTTATAATTTAAAGTTAAATTAAAATTGTACTAAATCGAATGTCAAAAAGGATTTAATATATAATAATCAAATCAACAAAAATTAAAAATAAATGTTTTCAGTGTGATTGTGAGTAGTGTACCTATTTGTGTTAGTTTAATGTGTGTTAGTTTTCTATGTGGTGTGTGATGCATGTTTGTGTTGGTGTAATCACTTCCTTATGAGTTCTTTTGTTTCGTTGTAGTTAAGGTTCAGTAAGTAGGAGCGAACAGTCCTTTTGCAGATACGACATCTTAATCCGTAAATTGGAACTATTGCATTAATTTTATTGTAAACTGATGGGCCAAGATAGATGGCGAACTTTAAAAAAAAAATTGTGCGTGGTGGTGGGATTGTGCAGATGAGGTGTTTTCGTTGTTTAGAAATTTTCTATAAAGGTGTTCTCTTGTGTTGTAGTAGGATTATTTGTAAGATGTATTGTTGTCTAACATTAAGTAGTTTGCATGATTTATAGGGTTCTGTGGTTGTGAAGATAATCGGTCTGAACGTAGCCACTTTTAGAATAGCTCTGTGGGCTATCTCCAGAGGCTTGAGTATGGTCTTTGCGGCACCACCCCAGCAAGAAATATGTAGCGTTACGTATAGTTCAAATGAACTATACGTAAGCCACGTTAATAAAATTAAAGGTAAATATAAATTAAAACTAAGAAAAGGATATAAATAACAGATTAAGGTCCGGCTTCGTACGACGTGGGCAGCTAGGAAGGTCCGGTTTCGTACGACGTGGGCAGCTATCACACAGCTAGGCAGCTGGACGGGCAGGAAGGCTTGGAAAACCCGAGGTAGGCTGTAGAGTAGGCTGCAGGACGACGTGGGTAGCTATCTCACAGCTAGGCAGCTGGACGGGCAGGAAGGCTTAGAATGCCCGAGGTAGGCTGTAGAGTAGGCTGCAGGACGACGTGGGTAGCTATCTCACAGCTAGGCAGCTGGACGGGCAGGAAGGATTGTGGTGGCCGGGCTGTGGCTTCGTATGCCGATCAAAAGAGCCCTTTAAAAATGAAGCGGTGTCCGACTAGGTCAATGAAATTTAGGTTTCACACTCAATATATATTATATTTATTGCACTTCAAAGATTTAAATACATTCACAGGCCGTATTTATTATAGTTTTCAAGAGTTTTAGATTCAATCCTATACTTCATAGTATTAAACAGAAAAACGGACTTCCAGCGTTCAGTCCAGATTCAAGACTAAAAAAGTGACACCCGTTTTTCTTCGTTCCGACATGTCTTCTCAATTTTAAATTCAAATATGAATTAAGAAATCATGAACGAATAAAAACGGTTTACAGAGGCGCAGTCTGCCGCTGCCCTTATAATGAAAATATAATGTACAACGAGCTTAATAAGCTATAGAGAATGGTATCTTATGTCTATGGTTTAAGAAAATAAAATAATGACAATGTCATGTCAGGTAAAAATGTCAAGAGTTAAAAATAATATAATAGTTTTGGATGAATCAACAAATCTTATGATTTTCAGGTTTATACCAATGTAAAGCATACATAAAAAATGGAAAACGTGAGATGATACAATTTCAAAAGTAACGGTGATGAAATTTGTAAAATATATTATAAAACGTAAGTAAACTAAAACATGTGGAATGAACACCACAAATACAATAAATGAGGACTGACTGGCAAAGAGCAAAGTATACGTTTCTAATAATAAAAGGGTTGGCTACATGACGCAGAGTTTTAAAAATATAAATAAGCTTGCGTATGCGACCCGCAAGGATGTTAATGTGTGACCCGAAATTAAGGTTTTTGTCCAAAACTACTCCAAGATATTTAACTTGTTCCACCGAAGCTATAGTAGGATACTGAAAATTAAGTTGATATTGTGTGAAACAAGAATGGGCTTTTATACAGATTGAGGTTTTTGGTTGGGAAGTGTTCGTGATAGAAAAAGTAATGAAATTTGTTTTATTGGCATTAAGAGTCAGAGAGTAAGAGGAAAGCCATTTTAGAGCAGAATTAAAGCCGTCTTGTGCAGTTGTTCAACTGCTATCGTCGTATTTTTTTGTTTACGTGGCAAAAGAAAAAACACGTGTCCAATATTTTTAGGAAATTTATTATAAGTTTATTATAAACATTGGACTTTCTACAGGCATGCTTTAAGACTTCAACCCTACCCTATCCTCCTACTAATATTTTCAAAGGAAACGTCGGTATGTTTCAAGCGAGAGACATCGTGTGGAAACCAGCATATCCTAGAACTAAAAATATGAAGACAGATGACATCTACCAATCCGCACTGGGCACGCGTGGTGAATTGCGGCCCGCTCCCTCTTAAAGAAAGGAGGCCTGTGTCCCAGCAGTGGGAACGTTGAAAGGCTGATAATTTGCTTATGCGAACTAAGCCACTGTCAGAATCTAGTGCTACAAAAAAATAAGATAGCGTCTAAATCACAAGCTTACTCCCGTATATTTCACGCCTGTTTCTGTGCAAAGATATTCCGCATCGAGCCATGGCGACGAATACGCTGGTCGGGCTAGAATGTATGCACATAGTAAGTGATCCGGTGGACGTCATCTCGGACAAACTATCACGTTACTCTGTCTTGTGGAAGTGGAATTCTTGGGGAGTTTATATTATAATAGTCAACTAGCTTCCGCTCGCGGCTTCGCCCGCGTTAATAGGGTTTTATTATTCCAAGGGAACATTCTTCTTCTTTTTTTTTTTTCTTCTTTTTTTAAAAAAAAAAAAAACGTTGCCCCACACTAGGAATTTCTTCCTGTATCGTGGGTGCGTTTACAAACATATAAACTCACATACACAAACACCCAGAGCCGTAACAACTATCTGTAGGTCATACAAATATTTGTTCCGTGCGGGAATCGAACCCGCGACACGCAGCGCAGCAGTCAATCGCTCAACCACTGCGCCAACCGTGCGCCCAACATTATACCGGATACCCTATGTTCTATTCCAGTCTATAATCTATATCTGTGCTAAATTTCAATGGAATCAAAAATATCGCCGTTTATGTCGTAAATTTGACGAATCGCAAAGGAATCAAAACCTATAGAGTACTTCCCGTTGACTTGACCCAGGATCATGTCATGTCACCCAAATTATGCAAGTAGCAATGCCTTAAAGCACAAGGCAAACAAGAAATTCGAAAACCTTAATCTGAATAAAAATAAGATTATTAACTTTACAGTTGGTAAACTGACCGCGACTTATGTCGATGGGGAATATAGTTTTCCAGCGGCAAAGTTAATTTTCCCTCAATCCACTTTATATTTTCATTAGAGCAATACTCAGAGCTTTCATTCTTTGTGAACTTCAGTAATGTTACTTAACTAGTTTGGTGAATGTAGTAGCTATTTGTACGGAACCCTCGGTGCGCCAGTACGACTGGCACTTGGCTGGTTACACTGGCACGACCTACAACGTTATAAGTCGCGGCCAAAACCTCTAGACCATCACTGCACTGATGCGCTTTATCATTGTCAATTATTATTGACTAGCTGACCCCCGGGGCTTCGCTCCCGTCAACTGGCTATCTTGCCTACCCTGCCTAGCCCGCCTACCCTACCTACCATGCCAACCCTGCCTACCCTGCCTATCCTGCCTGGCAGGCAGGCAGGCCTACCTTGCTTATCCTGCCTACCCTGCCTGGCAGGCCTACCCTACCTACTTACCCTACCTACCTATTAATTTTTTTTATGTATCATCAATAGTTTTCTCAGTGCACGCTAAACAATGAATTTTACAGGCAACATTTTGCTACTTTGGGTTACATTATTGCAATTTTCATAAGGATCTCTATTTTTTTTGAGAATATTTTGTAGTTTAAAATACTCAGGAATAATGTAGCTTTCTACTGGTGAAAGAATTTTCAATATCGGTTCAGTAGATGCAGAGATTACCCCCTACAACGTCACAAACTCACAAACTTTACCTCTTTATAATATTAGTATCTTAGTACTTTCTCAGTTGTTCATATGTCATCACAGCCACCACCGCCGAACGCTGGCGAGCATCTCTTCTTGGAAGTTAATCTTCATCATTCGAAGATTCTGCTTGGTGTCTACTATTGTCCCTCTCTACGTATCAACTATTTTTCCTCTTTTGAAAGTCTACTCGTTAACCTTATTCCTTCTTACAGTCACACTATTATAATGGGGGACTTTAACTCTTGTCTTCTCAAACAAGATTCAAGGTCATCATCACTCCAATCTATTTCACATTCTTGCAACTTGCCTCTCCTTCCCTTAAGTGCCACTCACCATTTTCCTAACTGTACTCCCTCGCTTCTTGATCTCATACTCGTTTCTTCAACTCAACATGTCGCTAAGCATGGACAATGTACAGCTGATGCCTTCTCCTATCATGACCTTTTATTCCTTTCATACAAAATTCGCCCTCCAAAGGCTAAGCCCAAGATACTCCTCCGGCGTAGTTTTGGTGGTATGAACCTTGAGAACCTCCGTGAGGATGCTGGCAGCATTGACTGGTCTGATGTCATTGCCGCTGAGTCGATTGATGGTAAAATCAGTTTACTCAATACCAAGCTTCTTCAGCTATACGACGTTCATGCACCTGTGCGGCCCGTAAAAATGAAGCACCTGCCGGCCCCGTGGCTGACAGACGATTTAAAAGACTTATTGAAGAGGAAAGCAGCAGCAAAGTCTAGATTTAAAAGCAGACCAAATTCTCTAACTCGTAAGAAATATGTTGCGATCCGCAATCGTAGCAATTTGGTGTGTAGGGATGCCCAACGCCGCCACATTCATAAGTCCGTTGATAACGGTGACCCAGCTAAAGTCTGGAAATTTCTAAGATCAATGGGAGTGGGAAAATCGCGCCAAGATTCTATTCCTAAAGATATAGATCTTGAATTGCTTAATCAACATTTTTCCACATCTTCTAACTTTAATGGTACCATCAAAGCAAAAACGTTAAATGATCTTTCATCTATTCCCACTCCCGATTATTCCCCTTTTGTCTTTAATCAGTTCTCCGATTGTGATGTTAAGAAGAGCATAGAATCTATCTCGTCTAATGCTGTTGGTAGTGACTGTATTAGTCGCAAGATGATACTCCCTATCCTTGACGAAATCCTTCCTGTCATCTCACATATCCTCAATCATTCCGTATCTAGTGGTGTTTTTCCCTCCTCATGGAAAGAAGCCCAAATTACCCCTCTTCCTAAGAAGCGCAATCCTGTCTCCTTCTCTGAATTCCGTCCTATATCCATATTACCATTTATATCCAAAGTCCTTGAACGCCTTATCCATAACCAACTCAGTACATTCCTATGCAAGAATCACCTCCTTAATTTTTTCCAATCCGGGTTTCGTCCAGGACATAGTACTACAACAGCTCTTGTTAGCATTACTGACGATATTAGACTTGGTATGGAAAATGGAAATCTGACGGTCCTTTCCTTATTAGACTTCAGCAATGCGTTTAACACCGTCGATTTTGACATCTTACTTGGCATACTCAGCTCTCTTAACATATCTCCAACGGCAATTGATTGGTTTCGTAGTTACCTGTGTGGCCGCCGACAACGTATTTGCATTGAAGGTTCTTCCTCGTCATGGTGCAATACCTCTGCAGGCGTACCACAGGGGGGCGTTCTATCTCCTCTTCTCTTCGCTATTTTTATTAATTCTATTTCCAATGAACTTCTCTCGTCCTACCACCTTTACACTGACGATCTGCAAATATTTTCTCAAGCTCCAGTAGATGAATTGTCTGAGGCCGTTAACATAGTCAATCAAGATTTAGCTCGTATTTCTGAGTGGAGTTCGGCTCATGGTCTGCAGGTTAATCCAACGAAGACTCAAGTCATTGTTGTCGGCAGTCCTAGGTTGCGCTCAAGAATTAACTGGTCGCAGCTCCCCCGGATTGTTTTTGATGGCTTAGCTATTCCATACAGCGACTCGGTGAAAGACCTGGGTATTTTAGTTGACAAAGACTTTTCGTGGGGTCCTCAGCTGCAAGAAGTTAGTCGCAACATGTTTGCGTCTGCGGGGTCTTCACGCAGATTGCGCAATTTCCTTCCTACTGCCACTAAAACTGCGCTCGCCCAATCCCTTCTTCTCCCAATCCTCGATTATGCTGATGTCAGTTATTTAGATCTAACTGAAGTGCAGCTAGATAAGCTTGAGCGACTCCAAAACTTTTGCATAAGGTTCATATTTGGTTTACGCAAATATGACCATGTTTCTGATTTTCGTATTAAGCTCAAGTGGTTGCCAATCCGCCTTCGCCGGAATGCCCATATTTTATCATTACTTTACAGTATTCTGTTTATACCTACAACCCCCTTTTATCTCAAAGAACGCTTTAAGTTCCTTCATGACACACATTCAAGAAACTTGAGATCATCGGAAAATTTGAGACTTTCGATGCCTACTCATTCCACTAAGTTTTACGACAAATCGTTTACGGTCCAGGCTGTGCGATTGTGGAATGAGTTGCCCTTGTCAGTAAGACAAGCCCAGTCACTGGCTGCTTTTAAGAACCTGGTTAAAAACCATTTCCTTTCTCGATTTAATTTATTCTATCATTATTCAACCCTTTTTATTATTTTTTTCCATCTATGAATATGTGTAACACGTAATATTATATATGTATGTTTGTATATATATATATATATATATAGTAATATACTTTTGTATGTATGTATTTAAATTTTTATGTAGCATTACACCACAGACTACCCCCTGTTTTATTTTAAGTTTTTTAGGTCCATCCAAAGGTTGTCTGGTAGATGTCGCTGTCAGCGATAAGGCCGCCTTTGTACCCGTAGAAATAAGTATTATTGTAAAAGAGATGTGTAACTTAATTTTTTGGTGTACAATAAAGTATATTCTATTCTATTCTATTCTATAGAAGTATTCAAATTCAAATTCAAATGTATTTATTTGCTAGAATGTAGGTTTACAAAGTATGATCTTAAATCTATGACGGTCCCTTTACATTCTACCATTAGATATGGTGTGCAAATATTTAATTTCATCTTGTCCTATCATCTAAATTTATTTTTATTAAATTAAGTAATAACAAATAAAAATAACAAATAAGAAAACCTCATGCATTAGGATTTATAAGGAACAAATTAATTAATTGATGTCAGAGTTACATTTTTATACCGATGTCAGTTCAAACAATGTCAGCTGAAGAATACAATTAAAAATGATTGTAAATTTAATTGTCAATGTCATAACTATTATAAAAAATATTGTAAATTTAATTGATAGTGTCATAAATTATTATAAAAAATATTGTAAATTGTAATTGATAACATCATAACTATTTTAATTTCAATAGATTCTCAATATAGATTTGGTAAAACAAAAAATAAGTGTCCAATATTATTTGATAATCTCACTGACGTACTAAATAGAATTATCATTTAACTATTCAGAAAACATCCCTGTTATAACTCTTCCACAGCCTCATACATAACAACACAAGCCGCCATTTTGAAATAGGTATCCATTCGTTAGCTATGTGTTCTAAGTGAAAAAAATATTTAAAAATAACAAAAAACTCGACTGCTTAAAAAGCGAACTAAAAAGACGTAAACAAGAAGAAAATCAGGCTGTGCAGTCGAAGGATACATCTTGTTTTGGTTAGCACAGCATGATTTTCTTTTTGTTTACGTCTTTTTAGTTCGCTGTGTAAGCAGTCGGGTTTTTTGATATTTAAAAAAAAAAGCTATTTTTTAGTTATTTTTTTTTAGAATTAGGTACATTTAAACATATAAGTGTTGTATATTTTTGTAATCACCTCTTAAAACCCTTTATTTTGATACCCCACAATATGACGCCCAAAATCCGACATTTTTCTATTTTCCAATTTGAATGTAGCCAGTGACACTCGCAGGGTTAAGATGAATCATTTGACGTAAGAATCATAACAATTGGCCAACGCGTTTGGTCTCTAGAACGCCACATAGGAACAAACATACATACCTACATACATGCATACATACACATACATAGACTGATAAACACATTACCCTCCTTCGGCAGTCGGGTAAAAACTTAATACAGTGAATGTTAAAGTTGCATCTAATTACATTTTAATGAGACTGTCGCGTGGTCTTATTTCAGCCAGGAGAATAATAATATGAAAGTGGAACAAAAGATTCCTTGCTGTTGTATAAATTGTTGTAGTTATTATTTTCATTAAAATCTTTTAAGTTTGGCAACATTTTCAGTGTCAGTAAACGTACATGGGTAATACATTTTTAGGGTTCAAAAGGATAAGATGGAACCCTTTTAGGATCACTTTGTTGTCCGTCTGTCTGTCAATACCCTTTATCTGAGGAACGCGCGACGGAATTGAGTTGAAATTAATGTCGTATACTCAAGTTTGCAAACCCTTGCAGCTGTGAAAAAAACTAACTTCTAGATCAACGCAATCAAGAGATACAGGTGTTAATGACGCATATAATACACTCTCAAGGGAATCAAAATCTACAGGGTACTTTCCGTTGACCTAATCATGAAATTTGGCAAGAAGCAATATATTGTAGCACAAGTAAAGGGTATAAAATCTGAAAACCGTAAATTTGTACCTACATCAAAAAACTTCTTTGCAGGTGCTAAACTGACCGTCGAAGTATTTTTTTTTTTTTTTCTTTATAAAAACGTTGCCCCACACTAGGAATTTCTTCCTGTATCGTGGGTGCGTTTACAAACATATAAACTCACATACATAAACACCCAGAGCCGGAACAACTATCTGTAGGTCATACAAATTTTTGTTCCGTGCGGGAATCGAACCCGCGACACGCAGCGCAGCAGTCAATTGCTCAACCACTGCGCCAACCGTGCGCCCAATGGGGTCCAATGGGGGACTACAGTTTTCCAACGGCAAAGTTAATTTTGTCCCTCAATTCTGTTTATCTTATCGATAGAGCATTGTTCGGTGTCCTCATAGTTTATTTAATTAATTTGGGGAATGTAGCTGTTTGTACAGTCAAGGGTCAAAAGTGCAGTCATACTCTCCCAAAATTCATATGGCTAGTTTTTGTAGAAGAAGTTAAATTATCCACAACTGATATAATATTTTGTATAGAAATTAAAGTATAGATTATTCCTACTAATCGCGAAAAGTTGAAATTCTGCTGTCTACAAAAAAATTGCCTTTTCTGTTTTGGTAGAGTGTGACTGCACTTTTGACCCTCATAGTACGGAATCATCAGCGCGCGAGTCCGACTCGCACTTGGCCAGTTTTCACGTATATTATCTTGAAAGAAAATCATGTCACGCAGTCGCTTCATAAAAAATACTAGTACGTATGATGCATCCGAATAGACTGAATTGCGACTTCAAACATACGTAATTCAGAAAAACTAGAACGATGATGAAGTTTTAGAAATCATACTACGGGCGAATAGGCAGCAAGCCGCAGGAATGAAACAACAATCTGCTGTCAATAATTTCATTGGTGATTTGATTGATGTTGATGAAGGAAAACATTCTGAGGAAACCTGGACTTATAGACAGTTAGTTAATTATAAGATTGTGCTCCATTGGTGTTTTTAATTGCTGCAAGGCATTCCAGTGCGGGGATAAACGAAAAAACAAATAAAATAATTATTTTACAATGCATGTCCTCGAAAAGAGCGTTTTCCAAGCAGCCAAACTGTGCGGAAAGTATCACTTTTTTTCACTAGTGCTTTTTACTTTTCTGTATTTTTTAAATTTTTATTTCCAGCTTCAGCCAGACGCATAGAATTTTTACTACTCGAGAAAAGTTTTAAAAATTAGTTAAGTACAGATTATCATTCATATAAAAGGTAAAATAAAACTAATACTTCATTAAAGGAATTTTTTAATTACTCTAGATTTAGATTTTGAGCAATAAATTGTTAGTTATAAATATTCATGAAATATGTTTGGCAGAACGTATATTTTACTCGTGCGTTTTTGCGTTACGACGTGACAGCTATTTGCACATGCGCAGTAGATATGCCCGAGGAACTTTTAGTTAATCTGTGGATATGCTGAGCGCGCTTGAATGAACCCGCCATTTTATAAATTTTTGCTTGGTCAGAATTTTTTTTTTCCTCGCACAATGCATAGTAAAATGTTGTATGATACACTTACGTAAGATGATTTCCGACTCGTGTCGATTTATCCACTCATCCTTCCGCACTTGTAGCATAAATAACTATTTTAAGTGCGGGGAAATATCCGTAGCCTGACTTGATCTTGCATTTTAGAGGCAAATGCTAGAAAACTTCATATTGTTGACAAAAACCCCCGTATTTGTTTTTAAAAACATAGTAAACGAACAGTCTTCGATACCCACAAGCCAAAAAAGGGCGTAAAAGCTCCCGTAAACCATGTTAGGCCTCTGCCGAACTTTGCTGAATAAAAACTCATTACGGGAAGCTACTCCTCCGAGGGTTGGACGTAAATTACTCCCCCTTACTTGCGAGGGTAGTTATAATGAATTCTAATTTATGGCCGCCATGATGACGAGCTTTTTAGAGAGGTGACGTCGCCATTTTATGGAGATGTATCGAATTGCCGACGGTGTTTTGTATGTGGTCTGATTGAGGGATTTGGGATGAAATGTATGCAAGGCATTAGGGGAGATACCTACGTTATGATTTGCGGAAATTGAAGGAATAACGATAGCCTTCAATTGCCGCAAATCATAAAACATCATTTCATCTGCTGCAAATATTTGAAAACGTTGTTTTACCGTCAGGATTTACTTAAATCATAGTGTAGTTTTATTATCCCGAGGAAACATTATACCGGCATAAAGTAACTTATGTGCTATTCCAGATTATAATCAATATCTGTGCCAAATTCATCCAAATCCGTATAGCACGCGGATTGATTGAGTAACAGATATCCATACATCCAAACTTTCGCATTTATGTGAAAGCGTGGATGTATGGATTCGTTAAGGTTATCAAAGCTGTGATTAAAATTTTAGACACATAATAAGTAAAAATACACTCATTTTCACCCATCCAATATAAGCCCCTATTACTAAAAACACAAGAAAATATTCCATCTATCTATCTTCTATCTATATAAAAGAAGAAACTGACTGACTGATCGATCAACGCACAGCCAAAACCACTAGGCCTAGAAGCATGAAATTTGGCAGAAAGGTTCTTCGAGTGACGTAAGTGAGCACTAAGAAAGGATTTTTAGAAATTCCCCCCCTAAGGGGGTAAAAAGGGGGTTGAAAGTTTTTATGTAATTTCTATAGTTTGTAAATTGGACACGTGAAATTTTAGATTTACACTCTTGATTGATAAAAAGAATGAATGTGTTTATTGGTTTTTGGAAATTCCACCCCTAAGGGGGTAAAAAGGGGGTTGAAAGTTTGTATGAAATATTTACAGTTTGTAAGTTGAAGACGTGAAATTTTAGATTTATGCTCATGGTTGAAAAATGAATTAATGTATTTATTGGTTTTTGGAAATTCCACCCCTAAGGGGGTAAAAAGGGGGTTGAAAGTTTGTATGTAATTTCTACAGTTTGTAAGTTGGACACGTAAAATTTTAGATTTATGCTCTTGGTTGATAAAAATAATTCATGTATTTATTAGTTTTTGGAAATTCTACCCCTAAGGGGATAAAATAGGGGTTGAAACTGTATATGAAATTTCTTCGGTTTGGAAGGTAAAACATCTGAAATTGTAGGTTTACACTCTTGATTAATAAAAAAAAACAATAAGTTTAATCATTTCCGGAAATGCCACCCCTAAGGGGGTAAAAAGGGGTTGAAAGTTTATATGAAATATTTACAGTTTGTAAGTTGGAAACGTAAAAGTTTAGATTTACGCTCTTGGTTGATAAAAATAATTAATATATTTATTGGTATTTTGAAATTCTGCCCCTAAGGGGGTAAAAAGGGGGTTGAATTTTTGTATGTAATTTCTACAGTTTGTAAGTTGGACACGTAAAACTTTAGATTTACGCTCTTGGTAGATGAGAAGAATTAATGTATTTATTGGTTTTTGGAAATTCCACCCCTAAGGTGGTACATAGGGGTTGAAACTTTATAAGAAATTTCTTCGGTTTGGAAGGTAAAACAGCTGAAATCGTAGGTTTACGCTCTTGATTAATAAAAAAAACAATGAGTTTGTTGATTTCCGGAAATTCTACCCCTAAGGGGGTTAAAGGTGGCAATTTGTTGGGCTTATATATTTGAAACTTCGCATACATGCTAACAGCAAATAGTAAAGGTTGTCATTACAAGTTTTTCAAAACTACTCCTAAAATACGATTTAGGAAGTGTTAAAGATTTTTGAAGACTTTTACTGGACAAAACTTCTTTTTATGATGTAGGGGAGCAAACGAGAGATATTTGTTTGAATGAAAAGTCTAATTCCTTGGGAAAAATAATAAAGGTAACATTAGTTATGAAACTTATCGGACACGTCATTAAAGTTTCGTAAATCCTAACTTAAACAATAGCTTATTTTTAGTCGCCTTCACTAACCGCACATAATAAAGTCATCTATACCTACTTAGTTGAATAAAATACGATATCATGCGAACGAAGTCGCGGGCGGAGTGCTAGTATCTATATATATAAAATGCTTTGTCCTGAATGACTGACTGACGGATCAACGCACAGCCCAAACTGCTGAATTTAGAGACCTGAAACTTGAAACGTGTATTCTTTGTATGATGTAGGCATCCGATAAGAAAGGATTTTCCGAATTTCTACCCCTAAGGGGGTTAAAAAGGGGGGCATAGTTTGTATGCAAAATCTAATTCCTTCGGCTAATATTTTTGAAACTTGCCACAAATAGTAATCTAAGTACATGATAAAGATTGACATTATTAGTTTTTTTAAACTACCCCCTCAAGTCGATTTAGGGGGTGTTGAAATTTGTATGGCAGAATCTTATTTCATTGGTAACTAAACTTGAAACATTACACAAATACTAAACTAAATAAATAATAAATGTTGTTATTATTAGTTTTTCGAAACTACCCCCAAAAGACGATTTACGGGGTGTTAAAGTTTTTTTGAAAAATATTATTATTAGGTTAATAAACTTGAAACTTGGCATAAATACCCAACTAAGTAAGAAACAAAAGGTTGCAATAATTAGTTTTTCAAAAATACCCCCAAAAGTCGATTTTTTTTTGAACAATCTTACTTCTTAGGTAAATAAACTTGAAACTTGACACAAATATCAACCTAAGTAAACAATAAAGGTTGTCATTATAAGTTTTTCTAACCTACCCCCAAAATTTGATTTAGGGGGTGTTAAAAGTTTTTTTGAAGAATCTTATTTATATCTATATAAAAGCGAAAGGTCACTCATTCACCTATCACGAAATATCGAAAACTGCTTGACGTATAAATATGAAATTTGTCATGAAAGTAGTTTATAGTTAGTAGATGTCAGCTAAGAAAGGATTTTGCGACAGGGCCGGATAAAGGAGGTCAAAGGGCTCTCTCAAGTTTATATGAAAGTGCTTCATTTATTCAACTACAATCTTGAAATTTGGCATGGAGGTAGTTCATAGTTAGTAAACGCCCACTAAGAACGGATTTTGCGACAGAGCCGGATTATGGCGGTTTAAGGGCTCTCGCATGTTTGTATGAAAGTCCGGATGTCTTTTTGTACTACTGTCCTGAAATTTAGCAGGTCTAGAGTTTATGAGTAGAAGACATAAGCTAAGAAAGAATTTTGTGATACTCTAAATTTTTTTCTAATTCGTGCTTTAAAAAATGATGCTTAGTGTGATAGGCATTTTCTGTTGTCTGAAATATAAAAATAGTTTGCGTTAAACATCATTAAACTTTATATCTTCTTAACCACGCGGACGAAGTCGCGGGCAACAGCTAGTTCTTACATAAAACACAAACGCTTGGCAAAAGTTCAAGGCCGCCACTCTACAGAGGGAAATCGTATGACACACAAAAGGCCGTAGGTACCTACTCGAGAACACACGGTCGCAGGTGCGGGCGAATCCGGGGTATTTAATAAGCAAAAAACAGCGGTGTACAACATGCCATATGTGTAGCTGTACCTACGTATACCCACGACTTACCCGCAGCTACACGCTACAATAGAATTAAATGTACCTAGATATGGTTAGGCGACGTTTCTCAAAGTTTTTCTTGCTTTGATGTTTTAAATATGTTTATACTTAGGTAGTTACATATTTGTGTGGCATAGTTTGCATCTATGTAAATTTTGTGTTAGAGTGTAATTTATGGCAGGGTTTAAGAAATTGCAAAACTACAGTTGTGAATACTTTCTAAACATCTAGTGAACAGATCTTTATCAATATTTTTTTTAGTAAAAGTAGTTTTTCTAAAGCTGTAAATAATTTAAGAATGACCATTTGTGTAGGAAAGGACCATGGGCACTTTTGTATGAACACTGGGCCCACTTTTCAAAGTTGTGCAACAGTGATGAAACCTATGACATATGAAAGCTCTTGCCGCGTACTTTATTTCATTCTATGGCAGCTAAGTTCAAATCCAGCGCAAATTGGAGGTTTAGTATGTTCAAAAAAATATATTGTAAATGAAAAATGCGCATGACTTATTAGGTGGTAGGGTAGATATGGCTTATTTGGCGGAGAGGTGTGTCACCTACATGGGATTAGATAGCGTCGTAAATCAGCACCGCATGTCGTGCAGTGTTCCACAGGGCTCGGTCTTGGGCCCGTCTCTGTGTAACATCGGGTACGACTTGGTGCTGCGGGGCGAATTCCAATCGGGCGTAGACCTGGCGTGTTACGCGCCACATACGCTGGTCACCGCCTGAGGGAGTTCGTACAGGGAGGCAGCGTTGCTGGCGATGGCTGCGGTCTCACAGGTGGTGAGCCGCATATAGTGCCTGGAGGTGGCCCTCAAAAAGTCGGATGCCATGGTTTTTCATGTCCACTGGCGGGCGCCGGGTGCTCGAATCGCTATTGAGTCAACCATGAATTACCTGCGATTGATGCTCGACAGCTAGTGGGATTTCGGCCCGCACTTCCGGTGGCTGGCGCCTAAGTTATTAAGGGCGGCTGGTGCGCTCTCAACGCTGCTTCCAAATCTGGGGGGCCCAAGCGCCACCTGTAGGCGGCAATACGTGGGGATCGTGCGATCAATGGCCCTGTATCCCCGATCTGGTTGGCTGACCTAGCAGCCGGCAGCATCGCTGTTTTACGAAAGCCGCAGAGAGCGATGGCCGTCAGAGTCGTAAGGGGGTATCGCACGATCTCCTAAGAGGCGGCTTGTGTACTGGCCGGATTCCCGCCCTGGGACCTGGAAGCGATGGTACTCGCGTCACTGTATCGGTGGCGCGAGGAAGCGCAGGCGTCCATGCGCATGGCAGGCGCATGGGTCCAGGGGCAACGGACTCGGAAACGTCCGTCACCCCACCCGAAGTCGTAGCACGTAGTGTTCCACACACGCTCCTCTTAGGCGCCGCGGGGTGAGTCAAATACCTCACTCCCAACACGAGATCGAGCCCCGCAGATGCGGGCCGGCACTAGTCGGGGTTTGCGCAAGGATCGTAAGTTCCCGCGACCCTCGGGGTAGGTGTGTAGTTACGGTTGGTAGGGTAGGTAGAGTAGGTAGGGTAAGTAGGTATGGTAGGTAGGGTTGACGGTAGTGAAGCTGCGGGCACGAAAAATGTACATGACATGACGCTCCCGTCAACCCTACCCTACCTAACTACCCTACTACCTGCTTACCCCACTACCTACCTACCTACCAATCTGCCTACCTACCCTACCAGGGCACTCTTAGCCTATATATTGATCTTTTTATTGTATTTTTGGTCAAATAAGAGCTATTTATAATCCGAACTGCTGACTGACAGCTAACTATAATGTAAAATCAAAACAAAACAGATTTTCAAAAACGCACCAAAACACCATTTTCGCGCTGGATTTGAACTTAGCTGCCATATAATGAAATAAAGTACAGATCAAGACCTTTCATATGACATATAATTCGTCACTGTTGAACAATGTTGAAAAGTGGGCCCAAAATGACGCATGGTCCTTTAGTTGTAAAATTGCGGTAATTTGTAAGATATTGTTAGAAGTAGACGGCTAGTACCTAATTAAGCTGGGTTGAGACACGGAGGTAAAAGTCGAGATGTACCATTGTACGATGTTAAAACAGTAGTCTCAGTCAGACTCTTGTTCACAACGTTTGGAATTCAGCTGGCATTAAACTTAAACATTGGACATTAAGAGCTGCTTGACAACAAGGCAGATAAATAAATACTACGTTGTGGTTGAATTATTCACCATTTCAAACACTAATCTGCACGGTCTTATACATCTAAAAGATCTGACCAAAATAATGGACTCCAAAAAAGTCAAAAGTCAAATAAATTTATTACAACTAGGCCATTAAGCGAAACTTTTGAACGTCAATAATTAAAATTTACAAGTAATAAAAATTTATTCTACCGTGCATTCGGAAATGAAGTTTGTTATGGAGAAGAACGCACAAGAAACTCCATCCTTACTCTTATTAAAAAAAAAGTGTTTTTACAATATTAACATAAGTACAAACATTAATACATTCATATATGTGAGGACGATGCACTCAGAATAGCACTACACACTATACTACGTAAATAAACTTAAGGGGTCAGTCTTAGTAGAAGTGGGACTCCTTTTTCGCACTTAGACTCCCATTCAGTCCGTTGATCTTGAAGCTCAGTCTTTTGAAGTCCATTATTTTGGTCAAATCTATTATATGTATAAGAAAATATAGATTAGTGTTTGATATGGAATGGTGAATAATTCAAAAACATAATTATTTTATCATATTTGATAAGCGAAAATCCGTAATCCACAACGCAGTATTTATTTATCTGCCTTGTTGTCAAGCAGCTCTTAATGTCCAATGTTTAAGTTTAATGCCAGCTGAATTCCGAACGTTGTGGGATGCGGAGAGAAATGAAATACCATTTTACTAGAAATAATTTAACAGTCTGATAATAATCTTAAAAATGTAGGTTAATAAGTCTGCGAAACATCAAAGAGACTACATTGCATTACTTAAATCGAATTACTGTTGAAAATACGAAATACTCCGAAGTCCGAACACTAATTTGCTTAAAAAGCAAATGCATGGCGTTGCATCGTTCAGATGAATAAATTCGTGGCATTCTTGGAATCGCCACGCCCGCATGCGGGTTCGTAACTGGAGCGGAATGTAATAAACACATTACCCTCTCTTGGGTCTCGCAGTCAGGTAAAAACAATCGATCTTGAACAGATGAGCATCCTTGCTTTTAGCCACGGGATCCGCGTCTAAAATGTCCTTTAATGGTGTAATTAGAATAAATTATGTAACTTTAACTTTGATCTCCAGATCTGCCGTCGAGGGTATGTAAACATTGGATCGCCAATATTAGTTTGGCCGCTTCTTCTTCAAAGTAAAACTTTGTAATTAAAAGAAAATACACACTACATTTTTTATTTTTGTTTTTGCTTATTTCTCGTGTCTCCTGTGCGGGTTACGAATAAATATTTTTCTTTTTTTCTATAATTTTCTTAAGTTTACACTTGGGATTATTAATTTAAAATTACTTAGGTTCATTAGTGCTTTCGTAATTAGGGCTTGGGATCTTCATACTCCTAAACAGGCGTATCTTATCATTATTATGGAATGACTATGACGAGTCATTCCGTAATAATGATAAGAAGAAAATTAGAGAAAATAGTTGAACAGCATTTTCTGTCGTCAAGTATTTCAAGTCATAAGCTTACTAATCCTACTACTATTATAAACGTAAAAAGCTTGTGAGGATGGATGGATGGATGTTTGTTACTCTTTCACGCAAAAACTACTGAACGTATGAAACTTTACAGAAATATAGCTTATACATCAGAATAACATATAGGCAATTTATAAACTTATTGGGTGAAGTACTAACTAACAGACACTGGAACAAATTGTGACCCTCGGATGCCCCTCAAGTTAAAGGGGAAAATCTACAAGTCCGTGAGTAGACCTGTCATACCACCACACCACCCATACAGGTCAGAATGTTGGGCTGTGAAAAAAATGGATAAAAAGAGATTGCTAGTAGCAGAGATGAGAATGTTGAGATGGATGTGCGGCGTGACGAGATTGGATAAAAAGAGAAATGAGTATATTAGAGGCAGTTTGAAAGTGGCGTCAGTGACAGAAAAGTTGAAAGGAAACCGTTTGTCCAGGTATGGTCATCTGATGAGGAGGGATGAAACGCATGTTAATAAAAGAGTTATGAATGTAAATGTGGATGGATGGAGAGGGAGAGGAAGACCATAGAAAAGATGGATGGACTGTGTGAGGAGTGATATGAAAGAAAAGGGAGTCAGAAATAGCGTGACAGGGGACAGGACGGTATGGATGAAGAAAACGTGTTGCGCCGACCCCAAGTAACATGGGAGAAGGGCAGGAAGATGATGATAACTAATACCACGCGGGCGGAGCCGCGGGTGGCAGGTAGTGTTATAAATGTAAAAGTTTGAATGTATGTTTGTTACTCAATCTCGCCAGAACGGCTGAACGGATCACGATAAAATTATAGTCTGAAATAGCACACAGGCTACTTTTTTATCCCGTTATAATGTTCCCTGGGGATAAGTATGGCACATAGATAGATTATAGTCTGAAATAGCACACAGGCTACTTTTTTATCCCGTTATAATGTTCCCTGGGGATAAGAAAACACTTTTCACGCGGGCGAAGCCGCTGGCACAAGCTAGTGCATTATAAGTACTTATAAGCAACGTTCCAAAAAAGCCACAGTTACAACACTTCCCTAATCTAAAATGGAACAGACGATTGGATTTGCCATAAATAAATAATAATTGTACATACATACGAAAATCCAAAATTCAATTTGGCACCCCTCTCTTCCTTACCTGAATAAACTCATTTATTTTCCCCTTACTTCTTTTCCGAAACTCATTGCCCTTAGCTAACCCTCAATTCCGTACCGCGTGGTTCTCGCCAAGAATTCAATTCATAAATAGAATTTTGCCGATAATTTAAGTGGAGGAATCATGCATCTTAAATGCGTTTACTTTCACATAAAAACAGCCTAAGGAAACACCAGAACAAGAATCCACTGAGTCTTAAACGATTAGAGAGTACCTTTTATAACCAATTCATTATTGAAATTCATTCCCTAAAGGGGTTAAACAAATCAAAATTTATAATGGAGGTTCGTAATTTTTTTGATTGCTAATCCGTCTTTCGTCGACTTTTGGCTTGTTGTTTTCAAGGTGTAAAGGAAAGGTCTCATATTTTAAAAACTTTTTCTGCCTATGTTGTGCTTCAACAACACTCTCGAAGAAAGTTATAATCAACACAATCAATAACAAAAAGAAAAAAATATATAAAAATTGTGTATGGAAAATCAAGAATAATTTTCGGGAGTTGTCTATGTTCGCAGTTCTTAAGTACTGCCTTACATTCTAGACTGAAGGGTAGAATGTATATAGTTAGTTTCTTTCCGTAGACCTTGTAAGTTTTTCTATAGAAGGTACGAAGGTATGTACACAGTTGTGATTAAAGGTCCATTTATACAGCATCAACTTCAAATGCTTCAAGTTTGAGCACCACTGTCCGACAGTATACAAAAACTACTTTCATTAGACATTTGGCCTGTGTTCGAGGATATCTAGTTTCCGTAATTCGTCTGCCTCGGGCTATGGCTCGATTACAGAACCTTTTGCACTTATCAGAAACGCTCGCCATGTTTCTTTCTTATTGTGGGCTTTTCTTTGCAAAGGATCCATTTCTTTGCTAGGGCCCAAACTGTGTGTGAGTGTACAGACTACAGACGATTTGAATATTGAAGTGAAAGGAGATTGTCCAATTTCCAAAGGGACATGACCATTATTGAGCAAACAGTTCAGCTAATAATATTTGATTGATTTAATGGCTCATATCAGTAAGAATGAGGATATAAACTTAGTTTTGTATCATGATGTCAATTTAGATATTTTTTACATTTAATTGAAACAGGTTAAGTATGTTGTTTTTAATGAAATTATATTTATTACTAGCTTTTGCCCGCGACTTCGTCCGCGTGGTAATCTATATATATAAAATGCTTTGTCCTGAATGACTGACTGACGGATCAACGCACAGCCCAAACCGCTGAACGTAGAGACCTGAAACTTGAAAGGTATATTCTTTGTATGATGTAGGCATCCGATAAGAAAGTAAAAAAATAATTTTTTGTGCTACAAACTTGAAATTTGGCATGGAAGTAGTTCATAGTTAGGAAACGCCCGCAAAGAACGGATTTTGCGACAGGGCCGGACTTCGGGGGTCTAAGGGCTCGCGCAAGTTTATATGAAAGAGCTTCATTATTTGAACCATAATCTGGAAATTTGGCATGGAGGTAGTTTATAGTTAGTAAACGTCCACTAAGAACGGATTTTGCGACAGGGCCGGATAAAGGAGGTCAAAGGGCTCTCGCAAGTTTATATGAAAGTGCTTAATGTTTTGTGCTACAAACTTGAAATTTGGCATGGAGGTAGTTCATAGTTAGGAAACGCCCGCAAAGAACGGATTTTGCGACAGGGCCGGATTTAGGGGTCTAAGGTAGGGCATGCATTTCGAAATTACATAGTTTCAAAATTTCGGACCATATTTGCATGTTTATTAATTTCGAAATTGACACCCCTAATTTCGAAATTTCGAAACTGGATTTAATTTAAATAATATGTTATTTTTTATACAATTATGTAATTTATTATTGAAACCAAAAGAGGATCATCTGAAAATGAGCCTGAATAGGAATCTAAAGCCATCTAAAGCCTGAAATTTAGCAAGTCTAGAGTTTATGAGTAGTATAAGCTAAGAAAGAATTTTGTGATACTCTATATTTTTTTTCTAATTCGTGCTTTATAAAATGATGCTAGGTATGATAGGCATTTTCTGTTGACTGAAATATAAAAATATTTGCGTTAAACATAATTAAACTTTATATCTTCTTAACCACGCGGACGAAGTCGCGGGCAACAGCTAGTTAAGATATAAAGTTTAATGATGTTTAACGAAAACTATTTTTATATTTCAGTCTACAGAAAATGCCTATCACACTAAGCAACATTTTGTAAGGCACCAATCAGAAAAAAAATTAGAGGCTTTTATTTTTGTAAAACCACTATATACACCACATTTTTGTATTTTGTATTTGATTTCAAAAATTCAATCTATAGTATTACAGAAAACGATGGTGAATGTGAGATAAACAAACATGTAGATTAGGATAGGATAGATTGACCCCCTTTTCCGCCCTAAGGCCGGTGTTCTCACCGCTAAATGATCGCAGAATTAATGTGACAAATTGTCAAGCACTCGTTATCTGCTGTGATTGGTTGAATGAATTTTCAACAGCCAACCACAGCAGATAACCGGCGATTAATCGTCAATTACGTTAACAGCCCGATAATCGAGTGTTGAGAAACTGGGGGTCCGTTGTGCGTGCAGGCCTCCTCTCTGTGAGAGAGAATGGGCCGTAACCCACCACGCGGGCCCAGTGAAGGTTGGTGGATGTCACATATCTTCGAATTTTTGGTTCTAAGTCATGACGGTTTCCTCACGATGTTTGCCTTTACCGTTTTGGGAGCAGTGATGAAATAATTTACACAAAATAAAGCGCCTGCCTGGGTTCGAACCCAAGACCACACGTGTGTGTGGTCTGTGTGTACACACCACCACATGTTTGTCGCGGCCGTTACCACTGCACAAACATGTATAAAATATTGTCTGGAATTTGGTATTTAAAATGGTGATATGTGAATACCAGGTTCAACGTACTATAAGATAATTTTTACGAAGAGAGACCCAGGGAAAATATAAAAAAATATTCGAGCAATAACTTGATGAAACGACTTACCTACGTAAATGTTATTGTAAAAAAAAATATAAATACCTATCTTCGATTGAATATTTTTTTTTGTATTTTCTCTTTGTTGTATTATAAGCCATCATTAAATGTTTGTTGAACACATAGAGTTGCGAAAGCGATTATATGCTCTTAAACCGGCCCTTTCTTAAAATCTGTTCCTACCTAACATGTCTTTACTATATTCTATCTTTTTACCAATTTCCAGGTACAAAAATCCAAGGAGTTTCATACAAACTTGCGAGAGCCCTTAGACCTTCTTAATCCGGCCCTGTCGCAAAATCTGTTCTTGGCGGATTTCTACTAACTATAAACCACTTTCCTGCCAAATTTTAAGTTAATAGCCCAAAAAATGAAGGACTTTCATATTAACATGCGCGAGCCCTTAGACCCCCTAAATCTGGCCCTGTCGCAAAATCCGTTCTTGGTGGACGTCTACTAACTATAAACTACCTCCCTGCCAAATTTTAAGTTAGTAGCTCAAAAAATGAAAGACTTTCATACAAACTTGCGAGAGCCCTTAGACCCCCTAAATCCGGCCCTGTCGCAAAATCCGTTCTTAGCGGACGTCTAATAACTATAAACTACCTCCCTGCCAAATTTTAAGTTTGTAGCTCAAAAAATGAAGGACTGTCATATAACCTTGCGAAAGCCCTTGAACCTCCTTAATCCGGCCCTGTCGCAAAATCCGTTTTTAGCGGACCTTGTGTTGTTATTGTTATTGTTATTAGTTAGCCACGGGCTCCACCAGGTCCAGTGACATGAGGGAGCAGAAATATATAACTCCTTTCTGCTATCCATCAAATTTTCCCTCAATCTTTATTTTTTAATAAGTTTTGCTTTTATCACGTTTAATACGGTGCTGCACGGGACGGCATTTTTATGTTTTGGGTTAGATAAAAAAGAAAATGAATTATAAGTTTTCGGTAGGAAGGATACCAAGTTTTAATTAGTAATTTACTTCAGTAATGAGAAAATCATGAATAGCTCTTTGAATGATCTGAGGATTGCGTGCGCAATGAAGAATGGAGCAGACTTATTTTTGGGAAAAAAAGGCTGTAATGAATAAAAAATATTTAAATGAGCTAATTCAACAACTAGAGAGTTGCTGAGTAACAAGCAAAAACTCCTTGATTTACAAAATGTCTACTATCATAATTATCAGCCTTTTTAATGTTCCCACTGCTGGGACACAGGCCTCCTGTCTGTGAGAGGGAATGGGCCGTAATCAACCACGCGTGCCCAATGTGGGTTGGTGGAAGTCACATTTATTCGAATTTTTGTTTCTAGGACATGCCGGTTTGGTTTCCTCACGATGTTTTCCTTCACCGTTTTGAGAGCAGTGGTGGTGAAATAATTTACACGAAGTAGCGCCTGCCTGGGTTTGAACGCACGACCTACAACTTAGAAGTCGCGGCCGATACCACTAAGCCACCACTGCATTCACTTGAGTTACAAAATGTCTACTATACATAACATAAACATAACATCACGCCGGTATTTCTCGAAGGATTAGGCAGAAATGCAGTTATGGTACACCCTCTAATCGCCAGTTGTGTTTGAATTCCATGCAATAGGGGGCAACCTATTATCACCAACCGGGAACAAGTCCAGACTTTGGGCTGCTACTAAGAAATTCAAAATAGAAAAACCCAATAACACTTGCCCGATCCGGGAGCTAAACCCAAGACCTCGAGCTCGGTAGTAGCGCTTGCGACCACTACACCAACGAGGCAGATGCAATCAATACGAATAATAAATCTGTAGAAAAGTCGTTTTTGAATATTGAAAGTATTAAAAAAATAGCCAGGCTGTTAAAGGATAATCAACAGAACCCATTACCAGCATTTTTGAAATTTCTGTCTGTTTATTTGTGCATGCATCACCTAAAATGTACGAAAACCAATATAGATACCTTTTATACATAAAAATAATGCGTAACTTGAAGTCTCTATCAAAAGTTAGAAGAATTTAAAGTGTTCAAGAAGTAAAATTTCACAACAAACGCAAATCAGATACTCGGATAGCTGAATTCCATATAGGATAGATAGCGTTGTGGATTTGGCGTAATTTTCTGAATGGCGGTGTTAAGATTCTCCGCGGCAAAATGAAACTAGATAAAAAAATGATAGTGTATCTTATCTTGTGGAGGGGCCGCGAAATAACACGGACACTTCGACCCATTGGGATCTACTGACCACAATAGATCCCAATGTAGGTAGCAAGACAAGTAGGATAGGCACTATAGGCACGTAGGCACAGCTCACAGCTAGTCTACTATAAATACATAAGAAAGTAACAAGATCAAAGAAGTCCAGAATAAAGTATTTACTTACCAAACTGAAACCTTTAGTCAATAATTGGACAAACAAACAAACTACATGAGAGCAGACGATGTATCAGAGGAGTGACGAACTTTTAGTCCGTCATTACGAACTGTCCCGACAATGGCGCGTTTAACAGTTTTCTTCTAACTTTTAATAACATTTGGTTCAGCACACAAGTTTACTATACCAAGGAGATACGATCAGAAGGTACATTCTTGAAACAAAGGATATCGGAGTTAACACATCATGAGAAAACTAATAATGGAGATTGACGAATGGCAGAAGCCTGGCGCTGGCCTGGTGAAGGCTTTAAGAAACTGGATGCGAGGTCCTACACCGGTCCTACACTGCAGGACAAATCCAGCAGTGTACGTTTTTTGGTAAATCAATGATTTGCAAAGACGGATATAAAAAAAAACAACAATATTTTTATTGTCAATAAAAAAATGGACAAGACAATTTTATTATGGAGCTAATATTTTCAAGGATACCGTTTGGGAACCTTCAATACCATAATTGCGCAGTTAGCCGTTGAAGTGGATCTGTCAAGATATTATCAGGTCATCATCATCATATCAGCCGAAAGACGTCCACTGCTGGACATAGGCCTCTCCCAAGCGTCGCCATATTGACCGGTCACCAGGTCATCGGTCCACCTGGTGGGAGGCCTTCCAACGCAACGTCTTCCGGTTCACGGTTGCCACTCCAGAACCTTTCTGCCCCATCGGCCATCCGTTCTGCGAGCAATGTGCCCTGCCCACTGCCACTTGAGTTTGGCAATTCTTCGGGCTATGTCGGTAACCCTGGTTCTCTTGCGGATCTCTACATTTCTGATTCGATCACGCAATGAAACTCCGAGCATAGCCCTCTCCATTGCCCTTTGAGTGACTGTAAGCTTTCTGATGAGGCCCATTGTAAGCGACCACGTCTCAGAGCCATATGTCATCACTGGCAACACACTTTCATAGTCATAGACTTTCGTCTTGAGACACTGTGGTAAGTTGGACGAGAAGATACCGCGCAACTTCCCGAACGCTGCCCAGCCGAGTCGGATTCTACGATCGACCTCTTTCTCGAAGTTGGCCCTATCAACTGGATCATTTGTCCCAGGTAGACATAGTTGCCCACAACTTTGAGTGTATAGTCTCCGACCTTGATAGGAGTGGGTGTAACATGGGCATTCAACATCACCTTGGTTTTGTCCATGTTCATTCTAAGACTCACTCTTTCGGAAGCTCTACTGAGGTTATCGAGCTTTGTACTGAGGTCCTCCATGGTCTCAGCCATAACCACTATATCGTCGGTAAACCGAAGGTGAGTGATGAACTCGCCATTGACGTTGATGCCTAGCTCTCCAGTCTAGAATCTTGAAGACATCCACCAGTGCAGCGGTAAACGGCTTCGGAGATATGACGTCTCCTTGTCTCACACCTCGCTGCAGAAGGACTGGTTCCGAGGTCTGCTCCTGAAGTCGAACTGACATGGTGGCGTTTATGTATAAACACTTCAACACTTCGATGTATCGGTAGTCAATTTGGCACCGTTGGAGAGACTGCAGTACAGCCCAAGTCTCGATCACATCGAAGGATTTCTCGTAGTCCACAACGTATGTATGTGGTCTACGGTGCTGAAGCCTTTACGGAATCCGGCTTGTTCGGGAGGCTGGAAATCGTCAAACCTGCGCGCGAGACGATTCGTCATGACTCTTGAAAACAGCTTGTAGACATGGCTAAGAAGTGTGATGGGCCTATGGTTCTTCAGTAGGGTATTAAAGATTCACGCTTTCTGAAGAAGGAGTTCATCATTTAGAGGCCCTCCTTCTCCATAAAACTGGCCAGTAGGTGACCCCGGTAGTTCCGACGTCCAACTCCAAATTGTCCCACTTGCAGCTCATCCACGTCTCGTTTGCCCAGTTTTGCCTTGAAGTTCCCCATGACAACGGTGAAGTGAGTTTTGAAACCATGCATAGCTCTAGAGATATCCTTATACATGGTCTCTACCTCGTCGTCAGGATGTGCCGAGGTCGGGGCGTGGACCTGAATGACTTTCAGCGAATATCTTGCGGATATTCTGAGTATAAGGTACGCCACCCTGGTCGACAAACTCTCGATCTTCACCATGTTGTTATCGTCCACAAGGGACTTGTGGACGATAAACTCGACACCACCCTGGGACTGTCGGTCACCCTCTTGGAAATAGAGCAGGTTACCGGATTTGAGGATTATCGAGCCCTCCCCCTCTCTTCGGACTTCAGATAACCCTATAATACTCTATCGCAACCTGCTCAATTCTTCCTCGAGTTCGGCTATCTTCTCGTCGGTCCGGAGTGTTCACGTGTTATATATTATCAGGTACTAAATATGTCCAAATACTTGGAATGATGCTACTGCACAATTGTTTCTGTACTGCTTTGCTGTTTGTTGAACAGACATCCGAACATCGACCCATTGCCACGAGTCTTGTCCTCCTCCTCGCGTCGTATTCCTCATTACTGAGGGTCGTGATTCCCCCGTCGTGGAAACAACTTCACAAATTTGAGCCATCTATGGCTGTATTTTTCATCGTGGAGAGCATCATGCAGTTTGGTGTTCAACGATGTGCGAACTTGGTCTGAGCATCGCACTGGCATTGCAGTTAAACCGTAATGCTCGTTACTCATTTATCGTTACGCTATTCATTGCGTGTCTTCGCTAGTGGTATTTCTGTATCATCTTATTGTATGCCAATACCCAGAGGAGCTAAATGAGAGGGTTTACGAACAGCGCCAGGCGGCAGTAGTCACCCGGTATAATTTAATTTGGGTTAACTGACAACCCTATGTGTTCCGCAGGGTAACTGACCCTCATATGCCCGTGGGTGAAATTTTTTTAACGCTCGAGGTAAGCTAGGTCCCGACAAGGGCCAGAAGTAACGGCTATAAGAAAACTAACAGTATTTTTATTATATTTGTCTTTTTGTCTAGACATTTTCACAGGTATTTTCAAAAGTAAACGTGACTTGGGCATTTATCAAAAATACTTAAGTGAATAGTTTTATTTTAAAGTATCTTTTGGCTACCTAAAAGCCGACCATGACTCATCACAGTTCCTATAAAAAAGGTTAAGTTGCTCTAGGGTTCACACTTACGACAATCTTGCACTCGTAAACCACACTGCGAATCGCATCTCTCTTTCCACACTATGTAGTATAGCTAGAAGTACACACCTAGGGTTGTCACGTTATCACGGTAAGTCGCCTCGAGGCCGCCTTGAATACGAATCTGCTATTATTCGTAAACGTTATAACGAGCTAAGGCAGCCCATTGTTTACAAAGCGCTTTTTTTCTGTAGTAATAGAATGTTAATGTTTCATTGTGGGTATGTCGTTGAATTTCATGATCTTCTGTTATTTGGCAAGCGTTAGTGTGCTGCGGAATTGAAACAAAAGACGGTGGAGAAACAATATACGAATGTATGTCAGCGGTAACATAAAGATAGCGAGTTTTTGTTTAGGTATCTGTGAAAACTTTTGTAACTAAAGATCTTTTTAGGGTTCCGTACCCAAAGGGTAAAAACGGGACCCTATTACTAAGACTTCGCGATCCGTCTGTCTGTCTGTCTGTCTGTCCGTCTGTCTCCAGGCTGTATCTCATGAGTCGTGATAGCTAGACAGTTGAAATTTTCACAGATGATGTATTTCTGTTGCCGCTATAACAACAAATACTAAAAAAAGTATAAAATAAATATTAAGGGGTGGCTCCCATACAACAAACGTGATATTTTTGCCGTTTTTTGCTCTATATTAATAACGGCAACGACGCTTGAAATATTCACAGAATGTTTAGTTGTATATTTACTTCAAAAAATAATAATTAATAAATTAAAATAAAATAAATTAAGGGGGGCTCCCATACAACAAACGTGATTTTTATGCAGTGTTTTGCGATAATGGTACGGAACCCTTCGTGTGCGAGTCCGACTCGCACTTGGCCGGTTTTTTTTATTTTCGTAAGACTAAGATTATGGGTATCACTTTTATAAAAGAAGACTACATTGAAGTAATGCCTGTCGTAATAACTGGTTTTAATAGGATACAGGTTGAACAGTTAAAGCTTAAAGTCACCCAAAAGGCAATGGAGAGGGCTATGCTCGGCGTTTCCTTGCGTAAGCGCATCAGAAATGAGGATATCTGCAGGAGAACCAAAGTTACCGACGTAGCCCGAAGAATTGCGAAACATAAGTGGCAGTGGGCAGGGCGCATTTCTCGTAGAACTGATGGCCGATGGGGCCGAAAAGTTCTGAAATGGCGATCGTGAACCGGAAGACGAAACGTTGGAAGGCCTCCCACTAGGTGGACCGATGACCTGGTTAAGGTTGCGGGAATCCCCTGGATGTGAGACGCACGGGATCGGCCAATGTGGCGACGCCTGGGGGAGGCCTATGTCCAGCAGTGGACGTCTTTCGGGTGATATGATGATGATGATGATGACCAGTTAAGATGGGTAAGTAAGGTAAAATCTTAATCTAAGATTTGTTTTAAGAGCCGTGTCATCAGCATTAGTGTAACGAAATACTGCTCTCTTAAAATAAAAACGTTTATTTTTATTATTTATAAGCTCGCGTTTGGCCACTATTAAATGGTGAAATTAATGCTGGATCATAATCAATTGAGGTGATTGGTTCGTCAAATATGGATCAATCATATTTCTATGGCCAGAAAACTCAACCAACGCAACAATCCACTTCTGATTCCCTGCAAAGGGTCCTAAACCAAAACCCTTATAACTTTCAGATGAAGATCGTTAAGTATTCTGCTGAACAACTTAATCAAACTCGTTTATGGGTTAATAAGTCCGCATACAGAGTTGTAAACACTCGAACTCATCCCGAGTCAGTATTAGGGGAGGAGTCTCAAGTAATAATAGGTTGACAAAGTGATTCCGACGGCCCAGCGAAGTTGGAGGAAAGGCTGCGGATTGTTCGCATTGATCGGACGGGAGACGTTCGGGAAGACATCTCTTTGTGGTGCAAGGGATAAAATTTAGAGCATCTTGAATTCAAAAGTGCGTACAAGATTAAAATACGGTGCTAAAATAGAGAGGCATATAAATGTATTTGGGACACCGCGGCAGAATTAATAGTCTGCAGTAAGTAGGTTATCATATTCATTCAGAGGCTTTATCTTGCAAGTATTGGAAATAAAAACTCTAAGACAGAGAGAAAGATGTTTAGCAGAAGAGCACCCTAAATAAATTATAATAAGACTGGAGAATGATGATAATCACACAGGCTTTCTTCGTAAGAAAAAGTTTGAATTCAGCACCATTATCCTAAAACCTTGCAAGCAGGAAAATATTGAAATATTACTTTCAATATTACTTTTCATGTCTGGTGATCAGAACACCAGTAACCTAAATTAATATAACGGTTAACACAAAGTCAAAAACGACTTGTATTATTTGGTAGTAACGGTGAAGAGAATAATATTTTAAGCAATCATGTTTCTGGAACACAAACTAGAGAGGCACACAGCATACAGGGGGGACCGGGAGAATTACTTCCGCGTAGTAAACTCTTTACGTGGCGTGGTACAAACTGAAAGCTAAAGCTTTGTACAGCAAAAATAAAAAATTTACGTTTTATGGTGTAGGTTAAAGGATGTTTACCATGAATAACGATTTAAACACAATATGCTATTCTATCGTTAAAGCTTGGAAACTGCAGCATAGGCATTATATACGAACTTTGTGGAAACTAGAACAAATTGCCGTGCGTTCAAGCGTTTTAGCCATACCTATTATTGGAATATTAGGATACATACTTACATACCTACCATTTTTTTTCTAGGGTCATCCTGCCGCGAAGTATCTAAACACTGCCATTCAGAAAATGACGTCATATGAATAACACCATCTATCGAATATGAATTTCAACTGTCCAAGTATCTGTGTTGCGTGTGTTGTAATATTTTACTTCTTGAACACATATATATATCTCTATCTGTTGATAGAGAGAACCGATTGCGATGAAACAAAATCTTAGTAATACTTCAAGTTACGCACATTTTTGATGTATAAAAGTTATCTACATTGGTTTCGAACATTTTACGTGATCATCATCATCATCATCATCATTTCAGCCGAAAGACGTCCACTACTGGACATAGGCCTCCCCCAGGCGTCGCCACATTGACCGATCCGTTTGGGGGCTGAGTCACCCGCGTCCGTAGGTGAGTACCCCTTTTGTTACCCTACACGTGGTCCCCGGGTGGTGCTAAACAGGTGACACTAACTGGTGGTAGGTTTCGACCGAAGGCTTGCGACCACCCACCGAGCAAAGACGTACCGCCAAGCGGCCTAGCCGTGTTCCGGTAAGATGCTCGGTGTAGCCACAAGAGGAGTTGGGTCGAGATAGTTGTTCCATTGCAGGCGGACCAGCCTGACTTGCGTTGTTATGGGCCTATCGTGGGACTAGTCGCGGAGGGTAGCGGAATCCGAGGCACGGTGCGCCGCTGGCCGACCGCAGGTAGTTGGGGGCCCAAGTAGTGTGCCAGCCACACACGAAAGGCTGCCCCGCCAACTGTCGAAAAATCCCGGGATGCGCCATCGTGCTGGTTGGCGACCAGACGAGAGTGCCCGATGGACATTCCCGGGGGGGCTCGGGCGTCCCCGCGGTCTCCAGACTAGTCCCCCAATGATAGCGTCCTGTCTGCGCGTGTCTGAAGGTTGCCAGCGTGGAACCTCATCTCACTTCCTTCTCCTCACCTTCCTTCACTCACAATAAATGCCAAGGAACAAAAAGAGAAAAGCTGAACAGCGGCAGCACTCACTCTCACAAAAGGTTCACCTCAGTAACATCCGAGGTCTGCACTCTAACCTTGATGCAGTCCACCATCATCTGGAGACTGATAAACCAGCGCTTTTGTTCCTTTCGGAGACGCAGATCGGATGTCCGTCAGACGTGGCGTATCTTTCTTACCCAGGGTTTACCCTGGAGCACAGGTTCAAGCCACGCGCAGGTGTATGCCCGTGACGACATCTGTTATCGGCGTCTCCGAAACCTTGAAGACTCTCGATACTCAGTGCTCTGGGCCCTGGTTGACACAGGTCTAGATAAGATTATCTACGCTTGTGTCTATAGGTCGCACAGCGGAGACATGGAGACAACCGGGCTTATACAATACCTTAGTGAGACGGCTGATGAGGCTCAGCAACGGTACCCAACCGCCCAATTAGTGATACTGGGGGACTTTAATGCCCACCATCAGGAGTGGCACTGCCCGTACCAGTACACTGACCATGCTGGGCGAGAGACGCGAAAGCTTGCGCTAGCGTTAAATCTCACTCAGCTGGTCCAGGGGGCAACGAGGGTGCCGGATGTCGAATCGCATACGGCTAATTGCTTGGACCTTCTGCTGACCACAGATCCAGACCGTTACTCGGTTTCGGTATCTCCACCTTTGGGTAGTTCCGACCACTGTCTGGTGAAGTCTGTATCCGTCTACTCCCCGCCCGATCCCAGCCCAAGAGGCACCCGGCGGGTATGGCGGTACAAGTCAGCAGATTGGGATGGCATGCGATCTTTCTTCGCATGCTATCCTTGGCAGCTTTGCTTTTCTTCGTCTGATCCTACGTCGTGCGCAGACGCCGTGACGGATTTGTTGCGTCAGGGAATGGAGTACTACATTCCGTTCTCTGACGTTGTAATGTCTAGCCAAGACCGACCTTGGTTTGGCGCCGAGTGTATTCGCGCCGATGCGCGTAAACATGAGGCGTACCATGCTTGGGTCGACGCTAGAACGCGCAAGGCGAGTGACGTTGGTCAGAGGAAGAAAGCTTACAACAGGGCTGCCAAGTCCTGCAAGAAGGTATTGCGAAGGGCTCGGTTCGACCACATTAGCCGGATAGGGATCAAACTTGCTTCCTACCCAGCAGGTAGTAAAGCGTTCTGGTCCCTGGCTAAATCGGTTGAATCGAATTTCTGCCGTCCCTCACTACCACCACTGCTGAAACCCGACGGGTCGCTGGCCCACTCCGCTGAGGACAAAGCAAACTTGTTTGCCTCTCTTTTTGCGGAGTCTTCGCGTCTGAATCCTGGTGGCGCGCGCCCCCCTCCTTCTCCTAATGGATGCGAGACGAGTATGTCGGACATTCGCATCCACCAAAAGGACGTACGTAGGGTGATGCGCAACCTCGATGTGAATAAGGCTAGCGGACCCGATGGTATACCAGCAATTGTTCTCAGAACCTGTGCGCCTGAATTGTCTCCTATCTTGACGCGCCTGTTTCGCCTTTCTTATCAGACTGGAAAAGTGCCGAATGCTTGGAAGCAAGCCAACGTACAGCCCGTGCCCAAGAAGGGCAGTCGTGCTGACCCGGCCAACTACAGACCCATCTCTGTAACGTCCATACTCTGTAAGAGTATGGAACGCGTACTTAATAGTAAGCTCCTGGCATACCTAGAAGCTAACGACATCCTTAGCGACCGCCAATACGGCTTCCGCTGAAATCGGTCCACTGGGGATCTTCTAGCGTATGCCATTCACATCTGGAGTGAGGCCATCGAGAAGCATGGGGAAGCGCTTGCCGTCTCCCTCGACATCTCGAAGGCTTTTGATAGGGTCTGGCACGAAAGCCTTATTGGTAAGCTTCCTTCATTCGGTCTGCCCGGTGGTCTGTGTGACTGGATTGCAGACTTCCTGAGGGGTCGGTCCATTCGAGTAGTAATCGATGGCTGCTCTTCGGACCTATTGGATATTAATGCCGGGGTCCCTCAGGGGTCGGTACTCTCAGCGACATTGTTCTTGCTACACATAAATGAACTGCTAAAACCCGGCACCTTTGGGTATGCAGATGACAGCACTGTTGCTGAGAGATACTTGTCCAACGCTCGTGCTACCGGACCTCAGATCCAGTCTTTCCGGGAGGCCATGGTGGATCGCTTGAACCTGTCCTTGCAGGCAGTCTCTGAATGGGGCGATGCCAATCTGGTCAAGTTCAATGCCGCAAAAACACAGGCGTGTCTATTCTCCGCAAAAAAGAGCCAATTTCACCCGGCTCCATCTTTCCGAGGTGTAACCGTACCGATAACGGACCATCTTGAGCTTCTTGGCGTAACGTTGACATCGACACTTAATTTTGGCCCATATATTGAGGCAAAGGCACAACTGGCTGCCAAAAAGTTGGGGATCCTTGCGAAGGTGAGACGGTACTTCACGCCGGAACAGCTACTTAAGTTGTATCAAGCGCAAGTTCGATCTTGCATGGAGTACTGTTCTCATCTCTGGGATGGATCTGCCAAGTACCAGCTTGATGCTCTAGAGTCGATCGAAAAACGGGCCAAGAGGCTCATCGGCAATGAGGCACTGGTCGAGTCAAAGCTCCAGAGCCTTGAACATCGTCGTCAAGTTGCCAGCTTGTCGGTTTTTTATCGGTTGCATTTCGGAGAGTGTGCGATGGAATTGCATGATCTAATTCCACCTAGCCCGTTTCATCATCGGACTACAAGACGTACGGCGATGCGCCATCGGTACATGGTGGACATCCCACCCATACGCACTAAACGTTTTGGAAATACTTTCATTATGCGTACAGCTAAGGAGTGGAATTCCCTGCCGGAGTCTGTGTTTCCAGATAGCTACAACCTCGGGGTCTTTAAGTCAAGAGTGAATAGGTTACTTCTAGGCAAGCGTGTTACACCGTCGACCACATCATCGCTTACCATCAGGTGAGATAGTGGTCAAGCGCGAGCCTATCTATAATAAAAAAAATAAAAAATAAAAAATCCCGTGCGTCTCGCATCCAGCGCCTTCCCGCAACCTTAACCAGGTCATCGGTCCACCTAGTGGGAGGCCTTCCAACATATCGTCTTCCGGTTCGCGGTCGCCATTCCAGAACCTTTTGGCCCCAACGGCCATCCGTTCTGCGAGCAATGTGCCCTGCCCACTGCCACTTAAGTTTGGCAATTCTTCGGGCTATGTCGGTAACTTTGGTTCTCCTGCGGATATCATCATTTCTGACGTGATCACGCAAGGAAATTCCGAGCATAGCCCTCTCCATTGCCCTTTGGGTGACTTTAAGCTTTCTGATAAGGCCCATTGTGAGCGACCACGTCTCGGTCCCATAGGTGATCACTGGCAACACACACTGGTCATAGACTTTTGTCTTGAGACATTGCGGTAAATTAGACGAGAAGATACCACGCAACTTCCCGAACGCTGCCCAGCCGAGTCGGATTCGACGGTTGACCTCTTTCTCGAAGTTGGATCTACCCAACTGGATCATTTGTCCCAGGTAGACATAATCATCTACAACTTCAAGTAAACAGTCTCCGATCTTGATAGGAGTGGGTGTTACATGGGCATTCATCATGACCTTGGTTTTGTCCATGTTCATTTTAAGACCCACTCTTTCGGAAGCTCTATTGAGGTCATCGAGCATTGTACTGAGGCTCTCCATGGTCTCAGCCATGACCACTATGTCGTCGGCAAACCGAAGGTGAGTGATATACTCGCCATTAACGTTGATGCCAAGCGACTTCCAATCCAGAACCTTGAAGACATCCTCCAGCGCAGCAGTGAACAGTTTCGGAGAAATGACGTCTCCCTGTCTCACGCCGCGCTGGAGAAGGATTGGTTTCGAGGTCTGATCCTGAAGACGGACTGACATGGTGGCGTTTTTGTACAAACACTTCAACACCTCAATGTACCGGTAGTCGATCTGGCACCGTTGGAGAGATTGCAGTACTGCCCAAGTTTCGATCGAATCGAAGGCTTTCTCGTAGTCCACAAACGCTAAACAGAGAGGCAGGTTATACTCTTCGGTCTTCTGTATGACCTGCCGCAGCGTATGTATGTGGTCTACGGTGCTAAAGCCTTTTCGGAATCCGGCTTGTTCGGGAGGCTGGAAATCGTCAAACCTGCGCGAGAGACGATTCGTGATGACTCTTGAAAACAACTTGTAGACATGACTAAGAAGTGAGATGGGCCTATAGTTCTTCAGTCGGGCATTGTCGCCCTTCTTGAAGAAGAGTACCACCACACCCCTGCACCATGCCTGTGGCGTTTTGCCCTCGAGTATGACGGCATCAAACAGCTTCTGAAGGGCCTTAAGGACCGGTTTTCCACCCGCCTTCAGGAGTTCAGCCGTGATTCCGTCATCACCCGGCGCCTTGTTGTTTTTAAGCTGTTTCAGAGCCATCCTAATCTCGTACAGGCTGACGTCCGGGATATCTTCGGTATAGTGTCGGGTCAATCTAGCTCTTGGGTCGTTTGCTAGACTCGCAACGGGCTTGCTGATTGATGTGTACAGCTGCCCATAGAATGTCTCGATCTCCCTCAGAAGCTCCGGTTTGGCGGATACGATCCTGCCATCGTCGGTCTTCAGTCTCGTGAGCTGGCTCTGCCCAATAGCCAGATCCCTTGCAAATACCTTGGAGCCTTTATTTCGCTCAATCGCGTCTTTAATACGCTCGGTGTTAAAGCGGCGGAGGTCTCTTTTCAAGGATTTAGAGATCTGTCTATTGAGCTGCCGATATTTGCACGCCTCATCTGAAGACTGCAGGATCATCTCACGCCTCTCCTTCATAAGCTTGAGAGTAGGATCAGAGAGCTTTTTGTTTCTATCTGTACGACGGGTCTTGAAAAACTTAGACCCGACCGTATGGACAGCTTCCACGAACCCGTCATTGTATTCGTCCACTGAGCTCCCTAGGCACTCGAAACGATTCTGGAGTTCGAGCTGAAAGCTCTCGGGGTTTTGGACCTGAATCTGTGCTGGACGGAGCGTGGACTTCATCAGTCGAGACCTTTCAAGCTTAATATTAATGTTCAATGTGCCTCTTACCATGCGGTGATCGCTCCCGGTTTTTACCGAATTGATCACAGAGACATCATTGAACATTTGCTTCCTGGTTGACATGATGAAGTCGATCTCATTTTTTTTTGCACCATCGGGGCTCTGCCAGGTCCACTTCCTATGTTCACGCTTTTTGAAGAAGGAGTTCATCATATAGAGGCCCTCCTTCTCCATAAAACTGGCCAGTAGGTGACCCCGGTGGTTCCGACGTCCAACTCCAAATTGCCCCACTTGCAGCTCATCCTCGTCTCGTTTGCCCAGTTTCGCGTTGAAGTCCCCCATGACAACGGTGAAGTGAGTTTTGAAACCATGCATGGCTCTGGAGATATCCTCATACATGGTCTCTACCTCGTCGTCGGGGTGTGCCGAGGTTGGGGCGTAGACCTGTATGACCTTCAGCGAATATCTTGCGGATATTCTGAGTATCAGGTACGCCACCCTGGTCGACACACTCTCGATCTTCACCACGTTGTTCACAAGGGACTTGTGGACGATAAACCCGACACCACCCTGGGACTGCCGGTCACCCTCTCGGAAATAGAGCAGGTTGCCGGATTTGAGGATTATCGAGTCCTCCCCCTCTCTTCGCACTTCAGATAACCCTATAATACTCCATCGCAACCTGCTCAATTCCTCTTTGAGTTCGGTGATCTTTTCGTCGGTCCGAAGTGTGCGCGTGTTGTATGTTGCCAGGTCCAGTCGTCGGTGTTTGTTGGGGTAGCCGGATCCCGTCCGGAGATTCTTGGCACCCCTTGCCATGCCGTAAACTCGACCGCTACCGTAGTCGAGGGTAGGCAGGCTGCCGGGCACTAGGGGCCATTTTTTATTTGTTCTATTCATGGGGGGGGTTTTGCCATAATCGCCACGCTTGGCAGGCGGGTTGGCGATCGCAGTATGGTTGTTATAGAAGCACAGAGAACGCTGCTGCCCATTCTCTGGTTTGTCCCTTAGTCGCCTCTTACGACACCCACGGGAAGACATGGGATGGTGGAATTCTTTACGGCCGGCACCATACGGCACGTGATGCGTTTTACGTGATGCGTGCACAATAATATAATGATGTTTTAATGTTTTTTTTTTCCGTGGTGCTAGGCAACTGGGCTTATCCCAATTGTAAACGCCAATTGGCCCCTTTGGCGCCCTTTGTGCCTATTGGCTTTGCTTGTTATGGATGGAAGTGGAAATTTTGGGATTTTTTTTCCTACTCCTCCGTTATTATTTTCAGATTAATTTCGTTGCGGGACATTTTAATTTATTAACCGGGACTTCGTCGTCATTGCCTCGGCGCTTTTCTGGTGGTCACCGCTGTTGATTCTGGTTTTCAGGATTTGCAGTGGTTTTTGAATAGTGCGGTGGGTTCGTTCCAATATACATAGGCATCAAGCCTCAAATTACTTTGGCTGATTATCTAATATTTTAAAGGTTACATAATATAAGCAGCCTATAATGGGCGCACGGTGGTGGTATTGGTGGTGATTGACTTCTGCTCACTGCGAGTGAGCATTTACATATAACATTTCTTTGTACTGTGAGGACTCTGCCTAAAAGGCAAACTCCTTACATATAATAAGGCTGGCATGACATACATAGTTTTGCAAGGTAATTAAATTAGGAACACTTGTCAGATATAGAATGTTTTTGTTTGACTTTTTCCGTGTATATAAAGACACATCTGTGCTTTGATTGTTATTCCGATAGAAGCCGCCCATGAGGCAGGCACGCTGCTTCTCGAAATATACGTTGAAAGTAAATAAATTTGTCTATCTTTACGTAGCGCTCTGGCTACGTCCCCACATTTGGCGGAAATGCGCCGGGTACGATAAGATCCCTATGAAAATAAAAATAAAGAGTATATAAAATATAGTTCGCGTGTATACGGCGTACAGTATACGTATAAGTGAATATATAACGAAGAAAGTGTTTAAAGACGGTATAGATCGCGTGTGCATGGCGATACAGTGCACGGAAGTCCTATTGAAATACATAAGGCGAGATAATTAATAGCAGAGAGGGCTGTTACCTCTCATTCCCTCCCATAAGTGGATGGAAATATAAGAAGCTGGAGTAAAGCTAAGTGGTTTTGTTATTTAGTGTAATTTTGCATAAAGCAAGCATGATGAATAATTATTATTCAGGCACGGACGGATACTGCTTGGAGGAATTCTTAACCGAATTCAAGTCCGTGGCCGAATTAAATGAGTGGAGAAAGAGCGACTATAGCCTGATCTTAGGAATGTTTTTACACGGAGCAGCATATTACTATTATCGTATGATTTTTAAATATGACATGGACTTTGCAGTATTGTGCGATTGCTTGAGGAGTGAATTCTTAAAATTTCACCGCAGATGTCGTTATTGCGAACAGCGCATAATAAATGAAATAAAAGCCGATAAAAAACAACCTGGTGTATTGTGTGAGGATGTTAATGCACATTTATTTTCTAGTATCGTGATTAAGGACGAACAAACACAAAACAATATTCAGTGCAGTGCGAAAAGCGTTGACCACATTGTCGGAGAAGGCGACGCAACTGATGGCGATGGCGATCACATCAATGGAGAGAGCTGCATGTTCGAGGACGATGTTGACCAGACCAGCAGAGATGACAGCCCAGTTGATGTCAAGTTGGAGGTGGAGTCGGTGTTCCAGGACGAGCGCGCGGACGGCCCGGCTGACGACGAGTTGGACCCCCTATCCAGCAGCGAGAGCGCGGACGAGGGTATAGTAATGTGTCGGTCTAGTCCAATTGATTCCAATAATTCCGTTGATCTTACAGAGCACCACGTTCAGATTCCTACAGAGCAGCAGGTTGGGGTTCCATCTGATTGCCAAAGCAATTTTGATGTAAACATACTGAATCCCATTGATTTCGAGCATAATATTGAAAATAATATTGAAATAATTCAATCTGACATAAAACAAAATTTTATAAAAGTCATTTTGAAAAGAAAGAAATTGACAGCATTTAAGAAAAGTTTTTCCCAAATGATACGGAAAGAGATCCGTAAGAAATTGAAAGGAGTCTTTAATAAGGTTTCTTACTGCGCCAACAAAAAATCAAATAAGGCGGTCAATAAAAAGGTTATGAGCCGAATTAAATACAAAAGAATTTGTAATAAAACTTCTTGGGGAGCTAGGTTTGGTAGAGAGATTACTATGATTGTTACTAAGAAAAAATCGATTCATGTCTGCCTTAGATGTAACTTAGTGTTAGGATATTTGCATTGTGATTTAATTAAACAATTCAATCTCGTAAAATGCAAGTTTTGGAAATTTTATAGAAAGAAGATTAGGGATAAATACGGTGTTGTAAATAATTTATTATTGATGTGATTCTTGTGATGTCTTATATTTTGTGCTTTATTAACCAATGTTTTCTTTTCATGTCGTGCAAATGAATACGATCCAACCTAGAAGGAATTTGCGATGCGCGCTGGGCATCGAAAGAAACTTAATGCAATTATTTGAATGATTTTTATGTATATGTTTTGATGAAATTAAATACTCTTCTGTCTTGTCTTTCTTTACAAAATAGGATTAGCATATGAAACCGCAGACAAAGTCCAAATACAAATCCATAAGGACTAAGTCTGAAACAGTAATAAAATTCTTTATCAGCCCATAAGGCAAATAAATGCTATGAAAGCATAATGTCATTTTAATAAATGGTATGACACATAGTGCCACAGATAAAACACAAAAGCACAGTGTCAAAACCTTATCTAAAAGTAAAGCATAGTTTTCATTATAAGAATAGGTTCGACATGTTGTGCTATAAACAACACAATAAAGCACAGTGTTCATCACATCAAAATTAGATTTATACTCTTTGAGCCGTCTTAGCCACAGATTAGATAGGCCAGACCATAGATAGGAATAGGTAGACAATAGAGAATTAAGATCCATTCCAGACAGTTAGAAAATTGGAAACATAAGCTAGTTAGGCTAGTTATACATATAAATAAAAAATGGTGAATAGGAGAGTTAGGCTTAGATTAGATAAATGTAAATAGGTTAAGGATATTTAAGTGTCTTAGGTCCCCTTTAATATTATCTAGGAAAAGGCCCGATGCCAAATTTAAAATGAAATAGGAATGTCAACTGTCAATATGACACATTGAAGTTAGTAGGGATGGGGAAGTAGAAAAAATGTATCGATAGTTTTAATGTCGACCTTTTTAAAATAGTATCGATATTAACGAATGTTATCTTTTGCATGTTCTGATGTGCTGATGAGTTGTAAGCTGCTGGGCGAAGAAGAGGCTGGCAACGTTGGCTACGCATCGAAGAAAATGTTTATTTGTTATGCGAATTAAGGCATAGGCTAAAACCAGGGTATTAGTATAAACCCAGTTGGTTTATTAAGGTAATAGTTATAACTGATACCGACTTTGCTAACGGGGCATAGCCTTTGCAAAGGATGTCGAGTTGACATCATTGGTCCAGTTAGTGGCTGTTGTTTAATTAAAAAGTGAAAGAATTTATAAATTTAAACCCTGGTGCAAGTTCTATGAATAGGATTTGAAATTCGATGCGATCCAGCCTTTCCTTCTCTGGCCTGATAAATGCACGAGATCGAAAAATTGTATCATGTCTGAATTTTTGAAATTTAAATCCCATCCGGGTCGATGTGAGTTGACGCATCATTCGTGTTTGTGTCGGGAGGACGCCTTGATACTTTTTCGGTGGTTTTGTTCAAGGAGGTTTAAGCATGACGGCGTTAACTTGTCAGTGCAATTAAATGAATTTAAATTGAATGAAAGTACATATACAGTAATTCGTTTGTCATGACTTAAGCCTACCCCTTTTAAGGGCCGTACCTTAATTGAAAATTAATTCCACCGTTAGGTAAATGTTCGGGTTAGGATAAGGTAGGATTGATGTTACCTTTCAAAACTAAGAATAGTAGCACCTCATATGATTCTGCGCGACTATTCGTAGGGGCGTAGCTCATGTGAGGACTCTGCCTAAAAGGCAAACTCCTTACATATAATAAGGCTGGCATGACATACATAGTTTTGCAAGGTAATTAAATTAGGAACACTTGTCAGATATAGAATGTTTTTGTTTGACTTTTTCCGTGTATATAAAGACACATCTGTGCTTTGATTGTTATTCCGATAGAAGCCGCCCATGAGGCAGGCACGCTGCTTCTCGAAATATACGTTGAAAGTAAATAAATTTGTCTATCTTTACGTAGCGCTCTGGCTACGTCCCCACAGTACCTTGCGTTCAATAATGACCTCACTCCACGTCACCTGCACTCGTGCCTTTGCTCGATAAAATGTTGCACCAAAACGCTCGTTGGATTTTAAAATCAGGTTGTAACAAATCATCGAGCGTCATGTTCGAAGTGTGGTTCGAGTACATTTAAAAACAGCGTTTGCTCGATGTTTTGTTACAAGTAAATGCTCTAATCTACACTCACCTTTTGATATTTCAACCTGTTTTTGAGGTTGGTAATCCCTTTTGCTGACCTCTTCCGTTAACACAAGACGATACGATTTGTTCCGGTCAGATCCCCTCGATCTGATCCCCTGCTAGGAGTATCCACCAAAGTTGTTGTTCTCTTACAATCAATAGTTTGCATTATTTTTACATCTTTCTTTATTCGCCCTATATTCTATTGGTCTAAGAGGCATCAGCAAATAGCCTCATCTCTCCTCATAGGGTTAAATATATCGGCCTGTCTGAAAAAGTTTCAAACCTCCCCAATCTCGTGACTTTTTCCGCAGTCGGGGCGAGTGAGGAGCATCACCACTAATGAAGCAGGAGTCACTGAACTAAGTAAATTAATGTACGAACATGTTGCAGCAGGTAAACGACCAACATTTTCTCTTTTTACTTCATTTTAGATGAAAAAGGAAAGCATAGTGTTGTTTTAACGTGTTACTTTTGCGCGGATTAAAAATTAAAATATTTTCTACTTGAGAACCAAAGGCACGAAGGTTAAAGTATGAATTAAGACATGGCTAGAAAGGTGACCACTGAGAGATGATGAGTAATAGAGAACACACACAAACACACACAACACTACACACGCAACCCCAACCCAACCCCATACAAATTGGGATAAGGTCAAGATAATTATGATGTAGTACTTGTTTTGTTACTGTAGCCCTAAATGTGCCATAGAGTAACACTCTGAGTGACTTAGAGCACATTGATTTTTATCCTGAAATGTACAACAGAACAACATTACAACATTTTTGTCCTAGAACTTGTATATTGGTATTTATGGCTAGAGATAGATAATTTTAGACCCAGCCGTCTTTCGAGGAGATAGAACACCCGTAATCCAAAAAAATGGTATAAAATATAAATTTACTTAAAGGCTAGGCTGTGACGACATCAGATAGGATCAGCTTGAGACAAATATATCTTTAATCTATTCTGAAAATTATAGTTGTTTGAACCGTATTTTTAAGTGGCAATTGTCTCCACTCATCATGATCATCATCTTTCTGCTCTTGTTACATATCGCTTTGGGTAACACGTTTTCTTCTTCTGTTCTCCCGTGTATTAATCATCATTGTATCATTCTCTATCTTTTCTTTCATCAGTTACTCATTAAATCAATCAAAGAACATACAAAATAGTTCCCCAAAGCTGGACATAATAGAATTTCATCTAGAGAACAAAGTACATACTTACAAGTGAATGATAGTGTCTAGGAATTTATGCTTATGACCGTACTCGGTAATATATGCTGCTGAGACCGAAATACTGAGTAAAATGCGCCGCTGAGTCTCGGCAACTGCATGCTATGCGCCATTTGAAACTATTACAACGTCTTTTACGTTCAAATATTCAACATTGTACGTGGTTTTGTATGGAAACTAGCATGGCTGCATTCGGATACTGTTGCAGAGTTTACCTAGTGATATTATTATAAGAATTCAATATAATTTAATGGACCGATACACAGTTAAAGCAAGATAACATTACATCGAGACGGTTTTTCCCGAAGCGGTTAGTCGGTTGTTTATTTTTTATTTTTGGTATGTTTGACCACTGTCTCACCTGATGGTAAGCAATGGCATGGTCGACGGTGAAGCACGCTTGCCTAGAAGTAACCTATTCACTCTTGACTTAAATACTCCTAGCACAAATCCAAACTACCTCTTGCTACTTTTCTGTAGTATGGGAATGTTACAAAGAGTGTTATGTAACTAATAGGCATAATCCTCTTGACCGAATTTTGGTTAATGCCGCCAATCCGATCAATGGGTCAACGGAGATTAGCCAAGTATGCAAGAGCTATTATAGTGCACAAGTCAGTGCGCACACAAAAGTGCACCCTCTGTACCTTTACTCTCCGACTTATCTCCGATATTCAGACGGGATGGCAATTGGGCGCAGCATCAACGGCTTTACGCGCTTTCCGAGGCAGAGGTACACAACCATATGCACGTCGAATAGAAACTCTACAAAGAACAGAACGCAGTCAAACCATTGGCCTTGCTCTGCCATGCCCCACAGAAGTTAGAGGTCGTACAGCCACTATTACAAGCATTATTACGGACACATGGGGTGTAATTCGGCGCTATATGAGCCATCTAACGGCTACAGTACTACGCTGGGTTGTGCTATGTTTTTATATGATGGGTCGTCGGTGCAGGGGGAATGTCTTTTTTTTTCGAAGGAAGAAAGTCTTGTCCGTATTTGTGGTAGGAAAATGAGAAAAGATCTTTAAAGAAAATAAGAAAGAAAAAGGGTTTTGTGCGTGTGTGTTTTCTTGTGTGTGTATGTTTGTGTTATAGTGTGGTGTTGTTATAAAGTGGTTGTATTGTGTGTATTTTTCTGTTTGTTTTATATGTGCAAGGCAGATTTCAGGTGTTGGCGTTCTCGCAGTTCGTAGAACATGATACAGTAAGATCGTCTGAGGCGTGAGAGGCGTTCTTGGAAGCTTGATGAAATGTTGCTGTGAATTATTATTGCCCCATTGCTGTGAAAATGGAAATCGGATTTGACTATGGATTATTTTTTTCCAGGAAACAAGTGCCAGTGACTGCGCACATGCATTCTCGAAGTCAAAATCCCGATAAATCAATCAATGATCATATCATAGTGTGTGTGAAGAAGAACACGAAGAAGTAAGCGACCTTCATTATGGATCGACGCTATTCGATGCATATCACACCAATAACCGAAATTCCAAGTACGTTCTCATGGAGGCAATGCGATGCATTTTTATCGATTTGCACTTGAAATTTTCTTAGAAAATATTTGCGAAATATCGCCTGTCGACGCTATTTAAATTGCGTCGCACCATCACGTATCACAGCATAGAAACTGGCATCAGAAGATATAACAATCAAAAACTACAAAAAATGTAACAATAACTTACACTCTATTTTATACTAAACCAACCGCGGAACAGTATCAAAAGTAACATAAATAACGCGGCACTAGTGTTCCTCGCGTCCAGCGCGCAGCGTCCCCGTAACAGCTTCATATCACAGTTTTTGCATCCGCACTATAAATCTTTGTCGCACCCCTACTACAGGACATACAGGTATTATCCAGTATTTTAGGGGATTTCCACCATAGTGAAACTAGATACAGTCAGCATAAAAAGAGGGCTTTAGAACATGGCTACGTGAAAACCTAGTTATTTGCTTTTACTAATTTGAATAAATTAAAGTTATTACAAATGTGAAAGTTTGTGAATACGAATGTTTTATATTTTTTCACGCAAAAATACTGAACGGACTTTGATGAATCTTTACAGTAACAAGCTTATACCTCAGAATAACGCATAGGCATATATAATTTAGACGCGGGCGGAGCCTAAACTGTACTGTGTAAAGAACTAGTAATTTATTTTCAGAACATTTAACCATAACTAATTCGTCTTCACTGCAAACTGTACTACTGTATGGCAGTGCAATTGAAATTTCGGGCAATAGCTTACACTGCTTTGAAAAGGCATTCATCTTTCAGAGAGGTTCTAAGCCGGCTGACTGCAGTCTTCGGAGTAATTGGGGAAATCTCTGTGTCCCACTGAAGATAGCAAATCCGTCGGTAAGGCAGTGAGGCAGCATCCTAGTGCCGCCATATCTCTGCGGATTAAGTTACTTGCGAGACACACCACCGCTGAACGCTTGCAGGGACGGATTTGGGTTGATGTTTATCTTATTTTGTTGTTTATTAACAGCTTTGTGAAAACGGTGGCAACTGGAGGTTGAACAGGAATTAATCACGATTTTCCGTCTTAATCTCATCGTAAAATTAAGTATTTAAAACATAATTGCAAGCGACTACATTGACCGGATGTTAGTAAACTTCATTTCCATTATGTAGGTAAATCTGAGATTACGATCGAACGAAGGATGTGTTTATACAATATTTTATCTACACTCACAACGTAATGTTCCAAATATGAATTCAAAAAATATTGTATAAACACCTACTTTATATTGGTGGATAGGTCAAATTAAAAAAAAATAACATTACAGTGCAACATTTTCCTTCAATTTTCAAACAACTGCATCATAAAATAACTTTTCAACACACTTGCTCATAAAGTGGCTCTAATTTCACCGCAATTAGGCACATAATGATACCTGTAATCAAACCGTTACTTTTTATTGCTATTATTCACTAGTGAGTTATAGAGTTTTTTTTTTATTTTATTGGTCGAGTAGCTTTGTTCTTAAAAAAGTTTCGATACAAAAAAGATCGTGCACAATAGTACAAATAAATTAATGTGTGTATTGCTTGCTCATTTCATGCAACTTCGTATTTAAATAGATAATTTCAACTTGTACGTGTTTAATAAATAATACTTTCACTCAAATATAACTTTTGTTTTCTCTGTAATAAAGGAAACTTGAAATTCTCCATTATGTACCTGGCTAAAACGCTATCCACGAAAAGCCAAAAAAAAAGAAACCTCATTCTTTTAGTCTGTGGCCGATCGCCATTGTTAGATGCGCGCGTATAAGAAAACTGATTAATTTTAAAAAATTCCCGCCGTTGCGAAAAAATTTTCACAACTCGTTTTCATGATTGAAATTACATTTATTTATTAATTAAAATGTCTACAAGTACTAATTATTATGAAGAAAATGATTTATGTTGTACACCGCCCGATATTAGATGTGAAGCGATTAACGTTATGAAAAGTTTACTACCTGAAAACTCCAAGGAAAACTGTCTATTATCTACTAAATAAAATGATTTTTTGTATTATTTTCTTAACAAGTGTGTTGAAAAACGTCGTGTGATACACGGGTGTATTGATGATTACCGCTGAGGCGCCATTGAGCAAACTTTTTATAGCAGACTTTTTCTTTTAAATATACTGTCGCGTACATTTTACACACTACATTAAGTCAATGAGCCTCATTGACTTAATTTAGAATAGAAGTGTCATTGTATCTCTAAGTAGTCTGTGGTGTCATTGTCTATGGATGCGCATGAGCACTTATAATCTAAATTGCCCGCCATACCACATATTTTTTCCGTTTCCACTTTTGTTTTATTTCAACTGTATGAGTAAAGATAAAGTAGTGTATGCAACGGCATATAATTAGGTATTAAAACACTCGCGTAATATTATGATCACATTCGGCTTCGCCTCGTGTGATAAACCTACGCTCGTGTTTTAATAACCCCTATTATATGACCATTGCATAAACTACTACATATTTTGATTTCATATTTAGAACATTACGTTGTGAGTGTAGATAAAAGCTTGTAAAAACCAATAGACCAGTAACCAGTAGTATTAGACACCATTTTACCTTTACGTAACAGGTCGTAATAATCCCCGTTGTCCCCCAAATCCGGCCCGCGTCACCGTCGATGTTATCGCCGTAATATGAATGTCGCTTTGCTTAGCATTATCTTAAGCCGGCGGTAACGGCTATTGAAAACGTTGTAAGTTATTACGTCACTATTTGCTGTTAGTGGTTACATCACTAGTGAAATACGTTGGTAGTTGTTACGTCACTATGACATGAGAGGTTATTGACTAGTATTGTTGTCGTTAATAGCGTTCTGTTGTTAGCCGAAGTAATTGTGTATTTGCTCTGTCAGTACTCTTCTTATGTAATAGATTGGTTCACAGGCGTACCTGATGTATAAGGGTACTGACTCTGCCACTGACAAGTTGTTTGTATGTTTAGTGAGTGTTTACCTCTGGGCTACCAGCAAGAGATTTAATTGATTTCAATGTTTGTATATATGTTAAGGGATTCATTAGAGATCATTGTGTAACAACCCTTTCATTATTTTGAACTACCTAGCTTCAGGCAGCGGCTTCGCCCGACCAAGGCGGTAAAAACTCCAGGGAAAATATCCTAATCTGGAATATGGTCTACTCGTGTGTCAAGTTTCATCCATATTCGTTCGGGCATTGAGTCGTGAATAGTTTAACAAACAGACAGACAGAGTTACTTTTGCATTTATGAATGTAGTATGGATGAGGTTTTGTGCTTTGTTTAGCCACAGGTAGTTATAATACTAGAATGCAGATGCCTCATTCCATACAAAGAAACCGTGCCGACGTAACTAGCGTTTTTCGTTTGATTTAGATGATTATTTTTATAAGTACATTGATCGCGTTCAAGGCCGGTGCACGGCTATAGATGGTGTTAGCAGCGACTTGCAAGTAAAAGGCCTTTCTCGGTTCGCGAAATTTTTTTCTTTAAATACAGTGACGATTTTTTTATAGTATTTTTTTGCACGTTTTTCAGTTTCATTGTACTAAAATGCGTTACATTACAAATTAAAAAATCGAGTGGTATGCCTCAGAAATTTAAAAGCGCCATCTATTAAAATCAATTTTAAATTATCCGTTCAAATAATCTTTGAAATCTGAATTAAGAGCACAATATTTCACAATATATATAATTCATTTATTTTCAGACACAGTAGTCCATAATTGGGTTGTTGAATTAAAAAAAAAATACGATTTTTAAAATTTATTTTGAAACTTTACATATCATAAATTATATTGTCGTTGCAAAAATCTCTTAAATATTTTTTTTCAATTTATTATAAGCAATTGAAAATCGATAAAATTTTAAAAAGAACCACCTGTCTACGAACGGGCCATAATTGGTCGCCATGTTGGTGACGTCATAACGTTCAAGGAATTTCACCATAGTACAGTGTCACGTAAATTTACTAAAAATATCCGAAAATTAGTGCAAAAATATTATTTATAACAGCAAATTTTATTTAGACATGTGTGATAAAGGATTCATAAAGGCAAATTTCGAAAAGATATCCATCTGATGGACGATTTGGAAAAATTGAGCTTAAGTAAAGTAGTCGTAATGAATATTACGCGATAGTGGACCGCGACCGGTGTTTGTCATTGTTGTTCATTGTACACATTACATTTAGAAACATAATTGTCATAATGTAATTGTTGTTACATATGGGTAGGTGATATTCGTGTAAAATAAAAAGCTAACAAACACGATTGGCGCGCAACTTCGACTTTAGATATCAAAAAACTTCATAGGTACCACTAAATATTATACAACCCGAAATCTGTGGAGCCTTTATTTTTATTTATTTTTTGCATAACATCCTTAAAATTTTCGGTATTTTTTATTATTTGCATATCCCTTTATAATATTAAACACAAATATCTATATAATATAATTACAAACACTAAAAAACTTTGTAGAACAAAAACGTGAAAATATTAATTCGGTACATTTTCAAATATCTCTTAAATGCGTCGACCGATTTTCACAATTCAAACAGAAATATTAGTTTTACGCCTATATCCGTCATTTAAAATTAAAATAATGAATATATCTCCATAAACAAAAAATCATGTTTTCAAGTTACGTAATTATACTAAAATGTCAACTTTGCTCGAAAGTTCCTCTAAAAATTTACTTTTCTCAATCTTTAATGATCAAATTATGAGTTTAATCAGAATCTAATACTAAATTTGAACAAGATAACAACATAATTAACGTATTCTAATTGGAATCTAGTTAGACATAGAACATTTCTCAAAACTTTAGTACAGTTTGCTAGGTTGGGTATTGCGCGAATCACATAATAATGGGGAGTTATTTGTAATATTCGTACATAATGATGTGAAGCAAGCACGATAACTTTTAAGGTTCGATATTTATGATCAATGTATTCGATATTCATCAATATATTGACGATAATAACAAGATGGAATTGGTTATAAGTCAAAACACTGTATAAGCTATGTGCCACAATTAGTAGAAATGAACGTTGTGACGTCACACGGGCTCGGCTTTGTTCGGAAAACTGTCGGGGTGTTTTCGGTACTGCATTCAAAAAAATATTTTCGATTGGATTTTACTTTGTAATTACAATGAAAAAAAAAAAACTAAAAATAGTTTTGTATGAAAACTTATATATGATCTTTCCATTTATTACAAAAAAAAAGTTGGTTCAACAAACCAATTACATACGCATTACATAAAAATTGAATAAATGAATGAATTGAATTGTTTGATTGAATTGAATGTTGAGCTTAGGAGAGTTGGTTAAACGAGAACATACAAATTTTATAAACAATTCAAAAAAAAAAATTACATACAATTCAATAACAAATCGATGCATATCACGCCATCTTGTGAAATTTATTTCAACCAAATTTTCATTGTTAGCGCTGGGACCCCGTGGTTTAACTTAGATATCATCAATCAATAGACAATCGTATTTACTGCTAGACAAAGGTCCAAGCTGACACACACCCCGCTTAGCTGTATATGATACAAAAGTGCAAAACGCCGTTATTGAAATTACATTACATCGATAGAACTAAGAAGTTACATGAAAAACTATTCTTTGGCAATAAAGTTGAATAAAAGACTGGTCGGCTGCCAAGTAAGTACCCATGCCACTCAATACCAGATGGAGCCGGGAAACCATTGTGAGCAGAAGAAGGCTTTTAACAGATTTTAATCACATATTATTTTTGGTTTGTTTCAATCTTATTGAGATGCTGCAAGTTTGCAATCGGGATAACAGACCCAATTTGTCAAAGTCAATAAAGAGTTATGTTAACAATTAGTTAATGGAACTATAAGAAACTCATTATGATACTGTCATGTTAGTTTTAATACATTACGCATCGATGTTTTAAAACTTACATTTACTTACACGAGCAACATTGTTTGCATTTACAAAACTGTTTTTAAAATTATCATCAATGAAAATCAACATAATCAAGTATATGACGTAACAAATACCGTCCAACCTTGACTATTGGGGTTATTCACCAACACGACACGAGAGACTGGTTACACGTGTGTCCAGCTGGCGAAAACATAAAAAATAAAGTTTCTATATATGTAATTAGTATTCACACTTTCAATTCGCACAAACGAGTCTATCCTTCGACAACTGAACGTCAAGGCCAGGCTCTCCACCACCTGCCTGCGAAGAATCCTGGAGTTCTTTGGTCACATTGCCCGTAAGGATGGTCATAACCTCGAACAGCTAATGATCACAGGCAAGGTCGAAGGCAAGAGGCCGAGCGGCCGTAGCCCGATCAGATGGTCTGACCAAATACGTACAACGCTGAACACCAAGCTGCACGATGCACTCCATGTCGCTAAGGACAGACACAGATGGAGAATCATCGTCAGAGAAAAGTTGATCTCCTGTCGGGGGAATCACGACCCTCAGTAATGAGGAACACGACGCGAGGAGGAGGGATTCACACTTAATATTTTGTCGTCTGGACACGCCTAGATTTTTACGCGTGTGTCCAGTCAATCGTGTCAAGTTGGTGAATAACCCGACGATTGTGACGATGTAAAGGCGCCATGAGTATATCTAGGTATTATTAATTTATTGTAATGTTTTTTTATTTGTTTATTGCAAACATCTATGAAGATAAACGAGTCGAACTAGAAAACTATCGATATATCAAGAATGGAAAATGCTACATCGATCAGTGTTCAGCACCTAAGTTGGTGGTTAGAAAAACTATTGCAAACACGAAAAGGTTCTCTTAAAGATAAGAAAAACTCCGTTCAAACATTTAAGCGTTACTTGGTAGTTCTGCTCAAATTACAAGGTTTCTAATGACTATCCGTGTTGCCCAGCGCTAATCGCTCCACAACGCCGACGCCCCGAGACTCAGAGAATGCACTCACGGAAGAAAGTTTCAAATGAGTTATGGTGGTAGTGTAATTACTTCACGACTACATCATTTATTTGTACAATAGAGTGTAGGGAAACCACTAATTTTGATGTGTGCATAAGTCCTCAAAAATTGTGTGTATACATTACATAACTACTCTGCAGAAGAAGCCTTAGCGCTGAGGAATCAATAACCCACGTCATCCAGAAATGCGAGGCTGTGGCTTCTCAACACAAATCTTCTGAAAAGTGAGATTACTTTGCGAAGCCTATGAAGACCCCAAGAAACTTCTGTGAGCAAATCTAGGCTGGCTATGTTAGACAAGATCATGCACAACGGTACGGTACATAGGTATACTCAACTAAAACATAGTAAAGCTCGAAGAATATACCGTGCGTCTGATTTCAGTACATAAAATGTTTACAGCCAGAGAACAATTAAATTTAATTCACATCATTACAAGCTAGCTATTCTGATCAAACTCGTCATTAAGTCGAAATTCCTTCAGTATTATGAACGGCAAAAACTGCATTATAATTTTAAAGTGCTCGAATTTGTTTTCATAGCCGATTATCCTTTGAGTGGGAATGGCGGCCATCCACCCAGGGATGAAGGAGGGGATGGGAGGGGAGGAACTCACCAGGAATGGTTCCAATGGTTTTTAAAATAGCTAGTTGGTAGTAGCCGTTTGTTTTTAGAGATCCTTTAAATGCGGCGCGATGTGAAATCTGCACGATCCTGACGTGAATACGGATCGTAAATGGATACGATGTTTCGGTGTTTTTATTTTGTTTTACTGTACAAGTAATTTTTGAAGTGAAACTTCTTTATCGACGTATGGGAGAAATTTTGTACGTATCGTCACGTTTTTCGGTTACGCGCCATGTTGCTTTTTTATCAAAGTTTAGTAAAAAGACTTATTCAAATTTAAGTGAATTTACAAGAAAAGTGAGAGTGATTATATATTTCGTTTTATAAATTCAACACGTGTGAGCATGATTTTAATATTTATAATTTTATTTTTTTTATTTTTTATTTTTTTTATTTATTTATTTAACCATTTATGCACACACACATAATATACAGACAAGAAGAAGAAATAGAACAATAGGTACATAGGTAATGCTTATTTCTATAGAAATCTCTTCCAGCATACCTGCGAAAGGAAAGATGAAAAAAAGAGATATAGACATAGTGTGTAGAGTTGAAAAATAATAAACATAAAACGATTCATAACTAAGTAATAACTAATAAACAATACCGATAACAAATAAATATACCTACTATCATAACAATTTAAACAAACATATTTGTAAAATAAATATTAAAACAATAAATACTATATATATATATATATAAAATAATAATACATAAATAAATATGCAACTATGACGGAATGGAAAGATAGTGGTCTTTCACTCTTCTTTTAAAAACTGCAAGAGTTTTGCAGTCCCTAATGTCAGGCGGTAGAGAGTTCCACAATCGCACGGCGTGCACAGTAAAAGAGTAGGAGTAGAAATCGGTAGTGTGGGAAGGGATATTAAAGATATTTTTAAGATGCGACCTGCAAAGTGCATCGGAAGGACGGGAGTAAGAAAAGCGTTCACGGAGGTAGGAAGGCGTTTTCGGATTATGAAGGATGTTAAATAATAGACACAATATGCGAGAGTTCCTGCGAAGTCGAATAGGGAGCCACTTGAGTAACTTGCGAAAATCTGAAACGTGATCGTATTTTTTAAGGTTGAAAACAAAACGAATACATACATTTTGCAAACGCTCAAGTTTATTTAAAAGCTCCTCGGTGGCATCCAAATAACAGGCGTCGGCGTAGTCGATGATTGGCTGAATGAGTGTTTGGGCAAGGGAAATTTTGGTTTTCAAGGGCAAAAAGCTCTGGAGGCATTTCAGCGAGTGGAACGAGTAATGCACTTTGCGACTGACCTCAGCGACATGGGCAGTCCACGACAGATAGGAGTCCATGATTACCCCCAAGTTTTTAGCCGTCTTAGTGTACCCAATCTGTACTCCATTCAACCATAGCGGAGACAGCGACGCAACATCAAGCCTGTTCCGCATATGCCTGCCGCCGATAACCATGGCCTGAGACTTCCTAGGGTTGATTTGCAGCCCAAAGGACTGCGACCACTCCCCAATCAACTTCAGGTCACTGTTTACGGCAGACACAGCAGCTTCCGCATCAGAACTAAGAAAATGATGGTAAAGCTGAAGGTCGTCAGCGTAGAGATGGAAGTTACAGGAGATGATTCTAGTAACAGTGTTAATAAAAATGGAAAAGAGAAGAGGAGAGTGAACGCCACCCTGGGGTACACCCGCAGTAAGAGAGCACCAATCCGAAGAACACTCATCAAGGCGTACCCGCTGCGAGCGACCTCTGAGATAGGAGTCGAACCAATAAATAGTGGAAGAGGAGAAATTGAAAGATTTAAGGATCCCAAGAAGGATATCGAAGTCAACAGAGTTAAAAGCACTGCTGAAATCAAGAAGCACAAGTAACGTCAGAGATTTGTGATCCATAGCCCAGCGGATGTCATCAGTCACCTTTAAAAGGGCTGTGACAGTACTGTGACCAGGTCGGAAACCAGATTGAAAAGGACTAAGAAGATCATTACTAGATATAAACAGAGACAGTTGCTGATGAACAATGTGCTCAAGAACTTTGGAAAGATAAGGAAGGATGGAAATGGGTCTGAAATCGGACAAAGTGACCGGGTTAGGTATTTTGGGTAACGGAATAATATGGGCTAGTTTCCAAGCATCGGGAACAGTGCAAGAAAACAAGGAATAGTTAAAAATGTGGGTTAAAACGGGAAGTATTGTGGAGAGGATAGGGGTAATCATTCTTGAGCAAAGATCATCATTACCAACTGCGGAGGAGGAGATAGCACAAATAGATTTTTTGACATCAATTTCACTCACAGGACTGAAACCGAAAGACGAACACTGCGGCACTCTGATTTGACGTGTGGATCCAAAGTTACGGGTGGAAGTGAGAAATGTTTGTTGAGAGCACACACGTCAGTCTCATTACTAGCAATGACAGGGGACTTACCAATGCCGACAGTTTTCAGAAACTTCCAGACTTCAGAGGAGTTCCGGTTGTCAAGAGAATTATGGAAGTAGCGTCTCTTTGCATCTCTACACATACGACTACAGCGATTACGCATCTCACGATACGAACTTAGGTTGCGCTCAGAAGAACGGAGCTTTAACCTTCTTTTGGCACGATCTCTACTTGCCATAGCATCCTTAATAGCAGGGGTGAGCCAGGGAGCCGGCACATACTTTACTCTGACTCGACGAATAGGAGCATGACGATCGTAAAGGCTGAGTATCTTAGAGTTAAAAATACGAACCATATCATTGATACTAGAGCTTTCAAGCACATCCGTCCAGTCAATGCCACCTGCATCTTGCAGCAATGCCTCCAGATCTATGCCCTTATAGTTCCGAAGGAAAATATAAGATGGTTTGCGCTTTGGAGGACGAATCTTGTAGGACATGAAGATTAAATCGTGGTAGGAAAAACAAGCAGAGAGCTGACCGTGAATAGATACATTATTGGCTTTAGAAACAATAATTAAATCCAAGAGAGAAGGGGTGCAATTAGGAAAATGATGAGTGGCAGAGAGAGGGAGAATACTGAGGTTAAAAGAAGACAAGAGAGTTTGAAGTTTGTGAGTACGCGAGTCATTTTTAGGAAGGCAAGTGTTAAAATCACCCATCAAGACTACATGGTCGTAAGTAGGACAAAAATCGTTTAAAAGCGAATCAAAAGAATTAAAGTAATCGACACTGAGGTTAGGACTATACATCACGCCAAGAAGCATCTTAACGTGATGTAAGGAGATTTCTAAAAATAGATGCTCCGCTGAGCCCGAGTAGGGAGATGGTGATGTACTGATAACCCTAAAGGGAATACCAGCACGCAAGTAAATGGCGACACCACCACCACCCTTCCCCGTTCTATCGTTACGAATAAGAACAAAGCCAGGGAGGGCATAGTGAACCGATAAAAGTGAAGGTTTCAGGAAGGATTCGGAGATCAGCAAAGCATCTATGTTTGCACAGTTAATGGAAGCCAGAAGATCAGAATAATGGCCAGAAGATCAGAATAATGGATAGGTTCAGGTTAAGATCAGAATATATTTTATATATATATATATATATTTATATTTATATTTTTTTTTTCAACAATAGTAATAATGATGCTATCATTATTGATGAAATACAACAATAGCAATGATATTATAATAAGAACAATGATAAAATAAATTACTCATTAATTGTATGCATGTCTATAATAATAAAATAGCTTTAATTTAATACGGAAAAAATTGTTTTTCTTAAGGCCTTATCTACCCCATTTTCGTGAAGTTGCAAATAGTAGAAAAATGATATGTCGTAAAGAAGTTTCACTTCTTACCTGTGTACTCTGGTACACACACACATTTTTTTTTTTTTTATGCGCTTATTTTTATTTGTGTAGGCTTACGGCCCACTCCTGCCTGGAAGAGTGGGAACATTATAGACTGATTTTATTCTTAGCCAGTGCTCTCTTATGTTGGATAATTAAAACGAAACAACTTTATCACTAAAGGTAAAAGGAAATTAGGAAGCGTCCTGCAGCGAGATAGATTGACGACATCAAACAAGCCACGACTAACACCTGCACGATTCCAGCATTTTACGAGTAGCACAGAGCCGGCTTGAATGACATGCAAAATAAGACATCTCTCCCCCGTGGTGTGGGCGAAACGGAATATGATATGTTAATAACAAAAATGTGAAGTAAAATGGCGGTGACATAATCTTATGGAGACTGTCCAACAGAAAATTGCATACTTGAACAAGATTGCCTGCAGACTGCATGCTTCCACGACATTTCTGATACTTGCCGCATACTTGCTTACCAAGTCTTGATCCACAGAATATTGCAGAAGGTGCAGTTCCATACGAGGGAAAACTTCGTACGTTCCACGCACACATAGACGCGTGCGTGAGGCGATTACAAACAAATGACAGTCGCGTGTGCACTTGCACTCGTTGTACGTGAAGCGTGTCTATGAGTGCGTGGGTTTTCGCTCGTTGTTTTGAGTCGGCCTTCTGTATCTATATATGCTTTGCTTGATCGTCTATATTCGCCTTTAGATATTGGTTATAGGAATGCCCCGCTTGACTGGAGGTCTGTAGAACGGTTCGCAAAGAGGATTAGGGAGTTTGTGGCTAATTCCGGCATGAATATGAATAATCTTGTTACCCTGCGGCCGTGTTGTGGATATGCTTGAATTGCCTTGGGGAGCAAACGAGCTACCATTGGGGTTTCATATTAGAAGGCTGATGATACCTCGTCTGAATACCAATTTATTTTTTGTTTATTCTATTCCTTATGATAATACCTAGATAACCTAAATACTAATATTTTTATTGTTTGAAGAAAGTTTACTATTGGTATTATCTGCTTATTCAAAGAGAAAAGTGGTTTTTTTTTGTGTCGTTTTATTCTGATCTATTGATATTAGAACAGAAATAATGATACCGTACTGTCATTTAGATAAAAGCATGTTCCTATTCATTTTAACATGCCATAAGAATTTTAAAAGAGAATTTTCATCAAATTCTGATGTGATTTATTTTAATTGTTACGAAATTACATTCTTTAAATGCTCCTTGAAGAGCGTTCAGATAGTAAGCCGCACAGCCACACAGCCGCACTGCAGCACCGCAATCTGAGATGTCATTACGTCGAGGTTGTAAATGTAGGCTAGTTCAACATTAATTATAGTTTAGCCCGAGGATATAATACTGAAACACATGAGAAAATATGTTTACTTTAATATTGTACCTAAATGCGAAAGTAACTCTGTTAATCTGTTTGTTACTTTTAAGGTCATAGCGCACTTAACTCGGAGAGGGATCGTAACCGTACTGCCTTTCGCCTCGCCGACAAACAGGCTTCAACCTTACGTAAGTACGTAACCAATGCGGATAAGCAGCTCCGGTACGTCGACTCGGCTACGGCTAGGCGACGCCGCGCTTACGGCTCACCGATCGCTGATTGACCTGGCTGGCACCAGATCAGACGACGAGCCGTAAGCGCGGGGGCGACGGGCCGTAAGCGCGGGGACGACAAGCCGTAAGCGTAGGAACTGCTAGTTGACCACGCACTGCTCCGTGGTTCCTGAGGATCCCGAGGCGAGGCGATTACATTATGATTCCGATCAGTGTGTGTTGCAGTAGGGCGTTTCATACAAAGAAAAGGCACGGCTTGAGTTGATACGGTGACGATCCCTTTCCGAGTTGTTAATTGTGCTATGACATTTATACGTATAAACCGCTGAACCGATTTTGATGAATTTTGGTAGGTATAGAGATATATTGAACCTTGGAGATGGATGTAGAACTTTTTGTACCTGGAGTACCTACGTTTCCTTGGGATAATTTTCGTGTTTTACGCAAGCGAATCTGCTGGCAGAAGCAAGTAACAAATAAGGTGAGGTTATAATATAATTCATTAACGATAAAAAGAAAAATCAGTACCTACTCACATTGATATAAAATCTAAACTGAAAAAAAATAAAGAATAAATTTTCATAAAAGAAAATGATAATGCTATCGCTGCCCAAGTCTACACACACATTCACTAGCAACTCCCAAACGCTTTTAAAACTAAAATTCTTAGCAAACTTGTAAAATTTGAGTATTTTCTTTTGTACTGAACCCGTGTTAGACAAAAAGTTAATATTTGCACGGTCGCAGCCTGCGGGTCGATGAACTTCCAACTTTTAACGCAGCGTGGCAGAACCCCGTCTGGTGTGTACCTAAATATTTATTATATTTTTCAATTGCATTTTGTGATTAACGGTAAATGAATTTTGTTTTTGTTAAGCATGTTAGGGTGTGTGTTGGGGACATTATTTTGTGTTTTTATTAACCCCCGACGGAAAAAGAGGGGTGTTATATAAATTTGATGTACCTAGTGTTTTTTGTGTATTTAAATATTTGTGTATATGTGGATTTGGGTATCTGTCTGTGGCATCATAGATCCTAAACGGATGAACCGATTTTGATTTCGTTTTTGTTTGTTTGAAAGGTGACTTTATCGATAGTGTTCTTCTGCTATGTTTGATGCCGTTCAGTTAGCAAAAGTTAGCTGTTCAAAAGTTATGGGAGTTTTACTGTTTGTACCGGGCTGTTTCCGCAAGACATCGTGTGATAATTACTTGTTCAATAGATTGTCGATCGAAGCGTGTCTACTACTAGATAAATTATGTAGTATGAAATAAAAATAATATGTCGGGGATTTTGTTTCTTTTTTAAATTTAGTTGTTTTATTCAGAATCGATACCTATAACCGTTATCTGTTGTTTATTTTATTTAAACGACTTCAAGAAAAGGAAGAGGTTCTCAATTCAGTTGTACTTTTAGAATACCTACTTATACAAATATAACATTAAGTCAAGATTGATTAGGTTACTTCTAGGCAAGCGTGCCTCATCGTTGACCACATCATCGCTTACCATCAGGTGAGATAGTGGTCAAGCACGAGCCTAACAATAATAATAAAAAACTAATGAATGGGTACTAACGTAGAAGTTAGAAATTAATAAATTGCCGACAGCAAATAGCTTAGTCTAAAATCGAAACCAGACAACCGTAAAACAATTTAGAAAACCACTACTCAATCAGACGAACAATGTTAGGCAATTAATTTCTCTCACCCGTAAAACGTAAATAAGGACGCATAATGTTTCACGGCGGTCCTTACACCATCAATCAGCGAGCCCATCCCTATTTAGACAAAACACCCAGATATCCCAGGTGCGTTTCAACAAAAAAGATGATATCTACGATTCGGCGACGCCATTTCCCAGAACCATTCGTCGCGCCACAAAAACCTGCGGTTATTTTTCTTAGGTGGCATTTATCGCGGGTTTCCATCCGATGGGCTGGCACACAATGCGGTAAGTAGCTGCTCAGCAAAAACACTCGGCCTCCGGAGATAGGCGGCTTTTTGTCGCCCCGGGCCGAATACGCGTCGATTGTTCGCAGAATTAGGCCGAAACCAATTGTTGGTATGCGGCTTATTGCACGAATATTTGGAATTCGGTTAGTCATAAATGGAAAGGCTTTTTTTTGATTGACTTGATTTGTGCAGCAATATGGCTAACGTTTTTCGTGAAAATGCTTTAGTTCTAGCGTATAGTTAAAATTTTATGAATAGTTAATGGGGTTTATATTAATTTTCCATTAATATAAATGAATGAGTTTAAAATGTTTGTGATTTTAAATGAACAATACCTTTTGTTAGTAGATTTAATTGTTAATATATATTAATATTTTCATTGCAAGATACCGTGTATTTCCTTCGCGCAAAGATTCTTTCCATTCCGTGCAGGTGAATTGATTAATAAATTGAATAAAATTATAAAGATAGCTAACTGTCATAAAGTTGAATGTAAAAGAAAAATTATAAAATGGTTACTTAATCTCAATTATATATGGAAACAGAAAAATTACTCGATGTAGCAAAATAGCAGTGTCAATTATAGGTATTCTTACTTTTTCTAACATAATTATATACGTTCTATTGTAATGTTCTATGTATATTTATATAATATTTAAATTTACAATTATTTATTAATTATTATGCATTATATACACTAACACATATACATACAAACACACCGCACACTCACGCACTCACGAACACACACACACACACATACGCACCATCCACACACACCATTTCCCATTAGTTCCATGTAATCTCTATGTATAACAATGTAATGGGGGGCCTGGAGTTCTGAAATACAGGCCTAGGCTAGTTTAGACTCTATATCTCTCAAAAATTACGATTTTATTTTTGTCTAAATATTCTGTCAATGTAACGGCTAAGATAAATATGTAATTTGTGGAGATAAATAAACATTTTTTATTATTATTATTTTCATTGCATGATACCGTGTGATTGCCTACTGTTAAACTGCATATAACGTAACTAGCGGACGCCTCGCGGTTATTACCCGCGTAATTCCCGTTCCCGTGGCAAGAAAAAAAAAAGAATTATAAAAAAAAGAAAAAGAAAAAAGAAGAAGAAAAAGAATTTCTGAAATCGGTCCAGTGGTTTTTAGGGTTCCGTACCCAAAGGGTAAAAACGGGACCCTATTACTAAGACTTCGCGATCCGTCTGTCTGTCTGTCTGTCTGTCCGTCTGTCTCCAGGCTGTATCTCATGAACCATGATAGCTAGACAGTTGAAATTTGATGTATTTCTGTTGGCGCTATAACAACAAATACTAAAAACAGTATAAAGTAAATATTAAAGGGGGGCTCCCATACAACAAACGTGATATTTTTGCCGTTTTTTGCTCGATATTAATAACGGCAACAGGTAGACGCTTGAAATATTCACAGAATGTTTAGTTGTATATCCTCTTCAAAAAATAATTATTATTAAAATATAATAAATTAAGGGGGGCTCCCATACAACAAACGTGATTTTTTTGCAGTGTTTATGTGTTTTGCGATAATGGTACGGAACACTTCGTGTGCGAGTCCGACTCGCACTTGGCCGGTTTTTAAGTTTATTCGTTACATACAAAATACAAATCTCTTTATTTATTAGTATAGAAGTATAGATGGCAGATATGTAAACTCCTGGCTGTTACATTAAAGAAATTCCACTCGATATAATCATACCTATTACCGAAAATCCTGCATCCAGACATGCAGGTGATCCCTATATTCCCTCTCACCAAACTCACACTCCCACTCCCACCCCACACTTTATCAAACCTCGGCTCGTTCACTAATGAACGCGTGGTTTTTACACAAATTATTATGAATTGCTACGTTGCACGTTGTGCGCTGCTCGTTGCTAGCAACGGTTGCCGGTTGCCGGGCGACCGTTTTTTGTCGAGAGCTCAGACTAATTAGTCACTCTGATTAAGTTATAGGATCCTGTCAGAGCCAATCAACGGCTTACAGAGAAGGTTTTCAGATAAGTCAGAAAGATTTTCGTTTAGTGCTTTTTTGTCGTGGGATGTACGAAGAATGTGACCAATTATTTGCGCTCTTGTTGATTGCGTGAAGTCTGTTGATTGCATTTAATTGAGATGGGTGGACAGTTAATTACTTATAATCATTGCTAAAGTTTTTGGGCACTATTTGTGTCCTGTTTGATTAACAAATCCGAGAAAGCATTTACAAAATGTGCTTAAGACTTAAGTTCGTAAACCCATCAAATACTTAATAATTCACTAGAAAAGCTAATTTTCAACAACAATATAATTTTAAAATTGATAGATTCAAAAGATAAATCATAGATACTGGTGCTCTATTATTATATGGTGCATTACCAAATATAGATACTAAGATTTAATGTCATTTAATTGGAACTCATTCTCCCATAACGCCTATATTTAATTAAATGTTAGATACAAAAGGAAAAATTTAATACGCAGCAAATTCAGACTAAAAGCATCTAAAAATTGGTTACCCCTTAAAATGTAACTAGCAGTTTACTCCAACATTAATATTCACCGCTCGCTCCCTCGATGAATAAATAACTTTAAAATTAAACTCTATATTCGTATTAACAGTACTCTGGGAACATTTACGGGCGGTTTTGGCAAATTCGGATGAAGCCAAAAGGGTGTTGATTAATCAGGAGCCATTTGTATATTTTTTTATCCTCCCGTCGCCCACGTTGTACAAGTTAATTTTAATAAATCATCTGAAATTCAACGCGGTGTCTTTGTGATGGGGGGTGTCAACGTTGCGGTGTTTTATTGGTGTATCCTTGATGGCAGAATTAAAATGGTGTGTCTGCAATTTGGAAGACGAGGGTAGGATTAATTTTTTGGTTATCTTTTTGGAGGATACCTGCGGTTGTGTCCGGAAAACCCCTTGTTTTTCATGTATGTTTGTAGTTTCGCATTTCGCTGCACACACAACATTAAAGTTATACTGATTTTTGTCCTCTTTTAGCTAGTAAGGTGCGTTGCGATTCATTTAATTACACGACTGCCCAAAAAAGAAGTGTTACGTTTTCAGGGATCATGTATGTTTGTGAGTTTCTTTATGCCACCGTTACTTCTAAACGGCGGAACCGATATCAATATATGTGGTATCGTTAGAAGCGTTGCGTTATCTTGGGTAACATAGGCTAGTGATATTTAAAAAAACAAAACGAATATTTTTTACATAAAATTTATTGCGTATACTATAATCGTCTAGAGCTTGCTTAGCACATAACTACAATATATAACAGTAATATTCAAGATGCATTCGTTCACTCATAACACAACAAAATAAATAAAATAAATACAACGGTAGGTACTATTCAATATCCCATAGTAAAATGTATTAAAAAAAATGAGTGTGTTTAAAAAATATCGTTTTATCACTAAAAGGTATGAAATAAAAAGTAAATAATAAAAAACACGACTGCCTTTTCAAAAAGTTTATTTATTTCAATTAACTTTACAAACTTCTACAATATATAATCTTACATAGAGGCCTCCTTTTAAGTATAATAAATACCTGTGCTAGGAGACCCCGCTCTTCTAAAACAAGAAACAATAATACTGTAGGAGTGTACATAAACAACAAATTCAACTTAAATCTAGGATATGTGTGTGTGTCGCTTATCCATACATTTCCCCATGATACTTTGTAAAAGAGTTTCAAAGTCATCATAACTCTTATATATTAGCCAGTCTATTAAAGATTTCTTACATTCTCGATAACTCATAGGATAAATGTTTAAAAGTTTATTTAACTTGTTGTAGATGGAAGCGGATTGTCTAGTCAACTGCCATTTCGCATATGAGGTTTTAACCGAGATTTAGATGCAGCAGAGTCATTAAAAATTGGACCTCTCGGATTCGTGCCACCATACGAAGCCGCGGCGGACATTTGAACGATGTCATATTCCATCCATAATTGGCATAAATGGCCTTTTAAATAAAAAATAAAATTTCGTTAATATCTCACACACATCTTGTTTTATTCAATTTTAACATCGACCCCTCGTTGTGAAAGACCCTTTAGATATTTTATATTAGTAACTTTTGCTATTTTAATGCAAGAACAATTTCTGCTAGTAGGATTACCACAGCTATGTATTCTTAGGTTATAATTAGGTCCTGGCTGACTGTTGTTATATTTAGTATTGTCAAAAAGTGAATAAAAAAATTGACTGAAAACCAATATTCATCAATATGAAGTCATCTTGCTACAAGACGTCAATCATTCCTTTTCCCAGATATTTCACGTGTTTTACCAATCCATCAATACTTTAGTTTTATTGTTCTGTATCTGCTAATAATTCTGGTACAGTAAAGTCAATCAGTCACCAAATGTATCTGAAAACCAAAATTTTGGTACAGTAGATACAAATAAACAATAACATTTTCGCAATCTCCTCCTCTCACAACACATCAAAAAATATTCACAAAATAAAACACCACATAAATCCAATTAAAACTGCTAGATATCCATTACACAAATAGTAAGAGTCGTTAGCATTACATACAAAGGTACGAACACGGAGTACGCTTCGTACAAATAAAAGTTCTGACATTGCTTACCGTTTGAGTCAAGCGTATTTTTGTGACGGAGCGAGAAACAATTTTGTACAAGACTTGCAAAGCTTTGGAATGAGTAATGTTGCTTGTTAACAAATTGTCTGTATTTCTTTTTGCTTTTTTTTTAACAAATTCTTATTAAAGAAAGTGAATATTGCTGTCTGCCTAAAGTGTTATAAGAATGGAACAAAACAAACAGCAATAGCAGCCCTACCTAGACAATGATTTGGTTGTTGCCGACGAACCAAGAAGATGTTGATTGCAATATTTCGCGATGGATACATGAGCTTATTTTAATTAATAATTTGACACTACTGTGGTAACATATTATTTTGTATTGTAATATCTTGGTATTTAAACATAAAAGTATCTATAAACAAACAGCAATAACATAAAGTTTTAATCTATTAAGACTTACTTAAATAGTAATATTTTAAAGTGTAAGAGGTAGATAAAATCTTTAGAAATACGAATTGTATATTTTTTTATAGGAAGTCACCTAGAATTGCTTATTTGATTAAAAAATAACTTTTACAAAACAAAACACACAAACAATAAAACAAAACACAAATAAAAAAACCAAACTACATAATTGCTGAGTACTATACGAGTCGGCTTCTTTTTATCTCGAAAAAATGCACAGTTTTTGTGGTATAGGCCTTATGAGAAAAACCGCACGAAAAAACTTAGTTGTAAAATAACATATAAACCTCTTTAATAATGTAAATTCTAAAACATTACGTAAAGTACTCTCTCGAAATTTTAAGAGCAAAAGATTTCAATGTAAAATAAAAGTACTAGGAGCTCAAAAACTAGAGAGTGGTGACTCTGATTAATGTTGTTTGCATTCATTACGACGCCACGCGAAGCTTGTCGCCATCTACGAGTATACGCCGCATAAGTAATAGGTGTCCTTGTATTTGGGTCAGATTTAAATATTAATAAGAGAGGAATTTTAATATGCAAAATGGTAACTACCATCGTGTGATGATCAATTGTCGGTATTTTCAGTCTGAGATTAGGCTGTGTTATAGGACACCTTCAGGACAGGTAAATGTGGCAACATTTAGGGGAGGCTTATGTTCAGCAGTACGTCTTTTTACCTAAAGCATAATAATGGAAACGTAGTTCAACAACCCTGTGTATACCGTATAGGTACCTAACTTCAATAAGCCTAATGAAAAACATTTTGTCGCGCCCAATTATTGAAATCAGCGTCTAATTTGATTTTGATCATTGTGCGTAAGCCCCTAGAAATGTAATACCACGCGTAAAATATTATTCGTGACGTAATAATATTATTATAGGCAATGCGATGTTTACCTAGAAACAGAACATTATTTTATTTACCGAAAATTAATGTCTAATCGAGAAACTTCGCTCAAATAAACATAGAAAATCCGAGATGCTTATTCGCGTTTTTTGTCAATAATCATAATAGATTAAGAATTACGAAAAATAGATCAAGAAAACATAAAACCTAAGAGAACGTTGGTATCTATTCTAATAAATATTACAATATCGTCCTAGAAACAGACCCGAAAAAAAAATACCGTTTATCTCAGAAACATAGCTCAGACATCTAGAGAGCTATGAGCTATAAACCTTAAATCCGTCTGAAGTGGGACGATAAGAGAGGCCCAGTGTCTCGAGGCAGTCAATTACTGCCTTGTAATTAGTCCACCCACCGCCGCGCCGCCAGGGGCGCTGCGGGCACGTCTAATAGCTATCCTATACACGGACCCGTCTAGACCTTAGCTGGTTTATTTTATCTGTGCTACTGTCAATATTTGGGTCGTTTGATGTTCTGTTTCTGAAATGGGAAGGAACTTAGAAGTTTTTTGGGAGTGAATAGTTTAAATTGTTTGTGATGTGTATGTCAGTTGAGGTGAACTTTAAGTGCTTCGTGCTCTTTGGGCAAAGAAACAGTCGTGGTAGCAGTAATTTAAAAGTTTTAAGTTTTTACTTCTGTCGTCAGTCCCCATGAACGGTATTTTTTCTAATATTAATATAATATGTTTAGTAAACAAAAACAAAAACAGTCCTTCACAGGGTTAGCAACATTCTTAGATTTTTTTTTTTTTTTTTTTTTTTATAATTTATAGGCTCGCGTTTGACCACTATCTCGCCTGATGTTAAGCGATGATGTGGTCTACGGTGAAGCACGCTTGCCTAGAAGAAACCTATTCACTCACTTTACTTACTTACTTATAAATCAAATATAATTTAATACACAAATTCTAATAAGGATGTTATAGATACCAAACTACATGTAGATATAGGCACAGGCTTCTGACATTTATCTCGGTCCGTGTAACCTTACAATTAGCGCTAACAGACTATCTCCGCCGCCATTTAAGGGTCAGCAACATAAAGGGGTGATTAAGAGTCCATTTAATTAAGGCTTATTTGTATAGAAGGGCTACTGGCCTAGATTTCAAAATGTTTGATCTGGAAAGTTCTAGTTACAATCTTAACGAAAAATACCAAAACTAAAAAGAGTGGTTTTCGATTCGAATAATCTGAATAAGAACGTGTCAATCCTTACTTTAACGCTCATCTAGACAATATTAACTAGATTATAGTTTTAAATGATTATTTTCGCAATATTTTAAGTGTTAATCATTGTTGGTCAGCCTAATACATTAATAAAATATGTTTGACAGGTTATCAGGATAAATTTATTGGATGATGCCATGTACTAAAATAAATAAATATAGTTTCACAAATACTCAACTATAAATTCTTAATTCAGGAATCGAAGGATAGGTAATCGTCGCTCCCCCCAGTGTGGCTGAGGGTAGGAGGCCGCGGCGGGAGAGGAGTACCGGTATTGGTGTGCACTGCTCTCCCTACCTTCCGTGGCCTGGACGGGTTCGCCAGTCTCTGATGGCGGATGCGGTGGGGCCACAGGGAAGGAAGAGTGTCGGTACAGCGTTGGCCACTCTCCCTATCCCATGCGGCCGAAAAATGGTAGGTTGCGGGGACACTGACCTGACACGTCACAGTGGAGCCAAGGGTGCCATACACGGAGTCGTCTGGGGGGTGGTGATGGGGGGTACTCCCCAGAGGAGGGGAGGAGAGCAGGGTTCGGTGTCGGACAGCCGCGGCGGATCCGCGGTGAGTGCTAACGCGTGCTCGTGTTTCCTCCTGCGGCGCTGGAGTTTTACTGGGTTGGAGTCCCACATAACTGCACTATTTCCCCGTGGTAATGCTGTATGCATGAGCATTATGCCAAGCAAAAAAATGGTAAACGTTGCTACTAAATGCATAAGTAAGTAGACAGATACGTTTGCCGCCAGTCGAGTCGATCACAACGTTACTGAGCTCTGTAATCAAAGTCTCGTCAGAGCCTCCGTCGTAGACGCCAAATAAAAGGATGGTCTACAGGCCTCTAATCACAGCCCCAAACTCACCCGACCATTTGAGGGTTACGTTAAACACTCATTCCAACCTTATTTGTCTTCCGTACCACTGGGTCACTCCTCAAGGATCAGATCCTTACTGTTGATATATGATTAAAATTAGGATATGGAAAATATACAGAGTAATATAAATATTATTCCTACATTAATGTCGATTGCCAGACTCGTTGGAATACCTATAACGAGATTTTTTTGTACGGTTTTATTTTTTTGATACGATTTTTTGACCTCATTATTTTGAAGTGCTATTAAGATTTGTATAATATTGTAAGCAAAGATCCTATTTACGTAATGATAACTTTGGAAATGTGCGTATACCAGTTTTCTAGCTTATCGTAATCAGCAGCATTTAACAGTAAGTTTCTGTCTTTCTTAGATTCTGCCCTCAATATACCAATAGGTGTGCTTGCCTTAAAGGTATGGTTGATCTGCAGCCGGGTCACAAACTATAGTTAGAAAATGATGATCTATCCCAAAAATCGATGTCCCCCGAGAGCCTGCCTATTATTGAAACACTTAACTATAACATTAAATTAATAGATTGATGAACCCTCATGAAAATATATACACACTAATTTTGGAAAAGGTTCAGAAAGCCTTTCTGAGGTATCTGTATAAGCGTCTATATGGATATTATCCATTCTTATACCCTTCTTACTTCCTCTTAGGGTGTTTAGGCTACAATTCTCTCGAGGTCAGAAGGAAAAATGATCAAATCATAAATATGTGTAAAATCTTTCACGGGAATACTGATGCCCCTGAACTACACGACGAACTATCCCATATTTTTGCCCCGGTCAATTATAGACGTAGTAGGAGGCACAGATTGTTCGCCGTACCGGGGAGTCGAACCGTCGCTCGAGCCCAGTCTCCCATCCCTCGTACACCCACCGCGCTCAACGCTCTCTTGGATGCTAAGCCCGATTGTGATGTGTTCGCGGATGAATGGCAGAAGATTCTGTCTGTATGTCTGGAGTATTGTGAGATGAGCTAGATGTATGACTGCCGTGTAATTATAGATATTATCATTGTTGTTTGTTTTTATAATTTTTATTTTTAATGCTCTTTTATAAACATGTCTTTAACTAATGTAATTGGCTTTTGGCCGTGTTATGTTAAAGTAAATAAATAAATAAATGTTATTCTGGCATATCTCTCGAACCAATTTTTATTTATAAATAACATTATTTGGCTCTCAGTAATTTTCATAACCAAGCAACATCAGACAATATGGCATAGTCTCAATAGAGCCTAATCTCTCTAATATCATAATCATTGATATTCAAAACGTCTCAATCTCCTCTTATCTCGCGCTTGATCCGAGTACAGTTACTCTAATCCACGTAGTCGAAACTTGGATCATATTTACATACATAACAGTTTATGTAAGGTGAATCAGCTACAAATAAGAGCAGAAGGACCATGGATTTATTTACTTGTTTACCCTCGCAGTGACACGCCTTGCAGCAATTACACCAGTGGAGCACAAACTTATAAAAACTAATTATAATAATCTAATTATAAGTCCAGGTTTCCTCACGATGTTTTCCTTCAACGTTATCAGCAATGTCCAAGATACACTTATAAAGTGAGGAAACCTGGACTTATATGGTTAATGCAAGTCTGAAATAGCCAAGTCAGAGGCCTGTGAGTTTTCCAGAGGCTTAACTCTGACACCAGAGGTGGCCATATCCTCACACGTAAAAAAAAGAAGAACTGCGCAGCGCGTGCCTCCTTAGACAATGACTGTCTACTTCAAAGAACCCATAAGCGAAAATAAATTAAAATCAAAATCAAAAAATCAAATGTTTTTTATTTCACATAGGCCTACATGGGCACTTATAAAACGTCGACAAAAGGTGCACGGTTCGGGTTAGTCGTTTCCTGTGGAGAAGAACCGGCAAGAAACTCCACGGTTACTCTTTTAAAAAAATTGGTTTGTTTTACAATATTTCCACGTTACAGTATTAGTGCTTAGATATGGGGGGACAACGTAGGCCCGACAATAAGTCGTAAGAAACTAAAAAAAAAAATTGTATAAACGAGAGAGTTAACAAATGTTAACAAGCGTCTAGAAATCTAGAAGGCCTACAATGTTCACACATTCACAAAACAATCAGTAAAAGAATCTATACAAAGGAAAAAATAAATAAAAATATATAACAAGACTAAATTTAACATGTGGCACAAATGTTGTTATCAGTGCTGTAACTATTCATAGCAAAGGGCTATAAAGATTATTGAAATCATTGTAAAAAGTCTAATTAAAAGAAAGAAAAAAAGTAAAAATGAGATTGAGAATAGTTAGAGACATCCACATATTTGTGCCGTTTATGAGTTACCAGGGAAGCCGCATGCGCAGAAGGAGCTAAAATTTTTATCTTCAACGTAGTCCTTGATTTTGTAATATGCTTTTTTAATAAGGACACGTTTGATGTAGTTTTTGAACTTTCCATCGGTCAATTCTATAACTGGCTTTGGCAACTTATTATAAAAGCGTATACTGTTTATAAGAAAAGACTTGCTAGTTTTCGTTAATCTGAATTTGGGTATTAAAAAGTAAAAGTGTGCTATAAAAATTAAAATAGTACATTGTGATACAAGGGTGGAAAGTAGGTTATTGCAAACGAGCTGTCATTAACAAGCCCGAGCCGAAGGCAAGGGTTTTTAATGACACGAGTTTGCAATAACCTACACGCCCGTGTATCACACGATATTTTTCAATACAGTTGTGGGAAATAGTAAAAACAAATCAAAGAATTAGATTTGATAATTCACAAAAAAATAAAATTTTCGCGCGTTTTTGCAACTGGACATATATTTTTACAACGAAAACAGCCTACACAGCCTATTCGATTTTTGACAAATGTTGATGTGCAAATAATTAAATTGAAACTGGTAATTAAATATATTAAATAACCATTTCAAAGACTTTTGAGAATTAAATGCTAAAACGTACGGAATCATTCATTTTTCCTCGTATATAATCTATTCCATTTTATTCTATGTATGAAAACTCCTTGCTACTAAACTTTTTAAATTGACTTATAACTAAAGGCGCGTTTTTGCAACTGGACATTTTTTACAACGAAAACAGTCTATACAGCCTATTCGATTTTAGACAAATGTTGATGTGAAAATAATTAAATTAAAACTAGTAATTAAATATATTAAACAACCATTTCAAAGACTTTTGAGAGTTCAATGCTAAAACGTACGGAATCATTAATTTTTCCTCGTATAAAATCTATCCCATTTTATTCTATGTTTGAAAACTCTTTGCTACTAAACTTTTTAAATTGACTTATAAATTTAAAAATAAACTGCAAAACTAATGATCGAGCTCGTAAACAAAAGTCACGACCGCGTAACAGAAAGATGCCTATGCATAAGATTTAATTTTCGAATCATAATTATAGCCTCTGAAAGTACGCCATGTTTAACAACTGTATTGAAAAGTTATTTTTCAATACAGTTGTTAAACATGAGTGTAGATAATAGTAGTTTATGCATTGGTCATATAATAGGGGTTATTAAAACACGAGCGTAGGTTTATCAAATGAGGCGAAGCCGAATTTGATAATAATATTACGCGAGTGTTTTAATACCTAATTATATGCCGTTGCATACACTACTTTATCTTCACTCATACAGTTGAAATAAAACAAAAGTGGAAAGTAAAAATATGTGGTATGGCGGGCAATTTAGATTCTCATTGCGCAGCGCGCGCATCCACAGACAACTGACAATGACATGAGCCCATACGCGCCAGAAAATCAAAAAGTAAAAGTGTGCTATAAAAATTAAATAGTACATTGTGATACAAGGGTGGAAAGTAGGTTATTGCAAACGAGCTTTTTAATGACACGAGTTTGCAATAACCTACACGCCCGTGTATCACACGATATTTTTCAATACAATTGTGGGAAATAGTAAAAACAAATCAAAGAATTAGATTTGTTAATTCACAAAAAAAAAAAAACAATTAGCGCGTTTTTGCAACTGGACATATTTTTTTTACAACAAAAACAGCCTACACAGCCTATTCGATTTATTGTACGCCATGTTTAACAACTGTATTGAAAAGTTATTTTTCAATACAGTTGTTAAACATGGCGTACTTTCAGAGGCTATAATTATGATTCGAAAATTAAATCTTATGCGTAGGCATCTTTCTGTTACGCGGTCGTGACTTTTGTATACAAGCTCGATCATTAGTTTTGCAGTTTAGTTTTAAATTTATAAGTCAATTTAAAAAGTTTAGTAGCAAAGAGTTTTCATACATAGAATAAAATGGGATAGATTTTATACGAGGAAAAATGAATGATTCCGTACGTTTTAGCATTGAACTCTCAAAAGTCTTTTTAATGGTTGTTTAATATATTTAATTACCAGTTTTCATTTAAATATTTTCACATCAACATTTGTCTAAAATCGAATAGGCTGTATAGACTGTTTTCGTTGTAAAAATGTCCAATTGCAAAAACGGGCCTTTAGTTATAAGTCAATTTAAAAAAGTTTAGTAGCAAGGAGTTTTCATACATAGAATAAAATGGAATAGATTTTATACGAGGAAAAATGAATGATTCCGTACGTTTTAGCATTTAATTCTCAAAAGTCTTTTAAATGGTTGTTTAATATATTTAATTACCAGTTTCAATTTAATTATTTTCACATCAACATTTGTCAAAAATCGAATAGGCTGTGTAGGCTGTTTTCGTTGTAAAAAAAATATGTCCAGTTGCAAAAAAGCGCGAATTTTTTTTTTTTTGGGCCTTAACAAATCTAATTCTTTGATTTGTTTTTACGATTTCCCACAACTGTATTGAAAAATATCGTGTGATACACGGGCGTGTAGGTTATTGCAAACGAGCTGTCATTAACAAGCCCGAGCCGAAGGCGAGGGTTTTTAATGACAGCTCGTTTGCAATAACCTACTTTCCACCCTTGTATCACAATGTACTATTATGATGCATTTGTTTAAAAATCGAAGGAAAATGTTGCACTGTAATGGTTTTTTTTTTTAATTTTACCTATCCATGAATATAAAGTACGTGTTCATACAATATTTTTTGAATTCATATTTGGAACATTACGTTGTGAGTGTAGATAATAGTAGTTTATGCATTGGTCATATAATAGGGGTTATTAAAACACGAGCGTAGGTTTATCAAATGAGGCGAAGCCGAATTTGATAATAATATTACGCGAGTGTTTTAATACCTAATTATATGCCGTTGCATACACTACTTTATCTTCACTCATACAGTTGAAATAAAACAAAAGTGGAAAGTAAAAAATATGTGGTATGGCGGGCAATTTAGATTCTCATTGCGCAGCGCGCGCATCCACAGACAACTGACAATGACATGAGCCCATACGCGCCAGAAAATCAAAAAGTAAAAGTGTGCTATAAAAATTAAATAGTACATTGTGATACAAGGGTGGAAAGTAGGTTATTGCAAACGAGCTTTTTAATGACACGAGTTTGCAATAACCTACACGCCCGTGTATCACACGATATTTTTCAATACAATTGTGGGAAATAGTAAAAACAAATCAAAGAATTAGATTTGTTAATTCACAAAAAAAAAAACAATTAGCGCGTTTTTGCAACTGGACATATTTTTTTTACAACAAAAACAGCCTACACAGCCTATTCGATTTTTGACAAATGTTGATGTGAAAATAATAAATTGAAACTGGTAATTAAATATATTAAACAACCATTTAAAAGACTTTTGAGAATTAAATGCTAAAATGTTCGGATTCATTCATTTTTCCTCGTATAAAATCTATTCTATTTTATTCTATGTATGAAAACTCCTTGCTACTAAACTTTTTTAAATTGACTTATAACTAAAGGCGCGTTTTTGCAACTGGACCTTTTTACAACGAAAACAGTCTATACAGCCTATTCGATTTTAGACAAATGTTGATGTGAAAATAATTAAATTAAAATTGGTAATTAAATATATTAAACAACCATTAAAAAGACTTTTGAGAGTTCAATGCTAAAACGTACGGAATCATTCATTTTTCCTCGTAAAAAATCTATCCCATTTTATTCTATGTATGAAAACTCTTTGGTACAAAACTTTTTAAATTGACTTATAAATTTAAAACTAAACTGCAAAACTAATGACCGAGCTCGTAAACAAAAGTCACGACCGCGTAACAGAAAGATGCCTATGCATAAGATTTAATTTTCGAATCATAATTAAAGCCTCTGAAAGTACGCCATGTTTAACAACTGTATTGAAAAAGTTATTTTATGATGCAGTTATTTGAAAATCGAAGGAAAATGTTGAACTATAATGGCTTTTTTTTTTAATTTTACCTATCCACGAATATAAAATACGTGTTTATACAATATTTTTCGAATTCGTATTTGGAACATTACGTTGTGAGTGTAGATAATAGTAGTTTATGCAATGGTCATATAATAGGGGTTATTAAAACACGAGCGTAGGTTTATCAAATGAGGCGAAGCCGAATTTGATAATAATATTAAGCGAGTGTTTTAATACCTAATTATATGCCGTTGTATACACTACTTTATCTTCACTCATACAGTTGAAATAAAACTAAAGTGTAAAGGGAAAAAATATGTGGTATGGCGGGCAATTTAGATTCTCATTGCGCAGCGCGCGCATCCACAGACAACTGACAATGACATGAGCCCATACGCGCCAGAAAGTTAAAAAGTAAAAGTGTGCTATAAAAATTAAAAAGTTATTTTATGATGCAGTTGTTTGAAAATCGAAGGAAAATGTTGAACTATAATGGTTTTTTTTTTTAATTTTACCTGTCCACGAATATAAAGTACGTGTTTATACAATATTTTTCGAATTCGTATTTGGAACATTACGTTGTGAGTGTAGATAAATATATTTATTTTCTCAAAGAACAAATTACAGTCCACTTAAAGATAAACTTAGCTGAATTAACAATGAGTAGTAGATGATATTATACCACATTAAATATATCGTAAGAACTAAACACCATAGCACAATTTACAAAAATACTATAAAAACCAAACAGTTTTAGCAAAACTCACATGTCTAATTGTCTAATATAAGTACACACTTATCTTTCATATAGGCAATTAATCTAGTCATGGCTTTATTGCTCTTATAACACACACCACCCACACCCACACACACACATACGCCACATACAAACTCAAAACTTTTCTAACGAGGTAATGTGTCCATGGGCTTTTATGGGACTTTTTTTTTCATTGTAAATCTTTTAAGGGCGAAAGTATTTATGAATAAATAACTTTAACTATGGGACTAATCTGTAACGCGATAATGTGCACATGTACGGAAAAGTATAATGTATGTTAAAATCATAGTTAGATCTGTAGTTTAAGCCAAATAAGGCTAAGGTTTCAAAAAGGCGTGAGTTTATGTATGTATTGGAAGACTGATTCCATTTAATTTTTCAGAGTTGATCATTGATCATTAATATTGTTACGCCAACAGTTGAAGCCTCATGACTACTTTTAACCCCCAGAAAAGTCGCCAGTGAATTAAAAGTCGCCTAAAGTGTAGTGAACCTTCTACATCTCCTCATATCGTGTGACTTCTGTAAATATGTTTCGAACAACAATAAACCTGTATGGCTCATAAAGTCACATGACCGTATGAAGAGGTGGCAGGCATAAGTGTGCAAGTTCGATGGCCCGCTGTCCTGGAGTTAGTGCCACTTACTTCCAATGGGTTATGGACTCGGCAGTAACCGTTAAGTGTAGCTCTTAAGTTTGTGTGGAACTGGAATTTTGAACCGGAAATGTTGAAGGAATCTGAAACTTCTTATTACAAGCGTACACACGTTTATACTACGCTTTTTTTCCCCATGGGGGTAGGTAGAAACTACAGATCGCCACTTGCTACGATCCTTACAATTTTTTTTTGCTTCACTTATGTTCATACATCTAGTCATAAACTTAGTCAAACATCTTATTATTCTTAATGTACGCAAAACATAATAACTTACAAATACAATAGGACAGTTTATGTATAAAAGCGAATTTAACCCATGATTAGGTTCTCTAACAACAAACTTCAGTTGCGTAGAGTTGCATATATATGCACAATATAATATGAACAATATAATAATAAAAAACATAAAAAAGAAAAAGTACATAACTACCCAACCCGACTTGCAAAGAAAAATAAGCTACAGGTGCCAAAAGTAAATAATTATTATGGTAAGCGTACGAGACGATGGATTACACCTACATTAATTAATGAATTACCTGAGGGAATGATCGATTGTGTAAAAAGTAAAAACTACCTTAAAAATGTTCTAAGGAAACATTACATGTCAATGTGTCCATAGTTGCTGCGGTCCTCGGCGGCCTCGGTCAGCCAATGTCACTTGTACCTACTAACTTTGTTAAACAAATACGGAATAGGTATTATGGGGTGGTATCGTGACGTTCGTTGGCTGATGCCGCTGAGTGTAGTAGCTGTGCTTGTGGAATCTATGGTTGTGTGGGTAACTACTCTGTATACACATATGGAGTGTGTGCCAGCAGAGCCATGGTTTTAGTCATAGTTTTATCTCTAGTTTTACCAAACAAAGATTAGTCATCCACGAGAACTTACTGCCGACAAATTGCTTTGCAGTTTGGCAGGTGAATATGTGTTAATAAAAGTGTAACATATTGGATTAAATAAATAAATAAATAAAAAAAAAAAAATATGAGGACAGTACATCTAAGTGCACAACAAAACTTAAAAACACTTATTAATTTAAAATTCTGAAGTTTATATTTACAGTAAGTGTTATATTTGCAGTACAATTGTTCAATCTCATGTTCCAGGTGTAAATTGTCGTGTGGTTGCACCGCACCCCGTTGTGGTTCGGGATAAACAAATGAAAAAGTCTGTTGAAGTCTACGTCACTTTCGACCGAGTATTGTAGCCAATCAACAGCGCCAGAAGGCGCTACGACACGACAGAACACTACACATAGTGTGAACCCGGCTCGCAGGCTGTAGTTGTGTGAGTAGATGCATTATGCACATCGCTCCTGTGTGTGTTAGCTCGGGAGCGCCCAGTCTCGCCCCAGCTGGCGGTCGGGTT